>CM064482.1:57408903-57601231 GCA_032716605.1 Paralithodes platypus | reverse complement strand
ATGTGTATGAATGAATGGTTTGCTTAGTTGTATTTGACTTCCCCTGATGAATGGAGACCTGCTAATGTTGTACCAATATGTTAAGAAGGTGACGAATATATTGCTTCAAATACTCGTGTAATTAGTTTGACATCAGGTATAGGAAAGCTATTATAACAATTTATGTATACGAAATCAAAGAGCATCTAGAACGTTACCTACTTAAGGGGAGGTTTTTAGTTTGGTCTCTAGATATCCATCAAGCTTAAGATTGCACCCCCTTGAGCTCCTTTCAAGATAAATTTGTACATTTTTCGGTTGAAAAAATGTCCTGGCTGAAAGCCGGTTCCTCTTAAATTACAGGCTCGCTATCGCTCGCCAGGATAAAATTGACACCTGAATGGCACGAAAGGTCTTAATATGGGGTGAAAGTTCTTAAAATAGCTAAACTAATGGGGCATACGTTTTATATCAAAAGCAATGGGGCTAAACACGAGGGAGAAAGGGGTCAAGAAAAAAAAACTCGAGTGGAGATTTCCCCTTAAGAGGCATTAGGTCATGGTTACTTGGTAGAATGCAAAGAGTTACCATAAAGGGTATACAATCAGACTGGGGTATAGTTAAGGGGAGGTTTTTAGTTGATTCCCTAGACTTCCATCAAGCTTAAAATTACTTCCCCTTGACCCCCTTTCAAGATAAATTTGTACATTTTTCGGTAGAAAAATTTCCCGGCCCAAGGCCGGTTCCCCTTAAATTACAGGCTCGCTATCGCTCGCCAGGAAAAAATCGACACCTAAATGCCACGAATGGTCTTAAAATTGACAGAAATGGGGCGAGGGTTCTTAAAATCGCCAAACTAATGGGGCAAGCGTCTTTAAATCTCACAAGCAATGGGGCTAAGCGTGAGGGAGAAAGAGGTTCAGAAAAAAAATCCTCCAGGTGGAAATCTCCCCTTAAGAGTGAAGTCCTACAAGGATTTGTTTTATGTCCTCTACTACGGTTTGTCATTTATATTATCGACCTTGATTGTAGCAATGACTAGCAAGATCAGTAAGTTTGCGGATGACACAAAATAGGAAGAATAATTTGCGGATGACACAAAATAGGAAGAATAATTTGCGGATGACACAAAATAGGAAGAATGATTTGCGGATGACACAAAATAGGAAGAATAATTTGCGGATGACACAAAATAGGAAGAATAATTTGCGGATGACACAAAAATAGGCAAGAATAATTTGCGGATGACACAAAATAGGAAGAATAATTTGCGGATGACACAAAATAGGAAGAATAATTTGCGGATGACACAAAATAGGAAGAATAATTTGCGGATGACACAAAATAGGAAGAATAATTTGCGGATGACACAAAATAGGAAGAATAATTTGCGGATGACACAAAATAGAAAGAATGATTTGCGGATGACACAAAATAGGAAGAATAATTTGCGGATGACACAAAATAGGAAGAATAATTTGCGGATGACACAAAATAGGAAGAATCATTTGCGAATGACACAAAATAGGAAGAATAATTTGCGGATGACACAAAATAGGAAGAATAATTTGCGGATGACACAAAATAGGAAGAATAATTTGCGGATGACACAAAATAGGAAGAATAATTTGCGGATGACACAAAATAGGAAGAATAATTCATGTTTATAATAATTTACAGGCTCTCCAAAGAGGTCTAGATTCACTAAACGAATAACCAGTAAATTGGCAGATTAAGTTGAAGGGGGGTGACCTGCTTTTTGTTATTTCTGTCCTTTTCTCTCTTTCTCTGGCTTGTATCCATTCGGCCCCATTCAGCCAACTATTTTAAGACGTTTATACCCATCTAGGTGTCGATTTCTTCCTGGCGAGCTATAGCGAGCCAGCATTATATGAAGAAATCCGGCTTCGCCGGAGAAATTTTTCTATCGAAAAATGTACAAATTTAGCCTGCTGTCAAACAAAAATAAAAAATATGCTGGCTCGCTACCGCTCACCAGTAAACAATTGACACCTGGATGGGGATAAACGTCTTAAAACAGTAGGCTGAATGGGGCCAAATGGATACAAGCCAGAGAAAGATAGAAAAGGACAGAACCAAAACAGGTCACCCCCTTTAATGTAGATTAATGCTGTGTAGTAAAATTTGGGAAATCGATGCAGGATATAAACTGGATAATATAGATACAGTATATATATGTAACTCAGATACAGTATATGTAACTGGATAATATAGATACAGTATATATATGTAACTCAGATACTGAAAAGGATTTGGGAGTCGTCATCAGCAGTGATCTGGAACCGAGAAATCAATGCATCAGTGTTCGAGAGGGTGACTGGTCAACTCAACCAGTAGACCATTTCAACCAGTAGCTCTCAACTAGTACCAAATCAACCAATACGGTTAGGTTAGGTTAGGTTAGTACTATATGTTGGCACTGGTTTGGTTGGTCTGGGTTAATTTGGCACTGGTTGAGAGCTACTGGTTGAAATGGTCTACTGGTTGAGATGACATGGAACCCAAATAGAGTATTGGATTTATGTCTAGCAGTGGGAGTAACAGAACAACAGACGTCATTTTAAAACTACCTAGCTTTAGTGAGGCCACATTTGGGTTATGCTGTTCAACTTTGGGGTCTTAATTAACATAGATTCCCTGGAGGCAGTAGAACGAAGAATGAAACATAATAATAATATTATAAATCTTCCATATGAAGAAAGGCTGAACAAAAATAGGCTTACATTGGATAGTAGGACGTAGAGGCAGAGGGAATGTGACAGAGGTGTTTAAGGGGAGATTTCCACTTGAGGGATTATTTTCTTGGCCCCTTTCTCCCTCATGTTTAGCCCCATTGCTTTTGAGATTTTAAGACGTTTGCCCCATTATTTTGGCGATTTTCAGAACTTTCGCCCCATTTCTGTCAATTTTAAGACCATTTGTGCCATTTAGGTGTCGATTTTATCCTGGCTAGCGATAGCGAGCCTGTAATTTAAGAGGAACCGGCCTTCGGCCGGGAAATTTTTCTACCGAAAAATGTACACATTTATCTTGAAAGGGACTCAAGGGGGTGTAATTTTAAGCTTGATGGAGGTCTAGGGAACAAACTAAATACCTCCCCTTAAGTGGGATTAATATAGGGAACATGGAAGAAGTACTGATAGCGAACGAACTCGAACAAAATATTTTAAACTGGATACATTTCATTTCAGGAAAAACTATAGGCAAGCAATGGTTTAGTGACAAATGTGTAGATATGTGGAAAGGCGACCGAGTGTTATAGTAGAACCAATAATGATAGATGTACTTATATAGGCACATGGACGTGATGGGCTGGGTATGAAAGGAATCTGCCTAATGTGAGCCAATCAGCTTTCTGTTGTATTTTATTCTTATGTTCTTTTATTCATAAAGATCCTTCCTAAGCTAAATATAATTGTCTTAATACTAGTCTAAATAGAAAGAAAAAATATCGTCCTCGCTTGAAATCGTAAACAAGCTGGGAGTCACACGAGCCCTTTTTCGAGCAATTTTTATGGGCAATTACGGTCTGGAAGCTTTACGGCCCATGATCTCACTTTCATTAGGAATTCAGGCTACTAGAGTCAATTATTGCTAGGAACCAATGAGAAAACCCACTTAGAAACATTTAACTTAATCAACTTTCTCATGGAATGGATTAAACAGGGACGTTCTTGTGACTAATTTGCTTAGTTTTTTTCCAGAGGTATTGAAGCAGTAGATAATGACAGAGGCATACGCTATGGCTATATATTTAGATTTCAGTAAAGCTTTCGACAGAGTCCCTCATGAGAGATTGATGAGAAAGGTGTTCAACCATTTTCGGAATAGGTGGGCGTTGTTGGGATGGTGATTAGGTGTCCTGGATTTTAATTGGTAGGAAACAGAGCGAGTCAGCATAAATAGTACCAAGTCAGAGGTTGGGAAAGTCCAAAAGTGGTGTCCCCCAGGGATCGGTATTAGGTCCCAAGGTTGTTTCTAACATAAATGACCTAGATTTAGGATATAACTAGTAGGATAAAATTCGCAGACGATGACTAAAATGACGGGAGATCAATTCCGCTAGCGATATAGAGTGCCTTTCCAAAGGGATCCCCCTCTAGATACCTTACATGAATGGTCAGGTAAATTGGCAGATGACCAGTTTAACATTGACAAATGCACGTGTATAACAGATAGGCTCTAAGAATGCAAACCAAATGTTAAATATAAACTAGCTCTAATTTTAGAATTAGAAAAATTCAGATTGCGAGAAAGATCTAGGTGGTTTGTTAGCATTTGAAGCCATTCATCTGAAAACAGTGTTTTAAGCGTTCGTAAAGTGCAAACAGGATTCTCGGGTCATCTCTAGGAGTGTGAGTTACAGAACTGCTGATGTTATCGGAGAAACTTTACTTGTCATTAGTGAGACCCCATATGGATTATGCTGTCAAATTTTGGTGTCCTATTACAGAATGGACATATGATTCATTGGCTAGAGAGTCGCCAGGAAAATGACAAAAATGATCCATGGGGGTAAACTCTTAGAAATCTTTCGTATGAAGAAAGGGAGAAATAGGTTTACATTCGTTAGAGAGACGCAGAGTTAGAGGGGATATGAAAAGAGGTGCTCCCTTCAAGTGGGTTAGTGGGATTAAAGGGGACATGACAAATGTTACCAAAAGCTCAGTGATAGCGAAAGAACTCGTACCAATGGTTTCAAATTAGATAAATTTCGTCTTTTCAGAAAATATAGGCAAATATTGGTTTGGTAACAGAGTTGTAGATGGGTGGAAATGGACTAACCAATTGCTATAGTGGGATCTAAACTGTAGGGAATTTTAAGATAAAATTGGGCTAGATATTACGTATAAAGGGTTGGGTGTGAAGGGGGGTGTGGGTTGGTGTGTGCCAATCAGCGCTCTGCAGACCCCCATATCCTGCGTTAATATACCCATAGTTGGTAAGATGAATCCTCAGGTATTAGAGTGTGGAAGCCTATAATTGGGCCTGTTGTAATTGAATTGGGGTTGTGTGGGACAGGGGGATCTGCCTTGCTGTATGAGCCAAGCTTTCTGCAGACTCCCATTTTCTTATGTTCTTATGTTCTTATGGAAGCTTAAATAATTACACTTTATTAGAATTCATCCGCCTAACATAATCTACCTTCAGTCTAGTTACCGGTACCAGTGCCAAAATGTCCAAAAATAATACGAGAAAAAACTTGCTCATGGAAAATTGACTGAAAAAGCGCTCGTGTGACAGCGGCTAAGGTATTTAGTTTTTTTTTCCCTAGTTCCATCAAGCTTTTTTTCTGGACCCCCTTGAGTCTCCCTCAAGATAAATTTGTAGCCCCATTTTTTGATATTATAAGACGTTCGCCCGAAGTTTGGCGATTTTAAGAATTCAACCCATTTCTGTCAGGATTGTAAAATCGACACCTTTCGTGCACGAAAGGTCTTTAGGGGTTGTCGATTTTAAAATCGCTGGCTATAGCGAGGCAACTGTAATTTAAGAGGAACCGGCTTTCAGCCGGGAAATTTTTCTACCGAAAAATTTACACATTTATCTTGAAAGGGGCTCAAGGAGGTGTAATCTTAAGCTTGAAGGATATCTAGGCACAAAACTAAAAACCTCCCCTTAACATTCGTATGACCCCTCAAATCACGTGACTGGTCCATATTCCGCTCAGAGGTCCTTTCATACATGTTTCTGCTGACTGAGGGTGTAATACAAACCATGTGTGGTGGACCATGTGTGCCGAGCTCACCACCACAGTGTTATACCAGCAGGCTCTACAAGGGGAGCAGACGAATGTGTCCTCGCTTTTTTTTTTTCAGATCTCCCTCTCTCGCACTGCATCCATATTGGCCCCATTCAGCCTACGTTTTAAGACGTTATTCCCCATCCAGGTGTCTATTTCATTCCTGGCGAGTGATAGCGAGCCAGCATTGTACGGAGAAATCCGGCTTCGCCGGAGATAAATTTGTACATTCTATCGGACAAATAGAAAAATGTTTAGCGGTTTTGCTGTCAAACAAAAATATTATGCTGGCTCGCTACACCGCTCGCCAGGAAAAAGTCTTGATACCTGGATGGGGTAAACGTCTTAAAACAGTAGGCTGAATGGGGCGAAAGTACAAATCGCCAAAGAGATGGGGCGAGACGTTTTTATAATATCAAACAAACGAGGTGGGCTCCCTTAAAGGAGGTGTTAAAGGGACTCTGTTAAAGGGACTCTGCTCTGTTACCAAAACAAGGGCCGTAATATACCATGTGATGCCATTCTAGATAATTATGGTTTTACATGTCTTTTGAAGTGAAAACGAATATATTTAAGTTGAAAATGCCTTGATTCTAGGCTAATAAAATGTAATAGGACATGGAATTTTATATATATACCGTATATATTGGTGTGTGTGTGTGTGTGTGTGTGTGTGTGTGTGTGTGTGTGTGTGTGTGTGTGTAAGTATACCCATAGTGTCTTACTAAATAAGTTAGCTTGTCATCCTTCCTTTTTGTATTTGTAGTGTTTTTGTAGTTGATATTCCGCGCGCTTCCGACTGTATGAGCGACAAGAATGGCAGACAATCCGAGGTGCTACCCAGATTACCATTGTATTTCACGGTGTCATTTAATTAAAGCTTACAGTGATTCCTTTCTTCTGGCTCCCTATGGGGCCTGCGGGGGAGACGGTCCCTTTATATATGGCCAGAGAGCTTTAAACATGGTGGGCCCTTTAAACTTGGGGGCGAGGGCATTTAAGGGGAGGTATTTAGTTTGTTCCCTAGACCTCCATCAAGCTTAAAATTACACCCCCTTGAGTCCCTTTCAAGATAAATTTGTACATTTTTCGGTAGAAAATATATACACTCAATCGAGTTTCAGGTGTTGATGGAAAACATGGCCCCCGAACAGTTACCTGAATAATGTTGCCGATCGAAAATTGTCGAAAGAATCGCTCGTGTGACTGTACTTATTAATTGGGGAGCAGACGAAGGTGTCCTCGGTATCAAGATCTCTCTCGCCTAATAACAATTCGCCCTTACGTATTTTGGCCTACATTCATGTTATTCCGCTAACACTGTAGTTAAGGGGAGGTGTTTAGTTAGTTCGCTAGACTTCCATCAAAGCTTAACATTACACCCCCTAGACCACCTTTCAAGATAAATTTGTAATTTTTTCCGGTAGACCTCCATTAAATGTCCCGGGTGAAGGCCGGTTCCCTCTAAATTACAGCTCGCTAATCCCTCGCAGGCAAAAGTAACCCCTAAATGGGACGAAAAGTCTTAAATTGAACAGAAATGGGGCGAAAGTTCTTAAATCGCCAAACTATCGGGCGAACGTATTTAGTGTAAATCAAAAGACCTAAACATGAGGGAGAAATGGGTCAAGAAAAAATCCCTCAAGTGGAGATCTCCCCTTAAGTAAGGGTAAGGTTTTAAAGTATGTTAAATATCAAGGGATTGGTTTACAGCATGTTTGAGGAACATAAATATATATGTTAGTTCAGTTTAGGAAAGGTTAAAGCAAAAAGTGGGTCAAGTTAAGATATTTTAGTGTGTTCCCTAGACCCCATTAGGTTTAGGTAAAGTTAGTGTGGTCCCGAGTTTAGGGGAGGTATTTAGTGTGTTTCCTGACCTCCCATTAATGCGGGTTTAACTTTGATTAGTGTTCCCGTAGGTATAGGAGAATATTCTCTTGATTGTAGATACTAGACTATGTAAGGGTAGGTAAATTACTGTGTTAAACGTAAAACGATAAGCTCCATTAGGGTGGATTAGTGTTAGTTGAATAGTTCCGCCTAAGACCATTCCATTAAGTTTAAGGTGAGGTATTTAGTTTGTGTTCCCTAGACATCTCCATTAAGGGGAGGTATTTAGTTTGTTCCCTAGAACCTCCATTAAGGGGAGGTATTGTAGTGTTTTTCCCCTAGACCTCCATAAGGGAGGTATTTAGTTTGTTCCCTAGACCTCCATTAAGGGGAGGTATTTAGTTTGTTCCCTAGACCTCCATTAAGGGGAGGTATTTAGTGTGTTCCCTAGACCTCCATTAAGGGGAGGTATTTAGTGTGTTCCCTAGACCTCCATTAAGGGGAGGTATTTAGTGTTCCCTAACCTCCATTAAGGGGAGGTATTTAGTGTGTTCCCTAGACCTCCATTAAGGGGAGGTATTTAGTGTGTTCCCTAGACCTCCATTAAGGGGAGGTATTTAGTGTGTTCCCTAGACCTCCATTAAGGGGAGGTATTTAGTGTGTTCCCTAGACCTCCATTAAGGGGAGGTATTTAGTGTGTTCCCTAGACCTCCATTAAGGGGAGGTATTTAGTGTGTTCCCTAGACCTCCATTAAGGGGAGGTATTTAGTGTGTTCCCTAGACCTCCATTAAGGGGAGGTATTTAGTGTGTTCCCTAGACCTCCATTAAGGGGAGGTATTTAGTGTGTTCCCTAGACCTCCATTAAGGGGAGGTATTTAGTGTGTTCCCTAGACCTCCATTAAGGGGAGTATTTAGTGTGTTCCCTAGACCTCCATTAAGGGGAGGTATTTAGTGTGTTTCCCTAGACCTCCATTAAGGGAGGTATTTAGTGTGTTCCCTAGACCTCCATTAAGGGGAGGTATTTAGTGTGTTCCCTAGACCTCCATTAAGGGGAGGTATTTAGTGTGTTCCCTAGACCTCCATTAAGGGGAGGTATTTAGTGTGTTCCCTAGACCTCCATTAAGGGGAGGTATTTAGTGTGTTCCCTAGACCTCCATTAAGGGGGAGGTATTTAGTGTGTTCCCTAGACCTCCATTAAGGGGAGGTATTTAGTGTGTTCCCTAGACCTCCATTAGGGGAGGTATTTAGTGTGTTCCCTAGACCTCCATTAAGGGGAGGTATTTAGTGTGTTCCCTAGACCTCCATTAAGGGGAGGTATTTAGTGTGTTCCCTAGACCTCCATTAAGGGGAGGTATTTAGTGTGTTCCCTAGACCTCCATTAAGGGGAGGTATTTAGTGTGTTCCCTAGACCTCCATTAAGGGGAGGTATTTAGTGTGTTCCCTAGACCTCCATTAAGGGGAGGTATTTAGTGTGTTCCCTAGACCTCCATTAAGGGGAGGTATTTAGTGTGTTCCCTAGACCTCCATTAAGGGGAGGTATTTAGTGTGTTCCTAGACCTCCATTAAGGGGAGGTATTTAGTGTGTTCCCTAGACCTCCATTAAGGGGAGGTATTTAGTGTGTTCCCTAGACCTCCATCAAGGGGAGGTATTTAGTGTGTTCCCTAGACCTCCATTAAGGGAGGTATTTAGTGTGTTCCCTAGACCTCCATAAAGGGGAGGTATTTAGTGTTTACCCTAGACCTCCATTAAGGGGAGGTATTTAGTGTGTTCCCTAGACCTCCATTAAGGGGAGGTATTTAGTGTGTTCCCTAGACCTCCATTAAGGGGAGGTATTTAGTGTGTTCCCTAGACCTCCATTAAGGGGAGGTATTTAGTGTGTTCCCTAGACCTCCATTAAGGGGAGGTATTTAGTGTGTTCCCTAGACCACCATTAAGGGGAGGTATTTAGTGTGTACCCTAGACCTCCATTAAGGGGAGGTATTTAAGTGTGTTTCCCTAGACCTCCATTAAGGGGAGGTATTTAGTGTGTTCCCTAGACCTCCATTAAGGGGAGGTATTTAGTGTTTCCCTAGACTTCCATTAAGGGGAAGTATTTAGTGTGTTCCCTAGACCTCCATTCGGGGAGGTATTTAGTGTGTTCCCTAGACCTCCATTAAGGGGAGGTATTTAGTGTGTTCCCTAGACCTCCATTAAGGGGAGGTATTTAGTGTGTTCCCTAGACCTCCATTAAGGGGAGGTATTTAGTGTGTTCCCTAGACCTCCATTAAGGGGAGGTATTTAGTGTGTTCCCTAGACCTCCATTAAGGGGAGGTATTTAGTGTGTTCCCTAGACCTCCATTAAGGGGAGGTATTTAGTGTGTTCCCTAGACCTCCATTAAGGGGAGGTATTTAGTGTGTTCCCTAGACCTCCATTAAGGGGAGGTATTTAGTGTGTTCCCTAGACCTCCATTAAGGGGAGGTATTTAGTGTGTTCCCTAGACCTCCATTAAGGGGAGGTATTTAGTGTGTTCCCTAGACCTCCATTAAGGGGAGGTATTTAGTGTGTTCCCTAGACCTCCATTAAGGGGAGGTATTTAGTGTGTCCCCTAGACCTCCATTAAGGGGAGGTATTTAGTGTGTTCCCTAGACCTCCATTAAGGGGAGGTATTTAGTGTGTTCCCTAGACCTCCATTAAGGGGAGGTATTTAGTGTGTTCCCTAGACCTCCATTAAGGGGAGGTATTTAGTGTGTTCCCTAGACCTCCATTAAGGGGAGGTATTTAGTGTGTTCCCTAGACCTCCATTAAGGGGAGGTATTTAGTGTGTTCCCTAGACCTCCATTAGGGGAGGTATTTAGTGTGTTCCCTAGACCTCCATTAAGGGGAGGTATTTAGTGTTCCCTAGACCTCCATTAAGGGGAGGTTTTTAGTGTGTTCCCTAGACCTCCATTAAGGGGAGGTATTTAGTGTGTTCCTAGACCTCCATCAAGGGGAGGTATTTAGTGTGTTCCCTAGACCTCCATTAAGGGGAGGTATTTAGTGTGTTCCCTAGACCTCCATCAAGGGGAGGTATTTAGTGTGTTCCCTAGACCTCCATTAAGGGGAGGTATTTAGTGTGTTCCCTAGACCTCCATTAAGGGGAGGTATTTAGTGTGTTCCCTAGACCTCCATTAAGGGGAGGTATTTAGTGTGTTCCCTAGACCTCCATCAAGGGGAGGTATTTAGTGTGTTCCCTAGACCTCCATTAAGGGGAGGTATTTAGTGTGTTCCCTAGACCTCCATTAAGGGGAGGTATTTAGTGTGTTCCCTAGACCTCCATTAAGGGGAGGTATTTAGTGTGTTCCCTAGACCTCCATTAAGGGGAGGTATTTAGTGTGTTCCCTAGACCTCCATTAAGGGGAGGTATTTAGTGTTCCCTAGACCTCCATTAAGGGGAGGTATTTAGTGTGTTCCCTAGACCTCCATTAAGGGGAGGTATTTAGTGTGTTCCCTAGACCTCCATTAAGGGGAGGTATTTAGTGTGTTCCCTAGACCTCCATTAAGGGGAGGTATTTAGTGTGTTCCCTAGACCTCCATCAAGGGGAGGTATTTAGTGTGTTCCCTAGACCTCCATTAAGGGGAGGTATTTAGTGTGTTCCCTAGACCTCCATTAAGGGGAGGTATTTAGTGTGTTCCCTAGACCTCCATTAAGGGGAGGTATTTAGTGTGTTCCCTAGACCTCCATTAAGGGGAGGTATTTAGTGTGTTCCCTAGACCTCCATCAAGGGGAGGTATTTAGTGTGTTCCCTAGACCTCCATTAAGGGGAGGTATTAGTGTGTTCCCTAGACCTCCATTAAGGGGAGGTATTTAGTGTGTTCCCTAGACCTCCATTAAGGGGAGGTATTTAGTGTGTTCCCTAGACCTCCATTAAGGGGAGGTATTTAGTGTGTTCCCTAGACCTCCATTAAGGGGAGGTATTTAGTGTGTTCCCTAGACCTCCATTAAGGGGAGGTATTTAGTGTGTTCCCTAGACCTCCATTAAGGGGAGGTATTTAGTGTGTTCCCTAGACCTCCATTAAGGGGAGGTATTTAGTGTGTTCCCTAGACCTCCATCAAGGGGAGGTATTTAGTGTGTTCCCTAGACCTCCATTAAGGGGAGGTATTTAGTGTGTTCCCTAGACCTCCATTAAGGGGAGGTATTTAGTGTGTTCCCTAGAACTCCATTAAGGGGAGGTATTTAGTGTGTTCCCTAGACCTCCATCAAGGGGAGGTATTTAGTGTGTTCCCTAGACCTCCATTAAGGGGAGGTATTTAGTGTGTTCCCTAGACCTCCATTAAGGGGAGGTATTTAGTGTGTTCCCTAGACCTCCATTAAGGGGAGGTATTTAGTGTGTTCCCTAGACCTCCATCAAGGGGAGGTATTTAGTGTGTTCCCTAGACCTCCATTAAGGGGAGGTATTTAGTGTGTTCCCTAGACCTCCATTAAGGGGAGGTATTTAGTGTGTTCCCTAGACCTCCATTAAGGGGAGGTATTTAGTGTGTTCCCTAGACCTCCATCAAGGGGAGGTATTTAGTGTGTTCCCTAGACCTCCATTAAGGGGAGGTATTTAGTGTGTTCACTAGACCTCCATTAAGGGGAGGTATTTAGTGTGTTCCCTAGACCTCCATCAAGGGGAGGTATTTAGTGTGTTCCCTAGACCTCCATTAAGGGGAGGTATTTAGTGTGTTCCCTAGACCTCCTTCAAGCTTAAAATTACACCCCCTTGAGTCCCTTTCAAGATAAATTTGTACATTTTTCGGTAGAAAAATGTCCCGACCGAAGGCCGGTTCCTCTTAAATTACAGGCTCGCTATCGCTCGCCAGGATAAAATCGACACCTGAATTGCACGAAAGGTCTTAATATGGGGTGAAAGTTCTTAAAATATCTAAACTAATGGGGCAAACGTTTTACAATATCAAAAGCAATGGGGCTAAACATGAGGTAGAAAGGAGTCAAGAAAAAAATCCCTCAAGTGGAGATCTCCCCTTAAGGTTAGGTTAGTTTGGTTAGGTTGGGGGTAGGTGATTGCTGTAGACGAATTGGCTGAGCATGTAAACGAAGTGATTGTATGTGAAATGACGACACGGGATTTAAAGCCGCGTCGTCCACCCCAAGCCAAGAACAATAAATCCTTGTGTACACCGCTAAGGGCTTCTGCTGCTGCTGCTGCTGCTTGCTGCCCCAGGACTTATTAGGGACCTTTAAACTATTAACCTTAAGGGGAGATTTCCACTTGAGGGACTTTTTTCTTGACCCCTTTCTCCCTCATGTTTAGCCCCATTGCTTTTTAGATTTTAAGACCTTCGCCCTAGTAGTTTGGATATGTTAAGACATTTTGCCCCATTTCTGTCAATTTTAAGATCTTTCGTGCCGTTAAGGTGTCGATTTTTTCCTGGCGAGCGATAGCGAGCCTGTAATTTAAGAGAACCGGCCTCCGGCCGGGAAATTTTTCTACCGAAAAATGTACAAATTTATCTTGAAAGGGGGTCTAGGGGGTGTAATTTTAAGCTTGATGAAAGTAGGGAACAAACTAAATACCTCCCCTTAAGCCCACTTATAATAGCCCTCTTAGCTTACAATCTGCCTCTCTTCTTCTTTCCTCTCTCTTCTTCTATCCTTTCCTCTCTCTTCTTCTATCCTTTCCTCTCTCTTCTTCTCTTCTTTCTATCCCTTCTACTCTCCTTTCCTCTCTCTTCTTCTATCCTTTCCTCTCTCTTCTTTCCTCTCTCTCTCTTCTTCTCTTCTTTCTATCCCTTCTATTCTCCTTTCTCCTTTCTATTCTCCTTTCTCCTTTCTATTCTCCTTTCTCCTTTCTATTGATTCGTCTATCCTTTCCTTTACCTCTTCGACTCGCCTTCTACCTCTTGTATCTGGTTGTTCTATGTTTACTCGTCTCTTTTATCTCTTCGTCTCGTCTTCTATCTTCTCTATCTCTCTGTGTGTCTGTTTTCCGTCTCTTTCGTCTGTCTCGACTTATATCTTCTGTGTGTGTGTGTGTGTTTTTTTTTTTTTTTTTTCTTAACTCTGCCTTTCCATTTCCCATCACCGTATCTTCTTCATTATTATCTTTAACTTCCAATTCGGTGTATCTTCTCTGTTTCTTATTATCTATATTTTATGTCTCTTCGTCTCTCTTCTCTTCGTCTCTTCGTCTCTCTTCTCTTCGTCTCTCGTCTCTTCGTCTCTCTTCTCTCTCTTCTCTTCGTCTCTTCGTCTCTCTTCTCTTCGTCTCTTCGTCTCTCTTATCTTCGTCTCCCCAGCTACTATTTTTGTTTGTGACTCTTCTTCCATTTTCTCTTTAGATTTCAACTCTATTTCTCTTCTCTGTTTGTGTTAACCCTTTGAAGCTCTGACGCGTTTTAGCAGTTTATTTTGGCTATCATTAGACGATTTTATGCAGCTTAGTTAGTATCTGTGGGTATTAAAAGGGTAAATACTATCTCAATCAACCCTTTGACTTCCATATACCGTTACTAATCTGAATAAAATCGTCTAATATCTACCAGAAAACAGAACAGAAACGCGTATTGGAGCTTGAAAGGGTTAATATCATCTTACGTTCAACTCTCTTTCCTTTCTCTCTATTCCGTGTGTCATTTCTCACCTCTCTTATTGAATGGTGTCATTATATCATATTTGTCATTACGTTCGTTGTCCTATATTCGTCATTACTTGTTCAATTGTCTTGTCTATGATCAGGTCTGTTTTCGTAATCAAGTGTTTGTCTTCGTTCTTCGATTACTGCATATCCCATCTCTCTCTCTCTCTCTCTCTCTCTCTCTCTCTCTCTCTCTCTCTCTCTCTCTCTCTCTCTCTCTCTCTCTCTCACTAAGTCTATAGTATCTCTATCTCCTCCCCCCCTCTCCCCATCGCTCGCCTGCCGCTGGACCTTTAAACCCATGGACAACAGCCGGCCTCAACCTGGTTTAAAGGGGGGGGGGGGTATATAGTCGCTTTTTGAACCTCCTTCTCCCTCATGTTTAGCATATAAGTTCTGGGATTTTAAGACGTTCTTTCCGTTAGTTTGGCGATTTTGAGACCTTTCGCCCAATTTCTTTGTCAATATTAAGACTTTTCGTGCCATTTAGGTGTCTATATTTTCCTGACGATAGATAGCGAGCCTGTAATTTTAGAAGGAAGTGGCCTTCGGCCGGGACAATTGTCTACCGAAAAATGTATACATATATCTTGAAAGGGGGTCTAGGGTGTTTTTTTGTTTTAAGCTTGATGGAGGTCTAGCGAGGAAACTAAAAAATAAAGTTAATGAATAAATATATAGACCAAAAAAATAGCACTACCCCTTAATGCCCCCAATCGACCCAGGACCCTCTGTCTGTCTGTCTGTCTACCCACCTACTGCCTCCTTCTGGTAATAACAGCGAGGAAAGCCAAAAACAGCCTATACCATTGTGTTGAACCCTAATGAAGAGCCCCCTTGTTTGATCGATCCTTACCCCGGTTGTTGTTGTTGTTGTTGGTCCCCAAGCTGCCTGGCCGAACAGCCCCAAGGCCCTGAGCAAGGCCAAGGCCATAACCGAGCGCCCCCACAGAACCTTCCGTGCCGACCACAGTAAAGCCTGGGTGACCGAAGCCACTCCATGGCGGGGAGCTGAGGAGGGTGCGGAAACGCCCGGGAAACCAAAGCCCCACCCAGGGCCCTGTGCCCCTCAGCAATTATGAAGAGAAAGTTGAGGGGCAAAGGAAAAATGTGACGCTTTAGCTTCCAATCTTGGTAGATTGGGAGGTCAATCCACGGAAGAGACGCCGTCACTTGAGATCTAGAAAATATATAAGTAAAAGGAACAGTCAGAGTAAGCTATGGGTATGGCAGAGATCGCTCAGTTCTCACTCTGATAGACCAGCCCATCACCAATATCGATCCTTACCCCGGTTGTGTGTGATGCTTCGGTTCAATTAAGTCCTCCTCATCAATCGTATATTTCGCAGTGGACATACATGAATAACCTTGATATTGTTAAACATTCTAGTGGATCTTTCATCGCTTAATCAACACCTCCTATCTTAATTGTGGGCTCTATCTCTGCTCTTTTTGGCTCAAAATTATACCCTTGCTACCTAAGTTCCCCCCTTTCTATCATTCGTGTTGTGGATAAAAATATAACCACATCTACCTACCTCTTCTTCTGTAACCAATCCTTCCCTCAATTATGTGTTGTTCCTTTATTATCTTTTGAATTTATAATATCCCTTTGCTTGTTCTTTCCCTTCTCTTTTCATGCAGTGGTAAAAGCCAAAACAGCCTTGCCATTGTCCTTGACCCCCTCTACTCCGGGAGGCCATGTTTGCAGCACCAAATCCTTCCAAATCCTGTCCTCTGCGCATGCGTGAGAATCTTAGGCGATTTTGTTCCCTTTAAACTATTATATTATCTTAACCTAACCTAATCTAACCTAACCTAACCTAACCTAACCTAACCTAACCTAACCTAACCTAACAGTTGAGCCTAAATAACAAAATAAAAATATTAGGGAAAAGGCCGTGCATGCGCAGATGGTGAGTTTGGAAGGATTTGGTGCTGCAAACATGGCCTCCCCTCTACTTCCCTCGTTCGATCGACCCTTCCCTAGTTTTGTGTCTTCCCTCTGTTCTCTACCCCCATATTCTGCCTCTATTTTGTTTATTTTAATGTTTCCTGTTTGCTGCTCTTTCCCCCCTCCTTGTAGCAGTTGATAATACACGACTACAGTGTTGCCCTTGTCCTTGACCTTATTGAAGTTCTCCAAGTTGGATCGGCCTTAAGCTGGTATCACACGAGCGATTTTTCCCTCAACATTTATCCTTAACAGTGGTCTGACAGCTTATGAGAGCAACTTTTGTATATAAGGCTGTCACCTAAATTAATCTACCTTCAATTTACTTTACGATACCAGTGCAAAAGATCCAAGAAATGTTGATCATCGAATGTTGACTATAACAGCTCTCGTGTGATACCGGCTTTATCCTCTGGTTTGTGTCGTTCCTCTGTTTTATTGGGCTCAAAATTATGTCTTCGGTAGATAATGTTCCTGTTTCTTTATTTTCTTGTGCCTCTTGTACAGGATAAAGTTAGGGGCGATCCGGATCATATGACACACTGTTTTTTTTTTTTTTTTTTTTTTTTCTTTTTTCGTTTTTTTTTTCTATATTCCAACTTCCTTCCTCTCGGGCATAGGCTGAGAGCCTTAACATTCACCGCTTTACAATAAACAGTGAAGCCCGTGAGGTCTTGTTCCAGTCTAGGGAGTGAGACATGTGAAGCACGTAGAGTACAACGAGCACCTGCCATCTTGCCTTCACATGAGGCACGGTGCTCACTCATGGCCCGAAACGACCCCATCTCTGAAGCCACCTCGTTCCCGTGCTTCACTGTCTCACCCCCTACACTCGGACTCTAACACTTACACACACACAACGCCACCTGTTGAGCAGATAACTCACCAGGCATTGCACCCCTATAGCATATTTTGAATATGGGAATATTCATACATTGCTATTTAATCAGGGAACAATGAGGGTATTTTATTGACGTTTCGGTGGGCTTGTGGTACTGCACTGATACCAGGTACAGCACAAATTCCATCCCAATAATATCTTCCCATTGATACATCGGGATTTGAACCCGGGACCTTTGGATTACCAGGCCAGTGGCAAGACCACTCCACCATTGTTGTGCATTTAAATGGTTCACTTTTTGGTAGATTTTTTTTCATTTATTTATTATTTTCTTAGTTTCCTCCCTAGACCTCCATCAAACTTAAAAACACATCCATCAGATCCCCCTTCTAGATCAATTTGTACATTTTACGGTAGAAAAATTTCCCGGCCGAAAGCCGGTTACTCTTAAGATTACAGGCTCGCTATCGCTCGCCAGGAAAAAATCGACACCTAAATGGCACGAAAGGTCTTAAAATTGACGAAATGGGGCAAAAGGTATTCAAATCGCCAAACTAATGGGCCGAACGTCATAACATCTGAAAACTATTGGGGGTAAGCATGAGGAAGAAGGGTGACCAGAAAAGCAGCTCATGTCCCCTATATAAGTCTTATTTTGTGACAAAGACAATGTAGACGGAGAAAGGCGCTCTACTGAGGGCCTCTCTAGTTTAAGGGGAGGTATTTAGTTTGTTCCCTACTTTTTCATCAAGCTTAAAATTACACCCCCTAGACCCCCTTTCAAGATAAATTTGTACATTTTTCGGTAGAAAAATTTCCCGGCCGGAGGCCGGTTGCTCTTAAATTACAAGCTCGCTATCGCTCGCCAGGAAAAAAATTACACCTTAACGGCACGAAAGGTCTTAAAATTGACAGAAATGAGGCAAAATGTCCAAACTACTAGGGCGAAGGTCTTAAAATCTCAAAAGCAATGGGGCTAAACATGAGGGAGAAAGGGGTCCAGAAAAAAATCCCTCAAGTGGAAATCTCCCCTTAACATTATGCAAGAATAGTTACAATGTTACAATGGTTACATATTGAGTGTATAATTCAACATACACGATAACCAGACATTTGGGGTATCTGGGTATCCTCTTATCCTTGCTCTCTACTGGATCCACTAACTCAGCTCCTCTTCTTAACCCACCTCTCTTTGGCTTTTTTTATCCATTCGGCCCCACTCAGCCTACTGTTTTAAGACGTTTACCCCCATCCAGGTGTCAATGTTTTCCCGGTGAGCGGTAACGAGCCAGCATATATATTTTTTTTTGACAGCAAGCTAAATTTGTAAATTTTTCAATAGAAAAATGTCTCCGGCAAAGACGGATTTCTCCATACAATGGTGGCTCGCTATCGCTCGCCAGGAAGAAATCGCCACCTAATGGGGATAAACGTCTTAAAACAGTTGGCTGAATGGGGCCGAATGGATACCAGCCCCTCCAATCCTCTCCTTTCTTTAGCCCTCTCCAACCCTTGCCTGTCTCCAACAAGCAGCCCTCTACCCTCATCAGCCCTATTTTACCAGGCCCTCGTTTTCACCAGCCATCATCTTTTACTAACTCTAAACAGACCCTAGTATCAGCTATGTTCCCTCTCCAGTCCCCTTTCGTTACTAGTCCTCATATTTCACACACCCAAGGAATTGAATTCTAACTTGAATGTGAATATTACAATTTCTTTGTTACTATCCCTCTGCACTCACCATTACAAGTTCTAGTATCAGCTCTCCTCCATACTAGTCCTCAGATCCCATACTTAACATTACTAATATCAAACTCCTTCCCTAATCAGCCCTCATTTTCAACATACCTCATCAGCCCTTTATTCACCAGTCCCCTTCTCTCACCACTCATAATTTCCTCTCTTTAGCCCTCTTTCCACATCAGCCCTTTTCTTACCAGCCTTCACTGCTCATGTTCTTCTCTTGTTAGCCCTTTTTCCTCATCAGCCCTTTTCAACCGCCCTCACCACCCATACTTTCCTCTATTAGCCGTCATCCCTCGTCAGCCCTCCCTCTCCTCACCCGCCCCCACCTGCCCTCAATCCTCACCAGCCGCCAGCCCTCCAGCCCTCACGCCCGGCCGCCCTCCTGCCTTACCACTCAGGCTCAAAATAATTCCCTGGTCGAGGAATTACTGAGGCCCTCTTTGTTCCTCAACAGATTATTCGTCTCATCCTTACTAAGAGAGAGAGAGAGAGAGAGAGAGAGAGAGAGAGAGAGAGAGAGAGAGAGAGAGAGAGAGAGAGAGAGAGAGAGAGAGAGAGAGAGAGAGAGAGAGAGAGAGAGAGGAAGCCTTCCCCTTAATAAATGATGTATGTATTTATTTAATTTGCATTAATAATTTACTCACAGTGAAGTTTTAGCATAGTTGTTTTTTCTCTCAAATTATCAATGAAAATATTGGGGTTCATATCCTAATTACCGAGTTTGACCATATTAGGTGATGTTTATGTCTCGCAGTTCTCGTCAAGTATATCATTTATTTGTCACCACCAACTCCCACCCAAGATATATATATATATATAGTCTATATATTTTGCTCCCACCACCTAAGAAGATGCCCACCCAATAGAGATTATACGCATGGATCCCATGATTACTAAAAGGGGTAGTAGGAAGAAGGATCCCTCAGAGGAGATTCTCATTCATGCTTGGGATGATATCCAGAATAATGGATTTTCCAGGCCTATTTACGAATGAGATGAAATATAAACTTCATAGTCTATTTGTTTTCTACCTGGAGGAAAACAAAATATTTATCTAAGAAAAGGCATTCTTAATCTGATTAATATCGGTTAGTGCAAGCCCCCCCCCCAAAAAAAAAAAAAAACACACACACACAAACAAAAATGCTGCCGTCATGAAAAGGTTAAATTATAGTTAATACAAATATAAAAAAAAATGCTATGCCTCATCAGATTCATGCCATTTTCTTTACAATTAACAACATATACGATTATAAATAATGTACCTGTGTATTAACTTAGTAATTCATTTGAGCTCAAAACAATTTTCGGCCGGTTAAGGAAAAAAATAACAAAGCTCAGACTCTAGTAAAGATATCAGTGTGACCAAGGTATGAGAGGCAGGGAGGCACAACAGCACATAACCTACTGTCTGATGGGAACCCTTACATATTTGAGTTGAGGTAAATCTTCAGCATGGTTCTATCTGGAATAATTTAGATAGCTTTTGTCTCTTTTGATGCCTATAATTATATCCTCCCTAAACTGTATCAAATCGTTTGATGATAAGTAGAATTAACTGTCAAACAGCGCCCTAGTACTCGAATGGTTAAGGGGAGGTTTTTAGTGCGTTTCCTAGACTTCCATCAAGCTTAAAATTATACCCCCTTGACCCCCTTTCAAGATAAATTTGTACATTTTCCGGTAGAAAAATTTCCGGGCCGAAGGCCGGTTCCTCTTAAATTACAGGCTCGCTATCGCTCGCCAGGAAAAAATCGACACCTACAGTAAATGGCACGAAAGATCTTAAAAGTGACATAAATGGGTCGAAAGTTCTTAAAATCGTCAAACTAATGGGGCGAACGTCTTAATATCTCAAAATCAATGGGGCTAAACATGAGGGAGAAAGGAATCCAGAAAAAATCCCTCAAGTGGAAATCTCCCCTTAAAACAGAAGCCACCGAGGGGCTACTACACACCACATTAAATTCGAGCTCTTGGCCAGATGTGAGATCTTAAGGGGAGGTATTTAGTTTGTTCCCTACGTTTTCATCAAACTTAAAATTACACCCCCTAGACCCCCTTTCAAGATAAATTTGTACATTTTTCGGTAGAAAAATTTCCCGGCCGAAGGCCGGTTCCCCTTAAAATACAGGCTCGCTATCGCTCGTCAGGAAAAAATTGACACCTTAATGGCACGAAAAGTCTTAAAATTGACAGAAATGGGGTGAAAGTTCTTAAAATCGCCAAACTAATGGGGCGAACGTCTTAAAATATCAAAAGCAATGGGGCTAACCATGAGGGAGAAAGGGGTCAAGAAAAAAATCCCTCAAGTGGAAATCTCCCCTTAACGGAACACTCCTTTGGAAAGAGGCTGTTTGTTTTGGAGTAAGATACATCAGATTGGGTATATGTAGACTGAACCTAACAGTAAACTGGATAATAATGCATACGATTAGCAAAAAAGTATTCGACAATAAAAAGTAACCCGGACTGCAAGCACTGATGAGGATTCTGTAAGTATATCTAGTGAGTTAAATAATAGCGTAATGCGTAAGTGCTCGGAATTTCGGTGTGAGTATCCTAGGTTCGAGTCCTTGGAGTGCTACATGTATTGGTTGATTGTATTAATTGAGTTTAGAAGTGAAGTTGGTTGGTGAACAAATATAAACCAATAAAAAAAACACAGACTGATGAGGATTCCATAAATACGCATTGTATTGAAGAGTAAGCCGCTCAAACATACAATAGTCTCACCAAAGATAAAATGTTAAAACCTGGTCATTTAGAGTTATTAAAGAAGAATTTAGAAGGAGAACAATCCCCAAAGACAAGAGGATAACGAATTTGGAGAGATTGGGAGATTGGCCCAAACACAGGGGCACTTTTTTCCGACCATTATACATCGGCAATTTTCTTCTGGTACCATTTCAGGGGCATTTTACATTGTTATCGGTAACTTGATTAGATGAATTATATTAATTTTGTTTTTAATATATTTTGTATTTATTCTTTATTTATTTATGTATTTATTAAGCCTCATAATCTGTCAAACCCTAGTTGCTGAAAAATAAACAGTTGTCGGAAAATATTGATCGTGTGACCACGACTTTAATTTTAAGAAGACGAAGTTGACCTACCAACCAGTAAATCTGTGAATGACCTGACCTGATCCTACCACCAACGGTTTGTGTCCCAGAGAAGGTCACATAAATCCTTCACACTTGATACTCGATCGCTTCCTGCGTCAACATAGAGGTCGGCACATTAAGAAGAGGTGACCTGAGGATGTGTTTGTTGTGTTGGTGTGGGAATGTCTGCCGTTGTCTGTGTGTGTGTGTGTGGGTGGGTGGCAGGGAGAGAGAGAGAGTGTGTGAGTGATGTGAGTATGTGTTTGTATGTGTGTTTGATTGTCTGTATTTGTGTGTCTATATGTGTGTGTCTGTCGTTGTATCTGCGTGTGTGTGTGTGTGTGTGTGTCAGTCACCTACCTCACCCCATAGGTGCCTTTGTCTGTCTGCCTGCCGTTGTATCTATGTGTGTGTGTGTGTAGTGTGTACCATTGTATCTGTGTGTGTGTGTGTGTATGTATGTGTGTGTATGCATCCGGGACTTAGTGAGAAGCTTTGTATTGTAGAGAGAAAGAGATCACATGTGCTGGTCTGCCTATACTTTGTCTGAATCGTATTATGGTTCTTGGAGAAATAATTGGAAATATTGATTTGCCTCGTTTATATGAAAGACATATTAAGATATTTCGTCATATTTAGGCACAGGATCATAACTATTGGCCGATAGATATCATGCTACACAAAGTTAATCATCAAGGTTTATATTACTTAATGGACATAGATTCCCTGGAGGCAATACAGCGAAGAACGACGAAAAGTATCCAACAAACCAGAATCTCTTATATGAAGCAAGGTTAAAACAATTACGCTTGCATTCTTTTGACAGACAGAGAATTTGAGGGGATAATATGGTAGAGCTGTTCAAAGTGGGCAAGTGGGATTGATGAAGGTGACATGAAAGATGTACCGAAGCTCAGTGATAGTAATATAACTCGAACAAACTTTTTCAAATTGGAGATATTTCGTTTCAAAAAATATATAGGTAAGTAATGGTTTGGTAACAGAGGCGTAGATATGTGGAAAATGCTACCGAATATTATAGTAGGATAAAAAACGATAGAGCTTCAAGATAAAATTAGATAAGCATATGGACGCGATGGGCTGGGAGTGAGAGGTATCTGCCCTGTGTTGACCAATCTGCCTTCTGCAGACTCCCATTTCCTTATGTTCTTAAGTTGCTATGTCTTCTTTCTCCTCTACTCCCGTTAGTCCCGTTCTCCCCCGTTTCCTCCCCCTCTTCTTTCTTTCCTATTTCTTTCCTATTTCTCTCTTCATTTTGTTTTTCTCTTGCCTTCTCCATTCCATTTCTCCCTGTGACTTCTATTCCCCCATCCTTTATGTGTCCTTCTCCTTACGCCTCCTTACTTATCCCTTCCTCTTCCTGTTTTCTCCCCTTCCATTTTCTTCTTTGTCCAACCCCTCTTCCGCCCCCCCCCCCCCCACCCTGTCCTTCCTCCTCCCTTCCCTCCTTTGTTTCCGTTCAGATATCTTCTTGTTTTACTTACCCTTACTTTAGTCCTCTTCCCCTCCCTTCTTCCTCCCTTCACCCGTCTTCCTTTCCCCTCCTCCTTCCTTCTTTGCTACCCTCTCTCTCTCTTCTTATTTTTCCTAAACTCTACGACAATATTATATGGTGTTTTTACAGCTAAAATTCCATGGATGAAAACATGGAATTATCTTTTGCGAAACACATATAGAGAAGCAAAACAAGTATAGCATTGATACATATTTATATAATACACACCGGTATATATTTTATCTAAGATCACTAAGACTCTCTCTCTCTCTCTCTCTCTCTCTCTCTCTCTCTCTCTCTCTCTCTCTCTCTCTCTCTCTCTCTCTCTCTCTCTCTCTCTCTCTCTCTCCCCCCCCCCTGCCACGCGTCGCTTGTGTCCATTTAAAGGTCCGACCCGCTGTGTTTGACCCCCGGAAATTAGGGTATTTAATTATGTGAGGTCAGGCGGGGTCGGACCCATCTTGACCCACTGAACGAACTATAGGTCATCTTCTTGTTGTTCCCCTCCTCAGCGCTGTCAACACCGCTGGGTTTATAATTAGTTTATTTATTTAATTGGTATTTTAGTTTCTTCCCTAGACATCCATCAAGCTTAATAAATTATCATCAAGATCCCTCTTCGAGATAGATTAAAATGTAAAACTTGCAACAAAGTCAAACCAAAACTGGGACAAAGACAATATAAAGTCAAAACAACATATCAAAATCGCTATGTGGAAACAACGCTTACTTAAAATAAAATGTATGAAATGAAAGAACACAATCCACCACATAGGGTGTACATTACTACATGAGCAAGTTAATTTGTACATTTTTCGGTTGACAAATATCATGGCCAAAGGCCGGTTCCTTCAAAATTATAGGCTCGCTTTCACTCGCCAGGAATAAATCGACACATTAATGGCACGAAAGGTCTTGATATTGTTAAAAAGATGGGAGGAAAGGTCTTAAAAACGACAAATTAATGGGGCGAAAACCTTAAATTGTCAAAACTAATGGGGTTAAGCGTGAGGGAGAAGGGGGTCCAGAAAAAGCAAGTGTACCTCCCCGTCTAATAGTTGCCAGAATATAATTAAAAGGATGTCACCGGTGCTGAATGAGTTAATATTCGGTTGTTAAAGGCTCAGACGGGTTCAGGAGCCGGGAGAAGTAAACCTGGTCTATTTCGAGCCTAGGGGTATTTGGAATATCTAGATACACTAGCTTATTGGACGACCATAGAACTGAAACTCCAACCAGCTTTATCGCAAACAAAGATAAATCAATACATTATTAATGCAAAAACTAAAAAAAAAAAAAAATCATTGTTTAATCTATAGACAGCCTGTAATATATTAATTTTTAGCTTTTTTGGGATTCCACATGTTTCCTAATCTTAAGAACATAATGTTACCAGCAAAATATGACGTCTATAGAAATCTTAAATACAAATAGCTTTCAGAACATTCTCGAAATCCCAACTGGAAAATCAGTACACACACACATGTCCATCCCTAGTGAAATCCGAGGTTCATTTCCATGTGATATGTCCTAGTCTGTCATGCAAGGTGATCCGGGACCTGTGACCTGACACGGCTATGGGGCACAGTGGCTGTACAGGAGGTCACACGGGGCTCGGGTGCCACATACAGGGATGTGTGGCCGTTTTGCATATGGGTCATTTCGGCCGCTGTCACTTCGCCCGCGTTCTGTCGGAGTCGATTCGCCGCTATCTAACTTAGCCTCAGGATCCTATAGCAATAAAGTAACACCCTGTTCTTAACATTAATCATCAATTACAAGAGCGAGGTGGAGGGACAGCGAGGGAGAGGTAGACCGAAAGAGAGGTGGAAGGATGGAGTGAGGAAGTATATGAACGAAGGCGGTGCTGGTTGGGGGGAGGGGCGTCGACGGACTGGGGACAGAGGTGCATGGGGGCGGTTCGTTCGTGGCCACCCCTTCGGGGATCACGGCGTCGGGCAATAGATAGATAGATAGATCAATTACAAACCCCAATGGACTTGAATAAACCAATGAAAGCATATGGTCCTCCCGGGATTCGAACTCGGGACACCACACCCAGAACATAAGCACCTAAACCATTACACCACCAACACAGTTAAGACAGATTGTCCAGTTTATTCTCTGGTGCTGGTGCTGTAATTATTAACCCCATCTGTACCGGCCACGTCTTTTTGACTTTATTCTAGCTATTTTTAAGCGATTTTGTGCAGCTTGATAAGGATCTGTGGTAGTGAAAAAGATTATGACGCATGTTGACAGTCATTCTGGCTATCATTAGACAATTTTTTCAGTTTCGGAAAGCCCTCGAGCAGTCAAAGGGGTAAAAAGTATCTCATCGACCCTCTGACTTCCACAATTCCTTCCTAAACTGAATACAATCGTTTATTGATTGCCAGAACAATAATTCAAAATGCGTTATAATCCTCAAAGGGTTAATTAACGAAGCCTAAGTTGGCCTGCCATAACCAGTATCTAGGCTAAAATTATACAGCCCAAGGTAATACTGAGGGTGTTACTAACGAACCGAAACGACATCAAATAAATTGAGTTTTTTGTTTGATCTTTTTCTCCTTTTCTCTCTTTCCTTGGCTTGTATCCATTCGGCCCCATTCAGCCAACTATTTTAAGACGTTTATCCCCATCCAGGTGTCGATTTCTTCCTGGCGAGCGATAGCGAGCCAGCATTGTATGGAGAAATCCGGCTTCGCCGGAAACATTTTTCCATCGAAAAATTTACAAATTTAGCTTGCTGTCAAAACAAAAATATATATATGCTGGCTCACTAAGGCTCGCCAGGAAGATATTGACACCTGGAAGGGGGTAAACGTCTTAAAACAGTAGGCTGAATGGGGCCGAATGGATACAAGCCAGGGAAAGAGAGAAAGATAAAGCAAAACAAACGGTGATCCCCCCCCTCCCCCCCTTAAGTATATGATTATTTGTGTAGTGAGCTATTCGTACATGGTCCTGTGATAACATACCCACAATCCCTTGGCTATTCTATTAAGGGTTTTTAAGTGTGTTTCCTAGACTTCCATCAAGCTTGAAATTACACCCCCTTAACCCCCTTTCAAGATAAATTTGTAAATTTTTCGGTAGAAAAATTTCCCGGCCGAAGGCCGGTTCCTCTTAAATTACAGGCTCGCTATCGCTCGCCAGGAAAAATCGACACCTAAATGGCACGAAAGGTCTTAAAAGTGACATAAATGGGGCAAAAGTTCTTATAATCGCCAAACTAATGTGGCGAACGTCTTAAAATCTCAAAAGCAATGGAGCTAAACATGAGGGAGCAAGGGGTAAATAAAAAAAATCCCTCAAGTGGAAATCTCCCCTTAACCCTTTATATTCGAAGGGCACATTTATATGAACTAATTATTGTGATAAGCTAAACAAAGTAAATGTGCCCTCATAATTCATTGCAAAGAACTAATTATTGTGATAAGCTAAACAAAGTAAATGTGCCCTCATAATTAATTGCAAAGTAATCGAAAACTTGACTGTAAGGAGGTAAATATTGACCTGAATGCTGGGCACAAGAGTATATATACAGGCACATACAAAAGTCGTGCAACAGTTTCAGTTCAGCTTAAACCGTAGGCGTTCCGTTGGTAGCTATACATGCTGTACCATGTAAAAATACGCGTGCTAATGTGTAACAAAATTGACAGCCATAATACGTATTTCTATCATATTTTACATATTCAATTTAGCACACATTAAGGGGAGGTTTCTAGTTTGTTTCCTACTCCTCCAGCAATCTTAAAATTTCACCCCTTGACAACCTTTCAAGATATATGTGTACATTTTTCGGTAGAAAAATTTCCCGGCCGAAGGCCGATTACTCTTAAATTACAGGCTCGCTATCGCTCACCAGGATAAAATCGACACCTAAATGGCACGAAAGGTCTTAAAATTGACAGAATGGGGCGGAAATTCTTAAAAATCACCAAACTAATGGGGCAAACGTCTTAAAATCTCAAAAGCAATGGGGCTAGACATGAGGGAGAAAGCGGTTCAGAAAAAAGTCCCTCAAGTGGAAATCTGCCTTTAACGATTGAAACACTATTTATGTGTATAATTTCTTACATTTGAACTCAATTTTTATAGTGTAGTTACTAAGGGGAGATCTCCACTTGAGGGATTTTTTTCTTGACCCCTTTCTCCCTCATGTTTAGCCCCATTGCTTTTGATAATATAAAACGTTTGCCCCATTAGTTTAGCGATTTTAAGAACTTTCACCCCATATTAAGACCTTTCGTGCCATTCAGGTGTCAATTTTATCCTGGCGAGCGATAGCGAGCCTGTAATTTAAGAGGAACCGGCCTTCGGCCGGGACATTTTTCTACCGAAAAATGTACAAATTTATCTTGAAAGGGACTCAAGGGGGTGTAATTTTAAGCTTGATGGAGGTCTAGGGAACCAACTAAAAACCTCCCCTTAACATCACACCTGAACAAAACTCTTAGATTCAATCATATAATTATGATGAGGCAAATTTATTTCACTTCGGATTTGGATGGTTGTCAATACTTTATCGACGCCTTTACAGGCCTTTAAATCTACACTCTTACAATATCTGACATATCTGATTATCAGGTTATTAAGTGAATCCCGGGCGGTCTAAGGGGGAGGAGAAGACGAAATGGAGGAGCCGTTTAAAGGGCGAAACAGAGCACGACGTAAAAATAAACAATTAAGGTGATAGTGTATCTATTAATATATATATATATGCATTATTTTTTTTAGTTTCCTCGCTAGACTTCCATCAAGCTTAAAAACACCCCCCTAGACCCCCCTTCAAGATAAATTTGTACAATTTTAGGTAGAAAAATTTCCCAGTCAAAGGCCGATTCCTCTTAAAATTACAAACTAATAGGCCGAACGTCTTAAAATCTCAAAACTAATGGGGGGGGGGGTCAGAAAAACTACCCATCTCCACATAACTCTGTCAGGAGGATAACGTCTTCCAATATTTCATTCTGGCTAATATTTGCCTTTTTAACTCCTGCAGTCAGGTAGCGTTTGTATTGTAATACTAGCTTAGGTACCCACACCCTGTGAGGGTTGGAGAGTAAATCCGACCATATCCTGATCTCGATTTAGAGAGGCCACCACTTTGATAATAAACTCTACGGGGATCACATAACAAGGGTGACAGAACTACTCGAATAAAATCGGTGAAATTATTTTTGTTCTTGTGTTTCAAGTGTTTCGCAAAGAATCAACTCTGGGTCACTCTTGAGTACTGAACATTAGAATTTTATATATATAATTTTTTTTTTATTTATTTTTTTTTTTTTTAACCCAAACACAAAGCTGACATAAATTATAAGCCTTCGAATAGCCGAGGACATTTCTTGGCTGAATACAATCGTCTGGAAGTAGTTAGTAAAACATGTACAAAGTCGTACTATGATTGAAAGAGTTGAATTAGCTTAAGAAAAACCGCTAGTAGTCAACTGGGTTCTGACTAATTTTCCCAATACTATAATGTAATTATTATTGTTAACAGTTGCTATCGACTAATACAAGCGCATTATATACAGTATATATATACTGTATATATATATATATGTAAAGAGAGAGAGAGAGAGAGAGAGAGAGAGAGAGAGAGAGAGAGAGAGAGAGAGAGAGAACAGGTGGACGGGTATGATATGCCTGACTGCTCTGGGGGGAACAACCTACTGAACTGACATAATGGGATACTGGGCTGTTTGTCATACTCACACTCACTCTCACTCAAACGCACTCTCACACTCTCTCTCTCTCTCTCTCTCACACACACACACACACACACACACACACACACACACACACACACACACACACACACACACACACACACACTCGTTTAACTCAGGCTTTATTCCTACTACTCAGTGTTAAATTAATTTCAGCTTCTCTCTCGGCTCAATATTAGTAGTTGGTCAAGTAAACCTTGCCATGATTGTTATAATGTTTGATTCCCTCTCCACTGTAGTACCCTAATGCCTGTCAGGTACTGAATGGATGTGTGTATACCTGTATACAGTACCTATGTAGAATTACATGTAAACAAAATCTTATTCCAACTTAAACAAGCCTGGTAGAACTAATTATATTGTTTGATTCAAGTTTCTTATCATAAAGTACTAGACGGATTACCATCATTATTATAGCCAATTATAGAATCAACACCATGGAGGCATAAAGGGTCTTCCATGCTCCTCGTTACACCTCACATTTAACTCTCCGTTTCTAACTCTCCAAGTTTAAGAAACCCCTTTTCAAGTAAGAGAGAGAGAGAGAGAGAGAGCGAGCGAGCGAGCGAGCGAGAGAGAGAGAGAGAGAGAGCGAGAGAGAGATGGTTACAGCTGTAACAAGACCTGCAAACAAGGAGGGAGGGGGGGGGGGGGGGGAGTGTCACAACTGACCCCTTCCCCTCCCCTTTAGTGTCATTCCCACATAGTGCCAAATCCGCCTGGCACTCTGGTATACACACACACACACAGCTTGATGGACGTTTAGGGTAGCAAACTAAATAATACTAAAATACTACTCGACAAGACCCTCAATGCCAAGCCATCTATGCCTTTATCTATGAGCATATATGGGTTTTGCTCTATACCTCCACCACCACCAACCATCACCAGAGCCGCCCAAGAGTAAAGAATCATTGGCTCTCCCACCACGAAGGCTCACCAAATAATATGGAATCTCCTAGTACGCCCTTTGTTGACAGTTAATAAGTCTACATAACCATTGCATTGTTGAACCCCTGCATAACGACTATTTCGTATATATACTATTAAACATTATCTGCGCATGCTATGCCATGTGTAGATTACAAGTAGCTTATGCTATTTTATTGCACATATTTTTTCTTCACTTTTATAGATTTATTAATGTATTAATTTGTGCAACTCTTTTTCTGAATGCAAATTTTAAATGATTATATCGACCAAATATAATCTGTTTTTAGTCTAGCTTTCAACACCAATATATAAGAACCCCCATATTGTTGCCGGAATCAAGTCTGCGATTAAAAGTTGCCGGAAAAATGTGTTCATGTGATTCTACCTTCACCCGTTGTTTGCGCTCCTGCTGGTCCTCGGGATACCTCAGGGCCGCCTCAGGAAGTGTCTAAGCCTTAAGGTACCTGAAGGCTTGACAGAAGGGGAGAATGACGCAGGGGAGGCTTTGTAACTGGAATAAAGGAAGGGGGGGAAAGGAACGGGGTTATTCAGATCTCGCCATCTTCGGGTAAACTCGTTACCCTTCTATGGTACACACATACATAGATATAAGCTACATATACAAGGGAAGAAACAAGCACCAATATCTAGAAGCAGTGAGTTCTTGGTGGCGAGGAAGTGAATTGCAAGAGATAAAGGCGTCGGTGTTTATTCAACCTGTCAGGGATTGATCTTGAGCATTTACAGATCGACGGCTACTTTCTGTGATACGAAGAGACTGCAATATACAAAAGTCGATTAGTTCCACCGATCCCTAATTTGGTTCATTATGTTGTATCTATTTCAGTGTCGTTCCGTAGCTTTCTCACCTTCAGTAAGCTTAATTATAGGGGTATCAAACGTGGGTGGCGATGTGCTGTGGGTGGCGAAACGTCCAAATCTCAGGTAAGATGAGTGGAGCATGTTATGACGTTGTTTGCGCCACGGAAGGTGTAGGTAACCCGGGAAAGGGATGTGAGCCCGAACAAACAGACTAATATACAGATTTGGGGAGTAGGGGAATGGGGGGGGGGATAGGGGTGTTGCTTTGTGGTGCAGCCGAGGGTGTTGTTGGTGTTGTTGTCGTTGTGAGTTGGTGTTGTGAGTGGTGGTGGTGGCCCAGATCCGAAAGGCTGATATGTAGAAGCCAAGGTATACTGTAGAGGTGACCAGAACATAGAAGGGGGTTGGAATATAATACAAACAGGTTGAACAACAGATTCACCTATGTGTACCCTATATAATATAATAGTTTACAGTAGAGCATTATATATGTTGAAATAATGAATGGACTTTAATTACCTTGAATCTTAATACATAGCAGAACATTATGTCTATATTGTGAATCATTTGGTTCCATTAATCCTCCAACTCTTCCAGGTTCATCGTAAACTGTATATAATCGTCTTATGAGAGCCAGACTATTATGGGTTTATACTGAAAGGGTTACACTGTTCACGGAAATCTTTATAAACCCTTCAGTCGTTGTGCCTTGGCGATACCGAAGTCTATAACTTATATGAATTCCCAGCTGACTGTCTGACAATGGGAGACTATAAGGGCCATGCGGAACTCCATAGCTCAAGAGGTAATTAAGGCCAAGTAGTTATGTAGCTGGTAAACTAGGACACTTGGACATGTCTGCTCTGTTTCTCTCACACACCTTCCCTGATAGACCCTTCAGGACAGCGAGCCATATAAATCATGCCGCTGTTGTCGTTGTCATTCGCTTCATATGTGCTATAATAATGTCGGACTGAGGAAAATTATGTGTAAATGTAGAACAGTATTTAAAAGACTCCATTTCAGTTAAGTAAACACTGCCAAACTCTATGTTAATAATATTGAAGCATATTAGAACTTTATCGAGCTTCTGTAAAATAATGCAGTGCCTTACATTGTAGAAAAACTGTAGCTGTAATTCAACAAAATTAATCGAAGTTTAGATAAATACTAAATCGCGAATGTACCAAGAGCGACTTTTGTTTTGAGCGTGACTGTACATACGGTCAATAAAGACAAATTTGCATATACAGTAGAGGTCCCATGTTTACGTGAGGGCCTTTAAATGGGCTCAAAGGTATGGTTGGCCTCTTACCTCTACCCTCCTGATATTATCCTATTGCCCCGTTACCCTATACCCTGTACCCTCTCATACCCTAGCCCTTTAAACCCCCGCATGTAATGTTTCCTTCTACACTACCTTTAAATCCCACATATCACGCTTCTCTTTAAAGGGGTAGTGGTTATGTGTTGTCTATATGTTGATTAATTCATATACACAGTACTGTATATTAGTTTCCTCGCTATACCTCCATTCATATACACAGTACTGTATATTAGTTTCCTCGCTATACCTCCATTAAGTTTAAAAAACATCCCCTAGATCACCCTTCAAGATAAAGTTGTACATTTTTCGGTAGAAAAATTTCCCGGCCAAAGGCTGGTTCCTCTTAACATTACAGGCCACCTATCGCTCGCCTGGAAAAAGTCGACACCTAAATGGCACGAAAGGTCTTAAAATTGAAAACGAAATGGGGCAAAAGGTGTTACAATTGCCAAACTAATGGGCCGAAAGTCTTAAAGTCTCAAAAACCAATGGGGGTAAACTCGAAGGAGAAGGGGTTCCAGAAAACCGAACCATCCACCCTTAACCTACCTTTAAACTCCTACATGTTAGTCAAAGTTGCCTAATGTACAGTAAAGTCTTGGTATGGTACTGTCCTACTGTAGCACTGTTGTGGCTGGTGTGGTTTGTAGATACTGGAGGTGTAGGTGCTGCAGTTGGACTGGCTGTGTCTTGCCGCGGCACTGTTAGCACTATGCCAACATCAGTCACAGTGATGACATGATGGGGGGGGTGTTGTGACGGGACTGATGGGGGGGGGGGTTGTGACGGGACTGATGGGGGGGGGGGTTGTGACGGGACTGTATTGTATTACTGTTTATTCATTTTTTTTTTTTCACCAACCAACTTTACTTCTAAACTCAATTAATGAATGTTGGTTGGTGCGAGAGTTACGACGCCAGCTGTCAAGATACGACGGTCACTGCTAGATAAGACGTCGTTAAGGGGAGGATTTTAGTTTGGTCCCTAGATATCCTTCAAGCTTAAGATTACACCCCCTTGAGCCCCTTTCAAGATAAATTTGTACATTTTTCGGTAGAAAAATGTCCCGGCTGAAAGCCGGTTCCTCTTAAATTACAGGCTCGCTATCGCTCGCCAGGATAAAATTGACACCTAAATGGCACGAAAGGTCTTAAAAGTGACATAAATGGGGTGAAAGTTCTTAAAATCGCCAAACTAATGAGGCAAACGTCTTAAAATCTCAAAAGCAATGGGGCTAGACATGAGGGAGAAAGGGGTCAAGAAAAATATCCCTCAAGTGGAGATCTCCCCTTAATGCTGGGTGTATGCGGGCCCTGTTTTTATTGTTATTCTTTTGTCCTGTTTTTGTTGATATGCTTCGCCCTTTCTCTCCCCCTTCCTTTCATTGCACTTACACACTTCCTCCTCCTCCTGTATGCATCGCCCTACATCTGCTGTTCCTAGGTCTTCATCCTCTCTCCTCTCCCCTACCATGTGTTTAGCTGTGTACTGTGTCCGTTGTTCTGTGTCCGGCTTTCTATCTTTATTCTGTCGGTGCGTGTGTGTGTCTGCGAGAGAGAGAGAGAGAGAGAGAGAGAGAGAGAGAGAGCAATTGCAAGTGAGCGAAAGCGAGTCAGTCAGAAAAAGAGAATAACCCTCTCGTAGCCAATGGATTAACCTCTTAATAACCACCATTACGTAATTGCCATCATATTCTGGTTGCCATTACACGAATTTCTTTAGTATATAATCTACCTCTACGACTCAAATGGGAAAAAACTATCTCTATAAACCCTCTTAATAACATAGATCCTTCTTAAACTCCATACAATCGTCTAATTTCAGTCTGAATCAAAGGTAAAAAGGCGTCATGGTGCTCAATGGATTCAAATTAAAGGTTGAGTAGAGGGTGCCCCGGGGCTACAATACATTATAAGGGAGAATTTATGTTTTACATGTTGATAATGATCAATCAAAATGTAGAGTGAGATCACGGTGGAGGATATATAACAAATATCTATATATACACCTCTTTACAAACATCACCTCTTAATATAATACTTTCATTATACGACTTAATCAGTTGTACCTCAAGGGATCCTCCGACTCCAACAATTCCTTCTTAAGCTGAATTAAATCATATACTAAGCGCCAGCACTAAAGGAAGGAAAATGTCCTTGCATGCATCTTGAAAGGGTTAAGATATGGTCCTGGAGAGCAAGACATAAGACACACACCTACAGTAGACCCCTAATGCATATCAATGAACACTCCTCACTCACTGCGAAATCACGTGTCAACGGTCGCAGGGTGGGTGTTATGTGGGCGGCCAGAGGGTCACTTACTCACCTCCTGATATAGCATGTTAGTAATACACGTTATGTAAACACGCCTTAAATTCCGACCTTCCCTTTAAACTCATGCCCGAGTAAATATTTTCCCTCATACATTAGCTATATATATATATATATATATATATATATATATATATATATATATATATATATATATATATATATTCCAGTATATATTTAGTTTGTTCCCTTGACCTACATCAAACTATAAAAAAAAACAAAAAAAAAACACATATTTCGAAATAATTGTGTGCATTTTTCGGTAGAAAAATGCCCCAGCTCGGCCTAAGGCCAGTTCATCCTAAATTGACCACTTGCGAGCTTCAGGTTATAACGAAGTTGGACCTATCGCATCCATAGTAATCAGAAATACAATAATAATGTAGGCTTCTGATGGATAAAGAGTATGTTGAATTGGATTTTATGTGTTTATAAATTAACTACAATCGTATTTTAGCTGGTAATTCTGCTAAATATCGATGTCTACAACTCCATAAGAACATAAGAAAATGGGAGTCTGCAGAAAGCCGATTGGCCTAAGCAAGGCAGATCCCTGTCCCACACAACCCCAAATCAATTACAAAGCCCAATTATAGGCTCAACACTCTAATACCCTGAGGATCATCTTACCAAAACGGTTAGAGATTAACGCAGGATTATGGGGGTCTGCAGAGCGCTGATTGGCCCAACCCGGCTGATCCCCCTTCACACCCAACCCTTCTCGTCCATATGCTTATCCAATTTTATCTTAAAGCTCCCTACAGTTTTAGATCCCACTATAGCACTCCAACTTCCTTATAGAACGAAACTCGCAAGTGGTCAATTGCAGGCTTGCTATCGCTCGCCAGGAAAATATTCGACACCTAAATCTCACGAAAGGTCTTGAAATTGACAACGAAATGGTGCGAAAGGTCTTAAAATCGGCAAACGAACGGGATGCATGTCATATAATCTCATAACTAATCGACCTGAACATAAGGGAAAAGGGGGATCCAGAAAAATAGCCTATTATGCTTATACCTGTGACTGAGTGCCGTTAATTAATCTATTATGCTTATACCTGTGACTGAGTGCCGTTAATTAATCTATTATGCTTATACCTGTGACTGAGTGCCGTTAATTAATCTATTATGCTTATACCTGTGACTGAGTGCCGTTAATTAATCTATTATGCTTATACCTGTGACTGAGTGCCGTTAATTAATCTATTATGCTTATACCTGTGACTGAGTGCCGTTAATTAATCTATTATGCTTATACCTGTGACTGAGTGCCGTTAATTAATCTATTATGCTTATACCTGTGACTGAGTGCCGTTAATTAATCTATTATGCTTATACCTGTGACTGAGTGCCGTTAATTAATCTATTATGCTTATACCTGTGACTGAGTGCCGTTAATTAATCTATTATGCTTATCCTGTGACTGAGTGCCGTTAATTAATCTATTATGCTTATACCTGTGACTGAGTGGCCGTTAATTATGCTTATACCTGTGACTGAGTGCCGTTAATTAATCTATTATGCTTATACCTGTGACTGAGTGCCGTTAATTAATCTATTATGCTTATACCTGTGACTGAGTGCCGTTAATTAATCTATTATGCTTATACCTGTGACTGAGTGCCGTTAATTAATCTATTATGCTTATACCTGTGACTGAGTGCCGTTAATTAATCTATTATGCTTATACCTGTGACTGAGTGCCGTTAATTAATCTATTATGCTTATACCTGTGACTGAGTGCCGTTAATTAATCTATTATGCTTATACCTGTGACTGAGTGCCGTTAATTAATCTATTATGCTTATACCTGTGACTGAGTGCCGTTAATTAATCTATTATGCTTATACCTGTGACTGAGTGCCGTTAATTAATCTATTATGCTTACCTGTGACTGAGTGCCGTTAATTATGCTTATACCTGTGACTGAGTGCCGTTAATAATCTATTATGCTTATACCTGTGACTGAGTGCCGTTAATTAATCTATTATGCTTATACCTGTGACTGAGTGCCGTTAATTAATCTATTATGCTTATACCTGTGACTGAGTGCCGTTAATTAATCTATTATGCTTATACCTGTGACTGAGTGCCGTTAATTAATCTATTATGCTTATACCTGTGACTGAGTGCCGTTAATTAATCTATTATGCTTATACCTGTGACTGAGTGCCGTTAATTAATCTATTATGCTTATACCTGTGACTGAGTGCCGTTAATTAATCTATTATGCTTATACCTGTGACTGAGTGCCGTTAATTAATCTATTATGCTTATACCTGTGACTGAGTGCCGTTAATTAATCTATTATGCTTATACCTGTGACTGAGTGCCGTTAATTAATCTATTATGCTTATACCTGTGACTGAGTCCGTTAATATTAATCTTTATGCTTATACCTGTGACTGAGTGCCGTTAATTAATCTATTATGCTTATACCTGTGACTGAGTGCCGTTAATTAATCTATTATGCTTATACCTGTGACTGAGTGCCGTTAATTAATCTATTATGCTTATACCTGTGACTGAGTCCGTTAATTAATCGATTATGCTTATACCTGTGACTGAGTGCCGTTAATTAATCTATTATGCTTATACCTGTGACTGAGTGCCGTTAATTAATCTATTATGTTTATACCTGTGACTGAGTGCCGTTAATTATGCTTATACCTGTGACTGAGTGCCGTTAATTAATCTATTATGCTTATACCTGTGACTGAGTGCCGTTAATTAATCTATTATGCTTATACCTGTGACTGAGTGCCGTTAATTAATCTATTATGCTTATACCTGTGACTGAGTGCCGTTAATTATGCTTATACCTGTGACTGAGTGCCGTTAATTAATCTATTATGCTTATACCTGTGACTGAGTGCCGTTAATTATGCTTATACCTGTGACTGAGTGCCGTTAATTAATCTATTATGCTTATACCTGTGACTGAGTGCCGTTAATTAATCTATTATGCTTATACCTGTGACTGAGTGCCGTTAATTATGCTTATACCTGTGACTGAGTGCCGTTAATTAATCTATTATGCTTATACCTGTGACTGAGTGCCGTTAATTAATCTTCTTGTATAATCCTTTCATTCATTGTACATAATTTTTAAAGTTTATTCTTTCGTTTTTCTTTGATTAACCCTTTCACTAAGATGGCGCCACTTTTCCTTTCAGGCTATCATTACACAATTTTAAACAGCCTAGGAAAGACATGTAGAAGTCAGGGGTTTAATTGAGAATTCATTAATCCTTTGATTGGGTGTGAGAGGGATCTGGCTTATATGGACCAATCGGTTATCTGCAAACTCCCATTTTCTTATGTTCTTATGTTCTTGAAGGTATCTCCGAAGTAAATCATCAAATGTTATCCAGAAATAGATGAACATGACATCATCATGAAAGAATACCACCTTTTTTCTGCCCTTTAAATTTCATCCATAAAGCTGTGTTCTCCCTTCCCTCACCCTATCTTTAGGTTTCGTATATCAGTCTGTCATTATTAGCTTGTTTCCTTGTACCCTATGTCTTCAAATATCACCCATCACCTTGTCCCCATCCATCTATCACTTATTTTACCTCGTCTCTTCTTTCAACCTACCTTTTAGCTACCCCCACCACCCGGCCCACCATTCTCAGGTTTCTCCATTCCCTCTTGCATTCAAATTTCCTTCATATTCCTTCTTGATTTTATAGTTTCAGTTATTGCCCATTTATTGCCCACCCACCACCCACTTTTTATAGTTTCAGTTATTGCCCATTTATTGCCCACCCACCACCCACTTTTTATAGTTTCAGTTATTGCCCATTTATTGCCCACCCACCACCCACTTTTTATAGTTTCAGTTATTGCCCATTTATTGCCCACCCACCACCCACTTTTTCCTCTTTCCTTCATCCACCCTATTTTAAAGTTTCCTCCATCAGCATACTATTTACATACTTCCTTTATCCACCCTACATTTAGATATTATTCATCTACCTATCTCACCTCTTTCTCTTAATTTTCCCTTACTCCTCCTACCTATCACCACTTTCTCTTCATGTTCTCTTACTCCATCCTACCTATCACCCTTTCTCTACATCTTCTGTTTACTCCATCCTACCTATCACCCTTTCTCTTCATTTTCTCTTCATTTTCTCTTACTCCATCCTACCTATCACCCTTTCTCTACATCTTCTGTTTACTCCATCCTACCTATCACCACTTTCTCTTAATTTTTCCTTATTCCATACTACCTTTCACCACTTCTCTTAATGTTTCCTTATTCCACCTTACCTATCACCACTTTCTCTTCAGTTTCCCTTAATCCATCACACCTATCACCTTTCCATAATTATCTTGTTTCCAGTTTCATCCACCTATTACTCTTGTCAGTTTCATTTGTCCCTCCTTCCATCCTATACCTGTCACCTCTCCATATCATTCTTCTGTTCATATTCGTCCCTTTAAATATCTACTATACTCCATTCACCCCGCTCCTCCACAGACTTTTAAACTTCCCACGTGGCCCCCTTCCCATTCTGCCTTGTGGTCCCTTTAATCTCTCTCTCTTCGGGTGATTCCCTTGTCTCCCCTACCTTACCTTTGTCTTTTTATATACCTACACTTGTCTACACCTTTACTCACTTCACTTTAAAGGGAGATTTGCATATATTTGTATTTATTTTTTCATTTAGTTATCTATATATTTAATATTTTTAGTTTCTTCCCAAGACCTTCATCAAGCTTTAATTAACACCCCCACATTTGTATTTTTTTCTGAAGGAAGATATCCCGGCCGAAGCCCGGTTCCTCCTAAAATACAGGCTATCGCTTGCCATGCCAAAACAAAATACATCTAAATGGCACAACAGGTTTTAAAAGCGCTAAACTAATGGGGCTAAACATGAGAGAGACGGGTGTCCAGAATAAAACGAACCTTTCCTTCGTTAGATGGAGAATTGTTAAATATAGTACTCTCCAGGCCCTATATTTCAGTAACCTCAATTGTCTTCTTCCCTATTTTAAGGGGAGATGTCCACTTGAGGGATTTTTTTCTTGACTCCTTTCTCCCTCATATTTAGCCCCTTGTTTTTCTAATTTTAAGACGTTTGTTCCATTACTTTGACTATTTTAAGAACTTTCAACCCATTTCTGTCAATTTTAAAACCTTTCGTGCAATTTAGGTGTCGATTTTATCCTGGCGAGCGATAGCGAACCTGTAATTTAAGAGGAACCGGCTTTCAGCCGGGACATTTTTCTACCGAAAATGTACAAATTTATCTTGAAAGGGGCTCAAGGGGGTGTAATCTTTAGCTTGAAGGATATCTAGGGACCAAACTAAATACCTGCCCTTAAGTCAACACGCTTCAATGGTATGAAAATATGGATATAATTTAAATCAGTGAGAACATATTTAATCAAGTTATAAATCCCGACTATACTTATAATGTGAGATAACCTCCTTTGTTATACTTCTGCGCTACCACCATCCGATGGAATTAAGGGGAGATCTCCACTATCTTTTATTTTATATCAAAGAAAGTCTTAACCCGACCCTCGTGTCAAAACCTCAAATTGTGAACGTCGACACATCTTTTGTGCTAATAAAGAATAATAAAGGTACAAAAATAATACTTGCGTTAATATACAGACCTCCAGCTCAATCAGTGCAAACAGACCGAGAAATTTACGAACAAATTGCAGATGTAAGTAACTCACAAGATACCGTAATTTTTGGCGACTTTAATTTACCTGTGACCAAGTGGGGCGATACTCTTACTTCACACTCCGGACATGACTTGTATACGAACTTGCAAGAGAGTTTCGCTTTATCAATTTGTTCGAATGCCGACCCGTGGTAATAACGTTCTTGACATTGTACTTGCAACAAAAGAAGAATTGATAGAGAATTTGAATGTTGGTGATGAATTCAGTAACAGCGACCATCGTACGATAACTTTCACTTTAAAGTTTACTAGTAACGAACCAAATAGTAGCATCGAAAAGTCCCTAATTTCAAGAAAGCAAACTTCCATAAACTTAGAGCTATGTTTAAAGAAACTGACTGGAGCTTTTTAATTAACAATAACGACATAAATACATCTTGGAAGTTATTCGAAACCACTTACCTAAAAGCAGTGCAAGACTGCATACCATCGAAAATACGGCGTCCAGGCCATAATAATAAGCCCAAATGGTGGAATAAAGATATTTCAAACTGCCTGCTTGCTAAAAAATGTGCTAATGATAGATTAAAATCCTCACAAAATGACGAAGAACGGGTGAAATTTGTAGAGCTACGACGCAAAGCCAAAAAGTTAATTAAGCAAAGTAAAAAGACCTTAGAGTTACATATTGCGAATCAAAGTAAAACAAACCCGAAAGAATTCTATAGTTATATCAGAAAGAAAAAAGTAGTTACTTCAACTGTTGGACCGTTAGTCGATGAAAAAGGAGAATACACCAAAGACGAAGTACAAATGAGTAATGCCCTCAATACCTTCTTTGCATCAGTTTTTACAACAGAAGACCTCAGTGATATCCCTACACCATCGCCGATTCAGATTGATAATTCAGATGTTCTAAGCAATATCACCGTTACAGAGAGAGAAGTATTGAATTGTTTAGATAAACTCAAGGTAAATAAAACGCCAGGACCTGATACAATCTCGCCTAGAGTTCTAAAGGAAGCTAAGAATGAGCTCTCCAAACCACTGACATTACTATTCAATAAATCCTTGCAGTCTGGAACTATGCCTGATCAGTGGAAGCTAGCCAACGTAAACACCGATATTCAAAAAAGGCAGCAAATCCCTACCCAGTAACTATCGTCCAATTAGCTTAACCTCAGTTGTATGTAAAATGCTAGAAACGGTCATACGAGACAGACTCGTAAATCACTTAGAGGAAAATAACATACTTAAAGATACTCAACACGGCTTTCGTAAAAAACGTTCCTGTTTAACAAACCTCTTAGACTTCTTCCACGATATCCTCAACCTCTACGATGAGAGTAAAGCTGTAGATATTATATACCTTGATTTTCAAAAGGCCTTTGACAAAGTTCCCCACAAACGTTTACTGCTAAAACTAAAAGCGCATGGAATACAAGACGGTGTGTTGAAATGGATAGAAAATTGGCTCCGCAACAGAAAGCAAAGGGTAGTCATAAACGGTAAGGCATCTAAATGGACCAATGTAAGTAGCGGGGTACCCCAGGGATCGGTACTAGGACCAATTCTCTTTCTAATTTACATCAACGACATAGATGAGGGTCTCACCTGCACAATCTCAAAATTTGCTGACGATACAAAAATTGCAAATAGCGTACTCTCAAAAGAACAAGTTGACGATATGCAACACAATCTAGATAAATTGTCATGTTGGGCCCAAATTTGGCAAATGAGTTTCAATGCGGATAAAATGTAAAGTACTACATGTCGGATACCTAAATGAGAAAGCAAACTATTCGATGAATGGCACTCAGCTTAAGAATGTAAACAGAGAAAACTGATCTGGGAGTAAGTAACAATATCGAGTAACCTAAAAACCGAGTCAACAATGTTCAGAAGTTGTTAAGAAGGCAAACAAAATAATTGGCTTTATAGGCAGGTCATTTGAGCATAAATCCAAAGAAGTTATCCTAACCCTTTACAATTCCTTAGTCCGCCCTCTTCTGGAATACTGCGTTCAATCCTGGTGCCCTTATTACCAAAAAGATATAAACAAGCTAGAACGAGTTCAACGTAGAGTTACCAAAATGATACCTAGCCTAAAGAACAAACCATACGAAGAGCGTCTTAGAGAATTAAATCTATTTCCTTTAACCCAGCGCAGATTAAGAGGCGACTTAATTCAAGTGTTCAAAATCATCAAAGGCATCGACAATATGAACTGTAGTAAGTACTTCACTATCGACCAATCTAATTACACGCGGGGAAACAGTTGCAAAAATTATTGGTAAATCTTTTAACTCACACGAATCTAAGAATTTCTTCTTCAATCGAGTTGTCAACTTGTGGAATGGGCTTCCCCGAGACGTTATAGACTGCAGCACCGTTGATTCATTTAAATTCCGCCTAGACAAATATCTCGCATCAAACCCGCGACTGACTGCGTTTGTAAATGAATAACTTTATCCTCCCCTCAGTTACTAACCCATATGTCCCCTACTAACTTCCTAGTCCTGCCACGTTAGTGGCAGGGCAGTAGTTCCCTTTCCAATGTTCCCTTACCCACTCTAAACCACTGTTTGGACACTTGATCCTCAGTGTTTTGGAGGACAAGCAACCTAGAAGGGTCACTAGATCTGTTGTTGCTTGATTTCCTTTGTACTCCTTTGTACTCCTTTGTACTCCTTTGTACTAGAGGGATTTTTGTCTTGACCCCCTTTCTCCCTCATATTTAGCCTCATTGCTTTTGACATTTTAAGTCATTCGCCCCATTAATTTGGCGATTTTAAAATCTTTCGCCCCATTTGTGTCAATTTTAAGAGCTTTCGTGCCATTTAGGTGTCGATATTTTCCTGGCGAGCGATAGCGAGCCTGTAATTTATGAGGAAGTGGCCTTCGGCCAGGACATTTTTCTACCGAAAAATGTACAAATTTATCTTGAAAGGGTGTCTAGGGGGTATAATTCTAAGCTTAATGGAAATCTAGGGAACAAACTAAACACCTCCCCTTAAGCCTTGGAAGGGTATCTCATTGTTAAAGGCAATTATTTAAGTATATTTTGTTTACCCTAATACTATTACTATTACTATTACTATTACTATTACTATTACAATTACTATTACTATCATTTACAATTACTATTACTATTACAATTACTATTACTATTACTATTACTATTACTATTACTATTTCTATTACTATTACTATTACTATCACTATTACTATTACTATTACTATTACTATCACTATTACTATTACTATTTCTATTACTATTCTGCTATTACTATTACTATTCTGCTATTACTATTACTATTCTGCTATTACTATTACTATTCTGCTATTACTATTACTATTCTGCTATTACTATTACTATTTCTATTACTATTACTATTACTATTACTATTTCTATTACTATTTCTATTAATATTTCTATTTCTATTACTATTTCTATTTCTATTAATATTTCTATTTCTATTAATATTTCTATTTCTATTTCTATTAATATTTCTATTTCTATTACTATTTCTATTAATATTTCTATTTATTACTATTACTATCCGATCACTATTACTATTACTATCACTATTACTATTACTATTACTATTTCTATTACTATTACTATTACTATTACTATTTCTATTACTATTACTATTTCTATTACTATTACTATTACTATTACTATTACTATTACTATTACTATTACTATTTCTATTACTATTACTATTACTATCACTATTACTATTACTATCACTATTACTATTACTATCACTATTACTATTACTATTACTATTAGTGGTCTTATTTCTATATCGATTTACATACACGGCAATTTCTTCCTATTGTTGGTTTCATCATTCCACCTGTTCAGTAAGATTTTCGCCATTTTCTTCATATCAATTCATCGAGATGGGTTGGGTGTGAAAGGGATCTGCCGTGTGTGGGCCAATCGGCTTTCTGCAAACTCCCGTTTTCTTATGTTCTATTATTCCATCAGTTCAGTAAGATTTCCGCCATTTTCTTCATATTATAACCTTAATTTTTCAACCTGTTCAGTAAGATGTTCGCACTTTTTGTTCTCTATTGTCGGTTGCCTTCTGTATATTTTTAGGCCATTTTCTTTCTGTTGTCGGTGTAATTCCTTTATCTTATCTACTTATCTAGCCTTTCTTATCGCTCTGTAACCTTCACTCTTCCCCCCCCCCCCTACCACTCCCAGCCCTGATAGCGGGAGAGAACCGTTAACCCTTTCAGTACCGGTGACGTATTTTTTTTTTATTATTCTGGCTACAATTTTCTGCCGTTTAAGAAGGATCTGTGGTAGTATAAAGGGTTAAACTAGATAGCTCAAAGCCTCTTAAGAAGGATCTGTGGTAGTATAAAGGGTTAAACTAGATAGCTCAAAGCCTCTTAATTGCTGTAGGACCTTTTGACATGGTATACAATCTTCCAATAGTAGTCAATATAAAGTTAAAAAGACGGCTCCGGTACAGAAGGGGTTAACCCGTTCAGTACCGGTGCCGTCCTTTTAACTTTATTCTGGCAATGACGTGACGATTTTATTCAGCTTAGGAAGGACCTCTAGCAATAATATGGCTTTAAACTATCTCAACCAACCCTTTTAACTACCACAGGTCCTTCTTAAGGGGAGGTTTTTAGTTTGGTCCCTAGATATCCTTCAAGCTTAAGATTACACCCCCTTGAGCCCCTTTCAATAAATTTGTACATTTTTCGGTAGAAAAATGTCCCGGCTGAAAGCCGGTTCCTCTTAAATTACAGGCTCGCTATCGCTCGCCAGGATACCATCGACGTAATTGTTTAATCGAAGTCCTCTTTTTCTAGTTATTAAAAACGTATTCTATGGTGTATTATATGATATATAGAAGCAATAGAACTGTTAAAATTACCTGGGAAGTGTATATTAAACCAAATACAAAACTTTGAATAATGAGGTAAGAGATATGTGGTTTTTATCACTTTTCAACCCAAGACCAGCGGGGGTCTGGGGGCAGCAGCCCCCAGGATGAAGGTTAGTTAGGTTAGGTTAGGTTAGGTTAGGTTAGGTTAGGTTAGGTTAATGACCAGCTATGTAAATACAGTAGTGAACATTTGGTTCAGTCTGTGCTCAAAAATCCATTTTCTTTAGGAGGAGGCCATACACTAAACAATTACCAAAATCGACACCTAAATGGCACGAAAGGTCTTAAAATTTACAGAAATGGGTTGAAAGTTCTTAACTTCGTCAAAATAATGGGGCGAACGTCTTAACATTAGGAAAACAATGGGGCTAAACATGAGGGAGAAAGGAGTCAAGAAAAAAATCCCTCAAGTGGATATCTCCCCTTAAGCTGCATAATATCGTTGAAATATAGGTAGAATAAAATATAACACACGTCGCTGGTAATCAAAGGGTTATAACTGATAACTGATAACTCCTACTTGTAATGAAAACCGTTTGTTAAGGGGAGGTTATTCTTTTATCTGGAGCCCCCTTCTCCCTTATGTTAAGTCCCATTAGTTTTGACATTTTAAGACGTTCGCCCTAATATTTTGGCGTTCTAAAATCTTTCACCTCATTTGTTTTGCCAATATTAAGACCTTTCATGCTTTTTAGGTGTCAGCTATTTCCTGGCGACTGATACCGAGTCTGTAATTAAGGAGGAACTGACCCTACGTAAGATTTTCAGGATCTTGCCATTGAAACTCATACCGTCTGTCCGGAGGCCGAAGCGTACTGTACATAACCCCAAGGTCCATAGATCTATGGACCTTGCATAACGCCATCCACAAGTGTCGTACTTTAATGTTCATATCCAATTTGCTTCCTCGCTCCTCCAGTCATAACTTGGTCAAACGTATAAACACTCTTTGTCCATTTAAACTCTCTCCACGTGAGTCTATATATTTATCTCTCTCTCTCTCTCTCTCTTCCACACACACACACACACACACACACACAGAGTCTCCCACGTGACTCCTTCCCACGTGTTTCATTCTCTCTCACACACTCGTACCTTTAACCCTCGGTAGTTAAATCCAAGGCCCTTGTTTAAATCAAATGCTAGACTTCTCGCCACCTGACCACATCGAGATACGAAGTACTATAAATTATTACAAACCTTAATAACACACTAATACACTAAATACAGTAACATAGCGTAGCTAATCATAACATAAAATTGGCTTAGTGAAGTCATATTAGATTCTTTAAAAAGATTTACTTATACTGTATATATGAAGAAGTGGACGAAAAGAGAGAAGGTCGGTGAGATGTGCCTATCCCAGAACTATCTTCGATTACCGTGAGTCTTATTAATTCTGTGACTCCCGTTGATGCTAGACCAATTAATTAACCTGAAGTAATCAAACTTATCAAATTATGGGTAAGTTACTGCATGTTTTTTGTTAGGGCTTGTTCTGTATTGGTAGCGAGGTGGTTAGGTAGCGATATGTCTCGATACTTGTTAATCTTCTCTCATCCCCACCCACTCCTCTCCCCTACCCACCCCTTTCATCCCTTTACCACCGCAGCTCTGCTACTCACTCCTCTCTTCCTCACCACCCCCACCCACCTCTCTCCCTCTACCCCCTCCATCACCCCTCACATATCTCTCCCTCACACCACCCAATATCCCCTCACCACCCCCACCCACCTATCTCTCCCTCACCACCCCACCCACCTATCAGTCCCTCACCATCCCCACCCACCTATCTCTCCCTCACACCCTCACCATTCACCCTCACCACTCACTCCTCTCTCCCACTCACCCCTTCACCATCACCTCACACCCTTATCTCTCTCCATCTATAACTGCCTCTACAAACCCTTCCTCACCTCCTCCTAACATCTTACCTTCGATCGTTCTTAACTTATTGAATTCTACATATCTATCAATTTGATGGATTGATATTTTCTCTATTACTGCGTTCTTTTTTCTTTTTTTTGTTTCGTCTTTGTTACGTTTATTTCATTATACTACGATTTAGTGTCAATATTCCACAAAATAGCATATGCCTCTCAACATATTGCTATCACTTTCTATCATATTATACAGTATTTGTTCAAGTTTTCTATTTTATCTTTGTCTTTGTTTCCCACTTTCTGTTCAGTGTGTATCTTTCCTCCATGTTATATTTCTCTTTGTTTCCCACTTTCTGTTCAGTGTGTATCTTTCCTCCATGTTATATTTGTCTTTGTTTCCCACTTTCTGTTCAGTGTGTATCTTTCCTCCATGTTATATTTATCTTTGTTTCCCACTTTCTGTTCAGTGTGTATCTTTCCTCCATGTTATATTTGTCTTTGTTTCCCACTTTCTGTCCAGTGTGTTCTTTCCTCCTCCATATTATCTCAAACCTCTTCCTTTCGTAAAACTCTCTATAATCAACCTGGCCCCCCTCTCTCTCTCTCTCTCTACTTTTATTTGTTCTTCCCCTCCGTCATTCTCCTTCCGCTCTTTACTTTTTACCGCCATCCTTCCCTTTAAACTTTCTTAATTCGGTTATACCTTGATTCCGTCTCTTTAAGGGGAGGTTTTTAGTTTGTTTCCTACTCCTCCAGCAATCTAAAAATTTCACCCCCTTGACCCCCTTTCAAGATAAATTTGTAAATTTTTCGGTAGAAAAATTTCCCGGCTGAAGGCCGGTTACTCTTAAATTACAGGCTCGCTATCGCTCGCCAGGATAAAATCGACACCTAAATGGCACGAAAGATCTTAAAATTGACAGAATGGGGCGTAAATTCTTAAAATCGACAAAATAATGGGGGCGAACGTCATAAAATTAGAAAAGCAAGGGGGCTAGACATGAGGGAGAAAGGAGTCAAGAAAAAAGTCCCTCAAGTGGAAATCTTCCCTTAACCCCCTCTGAATAAACGTTCCTGTTTAACAAACCTCTTAGACTTCTTCCACGATATCCTCAACCTCTACGATGAGAGTAAAGCTGTAGATATTATATACCTTGATTTTCAAAAGGCCTTTGACAAAGTTCCCCACAAACGTTTACTGCTAAAACTAAAAGCGCATGGAATACAAGACGGTGTGTTGAAATGGATAGAAAATTGGATCAGCGACAGAAAGCAAAGAGTAGTCATAAACGGTAAGGCATCAAAATGGACCAATGTAAGTAGCGGGGTACCCCAGGGATCGGTACTAGGACCAATTCTCTTTCTAATTTACATCAACGACATAGATGAGGGTCTCACCTGTACAATCTCAAAATTTGCTGACGATACAAAAATTGCAAATAGCGTACTCTCAAAAGAACAAGTTGACGATATGCAACACAATCTAGATAAATTGTCATGTTGGGCCCAAATTTGGCAAATGAGTTTCAATGCGGATAAATGTAAAGTACTACATATCGGATACCTAAATGAGAAAGCAAACTATTCGATGAATGGCACTCAGCTTAAGAATGTAAACAGAGAAACTGATCTGGGAGTAACAATATCGAGTAACCTAAAACCGAGTCAACAATTGTTCAGAAGTTGCTAAGAAGGCAAACAAAATAATTGGCTTTATAGGCAGGTCATTTGAGCATAAATCCAAAGAAGTTATCCTAACCCTTTACAATTCATTAGTCGCCCTTCTTCTGGAATACTGCGTTCAATCCTGGTGCCCTTATTACCAAAAAGATATAAACAAGCTAGAACGAGTTCAACGTAGAGTTACCAAAATGATACATAGCCTAAAGAACAAACCATACGAAGAGCGTCTTAGAGAATTAAATCTATTTCCTTTAACCCAGCGCAGATTAAGAGGTGACTTAATTCAAGTGTTCAAAAGCATCAAAGGCATCGACAATATGAACTGTAGTAATGTCTTCACTTTCGACCAAACTAATTACACGCGGGGAGGAAACGGTTTGCAAAATTCTTGGTAAATCTTTTAACTCACACGAATCTAAGAATTTCTTCTTCAATCGAGTTGTCAACTTGTGGAATGGGCTTCCCCGAGAAACGTTATAGACTGCATCACCGTTGATTCATTTAAACTCCGCCTAGACAAATATCTCGCATCAAACCCGCGACTGACTGCGTTTGTAAATGAATAACTTTATTTTATCCCCCCCTCAGTTACTAACCCATCTGTCCCCTACTAACTTCCTAATCCTGCCACGGACATTAGTTCCAGGGCAGTAATTCCCCTTCCAATGTTCCCTTACCCACTCTAAACCACTGTTTGGACACTTGATCCTCAGTGTTTTGGAGGACAAGCAACCTAGGAGGGTCACTAGATCTGTTGTTGCTTGATTTCCTTTGTACTCCTTTGTACTCCTTTGTACTCCTTTGAATACGATGGTGGTTTTCTTTCTTTTAATCTGGCTATGTGTAGACGTGTATATGAGTACACGCTTCTTAGCTGTATTTTCTTGTCTTTAGACTATTAATATAATAAATTATTGTAGTGTAATTTGGGGTTCATCAAATGCTACCCAAATTATCCTTTGTCCTTATTACAGAATGGACATAGATTCATTGGAGAGAGTACAGCGTAGAATGACAAAAATGATCCATAATATTAGAAATCTTTCGTATGAAGAAAGGTTGAAGAAATTAGGTTTACATTCGTTAGAGAGACGCAGAGTTAGAGGGGATATGATAGAGGTGTTCAAGTGGGTTAGTGGGATTAACAAAGGGGACATGGCAAATTTACTAAAGCTCAGTGATAGCGAAAGAACTCGTACCAATGGTTTCAAATTAGATAAATTTCGTTTCAGAAAAGATATAGGCAAGTATTGTTTTGGTAACAGAGTTGTAGACGGGTGGAATGGACTACCAAGTGCTATAGTGGGATCTAAAACTGTAGGGAGCTTTAAGATAAAATTGGATAAGCATATGGACGAGAAGGGTTGGGTGTGAAGGGAGATCAGCCGGGTTGGGCCAATCAGCGCTCTGCAGACCTCCATAATCCTGCGTTAATCTCTAACCGTTTTGGTAAGATGATCCTCAGGGTATTAGAGTGTGAAGCCTATAATTGGGCTTTGTAATGAATTGGGGTTGTGTGGGACAGGGATCTGCCTTGCTTAGGCCAATCGGCTTTCTGCAGACTCCCATTTTCTTATGTTCTTATGTTCTTATATCCAGAGTGCAAAAACTTCAGAATTTTGCTGCTAAAGTGGCTGACGGTAAGTCAAAAAAGTTTGATCATGTCACTCCTATATTAAAGGAACTAAGATGGTTAAATATTAAAGATAAAATAACGCATGACACACTAATAGTTATTTTCAAATACTTAAATAATCTTTACCCAGAGTATCTACTAAGTCTACCCACAGTATTCAATGTAACAGCTAGCACAACGAGACAACAAAATATGCTTTTTATTCCGAATGTTCAAACTGACATAGGGCAAACAAAATTTACGGTAAGAGGACCTGTACTTTGGAACAAACTCCCAGTTAATGTACAAACTTCCAGTACCGGTAGCCTAGGAACCTTTAAGACTAATGTTAAAACCTTGCTGCTAAACTCTGCTTATGATTAAATTAATGTTCATAAGAAATCTGTAGACATGACCCTCTCTCTATATATATGTATGTATGTGTGTGTGTATGTGTACATGTGTATGTATATGTTTATTTATATATCTCTCTCTCTCTAAACTCTAAATCTCTCTCTGTCTGATTCCCACCCCAATTGTAATCCCTCATAATCCCCCGCGCTGTCATCTCTCTCTCTCTCTCTCTCTCTCTCTCTCTCTCTCTCTCTCTCTCTCTCTCTCTCTCTCTCTCTCTCTCTCTCTAGTACCTGGTATGTCTTAGTTAAACAGCAAATCTTTAAATTTTAATTTTAATTGTATACATGTTATGTTCTTATGTAAAAAAATATAATACTGTATTAAAGAGAACGTTACTGTATTTAGATAGGCTATATGAAGGTGTCCTACCCTGAGCCAGGTGCAAGGGCTAACCTAATAATCCACAGGCTTATCTGCCCTCTTAATCTACATAGATCTGAGCTGACCTACTTGGTGTATTTGTAATTACAGCTTAGGAATTGTGGTCCGTCACACCTGGTCTGAATACACAACTAACAACTGTATGTCTACTGTATGTAACACTAAATTGTGTATTATGTATTAGTATTGTAACTACTTTGAAAACACTAAACCCCAAACTGTATATAATTATATTTGTAAATACTATGTAACAAGAATAACCACTGTCGGTGGAAATAAACTTTATTACGTGGTGCGATGCATAAGGTGTTGATTTTCGGTGTGAGCATCCTGGCTTCGAATCCACGGACTGCCACATGTGTTTGTAAATTTCATTAATCGATTTTAGGAGTATTGTTGGTTGTTGGAAGGAACATAATAATTGATATTGGTTCAGGAGTAATTTATCGAGAGGACTTCCCTAGTGGTTAAGGCCCCATTAATTGCTCTTTCCATTCACATATGCATAGCCTACGTGAGTTGCAGTTGGGATGTGTGTACATGCTTAGATTGATATGCAGGATTCGAAGTTGCATAATAAATCGTAGGCAGTGTCCACCATTCTTTAACTGTCTTCGTGGTGCGATGCATAAGGTGTTGATTTTCGGCGTGAGCATCCTGGCTTCGAATCCACGGACTGCCACATGTGTTTGTAAATTTCATTAATCGATTTTAGGAGTATAGTTGGTTGTTGGAAGGAACATAATAATTATAACTTTATTATTATTATTATAATTAACTTTTTGGAGAAAAAAAATTTGGAAGTCAAATAAGTAACTGATATGGAATTTACTCCTTCGATAACTATAGGGCCTTCCAAAGCTGAATAAAATCGTCTTATGACAACAAAATATAACTAAGAAACGTGTACTCATATACTAAGAGGGTTAAGGGCTCACGATTGCATTTCTCGTTTACTTTATATTCGAGAAATCCGGCCTCCCTGGTCTTCAACAAAAGCAGTATCATAATTCAGCCATTTATATAATCTACTCTCTCTCTCTCTCTCTCTCTCTAGCTTGCTTTAATTCACTACCAATGCAACATAGCCTTACAATAGAGTCATATATAGAGTAATAATAATTCAGCCTTGTAACCACCTTTACTATATCCAGACTATAGTCCATTCATTATAGGTAGGCCAAATATCTGAACCACTATAACCTCTATAACTCATAAACGACTGGAGTAATCCAGTTAATATTTCTACCATTTAGGAAGGGGTCAGCCATGGAATAGGTGTCGAATTTTACAGACCATTTATTTTGTTCTCGCACTTTTTAAGGGAGCCCACTTCGCTTGTTTTTCTCTTTCTCTCCCTCTCTCTTTGGCGTGTATCCATTCGGCCCCATTCAGCCTGTTTTAAGACGTTTACCCCCTTCCAGGTGTCAATATTTTCCTGGCGAGCGGGAGCGAGCTAGCATATATATATATTTTTGTTTTGACAGCAAGCTAAATTTGTACATTTTTCTATAGAAAAATGTCTCCAGCGAAGCCGGATTTCTCCATACAATGCTGGCTCGCTATCGCTAGCCAGGAAAAAAATCGACACCTGTATGGGGATTAACGTCTTAAAACAGTTGGCTGAATGGGGCCGAAAGGATACAAGCCAGGGAAAGAAAGAAAAGGAGAGAAAGATAAAAAAAAAAAAAAACGGTGACCCCCCTTAAGTTACAGAGGTTAGGGGCCACAATGTCTGGCCTACCTATAATGAATGGACTATAGTATTATTATGTTCCTTCCAACAACCAACCATACTCCTAAAATCGATTAATGAAATTTACAAACACATGTGGCAGTCCGTGGATTCGAACCCAGGAACCTCACACCGAAAATCAACACCTTATACATCGCACCACGAAGACAGTTAAAGGTTGGTGGACACTGCCTACGATTTATTATGCAACTTCGAATCCTGCATATCAATCTAAGCATGTACACACATCCCAACTGCAATTGACGTAGGCTATGCATATGTGAATGGAAAGAGCAATTAATGGGGCCTTAACCACTTAGGGAAGTCCTCTCGATAAATTACTCCTGAACCAATATCAATTATTATGTTCCTTCCAACAACCAACCATACTCCTAAAATCGATTAATGAAATTTACAAACACATGTGGCAGTCCGTGGATTCGAACCCAGGATGCTAACACCGAAAATCAACACCTTATACATCGCACCGCGAAGACAGTTCACAGGAGCTACTGTATATTATCCATGGTTACCCCTCCCCCCCAAAAAAAAAGAAAAAAAGAAGAGAGAGCAACAAGAAAGATAAAAATAGGAAAAGTGTGGATTGGTCGTGAGTATATATAATAGGAAAAGTGTGGATTTGTCGTGAGTATATAAAATAGGAAAAGTGTGGATTGGTCGTGAGTATATAAAATAGGAAAAGTGTGGATTGGTCGTGAGTATATATAATAGGAAAAGTGTGGATTGGTCGTGAGTATATAAAATAGGAAAAGTGTGGATTGGTCGTGAGTATATATAATAGGAAAAGTGTGGATTGGTCGTGAGTATATAAAATAGGAAAACTGGATTGGTCGTGAGTATATATAATAGGAAAAGTGTGGATTGGTCGTGAGTATATATAATAGGAAAAGTGTGGATTGGTCGTGAGTATATAAAATAGGAAAACTGGATTGGTCGTGAGTATATAATAGGAAAAGTGTGGATTGGTCGTGAGTATATATAATAGGAAAAGTGTGGATTGGTCGTGAGTATATAAAATAGGAAAACTGGATTGATCGTGAGTATATATAATAGGAAAAGTGTGGATTGGTCGTGAGTATATATAATAGGAAAAGTGTGGATTGGTCGTGAGTATATAAAATAAGAAAACTGGATTGGTCGTGAGTATATATAATAGGAAAAGTGTGGATTGGTCGTGAGTATATATAATAGGAAAAGTGTGGATTGGTCGTGAGTATAATAGGAAAAGTGTGGATTGGTCGTGAGTATATATAATAGGAAAAGTGTGGATTGGTCGTGAGTATATATAATAGGAAAAGTGTGGATTGGTCGTGAGTATATAAAATAGGAAAAGTGTGGATTGGTCGTGAGTATATAAAATAGGAAAAGTGTGGATTGGTCGTGAGTATATACAATAGGAAAAGTGTGGATTGGTCGTGAGTATATCAAATAGGAAAAGTGTGGATTGGTCGTCAGTATATAGAATAGAATAGAATAGACCACCCCAGATGGGACGTTACCAAATGTCCCCTTAACCTTACTGCTAGGTGAAGAGAGGCATGGAGTGTAAGGAGACTGCCCATCAGTCTCGTCCTGTTCAGGAAGAAAGGCGTCATGGGGTTAAACTCCTCTAGTTCCCCATCCTTTCTTACATTTATCCGTCCAAGGTGTCCATGTCTGTCTGTGGTCTAATCCCCAGGTTCTGTTTCCAGTCCACCCCAACCTTAGGACAAAATAACCATGGTAAGCCTTATTAGACCCCTAAATACCACCAAACTCTAATTACAAACCCGTATTAAGAGGGTTTTGTTCTATTATATTTTATTTTATTTATTTTATTTTATATATTTTATATATTTTGTATTGCCTACAAGTATTTAGTATTTAGGTATTTAGTTTGTTTCCTAGACCTCCATCAAGCTTAAAATTACACCCTCTTGAGTCCCTTTCAAGATAAATTTGTACATTTTTCGGTAGAAAAATATCCCGGCCGAAGGCCGCTTCCTCTTAAATTACAGGCTCGCTATCGCTCGCCAGGATAAAATCGACACCTGAATGGCATGAAAGGTCTTAATATGGGGTGAAAGTTCTTAAAATTGCTAAACTAATGGGGCAAACGTTTTATAGTATCAAAAGCAATGGGGCTAAACATGAGGGAGAAAGGGGTCAAGAAAAAAATCCCTCGAGTGGAGATCTCCCCTTAACAGGTTGTCTCGTGTAGCTGATCATATCGCTCTCTAATTTAATACTTGCACGAAGACTTATTATTGCATGTCACCTAGCTCTCTTTTCCCCTGATAAACGTATCGTTCGTACATTGCAGAATGAAGTATTATAGGATGATTTTAAATGTTTACTTATAATTATATCATTACTATGCTAGTCTATCGTAAACGTTACCTTAAGGGGAGGTATTTAGTTTGTTCCCTAGACCTTCATCAACCTTAAACTTACACCCCCTCGAGTCCCTTTCAAGATAAATATGTACATTTTTCGGTAGAAAAATGTCCCGGCCGAAGGCCGGTTCCTCTTAAATTACAGGCTCGCTATCGCTCGCCAGGATAAAATAGACACCTGAATTGCACGAAAGGTCTTAATATGGGGTGAAAGTTCTTAAAATCGCTAAACTAATGGGGCAAACGTTTTATAATATCAAAAGCAATGGGGCAAACATGAGGGAGAAAGGGGTCAAGAAAACAATCCCTCAAGTGGAGATCTCCCCTTAAACTTGTATTTGAAAACGTTACATAATGTTATCTAAGTTACTGATACAAATGATTACTCGTTTATAAGTACTAGATTTGTCTTGTGCTGCAATATCCACGTGGAGACATGAAGCAGTGACGTACCCTCTACTCCAGTCTTAATGGGGGAGGGGGGAGGAATGTTCAGTTTAACTCCATGCATTTCATATTTTTAAGACGTTCGCCCCATTAGTTCGACGATTTTAAGACATTCCATCCCATTTCTTTGTCAATTTTAAGACCTTTCGCGCCAATTAGGTATCGATTTTAAGACCTTTTGCGCCAATTAGGTCTCGAGTTTGTCCTGGCAAGAGAGATAGCGAGCCTGCAATTTAGGAGGAACCGACCTTCGGCTAGGAATTTTTTTTTCTACCCAATAATACACAAGTTTATCTCGAAGTGTATTTTCTAAGCTTAGTGGTGGTGGTCTAGGGAGGAAACTAAACACAATAACTAGATAAATAAACGAATACATTATTAAATCTCCCCTTAACCCTTTCTATACCGACGACGTCTTTTCGAGTTTGTTGAGACGATTTTGTGCATATTAGGAAGGATCTGTGGTACTATAGAGAGGGTTGAGGGGAGATCTCCACTTGAGGGATTTTTTTATTGACCCCTTTCTCCCTCATGTTTAGCCCCATTGCTTTTGATATTATAAAACGTTTGCCCCATTAGTTTAGCGATTTTAAGAACTGTCACCCCATATTAAGACCTTTCGTGCAATTCAGGTGTCGATTTTATCCTGGCGAGCGATAGCGAGCCTGTAATTTAAGAGGAACCGGCTTTCAGCCGGGAAATTTTTCTACCGAAAAATGTACAAATTTATCTTGAAAGGGGGTCTAGGGGGTGTAATTTTAAGATTGATGGATTTCTAGGGAACGAACTAAAAACCTCCCCTTAAGTGTGAGATAGTTCGAAGCCTGTTAATTACTAGAGGTCCTTTTTTAACGGAATAAAATCGCCTAACAGTAACAAAAATAATGTTTAAAGGACGACACCGGTACAGAAGGGGTTAACATAAGAAAGTATCCCAACCATCATCATCTGCCACCATCACTTCGTTCTTCATTAAGGGAGCCCACCACCACCTCGCTTCTTTTTTCTTGCTCTCCCTCTATCTTTGGCTTGTATCCATTCGGCCCCATTCAGCCTACTGTTTTAAGACGTTTACCCCATCCAGGTGTCAATATTTTCCTGGCGAGCGGTAACGAGCCATCATATATATATTTTTGTTTTGACAGCAAGCTAAATTTGTACATTTTTCGACAGAAAAATGTCTCCGGCGAAGCCGGATTTCTCCATACAAGGCTGGCTCGCTATCGCTCGCCAGTAAAAAATCGACACTTGGATAAGTATAAACGTCTTAAAACAGTTGGCTGAATGGGGCCGAATGGATACAAGCCAGGAAAAAGAGAGAAAAGGAGAGAAAGATGACAAACATCCGGTGACCCCCCTTAAGAGGCCTTCCTTACCAATATGACTTAATGATCACTTTACCATTTTTGTATTACAGAAAACGACGTAGTATTGCCTCCCCTAATATTCCACCCCATACAGCCGGTTTCACACGAGCGATTTTTCCGTCAATTTTATACGAGTTATTGTAGTCTGACAGGTTGGAAATATAAGTTCCATGAGAATTAAGGAGAGGTATTTAGTTTGTTCCCTAGACCTCCATCAAGCTTAAAATGACACCCCCTTGAGTTCCTTTCAAGATATATTTGTACATTTTTCGGTAGAAAAATGTCACGGCCGAAGGCCGATTCCTCTTAAATTACAGGCTCGCTATCGCTCGCCAGGATAAAATTGACACCTGAATAGCACAAAAGGTATTAATATGGGGTGACAGTTCTTAAAATCGCTAAACTAATGGGGCAAACGTTTTATAATATCAAAAGCAATGGGGCTAAACATGAGGGTGAAAGGGGTCAAGAAAAAAATCCCTTAAGTGGAGATCTCCCCTAAAGCTTCCTAACATAGTCTACCGTCGATATAGTTTCCGATGTCAATGCGAAAGAGCCTCAGAATAGTACGAGAAAACAATGACTCATCCAAAATTGACGGATAATGCGCTCGTGTGACACCAGCTTAATACCAGAAACCAGATAATATCTTCACTAATTGGCTTTTCCATTACATCAAGATATAATTTAAAACGAAGCCCTGTTTTTTTCTTCTCTGAGTATCCGGTAACTACATCCGTCTTGGCGAGTAGCTAATTAAGGGGAGAGTTTTCATTTATTTATTCATACCTGTAATTATTGTTTGTTGTTGTTCGTTCTATGTTATTTTAGGTTATTATTTCCTTTTTTAAGTATCCTCCCTAGATCTCCATCAAACTTTTAAAAAAAACATCCCAGCTTGAAAATATAAGTTCCATAAGAATTTAAATTCCTAACATACTGTAATCTACCGTCGATATAGTTTCCAGGCATATTTTTGTATTTTTCTGTACGAAAATTCTCCGGCCTAGTAGTAGTAGTAGTAGAAGTAGAAGTAGTAGTAGTAGTAATAGTAGTAGAAGTAGAAGTAGTAGTAGTAGTAGTAGTAGAAGTAGAAGTAGTAGAAGTAGAAGTAGTAGTAGTAGAAGTAGAAGTAGTAGAAGTAGAAGTAGTAGTAGTAGTAGTAGTAGTAGTAGTAGTAGTAGTAGTAGTTTTACAAACAGGAAAACTAATACAAAACGTCTATTAAAAATATTCTGTTATTCGAGATATTTAGTGTACAAAGAAAATAATTTGTTTCTTCAAGCGCATATTAAGTGACCATATGTAGCAGTCATGCAACAAGACATTGAGCAACAAATACGCAAACTCGTCCATATGTTTACTTATGTTGACAGCTCCTTATTATTTTTCTTGAGATATTATTTAACCCCATATCCTCCGCCAAGGTAACTTATTACATCGTGATCCAACCAACCACCGTTAAGAATCACCCTATATAATTGTATCTGAACAAGTATCACGAGACTCGGTTTAACCCTCAATTCAATCTTACATTTCATATCAGATTAGTTGCCAAAATTGCTTGGAAAAAACTTGGACTTCTTTACAAAGTTCTTGAATTCTTCAGGGATAAACAGCTAGCCATTAATTACGAAAGGCATGTACAGTACCGTACGCTCACAACTGGAATATGGCTTACCCTTGTGACGTGGATGTGAAAAGGTGGCACTGAAACAGTTGGATAACATTTAACTTAAACTTATAAAAATCATCAATAATTCATCGATTATAGATTAATTCCCCCGCCGCCGCAAGACTACGAAGAAATGTTGCATTCCTGGCATTGATTTACATATATTTTTACGTTAAATGTTCCGTTGAACTTGCAGCTATTGTATCACCTCTTTGCTTCCTACCATGTGGCATTAGAGCATAATTATATCCGGGCTGATGACTGAACAGTCATCTTCTACAGTGCAATACTTCCGCCTTTCAAAATTTGTGTATACCTCTAACCACTTCTCTGCAATTCACTTCCTCAGAGTAGCTTTCCACTGTCATTCAGATAACAACAGTTAAAAACTATTGGTTAAACAAATCCGATGCATTATTATGTTCTCTCCACTAACCAACTTTACTCCTAAACTCGATTAATGAAATTAACAAACACATGTGGCAGTCCGGGGATTCGAACCCAGGACGCTCACACCGAAAATCAACACACTTATGCATTGCGCCACGAAGACAGTTTAGAGGACGTCATTAGATGTATGGATCTTGCTGTTTACCTGCCTTTATATCCACCCTCTGTTCGTCGCATATCGCATATCAGAGGAAACTTCAGCCCATGTTGGAAGGCAGATTGAGCGCGTGCCGAACGGCGCCTTTAAATATCAAAGAGGAACTTTCCAAACGGAAGGGTCAGCTGTGTCCGAGTCCCCATATACACCCTCCAGCTGTCCTCCGAGACGTGAGGCGCCTGCAGGACGTTTAAATCCCCCTTCGGAGGCTGTACAGCTGCTCGGGGGCCTGGTGGCTGGTGGTGGCTGGGTCCTCAAGGTGCTGCAGGGTGGGTGTTGGGGCCTTCCTTCCTGTACAGCCCCTTGGTTCTCATCTCAGCAGCTGGAAGGAAGTGTATTAGAGTGATTAGTGGTAAAGCTGGTGTGTGTGTGTGTATGTAAGTGCGTATGAGCGAGAGGGGGAGTGTGTATGTACATGTGACAGAGAAAGTGTGTGTTTGTGTACTTATAAAAGAAAATGCATGTGTGCAAAGGAAGAGAGAAAGTGGATGTGAATAATAGAGAATGTATGTGTGCGTATTATAATTAATAATTAGTATCTGTCAAAACCCTAAAGACCATTCCTGTGAGATACTGTAAGTGAATAAATACAAATTGCAGAGAGAGAGAGATAATCAAATATGGTTATGCCTTCTTAATGTTGCAGTGTAGAATAACCGGAGAGAATAAGCCCCCCCCCCCCTCCCCCCCTCGAATCACACACACACACACACACACACACACTGGTCGGGTTAGCTAAGTGGTCTAGGGCGCTGACCGTGAGGTCGAGGGTTCGAATCCCCTAGAATCCTAAAGGGTTTTCAGCTATCCCGATCAAGAGGATTGTATCGTGGTCCCTTCCTAGACAAGCTGTTCAACTACTACAGCCAGTTTTAGCCTACACGTACTTCAGATCATTGCATCTGCGTATGTACTATGGTGGGAACTTTGCATCTGACGGTCGCCAAAGGTCACATGTGACCTCGTAATTAAGTTACAATAAGCAATGTACTGTACTTAGGTTAAGTAAAACTCTGTAGATTTTCAGCCTCACGGCTGCAAGCGAACAATAAAACGACAATAAATAATTATTCTTATTATTATTACATATTTTCATAATATTGTATTGCAGGCTCGCTATCGCTCGCCAGGAAACAAATTGACACCTAAATAGGACAAACACATGAGGCGAAATGTCTTAAAACAGCCAAACTAATGGGGCGAACGTCCAATATTGTTCTTAATGAGAGAAAGAGAGAGAGAGAGAGAGAGACAGAGAGAGAGAGAGAGAGAGAGAGAGAGATAGATAGATAGAGAGATAAAAGACAGAGGGACATTTAAACTTTCCTTCATCCAGACCTCAAATCTGGCAGCCCACATATTGCGTCCCTCCTAATAACAACACCCCTGGACCTCGCCAGACACAAAGGCCGTCCGTCTTCCGCTCGGCTCACCTGGCCCGGATGTGGAGAGGGACATTTAAACTTCCTTGGCTGACACACTGAGAGGCCTGGTCTACAGCACCTGTCATGTCCGGCCCTCCAACACCTGCTAAAATGGTTGCCAAAAATGTTCTATTTCAACACAGTATTGGTCCATTTAACCCCACCTCATAACCTAGCCTAACATAACTTAATCTCAGTAGCTTAGCTTATGATACACTACAATATCCAAAAGTAACTAATCCTACTAACCTAACCTAATTCAACCTAATCAAACCTAGCCTAATATATATATATACTGTATATATATATATATATATATATATATATATATATATATATATATATATATATATATATATATATATATATATATATATATATATATATATATATATATATATATATATATATGGCACATTCTTGAGCTAAGAAACCATTGACACAACATTTAAAGGTAAAGTCTGATATGTTATTCTTTAGCAAGTATTATTGGTAAAAGGGCTAACTTGATGCAAACAACAGCAAAGTTAATTAAGCTAAAGTACACTATAATAAGCTAATGTATGTTAACAACACCATTCTCACAAGTGAAAGAATATGGCTCATAAACATGTGTAGTACTGTACCCATAAGTATAAATGGACAATCATTTCTCTCATTTTGAATAAAAATACACATATTTCACTGTGACTTTTATATTGCGAGATGAAATTAGATAAAAAAAGCACTCAAAGCGAATTGTAAAACAACTCGCCATCTCCCAGCTGATTCAAGTATGACCATATTGTGTTCAGTTGGCGCCTTGTTCTTCAAGAACATCTGCATCGAAATCCCTTATAAGAAAAAAAAAAAAAAAACACTCTACAGAGTCTACAACATTCAATTAAATTTGGGAGTCATAAAAAACTCTCCAGAGCTTCATCACCTTCACCTGATTCCTGCATCTTTAGATTGTGAAATCTATTACCTCCCGTTTGGTTTGGTAAGATGATCCTCAGGGTATTAGAGTGTTGAGCCTATAATTGGGCTTTGTAATTGGGGTTGTGTGGGACAGGGATCTGCCTTGCTTAGGCCAATCGGCTTTCTGCAGACTCCCATTTTCTTATGTTCTTATGTTCTTATGTTTGTTTCTATATCAACCTTGCTGATGGAACTCTGCACTTTTTACCGAGAACTGTTAACACTCAAAATTGTAATATTATTTTCGTTTTCATAGCCCCCACCCCCAGCGAAATTTCATATACTGTCTGTATTTTGGTTACAGGCACCTTTCATTATATATTAATCCTGTATTAAAAAAAAATCAGCATTATGTATTGAATGAGTCGTATGGAGCACTTGATAAAATCCTTCCTACACCTGCTTCCTTCCTCCCTTTTTAATAAAGAATATTTATCCCGACAATTTTTTTTTTCTCCTAGACATTCCCATTAAGATCCTGTAATTACGTCAAGGAAATATTGTAAATACACAGGTTATCTCCAATCTCCCAAGCCTCCCACCACCACCTGTCATATCAGAGTTGTTCCTTCAATCAACAGCTGCCATCAACAAAACACACCAGCCTTTGTGTCTTTAAAAATGGAGGAAGGTTTAAATGTCCTCTCTTCCGTCTGTGATGATAACATTTCATGGCATGTACAAAATTTCTCTTGTATTTCAAAATGTTAAATCTTTAAAAATAACTAGTTATCATAAGCAAATATTTCCATTATATTTTGAAATGCCTGATAACATTATTATCTTTGGCATGGGAAAAATATGTGATGATAGGCGTTTAACATTAAAACGTTTCGTTTCGTAATTGTTTCAAGTCTCACAATAAAACACCCTTCTCATATGGTATGTGTCTTATTATTGTTTCACTTATATTTAATATAGGCACAGGTACAATCGTGGTCATAAATATAGGCACAGGTACAATCGTGGTCATAAATATAGGCACAGGTACAATCGTGGTCATAAATATAGGCACAGGTACAATCGTGGTCATAAATATAGGCACAGGTACAATCGTGGTCATAAATATAGGCACAGGTACAATCGTGGTCATAAATATAGGCACAGGTACAATCGTGGTCATAAATATAGGCACAGGTACAATCGTGGTCATAAATATAGGCACAGGTACAATCGTGGTCATAAATATAGGCACAGGTACAATCGTGGTCATAAATATAGGCACAGGTACAATCGTGGTCATAAATATAGGCACAGGTACAATCGTGGTCATAAATATAGGCACAGGTACAATCGTGGTCATAAATATAGGCACAGGTACAATCGTGGTCATAAATATCAAATCAAGTCAACATGTGAATCCCAATCATTTGTTTTGTGTGGCTCAAGCAATTAATCAAAATAGTGTGCCAGTATATGACAAGTATGCCTTAAGGGGAGATCTCCACTTGAGGGATTTTTTTCTGGACCCCTTTCTCCCTCATGTTTAGCCCCATTGCTTTTGAGATTTTAAGACGTTCGCCCTATTAGTTTGGACATTTTAAGACATTTTTCCCCATTTCTGTCAATTTTAAGACCTTTCGTGCAATTAAGGTGTCAATTTTTTCCTGGCGAGCGATAGCAAACCTGTAATTTAAGAGCAATCGGCCTGCGGCCGGGACATTTTTCTACCGAAAAATGTACAAATTTATCTTGAAAGGGGGTCTAAGGGGTGTAATTTTAAGCTTGATGAAAACGTAGGAAACAAACTAAATACCTCCCCTTAAAAGTAGTCCAGATGTGCGTTATGTCCACGACTATACATAGGGACATTGCTAAATAATTGTCAGTAAAATCATATATTTACATTTACTGTAGGCTATATCCAATTCATACCGCGGAATTTAGTGCCTCAATAAAAACGGAAACTATGAAACTATGATTGTTTTCTTGACCCCTTTCTCCCTCATGTTTAGCCCCATTGCTTTTGATATTATAAAATGTTTGCCCCATTAGTTTAGCGATGTTAAGAACTTTCACCCCATATTAAGACCTTTCGTGCAATTCAGGTGTCTATTTTATCCTGGCGAGCGATAGCGAGCCTGTAATTTAAGAGGAACCGGCCTTTGCCCGGGAAATTTTTCTACCGAAAAATGTACAAATTTATCTTGAAAGGGACTCGAGGGGGTGTAATTTTAAGGTTGATGGAGGTCTAGGGAACAAACTAAATACCTCCCCTTAATTCAACCGAGCTAACAGTTTTCCTTTCTCTCCGGGCGGTGCGGGAGGAAGTAACTCTGTGTGGCAAGATCCGGTGGCCCCAGGAAGGCACATTGAAAGCCTTTATGTGTGTGTGTGTGGGGGGGGGGGGGGTTTGCCATTTGAGTTTTGAGGTGTCCCCACATAATGCTGAACCCGTTGCAAGTGACAGGCTGGACTCCCCCGCCGCTGTATCCGGACAATAAGGAGACCGGATAACTGTTCACTATATAACTCGACCGCACACCCTTTAAGGGAGGTTTTTAGTTTTGTTCTGGACCCCTGCTTCCCCATACAGTACTTAGCCCCATTAGTTTGACTATTTAATGAACTTTTATGCCATTTAGGTGTCGAGCGATAGCAAGCCTATAATTTAGGAGGAACTGGCTTTCGGCCGGGACATTTTTCAACCTAAAATACTCGAAAGGGGGTCTTGGGGTGTTTTTTAAAGCTTGATGGAGGTCTAGGTAGGAGACTAATAAAAAAAACATAACACATTAATTGACAAATAACTAATAAATACAAGTCTCCCCTTTGAACATTGCAAAGAAGTCCTGAAAGGTTGCTACAGAATTCCCAAGCGATAATTGACGGAAAAAGTGGGAGTAAGAGAGAGAGAGAGAGTGTGTAAAGGGGTATTTAATGGGGCGAGGGGTAGCTAGTTATTAAAGGGAGGAGGAAGGGGGCGGGGTCAAGGTGTTCATGTTATTTAAAGCTCCAGGTGCCGGGAAGTGAGATCTCATTAACTCTCTAATTCATCACAAATATGACTCGAACATAAGTGCCGAAACTAATGACAATTGTTAATGATAATCTTCAACTGTCCAGGTGAAGGGTATTTATTCCATGCTAAATAAATATATACAATACAGTTTAGCGTGCAGCGATTAAAATTAATAACTAAACACAATACGTATTTAATATACAGTATATATGTACTGTAGCTCTTATGTTATCGTGAAGGCAAAATCCGTATTTAGTATAATAAGTTTCAGCCCCCAATGTCACCTATTAAAACATACTACCATTTCAATAATGCAAGCTAATTTTCATATACAGTAAAATTTCATAGTCTTTCATATATAAATGGATCTAAAAAGACTTAATTTAGACATCAGCAATCGCTCTCTATCTGTAAACTAAAAGACCTCGAACGAAAACGGTAGACGGGTAGATTATTACTTGTCCAGGACGGCTGATCTTCCCGCGTCATCATTTAGCGGGACATAAACACGGGGCGAGAGGCTAATGAAGAATAATTAGTATAATCCCTAGTCGGAGGTGGGGATGGGGTGTTTGGAGCAGCATCCCTATCTTCCTCCCTCCCTCCTTACCTTCCTTCCTTTCCCAGTCACCTGCCGAGACCCGCCATCAGTAATTAACCTTTATTTTGAGTTCGTCTTATTGCTCTTTTCCTTTCTCCGCTTCCACTGTTTCGTCTTCTGTCTTTCTTCCTTTCTATGCTTCCACTGCTTTGTCATCTTTCTCTCTTTCTTTCTCTGCTTCCACATTTCTGTCTTATTTGTCTTTCTTTCACTTCTTCCACTTTGATGTCCTATTCCTCTCTTGCTTTCACTTCTCCCACTTTTCTGTCTTATTTATCTCTCCCCTTCAATTTTTCCACTGTTCTGTCGTATCCCTCTCTTTGTTTCACTTCTTCCACTGTTCTGTCTTATTTATCTCTGTCATTCACTTCTTCCACTTATCCGTCTTATTCCTCTCTTTCTTTTAATTCTTCCACGGTTCTGTCATATTTCTTTCTTTCACTTCTTCCACATTTATGTCTTATGTCTCTTTCTTTCACTTCCACATGTATGTCTTATTTCTCTATTTCTTTCACTTCTTCCACTTTTATGTCTTTTTCCTCTCTTCCATTCTTTGCTTCCCCTGTTTTGTCTTATTCTTGTCTTCCTTTCACTTCTTCCACTTTTCTGTCTAATTTATCTCTTTCTGTCACTGCTTCCACTGTATCGTCTTATTCCCCTCCTCCCTTCACCTATTCGGATTCCACTTCTTTTATGTTGATGTTGTCTAACCTTACTACCTTCCGTCATTCCTGCTGTCTCTTTTTATTACCTTCCGTCATTCCTGCTGTCTCTTTTTATCACCTTCCGTCATTCCTGCTGTCTCTTTTTATTACCTTCCGTCATTCCTGCTGTCTCTTTTTATTACCTTCCGTCATTCCTGCTGTCTCTTTTTATTACCTTCCGTCATTCCTGCTGTCTCTTTTTATTACCTTCCGTCATTCCTGCTGTCTCTTTTTATTACTTTCCGTCATCCCTGCTGTCTCTTTTTATTACCTTCCGTCATCCCTGCTGTCTCTTTTTATTTATACATGTGTTGTCCTGTTTACTTCTTATTAACATTATATATATTGTTTACTTCTTATTAACATTATATATATTGTTTACTTCTTATTAACATTATATATATTGTTTACTTCTTATTAACATTATATATATTGTTTACTTCTTAACATTATATATTGTTTACTTCTTATTAACATTATATATATTGTTTACTTCTTATTAACATTATATTATATTGTTTACTTCTTATTAACATTATATATATTGTTTACTTCTTATTAACATACTGTATATATTGTTTACTTCTTATTAACATTATATATATTGTTTACTTCTTATTAACATTATATTATATTGTTTACTTCTTATTAACATTATATATATTGTTTACTTCTTATTAACATATATATTGTTTACTTCTTATTAACATTATATATATTGTTTACTTCTTATTAACATACTGTATATATTGTTTACTTCTTATTAACATTATATATATTGTTTACTTCTTATTAACATTATATATATTGTTTACTTCTTATTAACATTATATATATTGTTTACTTCTTATTAACATATATATTGTTTACTTATTAACATTATATATATTGTTTACTTCTTATTAACTATATATATTGTTTACTTCTTATTAACATTATATATATTGTTCGAGTTGTCTTACAAACACTACCCCCCCCCCATCTCTCTCTCTCTCTCTCTCTCTATTATTCTCCTCCTTTCTCCTCCTACACACCATCATCATCATTATCCTCCTCTTTCTCTTCCTACACACCACCAGCATTATCATTATCCTCCTCCTACACACCATCATCATCATCATCATCATTATCCTCCTCCTCCTCCTCCTCAGCTGTCTTCTTTGTGCCGCCCCAAACACCTGCTCCTCCTCCTCCTCCTCCTATCCCTACAGCTGCATCTACAGTATATCGTCTTTCTTGGTGGTGGAGAGGGAGATGTTCTATGTGCAGCTGTCGATTCCCGGCCATACATACCCTCGCCATTCCCATCCGTCTTGTCAGGTTTAGGTCTTTTGGTTCCTGTACCTCGCCTAGTTTTTTTTATTCGTTTATTCATTTATTTATTTGTTTCTATGTTATTTATTTATGTTTGCCTCGTTCATCATTATATGTTAATTAATTTAATTATTCATTATTATATATATATATATATATATATATATATATATATATATATATATATATATATAATTAAATGAGTTAGTTAATTTAGTCTAGCATGGACTGTCTTTCTTGGTACATGGAATAAGTGTTATTTGATGCACTTGTTGATCGTAGCGCCTTTCATCCCCATCCTCCCTGTATGTGTCTTGTTTTAGTTTGCAGCTAGGCCGACATGTGTTCCTGTCCTTCGTGTATGTTTGTGCTTTGTGTTATTTATTTCATTCATTTTATTTTATTTTATTTATTTTTTGCTGAATCGTTGCTTCCACATAGTGATTTTGATTAGTTTTGTTGGTCTGTTTGTTGTGCCGTTCCTGTTTTGGCTTGTTTGTTTTGCAAGCTTTACATTCAATTTTAATTTAGCATTCATAATTCTTTAGCTATGTATTTCTAGGATGATCTTTGTGGGTGTGGGGCAATAACTTATGTTGTATGCGCAGCTGTGGATTTACGCGTCCCTCATTGCCATTCGTCTGTGTGACTGATCAGGTTCGTCTCTCGGTTCTTCCTTTTTTCTTAGTTAGTCTTCATAGTTTAGTTTGGCGAATTTAAGACCTGTCGCCCCATTTCTTTGTCAGTATTAATGCCTTTTATGCCATTTAGAACTCGATATTTTCCTGGCGGGCGACAGCGGGCCTGTATTTCAGGAGGAATCGGCCTTTGGCCGGGAACATTTTCTGCCGAAAAAAAAAAATACAAATTTATCTGGAAGGCGGATCTTGGGGATGTGTCTTTAAACTTGATGGAACTCTTGGGAGGAAACTAGACAAAATACAAATATATACTGGTAAATTAATAAACCCCCTCTTAAGGTGGGGTCCAACATTTGATCATAACTGTATTCTTTCTTCCATCTATTTTGATTCAGTCCAAGGTGGTAGCATCCAGCCTTGTACAGTTACCCACATTCATTTGTACACACTCTGCGATGTTATGTATGGAAGGAAAATGTGTTTGCCTGAATAAGAAGTGCATTTTATGCTGTAGTTAATTAATTTGATCAATTAACTTGTATAGCAAATTATACTTGCAAGCAAATCACTCTTAATACTCGATATATAATAGTGGTTATGAAGTCATGTGGTCCACTGTACCTAGTTTGAGTCCGCTTATACAGTATATTGATTGAGATGATGTGTTATGTGCAGCTGGTGGGTGTGGCAGTCCAATCTATCTTACTAGTTTAGTGTTTGTATTCATCATCCAGGTTTATATATATATTTTTTTTTTATTTTTTTTTTATAAATATATATATATATATTTAGTTTATTACATGGTTTTGTCACATTTATACTTAAGGTATTTCATTAACTTTTGTTTTATTCTTTGGCATTTTTTTTTTTTTTTATATTGATCTCACTGTATATACTGTATATACATATAGGCCTACTGTATATACAGTATATATATATATATATATATATTATATATACAGTATATATACATATACAGTATATATATTTATTTATTATCTTTAGACTTCTTGTCAGTATCTACTATATTTATGTATATATATATATTTTTTGAGCTCTTTCAATTATATTCTCATTACAATTTGTGTTCTATACATTTGGCATTTTCTTATTAATCTCTCTCTCTCTCTCTCTCTCTCTCTCTCTCTCTCTCTCTCTCTCTCTCTCTCTCTCTCTCTCTCTCTCTCTCTCTCTCTCTCTCTCTCTCATCTTTGCCCTCATAAAAACACAGAAATCTGCATAAGGCCGACCAGTTATACTTATTCACACACAACCAATATAATTCATATGGATGTGTTTACGCTCAGCTAATCACTGGACTAGGCAATCTATTCCAAATATCTACACCCTGTTTCCAAAACCAATGCTTACTTACATATTTGCTAAAGCGGAACGTATTTCATTTAAAGCCGTTTGTGCTTGTTCTCTCGCCGTTATTAAACTTTACTACCTTGTTAATATCCCCCTTATTGATACCCTTCATTCACGTAAATACCTTCATCATGTCTCTTCTGCATCTACGTCTTTCTAATGCATGTAAGCCAAGGGTTTTCAATATCTCCTCACATGATAAATTTATGATATTGAGGATCATTTTCGCCATTATCCGTTAGATTGCCACCAGAAAGTCTATGCCGGGTATCCATTCTATAATAGGGACGCCAACATTGAACAGCATAGCCCAAATGAAGCCTTACCAATGACAAGTAAAGTTTTAACATAACGTCAGCAGTTGTTACTCACACTCTTAGAGATGAATCCGAGAATCCTGTTTGCATTGTTACGAACGCTTATGCATTATTATCTTCTAGGCTTTAGATCATTGCTAACAAGAACACCCTGATCTTTATCACAGTCTGGGTTAAATAATTCTACATTTCTACAGTTCTCTCCCTTTCCCCATTCATATCTCTCCATCTCTACTACCCCCCCCCCCCCTCTCTCTCTCTCTCTCTCTCTCTCTCTCTCTCTCTCTCTCTCTCTCTCTCTCTCTCTCTCTCTCTCTCTCTCTCTCTCTCTCTCTCTCTCTCTCTCTCTCTCTTCTGTTCCCCTTCGCACTACCAGCCCCCCCATCTCCTCACACACATTTATCCCTCTTTTATTCATATCTTCCAATTTCCCTCATTCATCTTCCTCCCATTTATTTATCCCCATCTCCCCATTCACATCTCTCCTCATACACATCTTCCCATCTTCCATTCCCCTTTCCCCCATCTTCTCCATTCATTTCTACCCCCATTCACCCGTCCCACCCTATCCCTTGTATCTCCCCATCTATCTCCCCCATATGCAGCTTCTCCCTGTCCATCCACCTCTCCCCATCTCTCCCCTTTATCTCTCCCCATCTCTCTCAAGCACATTTCATTTGCATCAACCTCTCAGTATCTCCCTCATTTATCTCTCCCCCTATCTTTCTCCTCATTCACATTCCTCCTTCCTTTAATACACAATCTCCCCAGCTTTCATTCACCTCTCCCCATCTCCTCCATTCACCCCTCCCCCCTCCCTCCCATTTACCCGCCCTTTACCCTTCCTCTCCCACTGCCTCCCCCCCTCCTCCCCCCATCTCGAGTGTCAGAGCCAGTGTTTGTTTACCCCTCTGTGTTTCCCACGTTCTCTCCCCCCCCCCCCCCCCCGGAGGTGCCAGGCCCGGTGTCAACAGGCAGGAGTCAGGTGAGGGAGGGGCGGGGGCGGTGAGGGGGGCCGGTTGGGCCTGCTGCCGGCTTGACTAACAATTGCTTCACGGGTTTTGGAAATTGACTGAGAGGAAGAGTGGTGGAAATTAAACGGCTGCGGGGCGGAGGAAATAAGAAATAGTAATGTAGTAACGGGATATATACAGTATATATATATATTTTTTTGTATTTATTTTTTTTTTTTTACCCCCTTCTCCCTCGTATTTAGCCCCATTAGTTTTGAGGTATTTTGACGTTTGCCCCGTTTCTTTGTCAATATTTAAACCTTCCGTGCCATTCAGGTGTTGACTTTCTCCTGGAGAGCATAGCGAGCATGTAGTTTAGGAAGAATCGGCCTTCGGCCGAGAGAAATATAGTTGGTTTACCGAAAAAACAGAAAAACAACATGGTCTTGTGGGTGCTTTATTTTATTTGTTTATTTATTTATTATTTTATTTTTTAAAGTTTGATAGAGGACAAACTAAACAATATTTTGAGTCTGCTTAGTGATGTTTAGTATACGAACACGTATTTTTTCAACACAGACAGTCTGAATACACGAATAGATCTGTTTCAAAAGTATCAAGATTATAAATCCGATTAGGCAACTTACTTGCGAAGGATCTCTTCTGCAAGGATAACATTTAATATAATTAAAGATTTGTCACAATTTTGCAATACTACATTATATTTGTATATACATGTTCGTTATTATAAAGATTCGTAACCATTGTTTACGTATATATATATGTATCGATATATTTATCTATACCTATCTGCCTATCACCATAGAACAGCCATTCCAGCCAGCTATCTTACCCATTACGTTGTATAATATTATGGGCGTTACTACCTAACTGGTCTACAATACAGCTTTACCCAAGACACCTGCCGCCCCTGTGGTACCCCGAGCCAACACAGGGACATTTAAATACCCCTGGACACATTTAAATACCCCCAGCGACCTACTTACTGTAATCACCCTGAGACGCATGGGAACCTAGCTGACATTTAAACTTGGGGTAGAGGGGGGGAATGGGTAAGAATGTAGAGGGGGTGAGATGATTGGAAGGGGGAGTGGATGTGTAGGAGAGGAGGGGGGGAGTAGATAGGGGAGAGGGAGAGACGGGAGAAGCCATGGAGGAGGATTGGGTGAGAATTTACAGTAGATGGGGGTGAGATGATAGGGAGGGGGATTGGGTGAGCAGATGGGGAGGAGGGGTGATAAGATAGGGAAGGGGAGGAGAGAAGGTAGGGGGAGATGAGGAAAGACATGGAGGAGGAGTGAGTGAGAATGTAGAAGGGGTGAGATGATAGGAAGGGAGAGGGAATGAGAATATGAGGAGGGGAGAGAAGATAGGGGGAGATTGGAGAAGAAATGGAGGGAGAATGGAAGGGGGTGAGAAGATAGGAAGGGAGAAGGAGTGACAAGATAGGAAGGGGGGGCGGATGAGAGGATAGGGGAGGGAAGATGGAGAGGGGGCAGATGGGAGAATGTAAGGGGGTGCGAAGATAGGGGAAGGGTAGTGAATGAGAAGATGGGAGGAGGGGGGTGATGAGAGGATAAGGGATGGAATATGGGGAGGGGGGAGATTGGAAAATGTAAGGGGTGAGAAGAGAGGGGGGGGGGAGTGAATGAGAAGATAGGAAGGGGGAGGGATGAGAGGATAGGGGAGGGGAGATGGGAGAAGACATGGAGGTTTAATGTAAGGGGGTGCGTAGATAGGTGAGGGGGGAAATGAGAGGATAAGGGATGGAATATGGGGAGGGGGATATTGGAAAATGTAAGGGGTGAGAAGATAGGGGAGGTAGAGTGAATGAGAGGATAGGAAGGGGGAGGGATGAGAGGATAGGGGAGGGGAGATGGGGAGAAGTCATGGAGGGAGGAGTAAGGGGTGCGAAGATTAGGGGAGTGAAAGATGGGAGAGGGAGGTGATGAGGTAACTGGGGGAAAGGTAAGCTTGGGGGGGGGGGGGAAGGGAGAGAGGGAAGGAGATAATAATCATAGGAGGGTAAACAATAGTACATGGCAAACACCAATAAATAACAGACAACGGTGGATAACCATCACTATTTATCCCTTTATGTACCAGCGACGTATTATTTATTTTATTTTAGCTATATTCAGACGATTTTGTGCGGCTTTGGAAGGATATGTGGTAGTAGAAAGGGTTAATTACGATAGTTCAAAGCCTGTTAATTTCTGGAGACCCTTCTTGAACTGAATATAATCGTTTAATATCAGCCAACATAAAATAAAAAAGACGACACTGGTACTGAACTGGTTAAACACAAACAACAATAGTACGCAAGCAGGAGGTGGAAGCAAAATCATCCATCACTATTTGTAACCTTTTATCACATTTTGCTCTCCTTGTTTTCTACAACCAATTTTTACTCGCTACTCGCACACAAACAATAGGAATTAAGAATGGGGCGATTCCCCCCCCCCAAAAAAAAAAAAAAAATCTCCCCACATTAACCGTATGTTGTGCTATCCAGTTCTTGCATTTGTATTAATTGGCATCTGCTTTCTCTACTTGAATTTATGTCCTGATCACTTCGCTTGGTTCGTAATGTCTGTGTGGTCAGTGTATATATTTAGATATATGTACAAAATAATTATGTTTTGCAGATCCATCAATAAAAAAAAAAAAACAGTACGTTGATTGACTGAGTGGGTAACTTTTCCACTAGTGAAATACGTGGGCATTCCCGACCGCTCTGTATATTACTATCGTCCACATTCCTGCCTTCAAGCTAAAGTTCCCACAGGGTCCCAACAACCCTTCCCTGAGCCAGGCCACATACACGTAAACACCATGGTAAAGGGATTTAAAGGGACAATCTCACGCAGGCTTCTTTCTTTCCTCGCTACCCAATTTAAAGGTCCAGTCTCACGCATTCTCCATTCTTTCCTCGTTTCCCCCAATATTTGTATCGCCGCCGTCATTCCAACCTACACCTGTATTGTCAGTTGTTTGCTTTCACTCATGTTCGGTATAAATCCTTTAAAGGCCGAGTCACACTAGCGATTATTCTCAGACACCTTATCTCGGAAACTCTGGAGTGGCAGCACCTGTGTTCAAGCTTTAAAGCTTTCAGTCCACTTTAATAATCTGTCTTGAAGCTTGCTGACTATTATCAATCGAAGACGACCCTAGAAATGTAACCAATATAAATTTGCCGATCGCTTGAGTGACTTGGTCTTAACCTGCTGTATTTCTTCAGTCCATTGCTGCCATTAATTGTCATCTTGATACTTTTTTAAGCTTCCTGCTGTCCTAATCCATGCAATTGATATCGTGTTTCTATCATTATCGGTCGGTATTTTAAATATTCACCTGTATTATACTTCTTTAATTTATGTTTCGTGAATTTTCCATTGTTCTATTCCCTTCTACAATTTCCTTGAATTTTCTTCGTTTATTATCACATGTGTTTGTTGGCCAAATTCCTTACACTGTAGTAATAGAAATAGCTTTCCATGTGAGGATGGGTATTTAGTATGACAAACCTTTGCTTTATAAGGTTGCTTCTTCTGGTCGAACTATAGTTATATACTGTAGAGAAGCTACGTCATAATGCAGGCCCACCTCTCCCCCCCCCCCATACTACCCAGACTCTCTCTCCCCCCCCCCCCCCCCTCTCTCCTCCCTCTCTCTCTCTCACTCTCTCTCTCTCTCTCTCTCTCTCTCTCTTCCTCCCCCCCCCATTCTCTCCAGATTCTCCCTTCCCCACTCCATCTCTCCCTCCCCACCCACATGCTTCCCATATTCTCCCTTCCCCTACCCCATCTCTCCCTCCCCATCCGCATGCTCCCCATACTCCCCAGACTGTCCCTCCCCCCCCCCCCCCCTATTTTCCACCACCCACCCCCATACTCCCCATACTCTCCCCCTCCCCCCTCTCCCACCCCTACCCTTTACCCCCTTCCGTAATCCGACAGTAGCGCCAGGAACCAACCCTTCTCGTAAACACATCGGTAGAGGTTTAACCCAAGGCCACCTACGGTACTCTCGGTGGCCTCGTTTAACCCCTCCTGTACCGGTGACGTCCTTTTAACGCCACTGTGGATTACGGCATGGGCACACTGGGGGCATGGTAAAGAGTAGGGGGAGTATCACCTTCTCCCTCATGTTTAGCTCCATGAATTTTGATATTTTCAGACATTCGCCCCATTAGTTTGGCGATTATACGACCTTTCGTGCCATTTAGGTGTTGATTTTTGTCCTGGCAAGCGATGGTGATTCAGTGAAGCGCTTTAACCCCTCCTGTACCGGTGACGTCCTTTTAACTGTATTCTGGCTACTATTAAACGATATTATTCGGTTCAAATAGGGCCTCCAGTAATTAACAGGCTTCGAACTATTTTAACTAACCCTTTTCACTACTACGGATCCTTCTTAAGCTGCACAAAATCGTCTAAATATAGCTAAAATGAAATAAAAAATACGTTACAGAAGGGGTTACAGCGCTTCACTGAATCGCCATCGCTTGCCAGGAACAAATCAACACGTAAATGGCACGAAAGGGCTTAGAATCGCCAAACTAATGGAGTGAAAGACTTAAAATATAAAAATTAATGGGGCTAAAGATGAGGGCGAAGGCGACACTCTAACTTCCCTCCCACCCCCTTACCCTTTACCATGCCCCCTGTGTACCCATGCCGTAATCCCACAGTGCCGCCCGGACCCCCCCCCCCCCTTTTCTCCCTCGTGTAACATTCCCGTCAACATGTCGGTAGAGGTTTAAGGGGGGTGACCTGCTTTTTCTCTCCTTTTCTCTCTTTCCTTTCTCTGGCTTGTATCTATTCGGCCCCATTCAGCCTACTGTTTTAAGACGTTTATCCCCATCCAGGTGTCTATTTTTTTTCCTGGCGAGCGATAGCGAGCCAGCATTATATGGAGAAATCCGGCTTCGCCGGAGACATTTTTCTATCGAAAAATGTACAAATTTAGCCTGCTGTAGAAATTTTGTTTAACAGTATGCTGGCTCGTTACCACTCGCCAGGAAAAAATCGACACCTGGATGGGGATAAACGTCTTAAAACAGTAGGCTGAATGGGTCCAAATGGATACAAGCCAGAGAAAGATAGAAAAGTACAGAACAAAAACAGGTGACCCCCCCTTAAAGCGCTTCACTGGATCGATCGCCATCTCTCGCTGCTGATATTCTCTTCCTACCCCATTGTTTAAGGGGAAATATTGGTTTCCCCTTCTCCCTCATGTTTAGCCCCATTAGTTTTCAAATTATAATACGTTCAGCCCACTAGTTTGGCGATTTTAAGACTTTTCGCCCCATTTCTTTTTTTAATATTAAGACTGTTTGTGCCATTTGGGTGTCGATTTTATTATTATTATTAGAATTAATATTATTAGTATTAGTATTATTATTACAGATTGATGTAGGCATGTTGGATCGGTTCCATGTAGTGTATATTGGTGCAGTTCTTCATCGCACCTATTTATCTAAGTTCTGTTGCTTTGAACAACAACAACCTATTATCCAAACTGCCTTTCCTCCCTCTACCCACCACATTTCATCATAACATATTAAACTACCCTTTTCCCAAACATATTATCCCCCCACCCTTCCCCTTCCTACCTTCTGTCCACCCCCACACTTTAATCAGTGTCCCCACACTGGCGGTACAACCCTTCTCCCCCACACTAACCTGTCCCCACACCACTGTCACGTAAACACCAAAGGGCCCCCACCCCCACATAATTATCATCCCACCCATTCTTCCTCCCCCACTCTTCACATATTTTGCCCGATCATATTGTCGTACCATCCATGTTTTTTCCTGACACCCTCATTTTTAATTCGTAATCTATGTTCCTTTCCTCTCCCCCCCCCCCCCCCCCCACACACACACACACCCACACACACAACACAACCATTTCGACAGTGGTGCCGCAACCCTTCTCCCCAGTACTCCAGTAAACACCAACCATCCCTGGTTTAAAGGCCTCTCATCCCCCACATGCCATCCTACCTATCCTTCCTTCCCCCTTCTCCACATTCCCTCACATGTGGTCTAAGCATACAGTGTTTTACTTTAATTTCCTTCCCCTATTCTTCACATTTTGTCATTATCCTTGTTATTCTACCCTCTATTCATTCGGCTCCCACCCCCACATTTTGTTTTACTCCCCCCCCCCCCCCCCGCAATAATTCCCACAACCCTTCTCCCCCGCACCGCACTGACGTAAACACCGATCACCCCGCGGTTTAAAGGGCCCATTCGTCCGTTACCGTATTCTCACGACCTGTCTGTCTCTCGGCTGCTGATCTGTATCCACGGAATTTGTGACGAGCTACACACACCGGGGCCAAAAGTTCTCCCTAGACTCAGTGTACCCCTATCATTAGACTATTGATACTCAGACAATTTACAGCGATATTCTTGGACCTTCAAACTTATACTCCTTGGTGTACGACAGTAGTACAAATATATTGCAATCTCTAAAAACTAGCTGAATTCAAGTCCTCTTTCTTAAGGGGATATCTCCACTTGAGGAATTTTTCTTGACCCCTTTCTCCCTCATGTTTAGCCCCATTGCTTTTGATATTATAAAACGTTTGCCCCATTAGTTTAGCGATTTTAAGAACTTTCACCCCCATATTAAGACCTTTCGTGCCATTCAGGTGTCGATTTTATCCTGGCGAGCGATAGCGAGCCTGTGATTTAAGAGGAACCGGCCTTCGGCCGGGACATTTTTCTATCGAAAAATGTACAAATTTATCTTGAAGGGGACTCAAGGGGGTGTAATTTTAAGCTTGATGGAAGCCTAGGGAACAAACTAAATACCTCCCATTAAATCAATACTTAATCTTCAGGCAACTGCACTACTACATGCATATGAAAATGACTTATGATTCCGAGAAGTCTGTCCTAAATATACATTTATCATATAATTGCCTTTTCAGCGGCTCACCATACTGCGGATTATTTTATAACAGGTTATAAGTTAAATGTAAGAGGTGACTTCTTTGGGAAACGTGGATGAAGTATTATAAACTATTGGTGATCCAAGAGGTGGCTATTATGAACAATGAGGTTAAAGTATTGTGGATTATTCGTTAACAGTAAGAAATTACACCCACTAGATTACTCTTCTCTTAGACGTGGTTGATGTGTTATGACGTACTAGGCGTTTTTATGGGAAGAAGTTACTACCAAGGGGTAATTTATTGTATGTTATTTAAACGTGTAAGAAATTCTGTGGAGTAGTCTCTAACATGAATCGTTTATGTACTTATGTGGCAGACGTGGGTAAAGTACAATTGGCCACATTAATTTGCGCACACATCGTGCTTTTATGTATTATGTATGGAAGGACAAAACAGTATGACTGAATTAGAAGCTTATTTGTATGCATTAAATAATACGATAAAGTAATTGCTTATAACAAATTATTCTCGTAATTCATTTACAGTATGAATACTTGCATTACTTATGTCACGTACTGGGGACGAATGTATGGGTATAAGTGTACATTAGACTACTGGGTTATGTACAGGAGATGATCTTTCAGGTCAGGTGAAGGTATTGAGGGATAAGCCTTTACAACGGCACCTCGTATCTACATTCTACTTTGTCTATTTTTCTGAAGAGTGTAGGCAGGGAAGAAGGGGTGTTGGAGAGAGAGGAAGCTGTTGGAGTGGCTTTGTTATGTGTGTTATTAGTCTGTATACGTCGTCGAGGTGTCCCGTCTCTGTAGCATAGAGGTAATAGAGGTACTGTGGGCACGAGATCACACAAGACCCCCTAACACCGGTCCTGTCAATCCCGGTGATTACACGGCCGATGGTTCCTGAAGGGTTAGTGGTGGGCTGACGGTGGAGAAGTGGTAAACAACGTTCAATAGTAGTAGAAGTAGTAGTAGTAGTAGTAGTAGTAGTAGTAGTAATAGTAGTAATAGTAGTAGTAATAGTAGTAATAGTAAATAAAAACCAATGTAGTAGTAGTAAAAAAAAAAAAAAAAAAAAAGTAGTAATAGTAGTAGTAGTAGTAGTAGTAAAATTTAATGGATAAATATTTATATATTTATAAAAAGAAAGTCACGAGGATGAATCTAAGTGCGAACCCCAGCATAGGAAGCGGCAATTGAATTACTATCGCCCACCTCCCTTGGTAAACTATTCAACTATTTGACACCAGAGAGAGAGAGAGAGAGAGAGAGAGAGAGAGAGATAAATTCATAATAACGTTGTTTTGACATGGATGACAGCTCACGTAATGATGGTGATAATCTCAAATATAGAAGGAAGGTAAAAACGCATATAACGACGATCTAGAAAGACTAAACGTTGATAGAGCAATCGGCTTTAAGGGGAGATCTCCACTTGAGGGATTTTTTTCTTGACCCCTTTCTCCCTCATGTTTAGCCCCATTGCTTTTGATATTATAAAACGTTTGCCCCATTAGTTTAGCGATTTTAGGAACTTTCACCCCATATTAAGACCTTTTGTGCAATTCAGGTGTCGATTTTATCCTGGCGAGCGATAGCGAGCCTGTAATTTAAGAGGAACCGCCCTTCGGCCGGGACATTTTTCTACCGAAAAATTTACAAATTTATCTTGAAAGGGACTCAAGGGGGTGTAATTTTAAGCTTGATGGAGGTCTAGGGAACAAACTAAATACCTCCCCTTAATGTATTGCTACAATATTTTAATGTTAATTTATTATTACACTATGTACGGTCGCGCTAATAAGTCATGTCTCAGCTGTCATTACGTTTGGCTTGCTCTGTGCTGTATTAATGTCTGTCAGATGTTGAATAGGGTGGTTAAGTGTAGGAACATGTTTGTATATTTTACTCGATATGAAGAAATGAAGCTTAGATATTGATGATACCAATTGTTGATAAAAACATACTTGGTGCCGAGACATCACTTATGAGCGCGACTGTACAGCATATGTGTGTGTAAATAATGAAAAGTCACGGTTATTCCGTATGAATATGTTTTTATTTTGTTCGACACTTAAAAATCTTGACTTATTTTGTCTCGAGCTTCAAATTCGTAACTATACCAAACATAAAACTGTAAGTCCAAGTAGACTGCATTAATTCTTAACTGATACACTTGTAATACTTTATACATAATTTAAGTAGCTTGTTTGTATTATTCGAGGTTCTATTTGTAGAATGTAATGTAATGTAATGTAATGTAATGTAATGTTTCAATATAACATGAATTTAAAATATTGTAAACTTGTAGTGTGCGTTATTATTTACATCAATACTTCCTCATGCACGCTAGAATAATAGAAGCATATCACTAAATAAAAATAGATTAATATGATAGCAAAACCCAAGTACATAATTATATATAACTCGTGTCAGAAATACATAGCCTTAGTAAAACACCCAAGACTATTCGTTCATTAGCTGCATGATGCCAATACTTCTGCATCAAAAGACCGTTTCATTTCCAGCAGTGCACGAAAACTCATGAATTTTATCGATGTTTACGTTTGATGAAAAAGTAGATGAGGCACAATTATGCATTGCAATTCCTTACCTATAATATTAAAGAATGTATGCATGTGTATGTGTGTGTGGAGAGAGAGAGAGAGAGAGAGAGAGAGAGAGAGAGAGAGAGAGAGAGAGAGAGAGAGAAGGAGTTACAAGGAATAGCTAGTATCTCAGAGACCTTGCGGTCCATTCCGAGGAGATATTCGCAGTGGAAGAAGAAAGACTGTTTAGTGCACTAGACTCTTTACAGAGTGTGCAAAATACTCTCTTCTTGAACTGTTCTACTGAAGAACTGTTTACAACTTCGGAGGGAAATTTGTTCCAGGTAGAACAGATCTTTTATGTGAACAAGTTTCCACAAATGCTAGTGCTGAACCTTTTCAATTATAATTTCAGAGAGATAGAGAGAGAATGACACCCCCCCCCCCCCCCCCCCCCTCTGGACCTGTGAGTGACTACGGAACAACAACAATATACAGTATATGGCCCCTACTTTCACGCACCTTAACATTCATTGTTCTACTGAAGTCCGTGTCCCTAGCCTCTTATCTGGCCGCCATCTTGTAACCCAGGTGATTGACGGGAGGGGAAGTGGAGAGGAAGAGAAAGGAGGAGAGGGAAAGAGGGAAGTGGAGGGAAAGAGAGAAACAGAGGGAAAGAGGGAAGTGGAGGGAAAGAGAGAAACAGAGGGAAAGAGAGAAACAGAGGGAAGTGGAGGGAAAGAGGGAAGTGGAGGGAAAGAGAGAAACAGAGGGAAGTGGAGGGAAAGAGGGAAGTGGAGGGAAAGAGAGAAACAGAGGGAAAGAGGGAAGTGGAGGGAAAGAGAGAAACAGAGGGAAGTGGAGGGAAAGAGGGAAGTGGAGGGAAAGAGAGAAACAGAGGGAAATAGGGAAGTGGAGGGAAAGAGGGAAGTGGAGGGAAAGAGAGAAACAGAGGGAAAGAGGGAAGTGGAGGGAAAGAGAGAACGAGGGAAGTGGAGGGAAAGAGAGAAACAGAGGGAAATAGGGAAGTGGAGGGAAAGAGGGAAGTGGAGGGAAAGAGAGAAACAGAGGGAAGTGGAGGGAAAGAGAGAAACAGAGGGAAAGAGGGAAGTGGAGGGAAAGAGAGAAACAGAGGGAAGTGGAGGGAAAGAGAGAAACAGAGGGAAAGAGGGAAGTGGAGGGAAAGAGAGAAACAGAGGGAAAGAGAAGCACAGATAAGTAAAAGAATAGCAGGAACGAGGAAGATAAAGACACCCATTGATCATTGAGTCAGCCAACTCGGTATATTCATGACACACAGTATATTGCTTAGTTAAGGGGGGTGACCTGCTTTTTGTTATTTCTGACCTTTTCTCTCTTTCTCTGGCTTGTATTCATTCGGCCCCATTCAGCCAACTATTTTAAGACGTTTATCCCCATCTAGGTGTCGATTTCTTCCTGGCGAGCGATAGCGAGCCAGCATTGTATGAAGAAATCCGGCTTCGCTGAAGACATTTTTCTATCGAAAAATTTACAAATTTAGCCTGCTGTCAAACAAAAATATATATATGCTGGCTCGCTACCGCTCACCAGTAAAAATTTGACACCTGGATGGGGATAAACGTCTTAAAACAGTAGGCTGAATGGGGCCAAATGGATACAAGCCAGAGCAAGATAGAAAAGGACAGAACAAAAACAGGTCACCCCCCTTAACTCCTGTAACGACTAGTACTGATGTGTCAAATCCGAAGTTCCTCGCTTGAACTCTAAACAATAACAACAAATGGAATAACACAACCACATAGATTTTTAAAAGCTACTAGGAACTATCGAGAATATTAAAATAGTATGATTAATTGTATTAATTGTAGTTCACTGCTCAATAGGTGGCGTTCTGAGAGTGAGGGTCTAAGTCTGGAGGGTGAGACGGTGAAGTGCTTGAGCGAAGCAACCAGCCGCTTCAGAGATGGAGCTGCTTCGAGCCATGAATGGGTGCTTCGCATGTCTCACTCCCCGGACTGGAAGTTTGGAACAAGACCTCACGGGCTTCACCGTGTTGAGCGGTGGAATGTACAGGCTCTCAGCCTATGCCCGAGAGGTAGTAGTTGGAATATAGGAAAGAAAGAAAAAAATCTAACCTAAACCACTAGTTTAGAAGCACAATAGTGGAGCGAATCGTATAGCTAATCTAAGGGGGGGGGGGGGGACCCTCTTCTCCTCATGTTTAGCTGTATTCATAGAGGTCTAGAGAGGAAACTAAATGAATATATAAACACATATATTATAATATGCCGTTACAAATCCAGTCTGCCATTATTGCCCCCGCCCAACCCCCTCCATATATTCCGCCCAGCCCCCCAGCCCCCCAGCCGCACCTAGCCTCACCACCGCGTTACACGGTGGTGGACGGCAGTTGCGGCACATTTTACGGTGTGGACTGATAGCATCGTAGGTAAACACTGCACCACGAGTTATGGGGAGTTCTTAGGGATAAACACTTCGCCTCGTCGGTTCCTTATAACCAGGAACTTAGTTTCTTACGTTAATCGAAGGAAAGTGTATTACTATAAGTACTGCTTAGCTAACTTAATGCTTTCCACTATGGTTTGTTGCCATAATGGGTGATACAAATCGAGTGACGAAGTATTCATGGAGGCGAATAGACCAGGTTTCCATCTTCGTGGTTCCGACTTCTGCACAAACAACGGACAGATGCTCAGAGCGCAGAGATAACCTACATCCCTATCAGGTTGGAGATCGTACGTAGTGGTGGGGGAGAATGGAAATGAGGACTTAAGAATTATAACGAAGCATATGTAGTTAAGATCGTCTGTCATAGCTGGAAAAGAGAAACTATACATATATATATATACAGTATATATATATATATATATATATATATATATATATATATATATATATATATAATGTTTTATGTAGTTGAAATATACACAATATGTAGGACTATTGTGTGTTTTCGCGATTCTCAACCAATGTTTTAAAATATCAAAACTAATGGGACTAAACATGAAGGAGAAGGGGTTCCAGAAACTCCCCTATATTATTGACCCCCTTCTCCCTCATGCTTAACCCCCTTAGTTTTAACATTTTAAGACATTCGCCTCATTAGTTGGCTATTTTAAGACCTTTCGTGCCTATTAGGTGTCGATTTATTCCCGGCGAGCGAAAACGAACCCGCAATTTAGGAGGAACCAAGATAATTATATAGACTATATATCTTGGGAGGAACCAGCCTTAGGGTGGGGCATTTTTCTACCGAAAAATGTACACCACTACCACCCAACTACCTATCATATATAAAACCACCAATTAACCACTTGCGAGTTTCAGGCTATAAGGAAGTTGGAGCTATAAACATCGATATAAAACAGAAATGCAATTACTGTATATTGTAGATTTCTAATGGATAGACAGTATGATACATTTGGTTTTATGTATTTATATATGTATTACGACCGAATTTAAGCTGGTAATTCTGCTTAATATTGGTATATACGGCTCCAACTTCCTTATAGCATGAAACTTGCAAGTGGTGAATTACCCATTTGCCTTACCATTCCACTACCTTACCACCTGCTTCCACCCGTCTCACCCACCTGTCCACCAGTACCACCCACCTAGTTACCACTCACATCACCCATTCACCCACTCTACCACACACATCCACCTATACACCCACCTGTCAATCAGTACCACTAACATCACCCATTCACCCACCCTACCACCCTCTTCCACCCACCTCATCCACTTGACAATCAATACCATCCACATCACTCCACCCTACCACCCAATTCCACCCACCTCACCACTTACTAATCACCCACCTGTCAACCACTACCACCCACCTACATACCACCCACACCATCTCCTTCACCCACCATACCACCACCACCATACCACCCACCTCACCACTTACTAATCACCCACCTGTCAACCACCACCACCCACCTACACACCACCCACACCACCCCCTTCACCCACCATACCACCCACTTCCACCCACCTTACCACTTACTAATCACCCACCTACTTACCCCCCACACACACACACAAGTCTGCTGCTCTCATAACTTTCTAACTTTCTAACTAATGAAGCTAACCACTGGAGATCACAACCGTCCCTACCAACTGTTCCACATTGCTCTCTAGTCCACAGTTTACAGGGTTAGGCATCTGGTATACTTTTAATGGTGTGTTTATTTTCATATCTAGTTAGCTAGTTAGATTTTTTTTTTTTTTTTTTTTAGTGGAAAACACACTCTCCAAGAAGAATGTAGCTAGTTCCGCAAATATATATCAAAGAAATATTATATAGAAACATAGATAGATCGGTCGATAGATAGATAGGTAGATAGATAGATAGTTACTTTATATAGAATTATGTGCCCTCAGCCTTTGATTTTTGAATAGGATGAGAATTATATTTGACTGATTATTGCATAAGCAAGCCAATTATATGTGCCATATTTGGTGTAGAGTATTGTATCAGTTTAGGAGTAACAATACCAGCTTTGACCTTGTCGTAACCTATTGAACATTTATCGATAAATTACTTGGTATAAATCTACGTAAATGGCTACCAGAATAGCAACTATAATGAAATTTCAATATATGATGTAAAGGATGTGATGGAAATATTAATGGCTGCGAATGTTTAAATGGACAATAATATATCAATATAATAATGTTAACCTGTGTCCTTCGCCTTAGCTCTTGGTAGGATTGAGGTTATCTTGAGTGCGTTTGATATTGGCGAATCGGTTGCATATATCAACATGATTTACTCTACCGCTACATTAAGGGATAACACATATTTTTATTTTATTTTTATTTTTGTATTTTTAGTTTCCTCTCTAGACGTCCATCAAGCCTAAAAACGAAAAAATACAAAAAATAAACACACACCCAAGATCCCCCTTCCAGATAATTTTTTTAATGGTAACCAGGATATGATGAAATAGCGTAATTGTGGTGAAGGTGTTACCTATAGGTAAATGTGGTGGGCTGGCTTTGTCAGAGTGAGGGTTGGTGTATTCTACTTCCCCTAGCCTATTCTGAATTTGTTTTTTTCATCATTCTTATTTCATTTTTGTTGTCTTTTGTTTTTGTTTTTCTTGAGAGTGATGAAGGCAGTGGGGCCATAATGGTGTGCCCCATGGTTCCCTAATGTCTTACTCTCACAGCTCACTGGCACAAGTTGGCTTTCTCTCTGGTGTAGGGATGCAGCTACCCCACCGCCCGCCACTTCGGTGGTGCAGTCAGCTTCTGTAGCAGTTACGGTGATTTCTGTTACTGCCTCATTGTATCACGGTTAAGGCTGGTGTGGTGTGGATTCGCCAGGTGCAAGTGCTTCAGGGGGACTTTGTTGAGTCTTGCTGAGACACGGTTAGTGCTATACCAACATCAGCCATTGTGATGACATGATGGTGCTGTGTTGTGGCAAGTCTTTATTGTACTGTACTACATACAGTAAAGAAGCTAAAACCACGCTCGCTGTGGATGAAGCAGTCTTTAAACTTGTATGTAAATTATTACAATTGGCTGAAATCTTACAGAGTTTGTATTCAAAAGTTCCAGATCAGAATTGCCGAGAAAAGATGTAGGAAAATGCTCTCGTGAGAATTAGTCTTTACAAAGACAATTCGTAAACGCGTGACAAACAATAGAGTGTAATTATCGTTCTGTAATGACGGAGAGGCAGGTGGTCGCTAAGTCTCATGGGGAGATTAAGAAGGTTGGCATTTGTACAGGATCACTTCTCTCCCCCCCCCATTTTTTTTTTTTTTTTTACTGTTCTGGTAGCTTCTAATTCTAGCTTTTGTAGGAAATGATCTACCCTTAATACTGTACCTTGAGAATAGTTGCTGATGTAATTGGTAACGAGCCCTGGTCGAGAAGGGAGCCCATGTGACTTGAATCTGTATACCTACAGTATAGGCACGGTATAGGGTGTAATTATTGACCGGTAATGAGAGAGAGGCAGGTGGTCTGAAGGGGAGGTTAAGAAGCTGGCATTAGGAACTTAAGGTAAACACACCTGTCGCAAGGTGTATGTGTGAGTGAGAGAGAGAGAGACAGGTGGTCGATAAGTCTCAAGGGGAGGTTAAGAAGCCTGGCATTAGCATCTTAAGGTAAACACACCTGTCGCAAGGTGTATGTGTGAGTGAGAGAGAGAGAGAGAGAGACAGGTGGTCGATAAGTCTCAAGGGGAGGTTAAGAAGCCTGGCATTAGCATCTTAAGGTAAACACACCTGTCGCAAGGTGTATGTGTGAGTGAGAGAGAGAGAGAGAGACAGGTGGTCGATAAGTCTCAAGGGGAGGTTAAGAAGCCTGGCATTAGCATCTTAAGGTAAACACATCTGTTGTGGAAGGCGATTACTGAATATAAGGATGGGTACACACTTTCCAGTATAACGACAATTGGGGGATTTTCAGACACATCCCTAAATGATTGTCTTGGTGTTGAACTATGTATACTGAACTGAGCGATGATTTATGAAAAGGGAATTGATATCCTCCAGTTATCTTACACTATTGATGGTGGGGTTTTTTTCACCATCTTTTCTTGGCAATTCCGATTTAGACAGTTCTGTATTCAAGCTTCATAAACATTCCGTCACATCCATACATCTCCATTCATAAACATTCCGTCACATCCATACATCTCCATTCATAAACATTCCGTCACATCCATACATCTCCATTCATAAACATTCCGTCACATCCATACATCTCCATTCATAAACATTCCGTCACATCCATACATCTCCATTCATAAACATTCCGTCACATCCATACATCTCCATTCATAAACATTCCGTCACATCCATACATCTCCATTCAGTCTAGTTGCCGAGACTAATGCCAAACGACCCGAGATTTGTTGCCAGGATTACAAAATAAACAAATAAATAAAACCCCCGAACAAAGTAACTTGGCCTTAATTGATACCTGACACTTAAGATAATTGCGTCGCTCATATTCTCTACAAATCAATTAGCCTAATATTTGTTAATCGCTTGGCTTATCCTATTTATAAATGCGTCTATTCGTGGTGGCAGAGGAAGAGGTGTTAATGTATTGCCGTTGTTCAGGGCCTTCATGTTTAGCCCCATTAGTTCGACGATATATACTGTATATCTATATAATTATATATATATATATAATATATATATAGAGAGAGAGAGTGTATGTGTGTGTACAAAGGAGTACAAAGGAAAACAAGCAACAGCAGTATATTGATCCTTTCGAGGCTGCTTGTGTATGTTTGTGTGTCAGAGTCAGAAATGTGCGAGGACAGGTCAGGAGGTGTCAGTAGATGTTAACCAGAGGGGTGGGGGTGGGAGACGAGATGTTAAAGGGGGAGCACGGCCTTCTGTTGAGATTGTGGCGATAGCTTCTTTACAGTACCTGCCACTTTTGACTGCCAAACTTCCTGTATTTTACTAGTTGACTACAGTAGGAATTTACTGTACATATTCTCATGTCTATGGATATCTTATTCGATTTCGCGTACTAAATGGACGCGTACGGATTGACTAGTATATGCCCTATATATATCATATGCTTGCTATCATAAGTATTGGTGGAGATAGGTAGCATAGTGTCTACAAAGCCTAAATGCGGGTTCACACGAGAGCTTCTTACAGAGACTTTCGATCACCAACTTATCCTCGCAACATTTGGGATGGTCTTTTTGCTGTGTTATTGACAACTAGACTAAATGTATAATTGTAGTTGGGTGAATTTATATTGATTCCAGATCACAGCTGTCGATAATTGATTAGCGTCTTGATAATGAAGAAATCTGCACCGCAACCACAGGGGTATGTGGCGCCGAAACTCAAAATTATGAAAGCAAACCTAAACACACACATTTGAAACAGTCAGTACTGTAGGTGGGTAGCCACTCGACCTGCAAGTGACTGTTGGGCAATAAGCATGGCAGTCACAGGAATAAGGCTACATAGATATATTTCTCTAGACGCCGTTTTGGTGGAGAAGAATAGTATGAATGAAGAAACCAGGAGGTATAGGGAGGAGACAAAAATGTCATAACACCACGAAATGTGCTGATAATTTAGGCATATAGACAACATATTTAGGTTTGCATGAATGCTGTATTAGTTTAATTGAATTGTATAGTGTTTTAAGATTACATGGTAACTTTCAGTATTTGTAAGTTGTCTCAAGTGTTAGCTACAAAGTATATACAATATTTTCATATGTATGATTTGTCCACAGAATACTGATGATGACATAAAAAAAAATCGAAACGTCTATCAACATTATCACCATGACAGTGAATATTATTTTTATTGCGACTCTGGTTATCCTCTTCCTACATTCTATAACATTATAGTTTGCATAACTTTGTTCACCAGTCCCCAGTCAAGCTTATTACATAATACAATATGTATGAATATATAGGAGTACAAAGTACAAACGAAAAAAGCAACAACAAATCTATTGGCCCTTTCGAGGCTGCTTGTAGCTTTCACTGGTTCTTTTTACGTGAAAAGACAAAAGAAACGCCGATCGTTTCAAACGTTGTAAATATTACAATACAAAGAAAAACGCGCACATTCCCTTTTTTCACACGCACATTCTCCACTCTTCAGGGGCTAATAACACTTGGTAGAGGGTAGGTTAGATTGTATTAGGTTAGAAGATTTTACTACTTTCAGAAGTTTGATTACCCAGATTCAATTAAAAAACATTTAGTTGTGCCATGTTGTTCTATTTTCCAGCTTGTGACATTTTTACCTTGCAATTCTACCTGTGCCATTATTACCACGCACCGTTTAAATATACATACATATTTAAGCAGCTCAAGGCTATTATAGATGGTGGCACTCTCCCTATAGAGATCCTGGGGGGGGGGGGGGGGGGGCAGTGACACCTGGGTCGGGTGTCACACAAACTCACACACCCGACAACAGCTAACCTAAACCACCTCTTTGTGTGCCTAAAATATCTCTCTCTCTCTCCACACACACACACACACACACACACACACACACACACACACACACACACACACACACACCAGACAATGCCCCCGACCTCTTGATACAGATACAAGGTAACAAATATTATACATATCCAATATACAGTTAATTGTAATTAAAGATTAGGTGTGTGTTTTTCAACTACATACTGACTAAAATATGTGACATCATTTGGAAGTACATATATTATTACAGTTTTAAAGGAAAACAAAGTGCATTTATTATAGTTGTGACTGGTTGTTTCATAATCTTACTTTTCGATATGGTATTCTAAAAAGGGGGGGGGGGCGCCTTGGGATGAATGTAAACAAACGCATTACTGAACGTCTTTTGTTTTTCGTTTCGTAAGAGAGGCGGCCAAGCCTTTGGATCGGAAAATACGCCGAGGACTGTGAGCAGAAAAACTCCAAGAAACCAATGTGTTGGTTCCCTCTATTTCCCAGTGAAATATGACACCTCTGCGAAATTTGGATTTCCAATACTCAGACCTCATCAGAAGTCGGGTTAAAACACGACCGTATAAACAGATCTTTTTTTATTTTACTTTATTTTTCATCTTTTTGTTTTTGTTTTGTTTTTGATAAGTCTAGTGCCGTACGATCATGATTCTGTTTTGCGTGTTTGTAACATTATTAAAAAAAACGGTAATATTCTCTTCAAATATCCTCAAATTTGAAGGTAATTAACCACAATGAAGGTAATATATCGTAAATTGATAAGAATCGCTTTCTCGTAACCATTTCCCCAGACAGCCTATACAATATATATTTCCCACCCATATACTGTATAGTTATTCTGCTCACGTAACCCCAACAGACCACACATTCCTCCCGACACCTTTTGTTATGGGCCACACGTTTTCTTTCACACCTTTTGTTATGGGCCACACGTTTTCTTTCACACCTTCTTGGCACCAATTAGCCACTTGTGAGATTTGGGCTGTAAGGAAGTTGGAGCCGTAGACATCGATATCAAGCCAAATTATCTGCTAAAGACGTTTGTAGAGCTTATACAAATTCATACTATCAGATGCAACCAAGTTTCTATCCAATACAAACACATAATTTTTGTGTTTCTGATAAATAGCAATGTTTACAGCTCCAACTTCCTTATAGCTCGAAACTCGCAAGCTGTCAATTATCTCTCCTGGGGTGATACCTTCCACTGATAGGGCTTCTGATAAATTACGTCTTCTCTGACAACTGATACTTGTCTGCATTTTTTACCCAAGGATTTTTTGTAAACCAATTGATGACACCTTAAGTCCCTTATTTAGTAATATATTTGTGTAGTTCAGCTGGGTCCACGTAAAGGGTTGTTCCCGGGTAACCTGGTCTGTTCGGGTTATGGGGGGAGGCTTCGGATTAAGATTAACCTGTACCGACAACGTCTTTTTAAGTTTGGTCTAACTATATTTAGACGATTGTGTTAATTTTAAGAAGGATCTGCGGTAGTAAACAAAATGGTTAAGTGAGATGGTTCGATGCCTGTTAATTGCTGGAGGCCTTTTTTACACTGAATAAAATCGTCTAATAGTAGCCAGAATATAGTATATAAGACGTCGTCGGTACAGAAGGGGTTAAGTATTGTGCCGTACATGTTATTATAGCTAACCTAGAATCTCGCCATCGTTGTCCACAAAAAAAAAATTATATCTTTGCCAAAACTTCCTTGATAATGTATAAGTAAAACAATGACATTTTATGACTTACCTTGACATTTATATATAATGGCATCTCCTTTCTAACAGTATGTTCTATGTTCAGTAATTGTCTTAGTCAAAGCTCTGTTACATCTACTCCAACCCTCTGACATGTCATTTATTACATAACTTTTAATTGAATATATTTTATACTGCAATATAACTGAAAACTTCCTCTTGTGTAATACTTGTCCTCCAAAATAGCTCCTTTCATTTGCACATCTGTCCTTTTTTCTTATTTATTTTTGTTTTGTGAGTGAGGGAGACAAAAGGCAGACCTACCTGTGACGAGTGCCTCCCCCAGAGTTGAAAGAGGGACAAGGCCAAAATCAAGGGGCGTTCGAGCTCTCCGATGATATCATACCTATAAGAACATAAGAACATAAGAAAATGGGAGTCTGCAGAAAGCCGATTGGCCTAAGCAAGGCAGATCCCTGTCCCACACAACCCCAAATCAATTACAAAGCCCAATTATAGGCTCAACACTCTAATACCCTGAGGATCATCTTACCAAAACGGTTAGAGATTAACGCAGGATTATGGGGGTCTGCAGAGCGCAGATTGGCCCAACCCGGCTGATCCCCCTTCACACCCAACCCTTCTCGTCCATATGCTTATCCAATTTTATCTTAAAGCTCCCTACAGTTTTAGATCCCACTATAGCACTTGGTAGTCCATTCCACCCATCTACAACTCTGTTACCAAACCAATATTTGCCTATATCTTTTCTGAAACGAAATTTATCTAATTTGAAACCATTGGTACGAGTTCTTTCACCATCACTGAGCTTTAGTACATTTGTCATGTCCCCTTTGTTAATCCCACTAACCCACTTGAACACCTCTATCATATCCCCTCTAACTCTGCGTCTCTCTAACTATATTCTGTCACCTGACACTGTTCTCGTAGCAAATCATCTTACTCTTCTTCTGTCTTTTGCAAATCCCACATCGCCTCCCTCATGATATTTTTTTAAGCACTATATTTTTTCAAGCACTATATTTTTTCAAGCACTATATTTTTTCAAGCACTATATTTCTTCTATATCATCTTCTACCTCTCCAGTTCCCCTCCAGGAGATCACAGCCACTTTAATATAATACATTGAATCTCCTGTTAGACATAATCACCCCATTGATAATTATACTTTCCTTTATTATACCGTGTTCCAAGTAGGTTGGCCAGAAATCGCGAATCCTAAGCTCTGTAACTCAGAAAAGGACTAGAGCAAAAGGGATGTAAATGTCCACACCTTTTCCCTGGCTGACCCTTCTCAAATGGTATAAATATTAGCTGGATTACTCTAGTCGCTTGTGAGTTATAGAGGTTAATGTTTAAGGGGAGGTTTTTAGTGTGTTTCCTAAACTTCCATCAAGCTTGAAATTACACCCCCTTGAGCCCCTTTCAAGATAAATTTGTACATTTTTCGGTAGAAAAGTGTCCCGGCCGGTTGCTCTTAAATTACAGGCTCGCTATCGCTCGCCAGGATAAAATCGACACCTGAATGGCACGAAAGGTCTTAATATGGGGTGAAAGTTCTTAAAATCGCTAAACTAATGGGGCGAACGTTTTATAATATCAAAAGCAATGGGGCTAAACGTGAGGGAGAAAGGGGTCAAGAAAAAAATCCCTCAAGTGGAGATCTCCCCTTAAAAGTGTTGACCTACCTATTTGTTTCTACCTACTGTACACTTTAAACGACACCCAATTTTTTAAACATTTATCTCTTCTAAAAACACTTCTCTTTTGCCCACACCGCTCAATTAAGGGGAGATTTCCACTTGAGGGACTTTTTTCTGAACCCCCTTCTCCCTCATGTTTAGCCCCATTGCTTGTGAGATTTAAAGACGCTTGCCCCATTTAGTTTGGCGATTTTAAGAACCCTCGCCCCATTTCTGTCAATTTTAAGACCATTCGTGCCATTTAGGTGTCGATTGTTTCCTGGCGAGCGATAGCGAGCCTGTAATTTAAGGGTAACCGGCCTTTGGCCGGGAAATTTTTCTACCGAAAAATGTACAAATTTATCTTGAAAGGGGGTCAAGGGGGAGTAATTTTAAGCTTGATGGAAGTCTAGGGAATCAACTAAAAACCTCCCCTTAAGTCCCTCCCTTGTCCCTGTCTAGACCACAACCACCATTGAAAAATACAGTATGACTAATGATTCCTCCTTTAACTATAATATTTTCTAAAACATCTCTCTTTTGACAACAACTTGATAATGGAAAAAATCTTTCGGACATCTTTATGCTTCCCGCATCTTCCTTCTACACCAAAAATTCTGACACCGCTGAAAGTACGTCGATTCTGGAAATACCTTTCCACCAAAGCTTATTGTACCAACTTCTCTCTTCCAATAACACCTCTTAGTTCAAGTCCCCTCCGATCCTCAATAGCCAGACCACAGCCACCCGTGGACCATACAAAATATCTCCCTCTTTGTGACGTAATAATCGACCCTTGGATTTACTCTCTTCTGCCAACATCTTCTTTCTTCCAACACATATCTAATGCCAGCTCCTCCTCTGACAACACATTGTATATTGCCAATACCTACGCTGACAACATTTCCTTATTGACAACACCTCTGCAAGCACCAAGCCTCCTCTCTACCTTTATTAAACATTTGTTGTATTAATAACACCTATCTTTTTACCGACACGTTCCTTCTACCAATACCTCTCGATTGCCAGCAGTACATTTCCACCAACATTCTTCCTATACCAACACCCCCTCCCCCCCCCCATCTTTCTACCAACACTTCTCTTCTAACAATGCCTCTTCTGCCGAGGTCTCTCTTCTACCAACACTTATTCTACCAACACTTATTTTCTGACACCAACTCTCATCTGAAGTCCCCTCAAGTTCTCTCTAATCTCCCTAGTCCCCCTCAAGCACCCCTAGGCCTCATACACACCCCTCTAGTCCCCCTTGGTCCCCTCCAGACGATCACAGCGCCCCCCCCCCCCCCCCCCCCCCCCCCCCCCCCTGGACAATACAATATATGTCTCCTTCCCGGTGACGTAATCGCCCCTTGAATTATACTTGCCCGTAATTCCCTTTCTCGGCCTTGTGAAAATACGGAGTCCAGGTGTGAGAGGCTGAGTGGAAGGCGGCCTGGGGTCACCTCGTTCACAGGGTATTTTGCCCACAGGGTTGATTCGCCCATACTACTAATTTTAAATCTACCCAGAATTACTTTACTTTCCTAACTTATCCCTAACTATCGTAGATGTTTATGGTTTTATCCAAATAATGCAAACAAATATGTTTTGTTTTGTTTTCAGTGTGTGTGTGTGTGTATTTACCTATTTGTATTTACCTATTTGTAGTATACAGGAGTTGAGCTTTTTAGGCTCGTATTGTCCCGCTTCCTGAGTTACAATTATCTAACTTTGTGTGTGTGTGTGTGTTCTTTGAGTAACCAATAACTAATGCAGTGAATATCGTGGGGATCAATCATATTTTGTGTGTAGAAGAGCTAGGGAAGGGCGGGGGGTAATACATTGTAATGGAGAAATTATGTGAAAATACAATGAAAGAATTTTCTAATTTTCATATAAATCCGGACAAAGGTTTTTGCAATATAATTCTAGCAAACATTTCTATTAGGCAAATAGATGGACATATTCGGAGAAGACAATATAATCTCCACGACATGTTATTGTGATATGTTTTTGAGGATCAGTAGACTTTGAAAACAAAAAAAGGTTTTACTGAAGTTCATATATCCGACGAATTCAATATTTTAGCTTGACGGAATTATAAAACCTGGTAAAACTATAATCTCACACAAGAAAAGGGAAACATCTCTCAAAGTTATACATCAAACGAGACCAGGGTAATTAACACTGTTAATTTTGCTCGTGTGACACTACCTTTACCCTATTCACTTACCGATGACGTCCTTTATAATGTTATCCTGTATATGTTAAGGGAGTTCATTCACAGTAGGATATATCTCGTATTTCTGGTGCTAATAACTGTAGAAATTATTTTACTTCAAGCACTTATTTTACATTTGTGGGTAACATTAAACAATTCTATTCAGTCTAGGGCCTGGATTCATCAACGTTGTCATTCAAATCATAATTACTATTCCCATTTATCACCGATATACCATCATAGATTTCATATCCACCAATGAAATAGTGTAGAAATTATATGTATAAGACAATAGAAAGTCATAATAAGGCGTGCATACGTTTTAGTCCATATACATTTGATTTACCAATATACCATCTACTTTACCAGTAATCTTGGTGGCAATTGAATTGATTAATCCGGATGGTAGTGGCTGGAGCAGTAGTGGCTAAGAGTTGGCCAACATTATATCAAAGACAATGGCCGATTAAAAATAAATTTAAATCAAACACAAATAATAATAATAACCAGGAGAATCTTAAACACAATATGTCAGACTCTTTCTAATTATTAATACTGCTTTAGCGAAAACACCGCGGCTGTAATATCCCCCGTACGCCCAGCAGTCACTTCCGTCCCTATCCCTATAACCGATAAGTGTTTTCGATCAGCCATTTCCTGTTGTTTGAAAGGGGTATCACACGGGAGCTTTCATCGTCAAATTTCGATGGCTACCACTTTTCCGGCACCGTATCTTGGCATATATTCATATTTGTCTACACCAACTCGCCAATTAATTTACAAATAAACCTAACTAATGAAATCAATGAAAAGTAATGAATACATGTGGTACTCCAAGGACTCGAACCTAGGATACTCACACCGTATTATTATAAAACTTTACTCTTTAACTGCCAGACAAGAGTTACCAGTGAAAGTTGAGGGGAAAATCGTTGGTGTGATGCCGGCCTATAAGGGGGGATGGGCGTATTGATTTGCTTAATTATTCATCTTTATATTATTTGCTAGTCTCCTCCCTAGACCTCCATCAAGCTAAAAAAAAAAAAAAAAAAAACTTCAAGATAAATGTGTAAATTTGTCGGTAGAAGAATGTCCCTGACGAAGGCCAGTTCCTCCTATATTACAGGCTCGTTATCGCTCGCCAGGAAAACTTTGACTCCTAAATGGCACGAAAGGTCTTAATATTGACGAAGAAATGGGGCGAAAAGTCATAAAATCGCCAAACTAATATGCCGAACGTCTTAAAATGTGAAAACTAATGGGGCTAAGCAAGAGGGAGAAGGGGGACCATAAAAAACAACCATCTCCCTTAAGGGGGGTGACCTGCTTTTTGTTATTTCTGTCCTTTTCTCTCTTTCTCTGGCTTGTATCCATTCGGCCCCATTCAGCCAACTATTTTAAGACGTTTATCCCCATCTAGGTGTCGAATTCTTCCTGGCGAGCGATAGCGAGCCAGCATTATATGAAGAAATCCGGCTTCGCCGGAGACATTTTTCTATCGAAAAATGTACAAATTTAGCCTGCTGTCAAACAAAAATAAAAAATATGCTGGCTCGCTACCGCTCACCAGTAAAAAATTGACAGCTGGATGGGGATAAACGTCTTAATCAGTAGGCTGAATGGGGCCAAATGGATACAAGCCAGAGAAAGAGAGAAAAGGACAGAACACAAACAGTGACCCCCCCTTAATCCTCCACTATCACGATTACCCTTCACTCAGGATTATCGGGGTTTGTTCTGTGTCCTCATCATGAATCCAATAATGTAGATTTTGTATCGCATATTATTATTATTTTTTTAACCCTTTCAGTACCAGCGACGTGTGTTATATTTTATTCTACCTATATTTAAGGGGAGATTTCTACCTGGAGGATTTTTTTCTGAATCTCTTTCTCCCTCATGTTTAGCCCCATTGCTTGTGAGATTTAAAGACGCTTGCCCCATTAGTTTGGCGATTTTAAGAACCCTCGCCCCATTTCTGTCAATTTTAAGACCATTCGTGCCATTTAGGTGTCGATTTTTTCCTGGCGAGCGATAGCGAGCCTGTAATTTAAGGGGAACCGGCCTTCGGCCGTGACATTTTTCTACCGAAAAATGTACAAATTAATCTTGAAAGGGGGTCAAGGGGGAGTAATTTTAAGCTTGATGGAAGTCTAGGGAATCAACTAAAAACCTCCCCTTAAACGACATTATGCAGCTTAGGAAGGATCCGTAGTAGTTAAAAGGGTTGGTTGAGATAGTTTGAAGCCTTATTGTTGCTAGAGGTTCTTCCTAAGCTCAGCAAAAGCGTTTAATAGTTGCCAGAATATGATGAAAAGACCGTCCATGGTACTGAAGGGGTTAACAGAATCGATTAACTTTTGACTGAAGTTCGATATCGTTTCAACCACCCATACATACATATTGGGAAAAAAACAAAAACAAAAAACAAAAACAAAAACATATTGGTGTTGGTAATTTATTTTATGATTTATATTCTCCCTTGCCTTCATTATTTTGTCTTACACTTTTGCTATCTATGTTATCTTAACCCATTCAGTACCGGCGATATATTTGTCATTATATTCTGCCAACCATGAGTCGGTTTAATTCAGCTTAGAAAGGACGTCAACCCGTTAAAAGATTACAGACTATCTTAAGGGCAGGTTTTTAGTTTGTTTCCTACTCCTCCAGCAATCTTAAAATTTCATCCCCTTGACCCCCTTTCAAGATAAATTTGTACATTTTTCGATAGAAAATTTTCCCGGCCGAAGGCCGGTTACTTTTAAATTACAGGCTCGCTATTGCTCGCCAGGATAAAATCGACACCTAAATGGCACGAAAGGTTTTAAAATTGACAGAATGGGGCGGAAATTCTTAAAATCACCAAATTAATGGGGCAAACGTCTTAAAATATCAAAAGCAATGGGGCTAAACATGGGGGAGAAAGAGGTTCAGAAAAAAATCCTCCAGGTGGAAATCTCCCCTTAAATCATCTTATCTCTTGTGTTCTGTTCCTCGCGGAGATGGTCCATAACAATAGGCACAGACTGGATGCATGCCAAGCTGGAATGGTTTGCTGGATATAGATGGATATAGATGGATATAGATGGATTATAAATAGATATGTTATAGAGAGAGAGACATAGATAGATGGATTATAGATAGATATGTTATAGAGAGAGAGACAGATAGATGGATATAGATGGATTATAGATAGATATGTTATAGAGAGAGAGACATAGATAGATGGATATAGATGGATTATAGATAGATATGTTATAGAGAGAGAGACATAGATAGATAGATATAGCTGGATATAGATGGATTATAGATAGATATGTTATAGAGAGACAGATAGATAGATATAGATGGATATAGATGGATTATAGATATATGTGTTATAGAAAGAGACATAGATAGATAGATATTGATGGATATAGATGGATTATAGATAGATATGTTATAGAGAGAGAGACATAGATATAGATGGATTATAGTTAGATATGTTATAGAGAGAGAGACATAGATAGATGGATATACGACGAATACATTCACCAATTATGTTATCACGTTATTCTTTTCAGATAAAAATGTGATATATAATTAAAACTTATATTATATCCGTACCCTTCCACGTAAATAAATTGGCCTCATATGTACCAGGTTCTATTTCGTCAATAATCTGTTTACTTTACCTGACACCACCCCCCCCCCCCCTCCCTCCTCTGTTAATACCCCCTCAATGTAGTGTTAACCTTACCCCCCTCCCCCTCCCCCTTATCCCCCCCCCCCCTCCCCATCTACAGTAACATAACCGTGGGTAACACTGTGTAACCGTCGCTGTGACCTGACCTCGCCCCTCCACCCCCCACTCCAGCTGCTATGACCTCACACGGTACTTTACTCTCTCTCTCTTCCTTTATATATATATATATATATATATATATATATATATATATATATATATATATATATATATATATATATATATATATATATATAAATATACTGTATAATTATATAAATACTGTACATATATATATAATTATATTAATAATGTACATATATATATACGTATGTGTGTGTGTGTGTGTGTGTGTGTGTGTGAGTGTGTGTGTGTGTGTGTAATGTTATATCCTCAAAGTATACTAAGATCAATCCAGTTCTTCTACAAATGTTAATTAATCTCAACCTCAATATAAAACAGTGCGGATGTCAAAGTCAATGTGTGTGCTAGCCCTTTCGATTCCCAGCCTTGGCTATTATATTTACCAACACATAGACTAATCATCATGTTTGGGGCAGTCGGATTTTGATTAAATTTGGTTTGCTATTCACCATAGTTGAGGTTGGGGATCAGTATTGGTGGATGTGTATGTTGATTAAAGGGGAGGGAGGTGGGGGGTGTTAGTTTGCTCCCTAGATCTGTATTAAGCATAAACACACACACACACACACACACACACACACACACACACACACACACACACACACACACACACACACACACACACACACACACAGCCCGTAGCCTAGTAGGTAGAGCTCTCGTCTCACACACGAGGGGTCGGGGGTTCAATCCCCGGCCGGGCGGAGACAAATTGGGCTTGTCTCCTTTCATGTGTTAGCCTCAGTTCACCTAGCTGTAAATAGGTACCTGGAATAAGTGGACGACGTTGTGACGTCCCATCTGGGGTTGGCAAAAATGGTACAAGGCGAGATGGGTATCATATGGTTCACCTAAGCTGATGGCTAGCTAAGCCTTCGGGCGAGACGGTACCGTCTATAGTGAGAATGGTACCATACAGATCCACCCTAAGCCTTCGTTTCCGATGTCGCCAATTGTCTAAAATACAGACTACACACACATCCACAGCCATTCCAACAGTACATAAAACACTTAACATGCATTTCACGCAATACATTCCCAGTTAAGGAGGCGCGATAATAATGAGCTTAGCTCGCATTGCGTGGATTCCCCTTGACGAACAAGTAACTGAGTAACACACACACACACACACACACACACACACACACACACACAATTTGTATATTTTCTGGTCGAAAAATGTGTCGGCCGAAGAATAGTTCCTCCTAAATCACTTGCTCACTAGCGCCAGCATGGAAAAGGTTTTGAAATCGCCAAATTATTGGGGCGAATGTCTTAAAATCTGAAAACTAATAGGGCTACACATGACTGAGAATTGGGTCCAGAGAAGAACAAATCCCCTTAAAGGCAATGTGCTAGCCCTTACAGGTTCCATTCCCAACCCTAACTAGTATATCTGTAATGCAAAAAAAAAAAAAAAAAAAAAAATCATATTATTACAGTTAGAGATATTGTTCAATACAAAGCAAAATAGGTGTTGATGGTTGTGTGTTCGTGTTAGGAGTCTGTTAGTAATTATATGTGCAGGTAGGATGAAAAACACAAGGACATTATATATAAAGTGTTGTAGATTGACCAATTTCCGAAGAAAAAATGTACGGACCGCCATCCCAACAACAACAAAAAACGCGGGTTGAAAGAGGGCGGTGGGAGGGGGAACTGAAGAAAAACCGGGAGGGGGGAACTGATGAAAAACCGTGGCGGGGTCCCCTTAACGTGTAATCGCCCGTCTATTGTGCGACGCTGTGGCTGGACAAAGGGAGGCACGGGATGGTATGGGCGAAATGGCGAGGAATTGGCGAGGTGGAGGTCAATAAGGAAGGAAGTTAAAGAACGGAGGGGTCGAGGAACGAAAAAAAGAAATGGAACGAGTACAATAATGGGATTGGGAGAGAGAGAAAAAATGTGGCAGAAGGTGGAGGAATGACTATTAACCCGTACAATACCGGTAACGTCTCTGTTAGTTGATTTCAGCTACATTTAGACGATTGTATGTAGCTTAGGAAGGATATATGGTAGCTAAAAGGATTGACTGAGATAGTCTGTTGCTTTTTAATTGGTAGACATCCTTCCTAAGGTGAATAAAATCGTTTAATAGTAGCCGAAAGAAAGTGAAAAGGACGTCGCCGGTACTGTACAAGTTAAAATTGGGAGTAGAACAAATATGGCACGATGAAAATGAAAGAAATATGAAGTCAAGAAGGAGGGGGGGGGGGGGTACTAATGCTATGTCAAAATGGGGAGGCGAAGAAACAATGTAAAAGGAGAATAGGTGCAAAGAGTAAAAAGACGGAAGGACAAAATAATAAGGAAAGAACAAAAAACACAGCGAATAAATAATGTGAATATACACATTAATGAGAGAGGGGGTGGTAATTATAACGAGGTATATAAAAAAAAAAAACGAAAGAATGGGGGAAAATGAAGGACGATTTCAGGAATGGGGTGAAGAAATGTGTGACGGGTGGAGGATAGACAAACAAAGGAGAAACGTGTCAAGAGAATGGAAAACTGCTGCGGAGGAGAGGAGGGAAGACGGGAGGACAACGAAGGAGGAAGAGAGGATCACGAAGGAAAGGAGGACAATGGAGGAGGAAGGGAGGACAACAGTGGAGGAAGGGAGGACCATGAAGGAGGAAGGGAGGACAATAAAGGAGGAAGGGAGAACAGTAGAGGAGGAAGGGAGGACAACAGAGGAGTAAGGGAGGAAAAACGAAGGAGTGGATGTAGGACAATGAAGGAGGGAGGGAGGACACCAGAAGAAGAAGGGAGGACAACATAGGAGGAAGGGAGGACAACAGAGGAGGAAGGGAGGACAACAGAGGAGGAAGGGAGGACAACACATGAGGAAGGGAGGACAACACAGGAGGAACGGAGGACAACACAGGAGGAACGGAGGACAACAGAGGAGGAAGGGAGGACAACACAGGAGGACGGGAGGACAACAGAAGAGGAAGGGAGGACAACAGAGGAGGGAGGAAGGGAAGACAATGAAGGAGGAAGGGAGGACAACAGAGGAGGAAGGGAGGACAACAGAGGAGGAAGGGGGACAACGAAGGAGGAAGGGAGAACAATAGAGGAGGAAGGGAGGACAACACAGGAGGGAGGCAGGACAACAGAGGAGGAAGGGAGGACAACGAAGGACCAAGAAGGAGGAAGGGAGGACAACAGAGGAGGAAGGGAGGACAACGAAGGAGGAAGGGAGAACAATAGAGGAGGAAGGGAGGACAACACAGGAGGGAGGCAGGACAACAGAGGAGGAAGGGAGGACAACGAAGGACCAAGAAGGAGGAAGGGAGGACAACAGAGGAGGAAGGGAGGACAACGAAGGAGGAAGGGAGAACAATAGAGGAGGAAGGGAGGACAACACAGGAGGGAGGCAGGACAACAGAGGAGGAAGGGAGGACAACGAAGGACCAAGAAGGAGGAAGGGAGGACAACAGAGGAGGAAGGGAGGACAACGAAGGAGGAAGGGAGAACAATAGAGGAGGAAGGGAGGACAACACAGGAGGGAGGCAGGACAACAGAGGAGGAAGGGAGGACAACAGAGGAGGGAGGGAGGACAACATAGGAGGAAGGGAGGACAACAGAGGAGGAAGGGAGGACAACAGAGGAGGAAGGGGGACAACGAAGGAGGAAGGGAGGACAACACAGGAGGGAGGCAGGACAACAGAGGAGGAAGGGAGGACAACAGAGGAGGGAGGGAGGACAACACAGGAGGAAGGGAGGACAACGAAGGACCATGAAGGAGGAAGGGAGGACAACAGAGGAGGAAGGGAGGACAACGAAGGAGGAAGGGAGGACAACATAGGAGGGAGGCAGGACAACAGAGGAGGAAGGGAGGACAACAGAGGAGGGAGGGAGGACAACAGAGGAGGAAGGAAGGACAACACAGGAGGGAGGGAGGACAACAGAGGAGTAAGGGAGGACAACAGAGGAGGAAGGGAGGACAACGAAGGAGGAAGGGAGGACCATGAAGGAGGAAGGTAGGACAACACAGGAGGGAGGGAGGACAACAGAGGAGGAAGGGAGGACAACGAAGGAGGAAGGGAGGACGCCGAAGGAGGAAGGGAGGACGCCGAAGGAGGAAGGGAGGACCATGAAGGAGGAAGGGAGGACAACACAGGAGGGAGGGAGGCAGGACAACAGAGAAGGAAGGTAGGAACTGTGGCAGCGACAACAGACTAGGGAAGCCACAGAAAACAGTGGGTGGTGGTGGTGGTCTAGGAGGATCTTGGGTAGGGCGACTAGAGGACAGCCGTGTAGACAGTCGTAAACGGCTCAGAAATATACTCCCGTGTGTTGGTTTATCTTGTTTTACCCCTTTAAGCCACCTACCGTATTAGATAACCCTTGTTGAATTAATTATATACAGTATATATATATATATATATATGTAGAGAGAGAGATAATTGTTACATAAGTGGGGGCTATTAGGTTTCTCGTAAACCTCTTTTTAAATATGTCCTTATCCTAATTAACCTTTTGTAGATGCTGAGTGTTATGCCTACCCTTTTTCATGTCTACCAATCCTTAAGTAAAGCACATCTCTTGGTTAGCCAATCGTGTGTATTGTGTTTCACCAGAGATGAGAGAAGGGGGTGGAGGGTTGGTTATCCGGCCGGTGTTGTAATTTCGGGTGTATCTTACAGGGGGCCCCATAGAATGACACCGGTAGCATGTATCCGAAGTCTGGAGGGGTTCATGCAGTGACGCTACCTTTATTTGTCCACTACGACCACTGTAATCATGAAGGTTATTTTATTATATTTATTTATTATATGTTTATATTTTTTAGCTGAGGGTAAATTGCCATGTCTCCTTCTTGGTTCTTGTTTTGCTCACCTACAATATTTCCATGATTTATATCGAAGTATTTTGTTTATGAAACCTTGGCATTTGTACGACACGGAGACATGTCAGATGCATATTAGTCCATGAATTATCGAAAATTCAGTTGATAAGGGATTCAATTTACCACCTGCTGAAATAAAACCGATTGTAGTATATAGTATCCTTCAGCCTGTAACTTCTACCCCAACCTGACCTACTGTACTGACCCACCTCCTAAAGTACTCTGACCTAACTCAATCAAACCAAACAAAACCTAACCTAATCCAACCCAGCCTAATCTAACCTAGTTGTTGAGAGTTAGGATTGGTTAGGTTAGGTGAAGTGAAGTTAGGTAAGGTGAAGTGAGGTTAGGTAAGGTGAAGTGAGGTTAGAACATAAGAACATAAGAAAATGGGAGTCTGCAGAAAGCCGATTGGCCTAAGCAAGGCAGATCCCTGTCCCACACAACCCCAATTCATTACAAAGCCCAATTATAGGCTCCACACTCTAATACCCTGAGGATCATCTTACCAAAACGGTTAGAGATTAACGCAGGATTATGGAGGTCTGCAGAGCGCTGATTGGCCCAACCCGGCTGATCCCCCTTCACACCCAACCCTTCTCGTCCATATGCTTATCCAATTTTATCTTAAAGCTCCCTACAGTTTTAGATCCCACTATAGCACTTGGTATTCCATTCCACCCGTCTACAACTCTGTTACCAAACCAATACTTGCCTATATCTTTTCTGAAACGAAATTTATCTAATTTGAAACCATTGGTACGAGTTCTTTCGCTATCACTGAGCTTTAGTACATTTGCCATGTCCCCTTTGTTAATCCCACTAACCCACTTGAACACCTCTATCATATCCCCTCTAACTCTGCGTCTCTCTAACGAATGTAAACCTAATTTCTTCAACCTTTCTTCATACGAAAGATTTCTAATATTATGGATCATTTTTGTCATTCTACGCTGTACTCTCTCCAATGAATCTATGTCCATTCTGTAATAAGGACACCAAAATTGGACAGCATAATCCATATGGGGTCTCACTAATGACAAGTAAAGTTTTAAGATAACATCAGCAGTTCTGTTACTCACACTCCTAGAGATGAACCCGAGAATCCTGTTTGCCTTATTACGAACGCTTATACACTGTTTTCTAGGCTTCAAATCATTGCTAACAAACACACCTAGATCTTTCTCGCAGTCTGAATTTTCTAATTCTAAATTAGCTAGTTTATATTTAACATTTGTTTGCATCTTCCCTATCTTTAATACCTTGCATTTGTCAATGTTAAACTTCATCTGCCAATTTACTGACCATTCATGTAAGGTATCTAGATCCCTTTGGAGGCACTCTATATCGCTATCTGAATCAATTGATCTCCCTATTTTAGTATCGTCTGCGAATTTACTTATCCTACTAGTTATACCTAAATCTAGGTCATTTATGTATATAAGAAACAACAGGGGACCTAATACCGATCCCTGGGGGACACCACTTTTGACTGCTCCCCATTCTGACTTGGTACCATTTATGCTGACTCTCTGCTTCCTACCAATTAGCCATGACCTAATCCATCCTAACAACGCCCCACCTATTCCATGTGCCTCAACCTTTCTCATCAATCTCTCATGAGGGACTCTGTCGAAAGCTTTACTGAAATCTAAATATATAATATCATATGACTTGTCATTATCTACTGCTTCATATACCTCTGAGAAAAAACTAAGCAAATTAGTAAGGCAAGACCGTCCCTGAGTGAATCCATGCTGAGAAGAATTGATTAAGTTAAATGTTTCTAAGTGGTTTCTCATTTTCCTAGCAATAATTGACTCTAGTAGTTTTCCTATGATTGAAGTGAGACTAATGGGACGGTAATTGGATGCTATTGATTTATCACCTTTTTTGAAGATCGGAACTACATTTGCAAGCTTCCAAGCTTCTGGAACTATACCTGTTTCTAATGACTTGTTAAATAGAAATGTTAATGGATAACTTAACTCATCTCTGCATTAGGTTAGGTAAAGTGAAGCGAGGTTAATACATGAGAAGTGAGGTTAGGTAAGGTCAAGTGAAGTTAGGTAAGGTGAAGTGAGGTTAGGTAAGGTGAAGTGAGGTTAGGTAAAGTGAAGCGAGGTTAATACATGAGAAGTGAGGTTAGGTAAGGTCAAGTGAGGTTAAGTAAAGTCAAGTGAGGTTAGGTAACATGAGGTTAGACTAGAATAAGCTACCGTAATCGCCATGTTTACCCTTTCAAGATACTATTACTAAGATACTAAGCTGTAGACAATCATAAAAGCTGTATACAATCATATAAAGCTGTAGACAATCATAAAAGCCGTATACAATCATAAAAGCTGTATACAATCATATAAAGCTGTATACAATCATAAAAGCTGTATACAATCATAAAAGCTGTATACAATCATATAAACTGTATGCAATCATAAAAGCTGTATACAATCATAAAAGCCGTATACAATCATATAAACTGTATACAATCATAAAAGCTGTATACAATCATATAAACTATACAATCATAAAAGCTGTATACAATCATATAAAGCTGTATACAATCATATAAAGCTGTACAATCATATAAAGCTGTATACAATCATATAAAGCTGTATACAATCATAAAAGCTGTATACAATCATAAAAGCTGTATACAATCATATAAACTGTATACAATCATAAAAGTTGTATACAATCATAAAAGCTGTATACAATCATAAAATCTGTATACAATCATATAAACTGTATACAATCATAAAAGCTGTATACAATCATAAAAGCTGTATACAATCATACAAACTGTATACAATCATATAAAGCTGTATACAATCATAAAAGCTGTATACAATCATATAAACTGTATACAATCATAAAAGCTGTATACAATCATATAAAGTTGTATACAATCATAAAAGTTGTATACAATCATAAAAGCTGTATACAATCATAAAAACTGTATACAATCATAAAAGCTGTATACAATCATATAAAGCTGTATACAATCATATAAAGTTGTATACAATCATAAAAGCTGTATACAATCATAAAAGCCGTATACAATCATAAAAGCCGCATACAATCATAAAAGCCGTATACAATCATAAAAGCTGTATACAATCATAAAAGCCGTATACAATCATAAAAGCCGTATACAATCATAAAAGCCGTATACAATCATAAAAGCCGTATACAATCGTAAAAGCTGTATACAATCATAAAAGCCGTATACAATCATAAAAGCCGTATACAATCATAAAAGCTGTATACAATCATAAAAGCCGTATACAATCATAAAAGCCGTATACAATCATAAAAGCCGTATACAATCATAAAAGCTGTATACAATCATATAAAGCTGTATACAATCATAAAAGCTGTATACAATCATAAAAGCCGTATACAATCATAAAAGCCGTATACAATCATAAAAGCCGTATACAATCATAAAAGCTGTATACAATCATATAAAGCTGTATACAATCATAAAAGCTGTATACAATCATAAAAGCCGTATACAATCATAAAAGCCGTATACAATCATAAAAACCGTATACAATCATAAAAGCTGTATACAATCATAAAAGCCGTATACAATCATATAATCAATAAATTGTCAAAAGGCGTCATAATCTTCAAAAGGGTTAAGAGAAAAGTAAGGCTAGAATATGAGCCCCTATAAACTTGGGGAACCCGGGGCCCGAACAGACCACAAACCACAGATCGCCTCTACTGGGGATGTATTATCGTTCGCTAATTTCTCCTTAAAGCGAGGTATCTTGTAAATACGACAAGGTGGGGCCTTTATCTCGGACACATGCGAAAATAATTACGTATATATTTGGCAGAGCGGCGAGATTGTAGAGACCGCATCCTGTCTGTCTGGGTAAAGTACGCGACACCCCTGTCAAGATGACCCAATAGTAATAAAATCCTCCTGGTCTAATTTACGGCAACACTACACCACAAGAAGTCCGTTTGGCTCCACGGGGGTTACACCCAAAAAAAAAAAAAAAAAAAATGGAGGGAGGGGATAGGGGGTGGGGGTTTACAAAAGGATGACACTTATCGGCCTTGTTTCTCGTCCTCACATTCGCAAGGCCTAAAGGATATTGAGAGAGAGAGAGAAAAAATATGGATGACTTATTGGTTTTCTTCCCCATCCTCACTCTCGTACCCAAACCTAAAGGATTTGCACCTATTATTTTATAGTGAGGGAGTAACATCTGAAGGTCTAAGTAATCAAGAGTTAATAATCATTACACCCATAAGTCATATATACTTTATATATTATATATATACAGGCATATACAGTATATATATATATGAAGTCCGCTATATTAGTTTATGTTGAGATTGCTTAGGGTAGGGTAAGCTTGGGGAAGGGTTAGTTTAGGTGTGGGTTATGTGCTCTGGACATTCAACGAACTGACATAGCGGAAGAACCTGTGTACGAGAGGACCATAAAGTGAATCAAGTCTCCTCTATGATCCCCTCCCCCATACCAGGACTAGTCGGGGCAGGTTATAGGAAATACCAGGAAATATCTCTAGGGCGGCGCGTGTCAGGGCTTGTTTGATCTGACTCACCCTTATATTAAATACCCAAGTGATCATCTCTTTAACTCCCTACTCACATATGCATTAACTTGCTCACTCATTCACACATACGCACACATTTACTCACTCACCTACTCACGCTCGCCACATCTACAGTACTGTATGTTAATTTACATTATCAAGCAATGTTATGTACTGTATATATATACAGTGTATGTATATATATATATATATATATATATATATATAGGCCTATATACGTTAACAAATATTACTGATACCATATGTACAGCACAAACATCCAAAGTCACTCCCTACCTCTATAATGGAATGTTCGAACTTGCCTCATCTTGCTGTGATAAAACAAATCTCCAACTGCCTCCTCCGCTCAGCTGAACCGGTTACATAATACAGTCCATTGTGGGAAGGTAATAACGGGTTATGTCATTTATAACTACCTCTTCATGTTAATACGGGTGGGCAAGTGCGGACAGATTGGATCTTCTTATAGTCTTTTTAGGTTGGTTGAAATACGCAGGTTTATGTCCGTTTCATTATCTTAATGCATATACACTATAATATATATACAGTATATATATATATATATATATATCTATATATATATATATATATATATATATATATATATTATATATATATATATATATATATATATATATATATATATATATATATATATATATATATATATATATATATATATATATAGAGAGAGAGAGAGAGAGAGAGAGAGAGAAAGAAAGAGAGGGGGGGGGGGGGTGTACAGCTGTCTGCTTAAATATAATTATGCACATTACTATTGCCACTACACGTATTATTCTTAAACTTATATTAGAGTAGTATTAAAGTTTCCTATATATAATTAAGTAACACCCTGTTCTTAACATTAATCATCAATCACAAACCCCAATGCACCTGAATAAACTAATGAAAGCATAATGGTCCTCCCGGGATTCGAACTCGGGACACCACACCCAGAACATAAGCATCTAACCATTACACTACCAACACAAGCATAATATGTAATATAAGTTTGATCATCAACAGAACACATGTAGTCAATTATAAACATTTTATAATTCAAACCAGATTTCTTTCTCCATAGAACATAATGCCCCCTTTTGTTATGCCTAATTGCTTCCTACAGACCCGGGGCAGCCAATTATAAACAGTGTGGTTGTCAATCTCTGCCACTTCTGCCATAACACACTACTACCCAAAGGTCACGGTCAATGGTCATTATGGTCATAGCACACACACACACACACACACACACACACACACACACACACACACACACACACACACACACATACACATATGAACTTTGTTTAGAGAGAGAGAGAGTTAATATTGTGCACCACAGATATACTAGTTAAACACACAAAGGGCCGCAGTCAGAACCCATATAATGTAAATAACTAGTCCAATATGATTAAAATTGGGCATGTTGATCTCAATTATAATAAAGGATATTATTAGTAATAGCAAAATTGAGTTGGTTTTGAGAGAGAGACAGACAGACAGACACAGAGAGAGAGAGAGAGAGATTGAAAGGTATATAGAAGCGTGACCCCAATATGAGCACACCACAAGGGCGATAACTCCATGACGGCTCCTCTGGCATTTCCCCCTCTGGTTCCTTTGTTAACTTCCGAGGATAATTTAGGACATCCGAAGTGATTATTGGTACACACACACGCGCCCCTAGGGTGGTGTACAGGCTCACACGTGTACACCGGAGAGTAACCGACGTGTGCGCGTACACGATTAAGTACGGTTTAGGTCAGGAAAATGCGCACACCTAGCGATAAAAATACAAACAAGACGGTGATTTAATAGTTGTTGCTCAATTAGTGTATGAATATTATTTGCCAGTGTATCATTACTCCTAATTATCCAGACATTCATATTTACTAATCTATAGTCCATTCATTATAGATGGCCAAAAACTACAGCTCAATAACTCATATACGACCAGAGTAATCAAGCAAATATTTCTACCACTTAGGAAGGGTCAAGGTCTATATAGATCTTGGGAAGGGTCAGCCAGGGAATAGGTGTGGCAATTTACAATTTTGCTCTAGCCCATTTTGAGTTACAGAGTTTGGAATCACGATTTCTAGCCTACCTGCTGGCTATACATGTTTTGATAGATTTGATAGATAAACGAGTTCAACCCTGTATCAGAGTGAGAGCTGAGCAATCTCTGCCATACCCATAGCTTACTCTGACTGTTCCTTTAACTTATATATTTTCTAGATCTCAAGTGACGGCGTCTCTTCCGTGGATTGACCTCCCAATCTACCAAGATTGGAAGCCAAAGCGTCACATTTTTCCCTTGCCCCTCAACTTTCTCTTCATAATTGCTGAGGGGCACAGGGCCCTGGGTGGGGCTTTGGTTTCCCGGGCGTTTCCGCACCCTCCTCAGCTCCCCGCCATGGAGTGGCTTCGGTCACCCAGGCTTTATTGTAGTCGGCGGGGAGGGTTCTGTGGGGGCACTCGGTTATGGCCTTGGAATTGCTCGGGGCCTTGGGGCTGTTCGGCCAGGCAGCTTGGGGAACAACAACAACAACAACAACAACCCTGTACGAATGAATTCAAATGTCCATTCCTTTGTTGTTATACCATGATCAAACTTGAATGATTTCATACCTACAGTTAAGAACGTAAGAAAACGGATTATGTAGAAGGCCAACTGACTCATACTGGACAGATCCCCCCCACCCCCTCCTTACACCCATCCAATCTCATCCATGCGTCTAACTTAATCATTAGGTACTTCAGACTTCAGAGTTCTTGAGCGTAATATATCACTAGGCGATATACGTTACTCATTCATAATTTGTTTACTAAGCCAATACTTAGTTATATATTATGCTTTATTTGAATAATATACAGTACTTCGACTGTTTTCACATCCATTGGTGAGCACATACCATACGATTATTAGTGTTCATCATTCGGCTTGAAACTTAACATACTTTGCCAAATTGAGGATTATATATACATACAGTATATCACAAAGAGAGATAGAGAGAGAGAGAGAGAGAGAGAGAGAGACAAGCTTATACATGCAGAGATTCCCACACAGGTAATAAAAAGTGTGTTGCATTATGTGTGGGTAGTGTAATGTGACGCAACTCGTCACCGGCTGTTTTTATCTTTCTCTCCTTTTCTCTTTTTCCTTGGCTTGTTTCCATTCGGCCCCATTCAGCCAACTGTTTTAAGACGTTTATCCCCATCCAGGTGTCGATTTCTTCCTGGCGAGCGATAGCGAGCCAGCATTGTATGGAGAAATCCGGCTTCACCGGAGAAATTTTTCGATCGAAAAATGTACAAATTTAGCTTGCTGTCAATACAAAAATATATATATGCTGGCTCGCTACCGTTCGCCAGGAAAATGTTGACACCTGGATGGGGGTAAACGTCTTAAAACAGTAGGCTGAATGGGGCCGAATGGATAAAAGCCAAAGAGAGAGGGAGAGGAAGAGAAAAAAAGCGAGGTGGGCCCCCTTAAGGGTGATCCAGGTGTTGATAACCAGTAGCTGACTCCGGTGATGCAACAATTGTCTACAACGTTCTTCATACGATTCTTACCTGGATGCCAAAAACGATCATCCCGCCCTTTATTAGGCTATATTATGTAATGGGAAAGGACGTTAAACCATTGTTTGTGTACTCTCTCTCTCTCTCTCTCTCTCTCTCTCTCTCTCTCTCTCTCTCTCTATCTCTCTCTATATATATATATATATATATATATATATATATATATATATATATATATATATATATATATATATATATATATATATATATATATATATATATATATATATACAGTATCTATATATATATATATATATATATATTACACACATAAAGGTCTAACATCCTTTTCCATTACATTATTACAAAACAAACAGAGTCGCCTTGTGGTAGTTGGACTGTAGTATAATAAAGTCCGTCCTATGAGGCCATCATGTCATCACCATATGGTTGATACTGATATAGTGGTATTGGTTTAAAACAAGCCTGAATAAAGTCACCCTACTTTGCCTATCTGCGCCACACCAACCTCAATAGTGCTACAATAAGACAGTGCCATAATAAGACATTAATGTGTAGGATATCCACTGGTCAGAACTTTCGACATCCCCCTTTTAGTCGCCTCGTATGATATGTGGAGTACGTGGGGCACATTCTTTATTTCCACCACTAAATGTGAAGAGGGATGACTAGTGGTAGCTAAGGTTAGGATACAAAAGAAGTGGGTGAGGAGAGCGGGAGGGAGGCGAGAGGAGGGTGGAATGGTGAGGAGGGTGGAGAGGTTGCAGGAGGAGGAAATCAGGGAGGAGTACAGGAGAGCAGTGGAAAGACGACTAGGTGGGTTCGACCTGGAAGTTATGGAGGAAGTGGAGGAGATGAGCAAGGTGTTTAAGGATGAGATCTGTGCAGCATGTGAGGAGGTGTGTGGAGTGAGGAGAAGAGGGAGGGGAGTGAAAGGTACAGCATGGTGGACAGAAGAGGTAAGAATAGCTGTGGAAGAAAAGAAGAAAGCATATAGAGAGTGGTTGGGTAGTAGAGGGAATGAAGATTCCGAGAGACAGAAACGAGCGAGGTACGTGGAGAGTAAGAGGGTGGTGAAGAGAGTAGTGAAGGAAAGTAAGAGAAGAGTAGATGAGGAATTTGGAAGGAATCTGAGTGTAAAATGGAGGGAGAGTAAGAAACTGTTCTGGAAAGAAGTCAAGAAAGTTAGGGAAGGTAGCAAGGGAAACAGTAAGGGTGTGAAAGATAAGAATGGGAGAATGCTAGCCGAGAAGCAAGAGAGAGTCGAAAGATGGAGGGAGTACTTCAGTGAGTTGCTAAATGAAAGGAATGAAGAGCCAGCAAACATAGCTGGATATGGTATGGGAGGGAGAAGAAGAGAAGTAGTAGTGGAGGAGGAGGTGGGGATCAGGAGGTCAGAAGTGTGGGAAGCCATGAAAAGAGTGAAGTTGGGGAAAGCACCAGGAACAGATGGAGTGTGTGGGGAAATGTTGAGGTATGGTGGTGAGATAGTGATAGAATGGGTATGGAAAATGTGCAAACTAGCATGGGAGAAGGGGAGTGCACCCGATGACTGGAAGACTGGCATAATAGTCCCCCTATATAAGGGCAAAGGGGAAAGAGGAGTGTGTGGTAACCACCGAGGAATATGTCTTCTAAGCGTAGTAGGGAAGGTATACAGTAGGGTAGTGATTGAGAGAGTGAGAGTGAGAACGGAGAAATGGATAGGCGACGAGCAGGGAGGTTTTAGGAAGGGAAGAGGATGTGTAGATCAGATTTTTACCCTGAATTGTGTTGTGGAGAAGTATCTGGAGAAGAAACAAAAGGTGTATGTTGCCTTTATGGACTTGGAGAAGGCCTATGACAGAGTGGATAGAGAAGGTTTGTGGAAATTACTTAGAATATACGGAGTAGAGGGCAAGTTGCTGAAAGCAGTGAAGAGCATGTATGAGGGTGCAAAGGCGGCAGTACGTGTGGAGAGTGAGCAGAGCGAGTTCTTTGACCTGAATGTTGGTTTGAAACAGGGGTGTGTGATGTCCCCGTGGTTGTTTACTGTATATATGGATGGAGTTATGAAAGAAATACTATCAAGAGCAGTGGATGTTGGTGTATCGCTGAAAAGGGAGGGAATTGAGTGGAAGCTACCTATACTGCTGTTTGCGGATGATACAGTTCTGATGAGTGATAATGAATGGGAGTTGCAGGGTCTGGTAAATGAGTTTGGAACAGTGTGCGAAAAACGGAATTTGAAGGTAAATACGGGGAAGAGCAAGGTTATGGTCTTCGAAAGGGGTGAAGTCACAGAGTGTGAGGTGAAGCTGAACGGTCAGGCTATGGAGATCGTCAACTCTTTTAAGTATCTGGGCAGTGTGTTGAGTAAAGATGGGACTATGGATGAAGAGGTGCGGGAGAGGGTACAACAGGGGAAGAGGGTTGTAGGAACGCTAAAAGCAGTAACAAGAAATAGGGTGGTCAGTATGGAAGTGAAGAAGTCCTTGCATGACAGTGTGGTAATCCCGACACTGACTTACGGAAGCGAAGCATGGACGTTGGTTGAGAGACTCAGACCAAGATTGAGAGCAGTGGAAATGAATTACTTAAGGAGTGCGTGCGGAGTTACATGGAGGGATAGACAGACTAATGAGGAAGTAAGAAGGAGGTGTGGTGTGGAGGTAGATGTGCTGGAAAGTGTGAAAAGGAACAACTTGAGATGGTTCGGCCATATGGAACGTATGGAAAGCGAGAGAATGACTAAGAGGGTGTACGAGAGCGAGGTGGAGGGACAGAGGGGGAGAGGTAGACCGAATATGAGGTGGAAAGATGGAGTGAGGAAGTACATGAACGAAGGCGGTGCTGGTTGGGGGGAGGGGCGTCGACTGACTGGGGACAGAGGTGCATGGGGGCGGTTCGTTCGTGGCCACCCCTTCGGGGATCACGGCGTCAGGCAATAGATAGATAGATAGATGACAAACAGGAGTAAAGGAACTGTTTTATTATTTTCCTTTTGTCTTTGTCCTTCCATATATTCATCTTATCTCCCTTCCTACTTCTCTCATCTCTAACACACACACACACACACACACACACACACACACACACACACACACACACACCTGACCACTCTGTACTTGGCCCATCAAAAGACCCTACTCATTAACCCGTTCAGTACCGGTCACATAATTTTAATTATATTCTGACAAGGATTAGACGATTTTATTCAGCTTAGGAAGGACCTCTAGCATAAATAAGGCTTCAAACTATCTCAACCAACCCTTTCAACTACCACAGATCCTTCTCAAACTGCATAATATCGTCTAAGTATAGCTAGAATAAAACATAAGACACGTCGCTGGTATTCAAAGGGTTAATGAGAAGATAATGGAAGATAATTGCTAATTCAACTAAGCCTTTCAGCCCGACCTGAACTACAAGGTGTTAATAACTAATGATGGCTTGTTTGAACAGCCTACCTGGGGAATGACAAACAGGTGAGGGAGGGAGGAAAACTTATGTATTCCTCTTCTCATTTTACTCTTCTACACAATCAGCTCCTCATCATTATCTCTCCCCCCATCCCCCTCCCACCTCTCTCTCTCTCTCTCTCTCTCTCACACACACACACACACACTCACACAAGCTTATACGTGCACACCTTCCCACACACACACACACACACACACACACACACACACACACACACACACACACACACACACAAGCTTATACGTGCACACCTTCTCACACAGATAAAATACGGTGTTGTATTTCTACGAGTCACTCTTAGGTGTGGTCCAGGTATTTGTTCTTCAACTTTCTTCAGTAATTCTGGTATGGTAGTATCTAAACTAAAACAGAATATATAATACAAAGATACATAAATGGGGAAATAAATACGCTCATACCCCCTTAACCCCTTCTGTACCGGAGGACGTCTTTTTAATTTTATTCTAGCTACATTTATACGATATTGTGAAGTTTTAGAAGGATTTGTGGTAGTGGTAAGGGTTAAGTGAGATAGTTAGAAACCTGTCATTTGCTGGAGGCCCTTTTAATACTGAATACAATCGCCTCATAGTAGCCAAAATTAAATTTAAAAAACACGTTGCCATTACAGAAGGGGTTAACTCACCTGTTGGCCATTCCCCTGGGATACTTCAAACAAACCATCATTACTGTAGTTATTAACACCATTTAGTTCAGGTCGGGACAAGAGCAAGAGGGGTATTAGTATTTAAAGGTGTTGGGGGAGAGCTTATCTCTATACTGATGAGTGGGACCTTGTGGTGGGTCAAGTGTGTGTGTGTGTGTGTGTGTGTGACATGACGATAAGATAAGTCATAAAATGTCTGTCTTTAATTAAAGTGATGAGTTGCCAGTGTACATAAGATCGGGAAGATATGGGAATTTAGGGATATTAGTCGGCGTTTTTTATAAGTTAATAATTTTTGACTTTACAGTTAGGAGGATGTATATTGTATTTTATAAATATACAGTCTTCATATACTAATTGTAGAATGTATTTTGATGCTTTGGTCGATAACATCCCTAACTATATTTATGTATCTATCTATCTATCTATCTGTGTGAGTGTTAACAAGATATAATATACCTCAGAATCGATTCCCTGTGTTCCTGGAGGTGATGCTATAAGTGGGAGTCAATCCATGTTGTCATCCTTATTATTGGTACAGTACATCACCATTAACCCTCGACATACCACAATAATACCCTAGTTGTTGCCAACAGACTTTTATACATGTGAGGTAATGCGAGGAAGAGCAAGGTTATGGTCTTCGAAAGGGGTGAAGACACAGACTGTGAGGTGAAGTTGAGCGGTCAGGCTATAGAGATTGTCAGCTCATTTTGTGCAGTGTGCGGAGGAAAGATGGGAGTATGGATGAAGAAGTGCCGGAGAGGGTGCAACAGGGGAAGAGGGTTATAGGAACGCTGAAAGCAGTAACAAGAAATAGGGTGGTCAGCATGGAAGAGAAGTCTTTGCATGACAGTGTGGTAATCCCGACACTAACTTACGGAAGCGAAGCATGGACATTGGTGGAGAAACTCAGACCAAGAGTGAGAGGGGTAGAAATGAGTTACTTGAAAAGTGCGTGCGGCGTTACATGGAGGGATAGACAGACGAATGAGGAAGTAAGAAGGAGGTGTGGTGTGAGGTAGATGTGCTGGAAAGTGTAAGAAAAGGAACATCTTGAGATGGTTCAGCCATATGGAACGTATGGGAAGCGAGAGAATGACTAAAGAGGGTGTACGAGAGCGAGGTGGAAGGACAGAGAGGGAGAGGTAAACCGAAAGAGAGGTGGAAGGATGGAATGAAGAACCGAAGTATGTGGATGAAGGCGGTGCTGGTTAGGAGGAGGGGCGTCGACTAACTGGGGACAGAGGTGCATGATGGCGTTTCGTTCGTGGCCACTCCTTTGGGGATCACGGTGTCAGGCAATAGATACATAGAGATCTGTATCCGCCTTCCCCCCCCCCAAAAAAAAAAAAAAACCACACAGAAATGCAGTTGGTATCAGACTCGTGGTGTGGAGCATGAATGCAGACAGTCTAGTATCGAATATTTGAGTTGCTATTGTATCGATGGGAAGCCATTTAGTGCCATCACGACATTGCCCTTTAGCTTTGTTGAAAAATGAGCATCGAATCAACAGGCTATAACGTACAGTAGGCTATACCTGGAGAGTTAAGTAATAATGTATTTATTCTTGTATTGAAGGACATAGTTTACAATCACTTAATAACCAAAAGAAATGAGCATATTGATCGTCATATATTAAATATACTGTATAATGCTAAATTTCAACAGATTCATAGAGAATATATTCCAAATTATATATAGGGTATATAATTTTGAATACATTATTTAGTTAAACATATATATATATATATATATATTATATATATATATATACTGTATATATATATATATATATATATATATATATATATATATATATATATATATATATATATATATATATATATATATGCAGTATATATATCCTATTTTAATAAATGTTGAATCATTTTTTGGTTGCCTGTTAAGCATCACATCAAAACCGTTGTTCATTATTACTTCATTTGATTAGTTAGAAATTGGTGGTACCAGAGACACCTGGACAACCCCTAACACTGTCTTGCACCACACTACTCACACATAATGCAACACACTTATTTATCCATCTGTGTCCATGTGCAGGTCTTAGCTTGTGTGTTCATGTGTGTGTGTGTGTGTGTGTGTGAAGTGGGAGGGAGAATATGGCAGATAAAAGGGTGATGGGATGACTATATGGATGAGTCAAGACAAAGAAAGAGGGATCAGTTCCCTCCTGCCACCTGTTTGTCATTCCCCTGGGAGGCCGTTCAAACAAGCCATCATTAGTTATTGACACCTTGTAGTTCAGGTCGGGCTGAACGGTGTAGAGGTGGCTGTATTAATTGGTGTTGGAGGAGAGCTTTATCTTATTAATTAGTGGGACTTCTTGATGGGTCAGGTGTGTGTGTGGGCGGTGATGTGAGGTGATGCGTGAGGATCTATGTGTGTGTGTGTGTGTGTGTGGAGTAGTAATAGTCGTATGTGCGTTTATTAAGGGCGGTGATGTGAGGTAATGCGTACGGATGTGTGTTTGCGTGCGTGCGTATGTGTGCGTGCATGTGTGTATTATCGGTGGAGTAGTAATAGTTGTATGTATGTTATAAGGGTGGTAATGTGCGGTGGTGTACTGTATACGTATATGTGTATGTGTGTGTGTGTATGTATGTATTATTGGTAGAGTGGCAACAGCTGTATGTCTGCTATAAGAGAGGTGATATGTATATATGTGTAACAGATGGAGTAATATTAAGTGTATGTGCTTTATAAGGGCGGTACTGGGAATTGGTGTGTGAACTTACTGACCCCGCCCATAGACAGACAGACAGACAGACAGGATTCGAAAGTAACGGTTGGTGTGTTTGTCACCCGGATTAAAGCTGTCCTTTATTTCAGTTAAAGGTTATTGGCTTTTTTGGGCCCCCTTCTCCCTCATGTTTAGCCAACTAGTTTTGCAATTTTAAGACATTCGCCTCATTAGTTTTTGTTTATTTATAACCTTTCGTCGCATTTATTGGCAATATTTAGGCCTATCGTGCCATTTCGGTGTCGGCTTATTCCTGTCGAGCGATAGCAAGCCTGTATTGTAGGAGGAACCGGCTTAAAGCCAGGAAATTTTTATACCGAGAAATGTACACATATTATATTCAAGGGGGTCTTGAGTGTGTGTGTGTGTGTGTGTGTGTGTGTGTGTGTGTGTGTTTTAAGTTTGATAAAGGTCTAGGGATTAAACGTAATATAATAATGATAATAAATACATAAACCAAGCTTGTACCGTACCCCATGACTCGATCACAGACCTATTTGGATTGTAGCTGTATTGGTAGATCGGCTGTGGTCAATTCTCTGAAACTGGATTAGTATATACATGTATCAAATATATATAAACAATTAAATTAACTATACATATATGACTGTCTGTTTGTATATCGTCATTGGGTATGTTTTATATGAAGCATGGTAACTTGGTAAATCGTCTAAGGGTATCATTACATGTATATAGTGTATGCATATTTTGTATTGTTTGTCTATGTATCTATATATTAATTAGGCCTTATAATTAGGGTTGGGTGTGAGAGGGATCTGCCTTGTGTGGGCCAATCGGCTTTCTGCAGACTCCCATTTTCTTATGTTCTTATATCTTTGTTTGAGAATATTATTGCATTACTGCACATATTAAAATAAGACTATAACCTACGACGCAAATAAAGCATTTTGTTAAAATACTTTTATTTTGCGGTGAATAAAGGGTAATTAAAATATCAAAAATGTGTTTTGTGAACGTGTTATGCTTTGCAATTATTTTATCAATAATATAGGTTTTATTAAAAAAAAAAAAAAAAAACTCACGCCATTGGGTATGTCCTTCAACATGTCTATTGTGTTTAGTTTGTACAATGCCAAATGGTGGCCCTCTGTGTGAAATGTCTTATAGTTCGTAAACATAATTGAGCCTATTCCCACCGTGCGAATATTGTAAGGTGTGTGTGTGTGTGTGTGTGTGTGTGTGTGTGTACTAAGGGTAAATTCTCACCTTTTGATAGACATGAAGCTACGAACGTGTAATTGTGTCTTACGGTTGGACCTACTGTCGAATCTATTAGGTAGATATACAGTATATGTTAATATTGTGTTCATAAGCATGGGCATGTTGCATTGGGATTTTATGAAATGACAGTTTTGAAAACTTTGGTAGAAATAGTTTAGTTTTATGAGTGGATGTTCTAGTTTGTTTTCTTAATAATAGTGATACTTACGTGTTTTAAGGTGTGATAATAATGTGATGGTAGTGTATCATAGTGGTGATATTAATGTAAACTTCTACAGCTCCTTGATCATATATTTTTTCTCAATCCTGTTATGGAAAGAGAAACGAAGGGCGAGATAACTAATTCCCTTTTTGGAGGAAAGCGAAAGCAAAATTTTAATGAAAATACCTAGACAGATGGAGTTTGAAAGATATCATAACATAAGAATAGAGACAGATAATACAAGGGTGTGTGTTTAAGAGTTTATTGGTTGTGTAAATAAAATACATAACAGGTTCACGCTTGAGTTAAAGAGTTCTACAGAATAGAGTGAGTGGTGATGATTGGAAGTTGATGGGTTGAGATCATTAAATAGTAGGTATGCACTAGGACTATTATTTCGTGACGATCAGAGTTCATGCATGCGGTAGCGATAATAGCAACTGTACAAGCGCCAATAATGACGATATAATATTATAAGTTTGATTTATCACTCGAAACCTGGGAACTGGTTGTGTAGTTGAATGTCCAGTACCATAATGGTGAATAGATGTTATGGTTTACACATGCAGTTCTGGTGGTCGTTGAGATTATCATAACTATGGTTATGTGGAGAAGTATGCGGGCCTACCATGGAATATGATGGAATGTGCCATGTAGTGATGATAAAGTACTGTTCGACATGCATAGTTGTCTTTATAGCTCGAATGATTATTATTATTATTCGAAGACTGTTTTGGCGTGTCTATTACCAGAATTTCTCAAAACCCTAAAGATGGCGTGATGTAAAATATAACGCGCTTGAATAGAAGTTACTGACTTTAGCCAATACATGATTACCCTCTGTAAACGGTAACACCCCCCCCCCCTTTCCTCTTAATAAGCCTTAGCAAATTACCATAATATATTAAACTTCGATTATGATGATAATACCCTATAATTGCCTACCCAAGAATAGAGTCAAGGCATTGCCCCCCCCCCCCCTAAACTTGGACGGATTGTGGATAAGGAACCTCTTTTGTACGCTCTTACACTTAATGTGATTTGATGGACGAGTGTGATTACAGTTCATTTATAACGTATTGAAGGTGTAATGAATTTTGTGATGATAAAGTCGGATGTAACTATTGAAGTGTATTGTATACTGTATATTGATTAAGTCATTGTGAGTATGTTTAACTATTTTTGCGAGTGTATTTCAATTTTGTTGAGAACATATCAAAAGATTGGTGTATATTATAGTGATAATACAATATTATATATATTTTTTAACATTGTACTGTATTGCTATCCTCATTATGCGTTTGCCTTTGAAATGAGTCATGTGAGGATTATGTGGGCTTATGAACAAGGATATAAGATAAGGAACTGTTAGTGGGGATAAGTGTGATAATGATATAACGGTGGTGATTCATTGGGTTCAGCTTCTCGGTGGGTTACAAGGAACAAACAGCTGATATACCAAATGCCTTGCGGTCCATTCCGTGAAGATACTCTAGGATGAGAGAGAGCTACTACTAATGAGAATCAATTTGAGAAAAATAATGTGGTTATAATTGACGTATGATTCACGTGATGATCATGTGGGTACTAGGGGGTATGAAGGAGAGAGTAATGGGGGTTGTAATGGTGATTGTGAAGTACTAGCGACAGTGATGGTGGGGAAACTGGTTGTGATTGAGAGGGTTTTGATCAGTGTTGCCAAGTTAGCTACTTTCCCGCTAGATCTAGAGGTATTTACTTCGACCTAGACTCCTAGAGGCAAATGTTTACATCTAGCAACATTAATTCTAGTGATATTCTGGATATTTGGGCCATTTTAGAGCAATGTGGTAGAAATTGTGGCAATATTCTAGCGATTTTCGGCATTTGTTTACGATATAGCGGACTTGATTTGGTAACCCTGGTTTTGATGATAGTAATGGTGCTGAAAGAGGTTGTGATTGTGTAAATTGTAACTTAGATTGCACCTGTAATAGTGATAATAATACTGGTGGTAGTGGTGGTTGTGGCTGAGACAGTTGTGATAGTTATGGTGGTGATTGTGGTGAAAGCTTGGTGGTTGTGTTGGTGATAGTGGTAGTGATTGTGGTGGCGATAGTGATAGTAATGTAATGGTGGTTTTGGTGGTGATAGTTGTGTTAGTGGTGATGATGACTAATAACACTAATAATGGTCATAGTAGTAATGGTAGTTGTGGTGGCGATGGTGACAGTAATGTAGCCTACTGGTGGTTTTGATGGTGATAGTGACTGTAATGATAATAATGGTGATAGTAGTGATGGTAGTGGTTGTGGTGGTGGCATGGTGACAGTGGCGGGTGGTGGTAGTCTATGGGCCATAACAACCACCCCTGCTCATGGTCAACCACCAATTCGCCCACAATCCTGTTCACCCACCGATCTTCTATTTTCGCTTCGAGTTACTTTTCCACATTGAGATGGTTTTTGATAAGTTAGGTTAGATTATATTTGAAATAAGGTTAGGTTTGGTCGTTTTAGTTATGGGCGTATACACTTTGAATATTGGGGCAGAGTGACTGTGAGCGAATGGACTTGAAGGCGAAAATGCTGTAACCCCACCTCACCTCCCCTCCCAAACTCCACCCTGTCTTGCACAATCTTTCCATCCTCTAAAACCCAAGTTGAAAATCGATTAGCATTCCTTCGAACCTAGTATAATTTTCCTTACTAGCAGCACAAAAGAATACTGTATAGAGAAGAAGCATAAAGTGTGTCAAAGCGTCGTGTGGGACTTCGTTTTTATGCCATTTAATTCCCGTTTTTTTCAAGAGCAAGGCAGGGAGGGGCGCGTGGCTGCTTTCCCTCCAACCGAACTGACCGCCAGGTCCAGGGCGGGGTGCTTTCTCCTTCACAAATATCTCGGCTTCAACATATACTCCCATGAAATATAATTTCCCAGTGTTCTTTTAAGCGTGATTGGTTGATCCAGGTAGAGTTAGACAAGGTAAAGGAACTTAGGGTATACTGGCATTGGTTATTTTAGCTTGGTGGGTATCTGTACGAGGGTATGTGGATAATGTGGGTATGCCCGGCGAGAACTTGTGTTAGCCGAGATGCCCCAAACTCCTGACCGCCCGGCTATAGACCTTTAATTTCAAATGTTGGGGTGGTAGCGGCGCGTGGGAGAAACCTAACTCCTCTCTGAAGCACCACAGTTGTTCAATCTTGGGAGAAGTTCGGAAAGTTCGGGGTAATAACAGAATAGTTCATATATCACACCACTTATGTCAGCCTACTATAGTCTGTTTAATTTCTGCTGGCGGAAAATTGTATCCCATGGTAGCTCATTGCTGGATACTCAATGACAAATGTGTGATTCCACTTAACATAATGTACAACATATTTCGCTGAAACATCTTCAACATCTTCGTAATGGCTGAATAGTCAAGAGGGCAACTGGTAATTTACTGCCAAATATGAGAAATAGACTATATATTTCCATGTGTGTACTATAATACATGTAGTTATTTATTTGATGTTCTTACAAAAATATAACCCTAGACTTGGGTTAAATAATCATAATTGTAACTTAGTGATTAGGCCTATATCGTATGCATTGCATTTATCATTGATATGCCGATAATAAAAGAACAATGAGGGTTTCTAAAATACAGCAGGTGATATTGAGCTCTGTTGAATTATATATAAATAAAGAATACCATTAATTTCAGTTAGCATATTAATTATTCAAATTAATGTGACAAGATCATTGAATTTGCTTATAGTCTATGTTTGCACTGAATATGACAAACTTCATAATACAATACACCTAACAACTTCTTAGACACCATATCTTCGTTATTCGTTGCTGGCGGATTCCACCTTAGTTTCATTTGTCAGAAGTTCATCCCTCCTAAATTCTGTATTTCTTCCTTCTATAGAAGATTTTCATCCCTCTCACCTTTCATGACTAATATTCTAGGAGCATTATATCCCATCTTCCATTTTACTCCATTATAGTTTGTTTTATTTATTCATTATTTATGTGTGTATTTATTGTCTAGGAGCATATCGTCCCTACAACCATCATTGTGTAATATTCTAGGAGCATTTCATCCCTCGCATCGTTCATATGTATTAATGTACAGTAGTAGTATTGCACCCCTTCCATCTTCCATGATTAATATTCTAGGGGCATTTCATTCCTCCCACCTGCCATGTTTCTTTTATCTAGGAACATTTCAGGTCTGCCACCTTCCGCACCCAACTCGCTGTAATAGTAGGTGTATGGCTAATGACCGCCCTGTGAATTGCTTTGTCCGAGGGTCCCATCAGAGCAGCTGTGTTGTGTTGTTGTGGGAGAGAGAGAGAAAGAGAGAGCGTAAACTAGAAATACTCAGAGTTACATAGATACCCAAACTAGGTGATCCGGCTTTAAAAAGTAGCCTACTGGTAGACGAATTGTTCCCAAAAACTATAAAAGTGGAAACAACAGTAAACAGAGAGAGAGAGAGAGATATAATATGTGCAGCTGATGTATGTTTTTGTGAAAGAGAGTGTAGCTCGTGTGTGTTTGAGAGAAAGTGTGTGTGTGTGTGTGTGTGTGTACACCTGGTGTGTTGTGTGTAGGTGGTGTGTGTTGTCCCATAAGCAGCTGTGTTCTCTTGTTTGTCGGTCGGAGTGGGAGAGTTGTGAGTGTGTGTATGTCAGAGAGAGAGAGAGTGTGTTGATGGTGAATTGCGAGTGAGGGAAGTAGAGGGAGAATGTGCCTGTGTGTGTAGATGATATTTTTTATGTGTGTATTGTCTCTCTCTGTATGTATAGCTGTTATGTTGTGTGTGTCAGTGAGAGAGAGTGTGTAGATGGTGAATTGTGAGTGAGGGAAATAGAAGGAGAAGGTGCCTGTGTGTGTAGATGATAATGTGTGTGTTTTATAGAGAAATAGTGTGTAGAAGGTGAGTTATGTGTGAAAAATAGAGTGAGAAATGTATGTGTTTGTAGATGGTGATTGGTGAGTATTGGTAGAGTACCTCTATGTGTGTATGTGTGTGTATATGTGAAACTAGAGTGTATGTGTATGAGTAGCTGATGTTTGTGTGTGTATGTGTGTAGACATACTGTATGTGTAGCTAAAGTGTATGGGTAGCTGATGTATGTGCCTATAATATACCGTATATATATGGATGTATCTAGCGTGTATGTATGTGAGGGTCACTTGTTAAAGGATATTATAGGGGTGGTGGTGACGGGCACTTGCTGTATGTGTGTGTGTGTGTGTGTGTATAATGTATATATATATATATATATATATATATATATATATATATATATATATATATATATATATATATATATATAGTTAGTTAATTAGTGTGCATATGTATGTATACTGTATTTGTGGAGCTAGCGTGCATGCTATCTACTTCACTACACTAAACAAGCACACCACAATTCTTTCTGCCAACAAAAAAGTGTAGCTATCGTGTATGTTTGTGTTTATATGTGTGTATGTGTTTATAAAATGTATAACTAGTGTACATGTATATAAGGGTATGTGTGTAGCAAGTGTGTATGTATATATGTAGGGAAGGTGAAGGGCACTTGTAGTATGTGTATGTACAGTATATGTGTGTATATGTACTGCATATAGCTAGCGTGTATGTGTGAGTAGCTGATAAATATACCTGGATTAATATGTATGTGTGCATATACAACATGTATGAGTAGATAGCATGTATGTGTATATTATGTGTAGCTCTATGTGTATGAAGGTCACTTGCTAACGGGTACTGTAGGGGTGGTGGTGGTGGAGATGGTGTTGAGGCACTTGTTGTTCTTACGAAGCCTCCTTCCCCTGCACAGACCCCCCGACCCCCCACCCCCCCGACCCGCTCAACACGTGTCTCTGCCTCTCAACCAATACACTTTTTTCTTGCTTATAATTTTCTTTCTTTCTTTTATGATAAGCACTAGTAAACAAGTTCAACATGCTGGTGCTACGAAGTCATATTTTTATAATAGGATTATTTTGTGATGTCTATCGACTCCTCTCGCTCATAAACAATATATTTTTGTAACTCTTTCAATATGATGGGTGTCAGTGTATTATGGCTAACATTAAACAATTTTACTAGACTTAAAAAGTACATCTAAGACTCAAAGTTAAAGAATATTTTAATAGGCTAACCCTCTAACTATCCTTAAAATGTTTACTCCAACTGTACGATGACGCCGAGTGAAGTTTATCCTGGCTAACATTAGACAATTTTATAAGGCTAAATAACTACATTTAGGACTACCGCATATCAAAGAGACACTACCTTCTAAGTTAAATTTAATCGTCAAGAGACAACTATAGTAATAACTATAACTAACTAATATAGTAACTATAATAATCGTCAAAAGACAACTATACACTTTACCGTACAAATAACCCAAATTGGCGTCATATGAATTGAATAAGACAGTAAACAATAGCAAAATATTGATTAGCCTATGCGAAATTAATTTCATACGGTATACTTGAAAGTTGATAGAAGATTGTTTATCACAACTACATACATACATAATGTACTGTGACCAGTTGTGTTCAACAGTTTCATATATATATAATTATATATATATATATATATACGGTATATATATATATACCGGTATATATATATATATATATATATATACGTGTGTGTGTGTGTGTGTGACAAAGGCTAGTATAGACATTTATATTGTAATCTCGGAGCTATAAAGAGCTACTATATTTTATCCAAATCGTTTAGCGTATAACTGTAAATATATTCATATCCGTATCACTTGTCCTTGCCATCACCCACAACCACTACTCCTTGTGTATGCTAATAAACACATATAGAAGTGGAAAAGATATCACTGACTCTTATATAACGATCAAATCCGAAATTAATTTATTCTCTTTTTTTTTGGTAACATTCAGACTCAAGTCGTGATGACTCAGTGAATCTGAATTTAGATTATCTAATGATTTGCATACACGTCTTTGTTACCCAGCTGAATGTAAGATAAGAGTAAAACGCCCGTGCGCATGTGTGTATGTATGTGTATGAGAGAGAGAGAGAGAGAGAGAGAGAGAGAGAGAGAGAGAGAGAGAGATGTTCACAAGGAATAGCATTTCAAAGGCCTTGCTGTTCATTTCAGGGAGATACTAATTATGGACATAAAGTTAATGGAGAATGAAGTACACTCATTGTAAACTGCAAAATACTGTCTACTCTCAAATATATATATATATATATATATAGGAGCATTAATAATCTACGGGGGATATTTGCTTATCTCTCTCCTTGTTTAGAATAATATGTCTCCTTGGTCAGTATATCGAGCTCTCTCTATCTATATATATATATATATATACTGTATAATATATTATATATATATATATATATATATATATATATATATATATATATATATATATACCCGTATATATATATATATATATATATATAAATTAAATATATATATATATATATATATATATATATATATATATATATATATATATATATATATATATATATATATAGATATATAAATAAATAGATATAAAAATATATATATATATATATATACTGTATATATAATGTGTATATAGATAGAGAGAGCTCGATATACTGACCAAGGAGACATATTATTCTAAACAAGGAGAGAGATAAGCAAATATCCCCCGTAGATTATTAATGCTCCTTCTCCCCGCCAGTAACCAAGAAGCTGCATTTAACCGGGGTATAGGTTCTTCCCCACTCTGCCTGCCTGCCTCTATCGGTTTGAACTTTGAATTTAAAGGTCCTAAGAAGGCCGTTGGAAGCACAAGCAGGCAGAGAGCGAGAGAGGGGGGAGGGAGGTAGGGAAGGGAAAAAGGGAGGGAAACTGGTAAGCGCTGGTGTGTATGCCTGAGGGAGGATGAGGCTGCTGTACACACACACATACGCACACACATACACACACTGTTCGTATGATAAACACATATGTACACATACATACTCACTCAAACCTTCAGATACTTTCCTTATTAGAGAAGTAAACCCATACACACGTTGGTTCACACACCCCGTAACTTTTGCTTTGCACCATTTTACTCAAAAGAAAGGACCTTAGGTTCTCCTCCCCCCTTCCCCTTCTCTCTCTCTCTCTCTCTCTCTCTCTCTCTCTCTCTCTCTCTCTCTCTCTCCATGTAATTTGAATGCTTCCCCCCTAAAGAAATCCAATACTTAATTTTAATATAGTTATGCAAGTGAAACTTAACCCCATTCCTGTTAAGAAAAGAATATATAAGCGTCCCGAATCCAATCAATAATCGCCTGGTCAGATTATCCCATAACGCTAAATCATGAGGTATAATTTATCAAGTAGGCGAGTTTTTCAATTACCCTTAAAGGCCCGGTGACGGCAAATTTCATCCCTAATTGCCTTTGATAACTCGAATTGGTACACTTTGATGAGCATATACCTAAATCACATTGATCTTACATTCAATAGTTACCTTATTAAAAAAAAATAGATACTACTACTACTACTACTACTACTACTACTACTACTACTAATACTAATAATAATAATGGGTACATAATTAACTAGTGACATTTACGAGGTAACACTCCACCGAATACACCATAGGTCTGGATTAATAAAAATTGGCCTAATGACCAATACAATCAACATAACTATTAGCTATTACTGAATACGTCGGTATGTTGATCGTATTTTTTAGTTTGCAGAGATCAGAATTCAAATTGCCGTTTTTGTTTTGCTGAAAGCAATATTAAGATTGTATCATCATTGCTGGTCCTTCTGTGACGTTATAATGGTGATGCCATATCAACTACTTTTAAATTATTGTATTTATTATATTACCTAATATAAGGCATACTTGTAAGAGGTATATATATATTTCAATGTTTATATTGTTATTGTGTGACATCCACGCAGTCATTAGTTGGTATTAATGGACTATTAAACTGGAGAACAGGATAACCGAGTATTTTCTGATATACTGTATGTGTTTGTGTGTGTTTCTTCATAACGGAGTACTGTGATGTATTCTATCCTGGATGTGCTTGTGTATGTGCTCGTAAGTTGTTATGTATGTGTAGCAAAACAAAATTAATAAATACATTATCTTAGTTTTTGTTTGTGTGTTTTTTTATGTATGTGTGTGACAGTGTGAGTTTATATGTATGTATAGCAAGGTATTGATTAAGCTTATTAAACAAATTCTTGCATTGGGGGATACAAGAAAATACCCATAAAGCTTTGAATATTTGTATATATTGTATTTCGTAACAATAATCTGGTTTGTACACTTCCTATGAACATAATTTTTGAAGTGAACAATTTTGGGAAACTATTGTATATACTATAAAGAACACATGGCCATTATAATTGTATTAAGCACATTGTATAGTTTATAAATACATACCGTAGGAAACACTGAGCACACAGCTAAAAATATACATACAAAAATGTATTATGGTTCCCATGATTAACGTAGTTAAAACTGTATTAGTATTTATTATCAACCAAAATCAATTAAACATCAGTAAAGATTGCATGTATTTAAAAATAATAAATTGTTCTCTTGTATTGGTTGCTATTAGGGAGGGTTTGGTGTTATGGGTGAGGAAGAGTGGTGGTGAGGTGCAGAGGAGGAGGAGGAGGAGAGGTAGGAGCCTACCTCATTACCTCTCCCTCTATTCTTATGCCTCCCCCTCTACCTTCTTCTTGTTCTCCTCCTACTCTTACTCCTCCTCCTCCTCTTCCTCTTCCTCTTCCTCCTCTTCCTCCTTCTCCTCCTCCTTAGTCTTCCTGCTCAACCCCTCCTTCTCCTTTTTTATCTTCTCCCTTTCGTCTTGTCCTCCCTCTCCGTAATTCCCTTTCTTCCTTCCCTACCTTATTCTAAATACTTCCTCCTCCTCCTCCTCCTTCTGTATCTCTTTTTCCTCCTTTTCCTTCCTCACCGCCACCTCTTCCTCTCCCCTACCCCCCTTCAACGTTACCACCCCCAAACAATCAACTGTGTCTGAGCACGGTCGTCTCTATTTACTATCATGAGAGATTAAGAGAGAGATTAGAGATTAGAGAGATTAAGAAGCTCCTGATCCCAGTGAAGCCAACCAAACTATCAACTAAGTCAACCTTGTTATCAGCTTCGGCACTGCACTTTGTTTTCACTTTAACTTGCTGCCTCTGTATCTGCTTAATCCATTCACTGCTGGCAACATACTGGTATGTCCTATGTAAAGAAGGCCCTTACTGCGGCCAAAGTACCCATACGATTGGTATTATAGTACCGGGTGAGTTGGTTGCACCAACTCACCCAGCTTGTTGTCAGATGCTTCCATGAGCTTCTAAGCTTACCACTCGTAGTTAAATCAGTCTTCTCCATGCATTGGTTGAAATTGATTGTGTGTCCAAAGAAGAGGTACTTTAGGAGCTGAAATACAACAGGTGTGGCAGAGTGGTCTTGCCACTGGACTGGTAATCCAATGGATCCGGGTTCGAATCCCAATACTGTATGTCAATGGGAAGATATTATTGGGAGGGAATTTGTGCTGTACCTAGTATCAGTGCATTACCACAGCACACCGAAATGCCAAAAAAATACCCTCATTGTTCCCTGATTAAATAACATTGTATGAATATTCCCATATTCAAAATATGCTAAAGGGGTGCAATGCCTAGTGAGTTAATTGCTCAATAGGTGGCGTTCTGAGAGTGAGGGTCCGAGTCTGGGGGATGAGACTGTGAAGCACAGAGGCGAAGCGGCTTCAGAGATGGAGTTGCTTCAAGTTGTGAATGGGTGCTTCGCATGTCTCACTCAAAGTATATACTTTGGTCTCACTCCCTAGACTGGAACAAGACCTCATGGGCCTCACCGTGTTCATCGGTAGAGTGTGCAAGCTCTCAGCCTATGCCCGAGAGGGAGTAGTTGGAATACAAAAAAGAAAAAAAAAAGAAAAAAAAAAAAAAACCAGGGCTACTTGTACATTTATTTGTGACGGCTATATACTAGGTACGAATGTGAGGTTCATTTCATGTTTCAGGCCATAACTCATACTGTATTCTAAACAAAAACCTTGATAAATCAGATCATTTCATTGAATTATCGCGAACGTAAAATACGAAGAGGAAGGGACAGAGAAGGTAATAATACTTTGGCAATTGGCCATGAGTTGAACCAAAATGAGGCAACATTTGCTCAATATTTCCAAGGCTGTGAGACTCAGAATGAATAGATAAAGACTTATGGGGAGAGTTCGGCCCAATCTTTTCAGTGGAACTTGTTGGAGTTGGGTCAGGGCTACAGAGCGACGTATGTATGTTGAGCATTAATAGCGACGTATGTTAAGCATTAATAGCAGAATTCCTGCCTTGGCATATATGGATTATATATAAAAATAGAATATATAACTCCCCGCAATGAAAGGAGGGGATATCACACGAGAGCTTTTTTCATTTACTTTTGATACGCAACTTTGTTTTGGAGACATTGTAAGACTTTTTATCCACAGGTATTAGCAACTAGACTGGGGTAGATTATTATAGGTGGCAGGGCATTTCCAAAGTTACCAGATCAAAGTTGCAGAACAAAAATAATGGAAAAGGTGCTCCATGTTTTCAATCAGCTAATTTTGGGCTTGTTCTTGCAGAACAAATTCGGGTGTCACATATAATGCTACTTTTTGTGCATTATAGGTATATATTCAGTTACAGATTCATCTATTTGATCTTTGTGTTGTTCCTTAACCCTTCCAGTACGGGCAATGTCATTTTTAATTGAGTCTAGTTAAAATTAAAAGGATTTTTATGAAACTTGCGAAGGATCTGTGGTAGTTGAATGGGATATTTGAGATAGTTTGTAGCCTTTTGATTGCTATAGGTCCTTCCTAAACTTATATAATCATCTAATAGTAGCCAGAATAATGTTGAAAGGACGTCACCTGCACTGAATAGGTTAATAGCCAGCAAAATTCCAACTATTTATAATCTACACTAACCAATAACATTCATGGTTTAAAATACGGTTTTGTAAATACTAATACGAAACTGCTTTACAAATTCTGCAATATTAAGGTGAACCATGTCACAGCTAAACCACCCTATCTCAACTCATCTCTTTATCTTAACTTTTTTGTTTCGTTCCTTCTCGGTGACCTTCTTGTTCCTCTCTCTCTCTCTCTCTCTCTCTCTCTCTCTCTCTCTCTCTCTCTCTCTCTCTCTCTCTCTCTCTCTCTCTCTCTCTCTCTCGTTAACCCCTGCCCTGTTAACGATACTCACTCATTTCCAAGCACGCCCCCCAGGACTTGGGTTACCCTCCTTGTCAAAACTAGGGCTTCACCAGTATCTTGGAGCCAAGTTAACCCTTTCAGTACCAGCGACGTTTGATCTATTTTATTCTAGCTAGATTTAGACGATATTATGCAGCTTAGGAAAGATCTGTGGTAGTTAAAAGAATTGGTTGAGATAGTCTTAAGCCTTATTTTTGCTAGAGGTCCTTCCTAAGCTGAATAAAATCATCTAATAGTTGCCAGAATATGATGAAAAGGACTGCATGGGTTAAGAAACAAGAAGTTATATGAAATGCTGCAAATCGAACTATGGCGAATTGTGCCTATTAGATTTAGTTTATATGTTGTCGGGAATAGCGCTCGTGTGACTTGGCTGTGTGTGTGTTTTTTTTTTTTTTTTTTTTTTTTTTATTCAATCTCCCTTTAACCTACTTACCTTAACTTGACCTGATTTATCTGACCTTTCCTAGTTTGATATTACGCAACTTTACCTGACCTAGCATTACTTAAGTTGCTTTGGCTTGACCTAATATTATCTAACTTCATCTGACCTGACTGGGCAATACCTAACTTGTTTATGACCTGACCTGATTTGTGGCTAACTTGCCCCGACCATATCTTGCGTTTTACTCGACCTCACTCACGAAAACATGCCTTGACCTGATAATTTGAGTTGGAAAGAGAGAGAGGAGGTAGGGATAATATAATTGTTTTTTAGTCACTAACTATTGCATTTCTATCATATTTTTCTATTGATAGTCTTCTTTTCAGCCGCTATTAATATTCCTTCCGATGGTTTTGACGAGGGTTCAACTTCATCTATAACTATGAGAATATTAGAATTATTAATTAACGATAAATGTTCATTGGATATAGAGTAGTTACGAAAACATGATGCCACGATTGCACAGGCTTATATCAATCTACCTTAAACCAATCATATAAATTGTGTGTGTGTGTGTTTGTGTGTCTTCTTCCTCTTCTTCTTCTTCTTCTCTTGGACCTGCTCGTAGACCCGCCGTTGCTGTTTGGTTCAGTCTGGGTCCACACAAGTATATTATTGGTCTTGGGTCCACAGGGCTGACCTTTTTATCGGTGTGTGTGTGTGTGTGTGTGTGTGTGTGTGTGTGTGTGTGTGTGTGTGTGTGTATTAATTGCCAATAAACTATTATATTTCAATTAGGAGCCACCTCTCGGATTCAAGATGAATAAACTCGTCTGGGTTTATGGTTGAATTAAAAATTATACTGTAGGCATCAACTAATTAAAATGTAGAAATGGACAAAATCAGGAATTTAATCAACGCAGTAAAATGGACTATAAAATAAAGCTCACGTGTTGGGGTATTACATTACAACCGGTGGCTATCAGAGCGGCGGTATCATGGTGTTTGGGTGGGTATAGGGTGTGGGGGAGGGGGGATCAGGGTGAGACTTGACTTGACTTAATAACTTTCATTTACCGCCTCACAGACTGGATGCGGACAGACAGTAATACAATTCGATACAATCATTGTTTGTGATACAATAATTCAATTACAAATGGGCACAATATATTAATGTCTTGGCTTGTGCACCATGGGCCAAGTTGACTAATCATAACATCAATACAAACAGTACAATTTCTTGAAATAATATTACAAGATTATCCACGTGCACAGAGAGAGAGAGAGAGAGAGAGAGAGAGAGGTTGCATAGGGTGAGTACCACTATCTATGATTCCTAATTTAGTCAGGCTTTTGGAGAATCATTGATTTTGACTGTGCCTTGTGAAGTCCAAATACTGAGGCAGATCCGACTAACCTTCATCCCTTTCTCTGTCCATGGTATTGAGGGAGATAAAGGGTGTAGCAGGGGTAGGGTATCATGGTTCCTAAGAAAGTATAGGGTATAGGCGGGCACTTGCAGGGCTTGGACAGACGCTGGGCATTGAGGGTGAGCCGTAATCAGAGCCTTGTGATCAGATACCCCAACAGTCATCCTAGGGCACGGGGGAGATAGGGGGGCGTGTTTGGAATGCTGGGTTGCACACAATTAATCCATGCAGTACCGGTGACGTCCTTTTCATCTTATTCTGGACATTATTAGACGATTTTATTCTGTTTAAAAAGGGCCTCCAGCAATTAAGAGGCTTCGAACGAACTATCTCACATAACCCTTTTTACCACCACAGATCCTTCTTGAACTGCACAAAGTCTTCTAAATATAACAATAATAAAATTAAAACGACGTTGCCGATACAGTAGAGGATAAGATGGATTTACACGGTGGCATTTTGCGTGCGGTAAGGGGATGTCCTATAAAGTATGAATAGATGTATTAAAACAAAAATGCGATATGACCTGGCCGGGTCTCTAACCCGGGTCAGTAGCGTAGTAGTTCAGCACCAAACCAACTAGATCACCAAGGAGCTTAAAAGTGATAGCTTCATATGGGACATAGATCACATCCACTATATAAACCCGCTCCGACTCGTGGTGTCGTAGCCTGGCGCCACACACACACACACACACACACACACACACACACACACACACACACACACACACACACACACACACACACACACACACACACACACACACACACACACACTTGCAAACACTACCAGCAAAGTACTAGAGAAGGATACTTGTAATTTGGGAAAAAAGGTCTGACAGAATATACAAGTAAAGCCCGATATGCAGTATGTACAGTATGTCACAAATCATGCTTCATATTTCAAATATTGAGAGGAGGGAAATATCGTAATGGTTTCAAACACAAATATATAGATTGTGCGATGAAACCATGCCTACTTTGCCTGTACTGCATGTCTCTGTCCCATCTACAGACATGCAGCATAGCATGGGATAACGCTTGTTATGTTGCACAATTTGAGGCACCGTGTAAATATGCCTTCAGGTAAGAATCACACAAGACATTGTAATGGTGCATACTGTAGGTGTCAGATATCCCATTCCATTTATTATATATTTTCGTGAGATGTCCTTTACTCGTTTTCATTGTTATTGTACTATTGAAATATCTAGGTATATATTTGTTAGAGAGGCGTAGAGTTAAAGTGGATTTCATAAGGCTGTCCAAATGGGTAAGTGAGATTAATAATGGATACATGATGAATGATTAATATTGAACAAACTTGAACTAAAGGATTGAAATTAGATGAATTTCGTTTTAGAAACTACTGTATATGGACAAGTAATAGTGTAGAATCAGAGTTGTAGATATGTGGAATAGGTTGCCATTGCTCTAGTGGCTCAATAACGATAGAGGATTTAACGGTAAAGTTAGATATACATATGGATGAGTTGATTTGGGCGTAAGAGGAATATATACTGTATGGGCCAGTTGACGCTCTTGAAATTTATATTTTCTAATGATCATTTCTTATTTAAGTTAACGCGCTGCAAGTTTCCAAATACCATTATAGCCCAGTGGTTAAACACTCGACGCTGCTACAGATCATGCTTTCATTGATTTATGTAACTCCGCTAAAACTATCTATGTGAATAATGTCGTATAGTTGATAAGATCACCCTACTGTATACAGTAGAGCAGTTATTTAACATAATTAGTATGACACCCGTTAATGGCGTCTGTGTGAGTGTGTGTGTGTGTGTGGGGTGGGGGGTTAGTGTGCGTGTGCTTAAGCGTGAGTGAATTAAGTATTGCTTGTTTGAGCATGCGTTAGTGAATGAGTGATTGTGTGGGCGTGTGTGAGTGTGGGTGTGTGTGAGTATGTATGTGTGTGAGTGTGGGTGTGTACGTGTATACTGTATATGTGTGTGAAGGATAGTAAAATCTTGGAGCCAATTAGTAGTAAAGGGACAAGGGATTATGAAGGAGGTGAGAGGTTAAGTGGCATTAGTGGTGTGGGTGTCTAGAAGGGGAGGGGGAAGGGGCAAAGGAGAGAGAGAGAGAGAATATATTTAATAACCTGATATGTGCATAACCCTTTAACCGTCTTGCTGGTGTAATGGTTAGAGTGTTTACAAATCTGTGTGTGATAACCCAGGTTCGAATCCCGGTGGATCGCATATATGCATTCATTAATTTCATTGGAGGTGTTTGGTGTTGTGGTGAAATAAAATAAAATATAGATGATAACCCATATTTACAGCCTCACAAAGTGGTTGTTGAAGACAATAATACATTTAGGTACAGTAACTGTTTGCAAAACAATTATTTATGTACAGTGTTTATCAATTTCTTGGCCACGTGCAACATGGACCTATTTTTACTTATCAAAAGATCAATAAAGACAAGACAGTTTTTGGACATGAGATTTCAAGATAACCTTATTCACTGGAAAACGTGAGAATACATTGCAAATAATGAGAGAGATTTACATAGATTTACATATACACACTGACCACACAGACCTTGCGATCCCAGCGAGGTGGTCAGGACTTAATTCTAGTAGAGATAGCTAACCCGAAAGTAAGGTACATTGGAAGAAAAGGCTAGCAAAGAAGAGAGAGAGAGAGAGAGAGAGAGAGAGAGAGGGGGGGGGGAGGAGAGAGAGAGAGAGAGAGAGAGAGATGGAGGGGGGGGGGGGGGGTAGCATAACAGTGAACCAGTACACCGCCTCATTAGCCAGTGTACAGGAAGAGGAGTATTATGGATGCGGTGATGGGTTAGGTGTTTCGGGGGCTCCTTTCCCTTCGTTACCTTCCAGACGACATCGGCTAAAAAAACATCACATTATTCCTTTGACTAAACACAAAGAAGCCCCTCACTAATTCCCCGTTCTTTATAAAACATATCGCCTTTTTTATATTAACCTACTTACTTATTGCAATGTCACCCTCTTCCATTATTTTAAAACCAGATTTCACATATTTTCACCAGGCCCAAGGTATATTTTGACCTTGATAACAAGATCTTGTTCTTCACAAATGATCTATCTGTTCTATGCAATTACCAATCATGTAGCAATACTATGTATTACACATACGCATCTTTACTACAATATCTCGAATTCAAGCAACGTAAACAACACATGAAATATATATATATATATATATACCGTATATATATATATCTATCTATATATACAGTATATATATATATACCGTATATATATATATCTATCTATATATATATATATATATATATATGCCGTATATATATATATATATATATATATATATATATATATATATATATATGTATACATATATATATATATACCGGTATATATATATATATATATATATATATATATATATATATATATATATATATATATATATATATATATATATATATACATACATATATATATATATTATACGGAGAGATAAACCCCCGAGCGTCCATAAACAACACCTACAAAAAAAAAAAAAAAAAAAAAACAGTATAATGAGAGATAAAACCCCGCGCGTCCCCAAGCCCTCCACTATCTCCCGGTCATATCACGTCCAAATCCCGGAGACACAGGAAACGTGTTACTCCAGGAATGTTACCAATGACGGAGATAAAAGGACAGCCGGAAATTTGTGTGCGGTGGTGGCCGATGATGGACTTAAGGGAGCCCACCTCGCTTTTGTCATCTTTCTCTCCCTCTCTCTTTGGCATGTATCCATTCGGCCCCATTCAACCTACTATTTTAAGACGTTTACTCCCATCCAGGTGTCAATATTTTCTTGGCGAGCGGTACCGAGCCAGCATATATATATATTTTTTGACAGCAAGCTAAATTTGTAAATTTTTCGATAGAAACATTTCTCCGGCGAAGCCGGATTTCTCCATACACTGCTGGCTCGCTATCGCTCGCCAGGAAGAAATTGACACCTAGATGGGAATAAACGTCTTAAAACAGTTGGCTGAATGGGGCCGAATGGATACAGGCCAAAGAGAGAGGGAGAGAAAGATAAAACAAAAGCAGGTGACCCCCCTTAAGGTGTCTGGTGGAGGGGATTTTCTTGGCTTCGTGAGATTCCGGACGGTTAGAGAGGCCATTGTTTATATTCATGGTGCGGGAATTTGATTAATTTGGTGTTTCAGACCAAGATATACAGTCAATATATACAGTATAGTGCTGAGTCTGTTTCAGACTCTCCACTGACCAGACTCGGAAACAGTAGCGTTCTCTTATTGCATAATATAGGGTTGGTTGTGGCTATATATTTGTAAAAATTTGTGAAATGAACAAATATAGCATAGTACGATTTCTAGATCCCACCGACGGACCTCCAAACTCAACTCAACAAACTCAACAAAAATGTGTGAAGGAAGATTTGAAGCGATATGGTGAACTGACTGGGAATCTGCAGGTAAGCTTAGAAATACATAACAAAAAATATAAGAGAATATGTTAACTTTCTGTGAGTTTGGGTGATAAGCATATTGAATCATTGATTTGAAGAGAAAAAAAAGAGAACGGAGTAAGAGAGCTTTCGTTCGTTCGTTAGCGTCTCTCTATCGTCCATTGTCCGGATATTTTGGCTGGCCCCTGATGTTGTTGTTACCGAGTGGAGTGTTGTGATGGATGTAGCAAGTGTCGTGGGAAGGGCTGTAGTGTTGAGGGATTACGCCAGAACACTCGGGTAGAGAGAGTGGTGGTGTTGTGCTTGGGTGTGGGTGCTGTGAAGGGTGTAGCAAGTGATGTGGGAAAGGATGTAATGGAACAGTACACCGTTATACGTATATATATGCAGTATAGTGTGGACTGAAGCAGTATCATGGAGTGGGGTGCAGTACGTGGGGGGCGTAACCATTATAGAATTACATGATAGAACAATACTTCATAAGATAGTATAGTAAAAGACAGATAAAAAGACACAACTTACCTCATCCACTCTTTATGAATCAGATAATGGACAGAATTGCGTTCGTCTTCGTCTTACATGTTACAAAATAGTCGTAACAAATGTGTGTGTCAAGTTGGTAAGCAAGGTGACCGGACAACTCAACCAGTAGACCATTTCAACCAGTAGCTCTCAACCAGTACGGGTAAGCAATTAGATAGTGTTGATAACTTACTGCACTTAAAATACATGTACTGTATCTGTAATTGGTAATATACATCAATAATTGTGTTGGGTAGTAGCAGATTTTGCTTCGAATCAGTTAAACTAAAAGCTGATTGAAATAAATGGAACATTATAAGGGAATTGATGAGAGAGTGGGTCAAGGAAAACATTGATGAGAAACGAAAAACAGGGGAATTAAACAGTGAGAAATATGTATCCATTTGTTAATAGCTCTTCACTATACAGGCATTCCATAGCAATGATACAGGCTTATATGTTTTAATTGGCATTGTTCATACAATGTTCACATTTCTTGTATATGCTTAGACAAACGTGTATGTATAAAGGGAAGACTCTCATAGTCAACACCTTCAATGAATATTTGTATACTTTAGTAATGCTACTGCCAGATGATTTCACTCAGGTTAGGAAGGACTTCTGGGAATAATACAGTTAACTACAATCTCATTTAACCCTTTAAGTCTTACATGGACAATAGTGGTTAGGAATGTTTGAACATCTAACAATAACAAACAAAAAGGTGAGCTTTAAGTAATGAATCCTGTTAATATGAGCTATGTGATTCAAGCGGTGTTTCAAAACAGTTCGCCAGTGTGTCATATTGGTGCTTCCAAAGTCCAAACGTTGTCCAGAAATTCCTGACCACGAATGTACTGCATATCCTAAGCCGAATTATATCCAATGGGGCTAGCTGGAATAACATGAAATATGGAGTCATCTGTTTGAAAGGGTTAAAAGCATAACATCCTTCCACTTCGTTGGTGGCGATAAACGGGCCACTGGGCATGTGGGGCGTGAGAAATATTCTACACACACACACACACACACACAGTAAAAAACAAGACCCCTTTCCACATCACTGGTAAAAGGAAAAGGACAAGGAGGGATAAAGTAAAAGGGGCGTTATTTAATGGAGTGGGAGCAACATGGATATACTAGGTGAGTGGACAAGAAAGTGTGAACTAATGAAGTGAAAGGAAGGGGGGTATATTATATAAGTAGTTTTGAGAGGTGTTAGAGAAGGTGTAGATCGGAGAAGTGAGAGAAGTGTGGATTTTATTTGGGTGGTGTTGAAATATATTAAACTAACATTGATATAAAAGTGAGAAGGGTGTGAAATAAGAGGAGGGGGTTTATGTGAGTGGTTTGGAGAAGTGTGCATTGTAAATGATTAAAACAGGAGAAGTGTATTATATTATGAATGATATAGAGAGGTGAGTGTGAATTATTGGCGTGAAAGGAGGGGGTCTATGTGTACTTTAGATTGGAGCGGTGTTAGGTAAGTGTAGAACGGAGAACGAAATTTCCTCTCGAAAGTAAATGTCATTATATTAATATTTGTCAGTAAATTAATATGGACTAATCTAAATCATCATTAAACCAGAAATAATAATGATTTTTTTTTATGTTTTTATTTATTTGTGTTTTTTATTTATTTTTTTAATATGGGTCTTGATTCATCTGGAAAAAAAATATGTTATCGCCACCAGAGAAGACTAAAATATTGAAAGTTAAGTGAGAACATTTCAGGGATTAAATATAGAGACAAAGTACAGGAAGGGACACAGAAGAGTGGTGCTAGTTAATAAGGGTGTGGTTTATGTAGTTTGTGTTTGCTATGGACTAGGGATTATCACTGAAGACAAACTCGACCAGCCACGAGAAGGATTTGAACTTGCCATACAACAGATTGACCTTCACCAGACTTTGTAAAAAGCTCTTTTTCCGCTCAACAACCAGTCGCCACCAGAGGTCTACTTGGCGTCTCCCACCTCAAACCTCAACGCCCAACATTTACATTTCTGGTAGGAATAACACTCGCCCCTTCAGGCTATTTCGGCCCACCATCTATCATGACCCCTCCACCGCAACCACTGTCACTCCAGCCTCTACCATGCTACCATTATCATTATACTTACATAGTCTACCACAGCTGTCACTACGGCCTCTACCATGCTACCATTATCATTATACTTACACAGTCTACCACAACTGTCACTCCAGCCTCTACCATGCTACCATTATCATTATACTTACACAGTCTACCACAACTGTCACTCCAGCCTCTACCATGCTACCATTATCATTATACTTACACAGTCTACCACAACTGTCACTCCAGCCTCTACCATGCTACCATTATCATTATACTTACACAGTCTACCACCACTGTCACTCCAGCCTCTACCATGCTACCATTATCATTATACTTACACAGTCTACCACCACTGTCACTCCAGCCTCTACCATGCTACCATTATCATTATACTTACACAGTTTACCACCACTGTCACTCCAGCCTCTACCATGCTACCATTATCATTATACTTACACAGTTTACCACCACTGTCACTCCAGCCTCTACCATGCTACCATTATCATTATACTTACACAGTCTACCACCACTGTCACTCCAGCCTCTACCATGCTACCATTATCATTATACTTACACAGTTTACCACCACTGTCACTCACTCCAGCCTCTACCATGCTACCATTATCATTATACTTACACAGTTTACCACCACTGTCACTCCAGCCTCTACCATGCTACCATTATCATTATACTTACACAGTCTACCACCACTGTCACTCCAGCCTCTACCATGCTACCATTATCATTATACTTACACAGTCTACCACCACTGTCACTCCTGCATCTACCATTATCATTATACTTACACAGTTTACCACCAGTGTCCTTACAATCGTTATTCACAAGGACATACTATTAACAGGACTCTGCAGAATGCCAAGCAGCCCCCACAATACAGATCCCACTCACAGCCAACTCATGCCTTCCATGTGTACTCTAATTTAACCTTATTCTCCAACTTGTTTAGTTATGTCGTTCTAACACTCGAGAACTTTACCCAAACAGCTACAACTGTTAAGCCGCTGTCACACGATCTCTTTTTCCGTCAATTTTCCATGAGCAAGTTTCTTCTCGTATTATTTTGGGACTTTTTCGCGCTGGTATCGGAAACTAGACTGAAGGTAGATTATGTTAGGCGGCTAAATTTTGATAAAGTTTAATTTTTTAAGCTTCCAGACCAGAATTGCCCGTAAAAATTGCTCTACAAATTTCTCGTGTGTCTCCGGCTTAACCAAAGAATTGCTTGGCTTTCAAAAAACAAATATATTCTTTTTGTATCCGGTTATTTAGTTCATTCACTATCAGTCTGCTTCAAAGAACATGTCATGTCCCTTTTACTAATTCTACTTACCCACTAGAATACCTTACCATATCTCCACTCTTGCTAATGAATGCAAGTTTGGTTTGTTAGCCTCTCTTCATGTGTTGTCATGCCATGTTATCAAAAGCAACTCTCTTTCTCAAGTTTCCATAAACAATATTTGTTTATCAATACGCTAAACTTTATACATAATGTGCATTCATCTAGAGGAAAGACCTTATATTGTGTTCATTGCTCATAATTATAGCTACAACATTATAATTACGATATTCCTCATTGGCACTATATTAATGTATCATTCTTATGTTGTATTATTTACACACATTGGTACCTGGGCTCCCTTGACAACGGCCATAGTGCTGCTATCTGGCCGTAATCAACCCTTCACCTCTCACCCTACACTCTCTCATTTCAGGCTTTAACTACACTAGGCACCTCAGGGTCATGGGTACACAGATACTCACGCGCGCACATATACACACACACCATTCACATATGCACACAGACACACATATGCACAAACATATGTACACGTGCACATACGCACGCTACACACACATTCATTCACATTTATCTTATAAACACAGCTACACCAACAGAGACAGATGACTCCTCTGTATGAGATGAAGGGGGGGGGGGGGGAATTGAAGAAGAATATGTTAAATCAATGGAGACTCTGAGGATGAAAGCAATGGGAGATAAGTATATACAGATGAAAAAGAAGAACACTTAACAGAACAACAAGAATGAAATCAACGAGAATAACAAAACAAACGAGGGAAAGCATAAAAAATATTCTAGGCCTACAAAAAAATCCCCAACCGACACCTTTTGGGCGTGGGGTCGTAGGTGGAAAAAAAGGCGGGATATTTTTGTATACACCCACCGACCTGTTGCCAAGAGTCCCAGGCCTCCAGTACACAGATCAAACAACCTTGTACCGGAACAAGTTGGAGGCTTGTCGATCTTGGAGGGGTACTTGCACGAACTCATATTTTATTTTTTGTTCGTCAAATTCTTGTGGTAGCTCTGGTTTGGCATGTTTATAGTTAAGGGTTTATAATCATATTCCTCTTTATGATCGTACACTAATACTATTGTGCAAAAACCATTATATATACCCATATGTAAGTTGTTTATACATTTGTTGCCACTTGAACTGCTACCACAGTGAAACTATTTTACGTGTTTACCTTTTTCCATGAATATACTGTATTGGTTTCTCAATATCATTCCCTCTCCGCACCTTCCTTTACTGAAAACCACATCCGAATCGTATAAAGGTTCAAAATCATAAAACTTATAATGAACTGAAAAGCAGCTGTAATTTATTTATTATAATGACAATACAATACAAATGAAGACAAACTAACTAAAAAGTCACTCGGTAGACCGCATACCTCCGTCTACATTGGCTTTGACACATAATATATATATATATATATATATATATATATATATATATATATATATATAGAGAGAGAGAGAGAGAGAGAGAGATAAACAAAAAACAAAAGTGTGGCAACCCTTTTACCCGGTGAGGATATACCGCCCGTTTATCCGCATTAGGCGTGAACAGAACATCACCATGGCAACACAGCTGCACACACCCACACAACATCCCTTTGTAATTAAGTCTTGTAGACCTAGTACTTTGGCGGCTACTAACATTTTGTATAACTAACATTATACAATTATATTCAGCTTAAGATATATATATACATATACAGAGAGAGAGAGAGAGTGGTGTGTGTGTGTTCGCGTGTATGTGTACTGTATATACGTGTAGTACGGTATTTTTTTTAAATCCCAAGTCCCATATTTCTTGCCCCACCCTTATGACAAACTTCAACAACCACCGTCCACTCAACCACACCTACTCTATGTTAATACCTCTCTCTCTCTCTCTCTCACTGTCACCCAGCTCTCCCTGTTACCCAGCTCTCTCTGTCACCCAGCCCTCTCTCTGTCACCCCTCTCTCTCTCTCTCTCTCTCTCTCTCTCTCTCTCTCTCTCTCTCTGCCACCCAGCATTCCCCTGTCACCCAACTCTCTTTGCCACACGCCTCCGTTCTGATACATTCCAATCTCAGTTCAACGTTATTTTCCCGACGCATTCTATAATTGTACATGCCATACTATTTCCCTCTTGATAGCCACCCATATAATTGTATACAATGCCATACGTTAATATTTCAGCCAAATACATTTCTTAATGAACACTGAATTCTTAAAAAGTAGACCAGCATATTTAACATATGCATATCAACATCCAAATAACCACATTATGTAGATAATAAATTATTTGATAAATAGTGTTTACTAGCAGGGGTACCTGGCGTTGCCCGGGTAATCACCATAATCACCATCACTACTACCACCACTACTACTACCATAATCACCATCATCAATCACTACTACCACAATCATCACAATACTACTACTACCATAATCACCGGCCTCGACCTCCCTGTGCCTCATTAAACGGCGACCTCGATTTCGGCCGCTAAATGACTTCCGATTTTGGATCTGACCTCATCCGTACCCCCAGTTTGGGGGGCTGCGAACAACCTTCGTTCCATACACCTTTTCGATCGGAGGCCTCCTTCTGCCCCAAACGGCCATTTTTTCATTTTGTTTTCAATGTTTTTTCAATTTCGGCCTCGAAACGACCTCCGATCGTGGCCTCGCTCCCTCTATGACCTGACCCAGGTCAATTGACACCCACATGCAAAGTTTCAGCTCCCCAGGTCCAAAACTGCGGCCGCCTATGAAGAACAGACACACACACAGACAATCGAAAATATTATATAGATAAACCTAGGGTATAAAGTAGTGAGTGTGTTAACCCCTTCTGTACCGGCAATGTCTTTTTAATGTTATTCTAGCTACTATTAGACGATTTAATTATCTTTAAAAAAGGCCTCTAGCAGTTACCAGGCTTCCAACTATCTCACTTAACCAGTTTTACTACCACAGATCATTCTTAAGATAGACACAAAAGCGTCTAAATATTGCAAGAATGGAATAAAAAAGATGTCACCGGTACAGAAGGGGTTATTAATGGTAGTTTAGTGTAATGTTAGAGGGTTGTCTGGCCTCTAATCAGTGTATAGGGGCCAGCCACGGTTGTTAGCGGTAGGGATAGTCTTATACTCTGTGTGTGTGTGTGTGTGTGTGTGTGTGTATTGTATTGCTTGTAACTGTGTGTTTTAATAATGGTACCACGGTGAAATAGTACGATGTTGTATGTGTGTGTGTGTATTACAGTATATTGCTTGTAACCGTGTGTGTTAATAATGATAGCACGGTGTAATATTACTATGTTGTGTGTGTATATAGGGGTGAATCGTGCTAGAGGTAGGCCTATAGGGTGTGTGTGTGTTGGTATGTGTGTATTATATTGCTTGTAACTGTGTGTGTTACTAATGGTAGCACGGTGTAATATTACAATGTTGTGTGTGTGTGTGTTGGTATGTGTGTATTATATTGCTTGTAACTGTGTGTGTTACTAATGGTAGCACGGTGTAATATTACAATGTTGTGTGTGTGTGTGTGTGTGTAGGGGAGGGGTGAGTCGTGCTAGGGGTAGGCCTATAGGGTGTGTCTGTTGGTGTGGGGGAAGTATGTGTGTGTGTTGGTGTGTGTTTCGAAGTATGTGTCGCTTTGTTTATTGATCTGGGGGGGGGGGGTTGCATGTGTGTGAATATAGATAGTGGATGGGTCTAGGGATATGTGTGTTGGTGTTGGGTTTGTTTGCTTGTTAATAGTTGTGTTTAGGGTGTATGTGCAATTATGCATGCTTGTTTATTTGTATGTATGTGTGTGTTGTTTGGGTGTGTATATGTGTGTACTTGTTGTTGGGTGTCTGCTGGTGTGTGTATGTGTTGGTGGTGTTTTTTTTTAGTGTCCGTTAAATGTTTGTGTGTGTTCCCGTGTATGTGTGAATATGTCTTATTATATCTGAGTTGTTTGTTAAATGCTAAATACACGTGTTCTAATAATTTGTATATGCATATACTGTACGGTAGGTAGTATACATACACAGCATGCTTACTATATAATGTATGCAGTATATATATATATATATATATATATATATATATATATATATATATATATATATATATATATATATATATATATATATATATATATATATAATATGCCTCACCCGTAACTATGTTTAACTGCAATCGTGATTTAGCTCCAAAGAATGACAGGGGTATAAGTTAAAGGTACCACTATGACAGTATACCCCAAGGTCTATATATACCCTTTGACGTGTATTAGTGACAGTACCGGAGCAGGGGGTGGCGCCCTTCATCAGCCACCATTGTCCAAGGTGACCACCGAGGGCTCCCAGGTACACTAATGAGCTGCAGGTGGGTATTGTGGGCTAGGTCCCAAGGGTGGATATGTTCCGCTCACTTCCGATCGATATCTTTTTATCCGCTACTAAAAAGTTATTTTTAGCGTTCCTTTTTTTGTCAACAACTTTTGACTTATATAATTATAGTATTATAATGTAAAACTTGCAAAATAAACAAACCAAAACTTGGACGAACACAGTAAAAAAACAAAACAACTTATTTTTGACTACAGTTTCATATTCTTTACATCAGTATCTGCAACTTATGTTGGCGTTCGATTGTTATAAGAACACGGACGTCTGCAAAAGGCCAACTGAACTACATGAGGCAGATGCCCTTTGCACTCCTCGACCTACATTTGCATCCACCATCCACCAAACAAAATATTGAATTGTATATAATTATACAGTATATATTTTGTCACCACACCTGCCCTGTGTTATCCTTACCTTAGTTAACCTTTCACCATACCGTACAACCAACACACCTGACCTATCTCCCACAGCTGAGCTATATTATACCTACCATATAATACCATCAACCATACCTCCAACCAACACACCTGACCTATGTTATACCTACCATATAATACCATTCACCATACCATACAACCAACACACCTGACCTAATCCCTACACTTGACCTATTTCTAGCTACCGTACCCTAGACTACCAACCACTATTATAGTTACCTGAACTCTTATAAACCTTGAATTATAAAATTCCCAAACAAGAGTTTCCCAAAACGGGTAAAAGGAAAAATGCGTTCGTGTGACTATAACCCTTTATTGTCAACATCCCGGCAGGTACTCTCAGGTCAGCACCTCAAAAGATTTAATTTACTTATTGTGTACTTAACGTATACACGGAATTCTTTAATGCATTACACTTGTCAAACAATAACGCTCCCTCAGAATCCCCTCTCACCATATTTTGGCACCTCAAAAGGTTTAATTTACTGGCTTTGTGTTCAACCCCACACGAAATATTTTAATACACTTTATTTGACCACGGCTCAGACCGACTGTGTGGGTCGTGCACTTGACGAACAATAAAGCCTCCCCCTCCCTACCCCTCTCCCTGCCCCATCACCCTACCCCATTCCCTCCACTGTCTTTCTCTCAGATAGATGGAGCACTCCATGGGGCCCGGATTGAGCGTCTACTGGTCGGAATTTTATGTAAAGGCCCACTGACTAGATTCCATTCCTATTTTCGTTCACAAATCGATTGAGTACAATATAATGAGTAGATACATAAATATGTTTAGGATAGGCATCATGAATTCAATATACTTACCTCACAGTTTATTTCCAAATCAATAACAAGGTAAGTTGCATACATATAAACAGATAAATTAAAAAGATGTAAATTATACCAACAATCAATAATCTATTCTGTAAATTTTCTATACAAGTCTGACAGACATGTGTGTGTAGTTCTTGTTCACCTACATGCAACACTTCGTGGCTGATTATGAAAGAGGACTCCTGAACTGAAATACAGCATTTACGTGAGAGTCCCTGAATCCAGTACTACCATGCCACCTTTATGTCTTTCTGTGGGGTCACTGTAAGGAAGTGGATTTCCGTATTTACATCTGTATTCGCCACGCAACATTGTTATTGAGTTAAGGTTTAGATGCTTATATTCTGGGTGTGGTGTCCCAAGTTCGAATCCCAGGAGGACCATATGCTTTCATTAGTTTATTCAAGTGCATTGGGGTTTATAATTGATGATTAATGATAAGAACGGGGTGTTACTTATCAAGGTAGTGTGTCGGAAACTGAGCTTGTTATGCCAAGTTGAATCGGTTTACTAGGCAGCACTGCATATGAGTGTATGTTGAGTATCCCCACTTGGCACGTTACGTGACACTATCATCATCATCAACAAAGCTAACAAACCATTCTTCATGTGTACTACATACATTTATCTTTCGTTGTACAAGAAAATATAAACTACTTTTCGTGTGTGTACCTACCTAACCTACCTATGGCTCTGGTGGAGGTCGGATGAACAATAATAATGTGTCCTATTGTTCCGTGTGTTACAGCTGTCCTTATCACTATATCTGTGTCCCCTACCCTCCACTCACACGTCCCGCCGCGGGCCGTCTAGGGTTTTAGTTTAGTATACAGGTATATATTTGTTATCAAACCAAACACCGCATCTCATTGACTCTCTATACACAATGAGTATCCCTACAATTATATTTGTGTGCATTTAATTGTTATATATATATATATATGTTATTTATATATATATATATATATATATATATATATATATATATATATATATATATATATATATATATATATATATATATATATATATATATATATACCGGTATATATATATATATATATATATATATATATATATATATATATATATATATATATATGGAGTAGATTTGAGTACATATGGGCTTGAATTTGGACCCTGGCAACACTAAAGGCAGTCTGCCTAACCAAGCCAAGCCAAACTTAGTATATCCTAACTTAACTTAACTGGCTTCGGAGTGCTCTTAATACTAGCCCATCCGATGTTTGGGGATTTGCTATGTTGCTTTAGCTTGAGGGTGTGTTTCTTCTGGACCCCCTTCTCCCTTATGTTTAGCCACATTATTTGTTTTAGATTTTAAGACATTTGCCCCATTTCTTTGCCAATTGTAAGACCCTTCGTGCACTTTAGCATGATGGAGGTCAAGGAAAAAACAAATACTTCCCGTCAATTATAATTAAGGGGATTGAAAAATATTCCATATTCGAGCAATTCATACTTACAGTAGTTTACCACCTCGAACCCCTTCCTTACTGAATTTACTCAAGTTCGCTATCGTTCCCTCAAAATAATTCGACGTGGCAATGGGGCGAAGCGTGTCATAATCGGCAATCTCATAAGGTGAAACGTCATAAAATAGCCAAACGGATGGGGATAAATTGCAATGGGATCGTTCAATATGACCATCCGAGTAGATAGGGTTAAACTAGCCAGCCAATAAACTGATGTGTGGGCAAAATAAGTCGACTGAAACAACTGCTGTGTGACCAAAATAGGTATAGGTAGCGCCAACGAACTTGACAATAATCTGGACCCCTTAACTATTTATAACTCAAAATAAATAAAAGCAATCGGGCTGACATTTCTATAATTTGGGAAGAGTCCACCAGGAAATGGGTGTGGAAATTTACAGCCAGTTTGCTGATGGTCCTTTTGAGTTACGAAGAGGTCAGGGATCGAGATAATTGTCAAGTTCGTTGGCGATACTTTTGTTTTATATATAGCTGTTGATATGTTGATGTTGTTGTGTTCATATTCGTCGCCGTATTTGTTTTATGATATTAAGCTGACATTTAATAGGCAGATATACTGTATACTGTATACGCTGTACTGTATATACTGTATATTACCCATCGAAAGTTCTATATCACTTGAGAGCCAAAACTGCATACCCCTCGTTGAGAGTGTTTTTGTCTGATCTCTCTCTCTCTCTCACACACACACAGTAGAGGGAGAGAGAGAGAGGGAGGAGTGAGAGTGAAACAAAGAGAATGGACAGGTAGCAGGTAGCATGGAAGACAGGTAGGGGCATGGAAGGGGAGAAGAGGGAGGGTACATAAGGTGCGGTAGTGGCTTGGTTGTGGGGGATGGGGGTTACGTTAAGTACGGTAGAGAGATGGTGGGGGTTGGGTACATGAGGAACGGTAGTGGCTTGGTGGTGGGGGTTACGTGAGGTGCGGTAGAGACATGGTGGAGGGGGGTGGGGGGTTAAGTGTGGTGCGGTAGGAGGATGGTGGAGGGGGAGGTGGGTTAAGTGCGGTGCGGTACGGGGTGGGGCGTTACGTTAAGTGCGGTAGATACATGGTGGGGGACGGGGGTACGTGAGATGCAGTACAGGCTCTCTCACTATGACTATGCCTCTCCCGGGCTATTCACCCACATCTATAATTGATTCACCCACAAACAATCTCTTCTAACCTAACCTAGCTTAATCCCAAACTACAAAAATATCTCGTCCACTTCCAGAGTTGATTCATCCTCTCGTAACCTCATCAAACTGAACCAAACTTAACCCCTTCTGTACCAGCGACGTTTATGTATATGTTATTATTGCTATATGTAGACGATTATGTGCAGTTTATGAAGAATCTGTGATAGTAAAAAGGGTTAAGTGAGATAGCTTTGAGATATCAAGATGTTCGCCCCATTAGGTTGGCGAATTTAAGACTTTGTACCCCATTCCTCTGTCAATATTAAGACCTTTTTAGTCATTTAGGTGTCGACTTTATCCTAACGAGCGATAGCGAGTCTGTAATTTAGGAGGAACAGGCCTTCGGCCGCGAATTTGTTCTACCGAAAAAGTTTATGAAATTATCTTGAATGGGGTTCTTGAAGATTTGTGTTCAGTGTTCTGGCTATTACTAGATGATTGTATTCAGATTAGGAAGGGTAGCTGGAAATCAGAGGGTTCATTGAGATATTAGTTTTCCTTTTAATTCCCACAAATAATTTGTAAGCAATATAAAATCGTCTAACGATAGGCAGAATAAACCGTCAAACGCAGCATGATCCTCAAAGGGTTAAGTTACTGAGGTTATGAGTTATGATTTGTGTCCAACCTGTAATGAACCAGGTATAGTTGAGGTAGAGGCTGGTGTAAGATTCAAGTGTTGTATTGTGGTGGAGTCTGGGGCACTGGGTACAGGTTATAGCCCCGGGCACACACACACATCTATAGGGGAGGTAGAATACATTATTTGTCTTTTTACAGTATGACTTTTTTTCTGTGTGGGTTTTGTTTTACAATCTGGTATTCACGGCATTAGAAAAAATATATATATACTGTATATAACTACATATACCGGTATATATATATATACCGTATATATATATATATATATATATATATATATATATACTGTATGTGTGTGTGTGTGTTAAGTTTAAATTTTGCCACCTGTTCTAGCTAAAAACACCATACAAATGTGATGGATTCTTAATACATTTATCTCTGTCTATAGTCTAACAGACAGTACAAAGTCTACAACATGGCGGAGTATAAATAAAGAGGGTACCATAGGCCTCCCAATAGACGTGCCCCATACCTTCCCCTCCATACCCTTCCCCCAGACCAACGTACTCGCTCCATCAACTATCATTAAATCTCAGCACATACATGGAACGATAAAATATAATACAACACACGCACAAACATACACACACACACTGCAGCAGGTATATGGGGTATGTGCTTGAGTACACACACATATATATATATATATATATATATATATATATATATATATACCCTTAAGTCTGTCCTCGGGCCAATGGTTTAACTGTTTTATGTACAAGGACATCTCTTTTAATTATTTTGAGTAATATTAGACGATTTTATTTATTTTAAGATTTACCTACAGCTGTATTATATTCCAGAAATTAATGGTATAGATTGATAGACATTTGTTCTTGTTTGGCTATATAGCTATATCATGGAACTCCACATTTGTTCTTGTTTGGCTATATAGCTATATCATGGAACTCCACATTTGTTCTTGTTTGGCTATACATATAGCTATATCATGGAACTCCACATTTCTCGTATGTGCTAACTCATAAACAAAGGAAGTTATATTGTCTGTTTTGTGGTTCCACACACATTAACGCACGCGCACACTCTCTCTCTCTCTCTCTCACTCACTCACTCACTCACTCACACACACACACACACACACACACACACACACACACACACACACACTCACTCACTCACTCACACACACACACACACACACACACACACACACACACACACACACACACACACACACACACACACACACACACACACACACACACACACACACACACACACACACACATTTACTTCTTTTCGACTACAAAAGGTTGATTATTCATCTCACCATTTGTCATGTATATCAATTATGTGTTGTCTTGGCCCCTTACTATATATTCTATATATAACCAACCATCTACTATGCTTCGAGTTGACAGATAAGTGGTGGATACTTGTAGCGGTAGTTGTGGCTCATATGTGACGATTATAATGTAGGTATGGACAGATATGTGGTACCCCAAGGGATGAGATGGCTAATATGTGTGTGTGTGTGTGTATATATTCTGCCCACCGTGGTCTGAGGTATAGTATAGTATAGCATAGTATAGCATAGCATAGCATAGTATAGTATAGCATATCATAGCATAGAATAGTATAGTATAGCATAGCATAGCATAGTATAGTATAGTATAGCATAGCATAGAATAGTATAGTATAGCATATCATAGTATAGTATAGCATATTATAGCATAGCATAAGAACATAAGAACATAAGAAAATGGGAGTCTGCAGAAAGCCGATTGGCCTAAGCAAGGCAGATCCCTGTCCCACACAACCCCAATTACAAAGCCCAATTATAGGCTCAACACTCTAATACCCTGAGGATCATCTTACCAAACCGGTTAGAGATTAACGCAGGATTACGGGGGTCTGCAGAGCGCTGATTGGCCCAACCCGGCTGATCCCCCTTCACACCCAACCCTTCTCGTCCATATGCTTATCCAATTTTTTCTTAAAGCTCCCTATCGTTCTTGATCCCACTATATCACTTGGTAGCCTATTCCACCCATCTACAACAGCATAGTATAGCATAGAATAGTATAGTATAGTATAGCATAGCATAGTATAGCATAGAATAGTATAGTATAGTATAGCATAGCATAGTATAGCATAGAATAGTATAGTATAGCATAGCATAGTATAGTATAGTATAGCATAGCATAGCATAGTATAGCATAGCATAGTATAGTATAGCATAGCATAGTATAGTATAGCATATTATAGCATAGAATAGTATAGTATAGCATAGCATAGTATAGCATAGCATAGTATAGTATAGCATAGTATAGCATAGAATAGTATAGTATAGTATAGCATAGCATAGTATAGTATAGCATAGTATAGTATAGCATAGTATAGTATAGCATAGCATAGTATAGTATAGCATAGCATAGTATAGTATAGCATATTATAGCATAGAATAGTATAGTATAGCATAGCATAGTATAGCATAGCATAGTATAGCATAGTATAGCATAGAATAGTATAGTATAGTATAGCATAGCATAGCATAGTATAGTATAGCATAGTATAGCATAGAATAGTATAGTATAGCATAACATAGTATAGTATAGCATATTATAGCATAGAATAGTATAGTATAGCATAGCATATCATATTATAGCATAGATACTATAGTACTGTATATAATTAAGTAACACCCCGTTCTTAACATTAATCATCAACTACAAACCCCAATGTACTTGAATAAACTAATGAAAGCATATGGTCCTCCCGGGATTCGAACTCAAATAGTATAGTATATTATAGCATAGTATAGCATAGTATTGTACAATATAGTATAGTAAGGTAAGGTATATATATAAAGGAAATGGCTAATATGTTATATGTGTGTGTGTGTGTGTGTGTGTGTGTGTGTGTGTGTGTGTGTGTGTGTGTGTGTGTGTGTGTGTGTGCCTTCTACCCACCGTGGCTTATATAATAGCATTGTATATGATATATTGTATATTACAGTATAGTAAAAAAAGGTATATATAGATGAAATGGCTAATATACAGTATATATATATATATATATATATATATATATATATATATATATATATATATATATATATGTGTGTGTGTGTGTGCGTGTCTTCTACCCACCGTGGCCTAAGGTACTGTATAATATAGTAATTGTTAAGGGAGCCCACCTCGCTGTTTTTCTCTTTCTCTCCCTCTCTTTGGCTTGTATCCATTCGGCCCCATTCAGCCTACTGTTTTAAGACGTTTACCCCCATCTAGGTGTCAATATTTTCCTGGCGAACGGTAGCGAGCCAGCATATATTTTTGTTTTGACAGCAAGCTAAATTTGTACATTTTTCGATAGCAGGCTTTTCCCATACAATGCTATCGGTCGCCAGGAAGAAATCGACACCTGGATGAGGATAAACGTCTTAAAACAGTTGGCTGAATGGGGCCGAATGGATACAAGCCAGGGAAAGAGAGAAAAGGAGAGAAAGACAAACAAAAAGCCGGTGACCCCCCTTAAGTCCGCCTCGTCATTTGCTTACTTACCTTAAGGGGACGAGGGGGTCTACGCAAGGTCTAGGTCGAGCTGGGCTGGTTGTTCTCCGGGCTCAGTGATCCTCGGTTGTAATTGACTACTTTCGCGTTTTGGGGGCTATAAGGAAGTTTAATTGAGTGCTTATATTTCTGGACCCACTTCTCCCTCATGATTAGCCCCATTAGTGTTGATGTTTTGAGACGTTCGTCCCATTAGTTTGGTTATTTTGAGACCTTTCGTCCCACTTTCTTGTCAATTTTATCTCGATGGGGGGTCTAGGGGGCATTCTTGTTTAGCTTGATGGAGGTCTAGGGTGCAAACTATAGATTAAAAAAAAAAACAAGCTGTAAATATCGACAATCAGCAGAATGCATGCAGATATACAGTATACAGTATACAGTATACAGTGTACAGTATACAGTATATATTGGTTTATGATAGGTGGAGGTAATGTTGAATTTAATTTGTATACTGATTTGCGCACTAAAAAACAAAAAGAAAACAAAAACATATCATTGCTTGTATCTATGGTGGATTTAATTTTATATTGCATGCACTACCTTAAAACAAGGCAAACAGGATTCTCGGGTTCATCTCTAGATGTGTGAGTAACAGAACTGCTGATGTTATCTTAAAACTTTACTTGTCATTAGTGAGACCCCATATGGATTATGCTGTTCAATTTTGGTGTCCTTATTACAGAATGGACATAGATTCAGGGTTAGTGGGATTAACAAAGGGGACATGACAAATGTACTAAAGCTCAGTGATAGCGAAAGAACTCGTACCAATGGTTTCAAATTAGATAAATTTAGTTTCAGAAAAGATACAGGCAAATATTGGTTTGGTAACAGAGTTGTATATGGGTGGAATGGACTACCAATTGCTATAGTGGGATTAAAAACGGTAGGGAGCTTTAAGATAAAATTGGATAAGCATATGGACGAGAAGGGTTGGGCCAATCAGCGCTCTGCAGACCCCCGTAATCCTGCGTTAAGAATGGACTTACGTTAATTGGTGGAATGGACTACCAAGTGCTATAGTGGGTTCAAGAACGATAGGGAGCTTTAAGATAGGCATATGGACGAGATGGGTCACACAGTCAGGTGTGACCCAGGTGTGGGATCTGCAGATCCCCGTTTTTCTGACTGACCGTTTCGGTGAGGTAAGTCCTAATGGTGTTTTTAAGCTGGGCTTATAATTAGGGTTGGGTGTGACAGGGATCTGCCTTGTGTAGGCCAATCGGCTGTCTGCAGACTCCCATTTTCTTATGTTCTTATGTTCATATAGCATGAAAATAGCTGGGTCTCAATTAGGCCTTTTTTTCTTTTTTTTTTTTTTTTTTTTTGTGCTTATTTATTTATATATTTTATTTTATTTTTCGTGTATTTATATTTCTCAGAAGCCCCACTGATTTATCCATGGCTAATATCTTGAGTGGTTAATGCTTGGATAATTAACCTAGAATTCCCTTGGTAAATAGCCATGGGGAGTAGTTGTTTTGGTGATACACAAGCCAGCACACACATAAGCAGCCATACATACATACATACATACATACATATCGATACAGTACAAATTGATACATACTGAACATTAATTATATACAACTTGGCCCTATTATTTCAATTTCCACAGCTAGGTATAAGTTAAAACAACGAGTAATCCCAATCTGTGGAGTGTGCTGGGCCCGCGACAGTAGTGCTATATAGCAACTGACTCCCCCCACCCCCAAATATAGGCCTACTACCTCTCATAGCCCCTCTTTTTTACTCCATCCCCACCCCCTATAGGCCTAGCTACTACCTCCCACAGTCCGTCTATTATACCCCCCCCCCTCTGTCCCCATCTCCTATAGGCCTACTACCTCCCCCATCTCTCTCTCTCTCTCTCTCTCTCTCTCTCTCTCTCTCTCTCTCTCTCTCTCTCTCTCTCTCTCTCTCTCTCTCTCTCTCTCTCTCTCTCTCTCTCTCTCTCTCTCTCTCTCTCTCTCTCTCTCTCTCTCTCTCTCTCTCTCTCCATTTTTTAGTAGGCCTAGGTTCCTACTATACCACTGTTCATCTTAGTACTGTTGGGGTCTGTCTCTTGGCCTGTCTTCACTGCCACGCCCATAACAGTCTTTAGTACTCAGTCATTTATGGAAGAGTAGGAATTATATGTGTTGGGTTTGCATTTATGTTTCTTTTGTTTCTTGTTTTATTATACTTATTAGTTTGGGGGAGGTGTATTTTAGTTAATATTAGCCACAGGTGTATTTTGTTGTTTTTGTTGTTGTTTGTGGGTGTGTATATGTTTGTGTGTATGTGTAGGTGTGTGTGAGAGAGAGATTGTGGTTGTGTGCACATGTGTCTTATGTGTTTGTTTGCGTGTGTGGTTGTGCATGTGTGTGTGTGAGTGTGTGCCTTATTCGCTAATCACCACAATTGTTTATATTACTGTAATACTTGTTCCCCATGTCTATTAATATCCTCTCTCTCTCTCTCTCTCTCTCTCTCTCTCTCTCTCTCTCTCTCTCTCTCTCTCTCTCTCTCTCTCTCTCTCTCTCTCTCTCTCTCTCTCTCTCTCTCTCTCTCTCTCTCTCTCACACACATTATAAAAAACCATACCAAGGGTCACGGGCTTCACACGTCAAATTCCCTCCGTCAGTCAGCCAACACAACCGTAGAAAAGAGAAACCAAATGCGAGGGAGAATAAAAAATGAAGGGGGTAGTGCTTGGTGTATATATTAAGTTATTTGTTTATTGGTGTATTTCCTCGCTAGACCTCCATCAAGCTTTAAAAAAAAAATACCCCCTAGACCCCTCTTCAAGATAAGTTTGCACATTTTTCGGTAGAAAAATGTCAAGGCCGAAGGCCGGTTCCTCTTAAAATTACAGGCTCGCTATCGCTCGCCAGGAAAAAATCGACTCCTAAATGGCACGAAAGGTCTTAAAATTGACAACAAAATGGGGCGAAAGGTGTTAAAATCACCAAACTAATGGGCCGAACGTCTTAAAATCTCAAAACTAATATGCTAAACACGAGGGAGAAGGGGTCCAGAAAAAGCGAGTATTCCCCCCCCCCCCTTAACAGTGAGCCGGGTGTACGAATGGGCGGGGTTGTGGTGACTGACGGCCATACTTTAAGGGGGCCCACATCGCTTGTTTTCTCTTTCTCTCCCTCTCTCTTTGGCTTGTATCCATTCGGCCCCATTCAGCCTACTGTTTTAAGACGAGTGGTAGTGGTAGCGAGCCAGCATATATATATATTTTTGTTTGACAGCAAGCTAAATTGTACATTTTTCGATAGAAAAATTTCTCAGGCGAAGCCGGATTTCTCCATACAATGCTGGCTTGCTATCGCTCGCCAGGAAGAAATGGACACCTGGCTGGGGATAAACGTCTTAAAACAGTTGGCTGCATAGGGTCGAATGGATACAAGCCAGGGAAAGAGATAAAAGGAGGGAAAGATAAAAAACAAGCTTGATAGAGGTCTAGTGAGAAAACTAAAAACAACAAAATAAAAGATAGCTCAACGTGTGTTGAGTTGACCGGTCACCGTGTTGAGTATCGTCGACGTTATAGATGCAATGTGGTGTTGTAAGTTATGACGGTCATAGGGTGTCCGAGTCTTGGAGACATGTAACGACAGAGCCTGTCACACCCACTCAAGGCCTTATTGTCAATCTCACCACAAGCAACCCTTCTCACATACCATTGTTATGAAACATACCATACACAAAATAATTATGATATACAGCATGTGTTTCGTGTTCTAGTTTATCAAACAGTACATCATACTTATAAAGCACAAATGGTTATTCACTGCTTAATCCAGTTTAGACAAAAGCATGAGGGATAACCCAATTGTTTGAGGGCAAACTGGGAGAGTAATGTTGTGGAGAAAAGAACGAACAAACAGCACATGTACTGTATGTATAAAGAGAGAGAGAGAGAGAGAGAGAGAGAGAGAGAGAGAGTACAAAGGAGTACAAAGGAAATCAAGCAACAACATATCTAGTGACCCTTCTAGGCTGCTTGTCCTCCAAAACACTGAGGATCAAGTGTCCAAACAGTGGTTTAGAGTGGGTAAGGGAACATTGGAAAGGGAACTACTGCCCTGCCACTAACGTGGCAGGACTAGGAAGTTAGTAGGGGACATATGGGTTAGTAACTGAGGGGAGGATAAAATAAAGTTATTCATTTACAAACGCAGTCAGACGCGGGTTTGATGCGAGATATTTGTCTAGGCGGAATTTAAATGAATCAACGGTGCTGCAGTCTATAACGTCTCGGGGAAGGCCATTCCACAAGTTGACAACTCGATTGAAGAAGAAATTCTTAGATTCGTGTGAGTTAAAAGATTTACCAATAATTTTGCAACCGTTTCCCCGCGTGTAATTAGATTGGTCGATAGTGAAGTACTTACTACAGTTCATATTGTCGATGCCTTTGATGATTTTGAACACTTGAATTAAGTCACCTCTTAATCTGCGCTGGGTTAAAGGAAATAGATTTAATTCTCTAAGACGCTCTTCGTATGGTTTGTTCTTTAGGCTAGGTATCATTTTGGTAACTCTACGTTGAACTCGTTCTAGCTTGTTTATGTCTTTTTGGTAATAAGGGCACCAGCATTGAACGCAGTATTCCAGAAGAGGGCGGACTAAGGAATTGTAAAGGGTTAGGATTACGTCTTTGGATTTATGCTCAAATGATCTGCCTATAAAGCCAATTATTTTGTTTGCCTTCTTAACAACTTCTGAACATTGTTGACTCGGTTTTAGGTTACTCGATATTGTTACTCCCAGATCGGTTTCTCTGTTTACATTCTTAAGCTGAGTGCCATTCATCGAATAGTTTGCTTTCTCATTTAGGTATCCGATATGTAGTACTTTACATTATCCGCATTGAAACTCATTTGCCAAATTTGGGCCCAATGTGACAATTTATCTAGATTGTGTTGCATATCGTCAACTTGATCTTTTGAGAGTACGCTATTTGCAATTTTTGTATCGTCAGCAAATTTTGAGATTGTACAGGTGAGACCCTCATCTATGTCGTTGATGTAAATTAGAAAGAGAATTGGTCCTAGTACCGATCCCTGGGGTACCCCGCTACTTACATTGGTCCATTTAGATGCCTTACCGTTTATGACTACTCTTTGCTTTCTGTCGCTGAGCCAATTTTCTATCCATTTCAACACACCGTCTGGTATTCCATGCGCTTTTAGTTTTAGCAGTAAACGTTTGTGGGGAACTTTGTCAAAGGCCTTTTGAAAATCAAGGTATATAATATCTACAGCTTTACTCTCATCGTAGAGGTTGAGGATATCGTGGAAGAAGTCTAAGAGGTTTGTTAAACAGGAACGTTTTTTACGAAAGCCGTGTTGAGTATCTTTAAGTATGTTATTTTCCTCTAAGTGATTTACGAGTCTTGTCTCTTTATGACCGTTTCTAGCATTTTACATACAACTGAGGTTAAGCTAATTGGACGATAGTTACTGGGTAGGGATTTGCTGCCTTTTTTGAATATCGGTGTTACGTTGGCTATTTCCACTGATCAGGCATAGTTCCAGACTGCAAGGATTTATTGAATAGTAATGTCAGTGGTTTGGAGAGCTCATCCTTAGCTTCCTTTAGAACTCTAGGCGAGATTGTATCAGGTCCAGGCGTTTTATTTACCTTGAGTTTATCTAAACAATTCAATACTTCTCTCTCTGTAACGGTGATATTGCTTAGAACATCTGAATTATCAATCTGAATCGGCGATGGTGTAGGGATATCACTGAGGTCTTCTGTTGTAAAAACTGATGCAAAGAAGGTATTGAGGGCATTACTCATTTGTACTTCGTCTTTGGTGTATTCTCCATTTTCATCGACTAACGGTCCAACAGTTGAAGTAACTACTTTTTCTTTCTGATATAACTATAGAATTCTTTCGGGTTTGTTTTACTTTGATTCGCAATATGTAACTCTAGGGTCTTTTTACTTTGCTTAATTAACTTTTTGGCTTTGCGTCGTAGCTCTACAAATTTCACCCGTTCTTCGTCATTTTGTGAGGATTTTAATCTATCATTAGCAAATTTTTTAGCAAGCAGGCAGTTTGAAATATCTTTATTCCACCATTTGGGCTTATTATTATGGCCTGGACGCCGTATTTTCGATGGTATGCAGTCTTGCACTGCTTTTAGGTAAGTGGTTTCGAATAACTTCCAAGATGTATTTATGTCGTTATTGTTAATTAAAAAGCTCCAGTCAGTTTCTTTAAACATAGCTCTAAGTTTATGAAAGTTTGCTTTCTTGAAATTAGGGACTTTTTCGATGCTACTATTTGGTTCGTTACTAGTAAAGTTTAAAGTGAAAGTTATCGTACGATGGTCGCTGTTACTGAATTCATCACCAACAATCAAATTCTCTATTAATTCTTCTTTTGTTGCAAGTACAATGTCAAGAACGTTATTACCACGGGTCGGTGTTCGAACAAATTGATTAAAGCGAACTCTCTTGCAAGTTCGTATACAAGTCATGTCCGGAGTGTGAAGTAAGAGCATCGCCCCACTTGGTCACAGGTAAATTAAAGTCGCCAAAAAATACGGTATCTTGTGAGTTACTTACATCTGCAATTTGTTCATAAATTTCTCGGTCAGTTTGCACTGATTGAGCTGGAGGTCTGTATATTAATGCAAGTATTATTTTTGTACCTTTATTATTCTTTATTAGCACAAAAGATGTGTCGACGTTCACAATTTGAGGTTTTGACAAGAGGGTCGGGTTAAGACTTTCTTTGATATAAAATAAAACGCCACCTCCATTTTTATTTATTCGGCTTTTCTCAAACATTACATAACCGGGAAGTGAATACTCTGCTAAAGAGAGAGAGAGAGAGAGAGAGAGAGAGAGAGAGAGAGAGAAGAACTTACACGGGCTGAGACTTGACAACAGCCAACAGGAGTCAATATCACTATAAATATGTCCCTCTATGGAGTACAAAGTACAAAGGAAATCAAGCAACAACAGATCTAGTGACCCTTCTAGGTTGCTTGTCCTCCAAAACACTGAGGATCAAGTGTCCAAACAGTGGTTTAGAGTGGGTAAGGGAACATTGGAAAGGGAACTACTGCCCTGCCACTAACGTGGCAGGACTAGGAAGTTAGTAGGGGACATATGGGTTAGTAACTGAGGGGAGGATAAAGTTATTCATTTACAAACGCAGTCAGTCGCGGGTTTGATGCGAGATATTTGTCTAGGCGGAATTTAAATGAATCAACGGTGCTGCAGTCTATAACGTCTCGGGGAAGCCCATTCCACAAGTTGACAACTCGATTGAAGAAGAAATTCTTAGATTCGTGCGAGTTAAAAGATTTACCAATAATTTTGCAACCGTTTCCCCGCGTGTAATTAGATTGGTCGATAGTGAAGTACTTACTACAGTTCATATTGACCGATGCCTTTGATGATTTTGAACACTTGAATTAAGTCGCCTCTTAATCTGCGCTGGGTTAAAGGAAATAGATTTAATTCTCTAAGACGCTCTTCGTATGGTTTGTTCTTTAGGCTAGGTATCATTTTGGTAACTCTACGTTGAACTCGTTCTAGCTTGTTTATATCTTTTTGGTAATAAGGGCACCAGGATTGAACGCAGTATTCCAGAAGAGGGCGGACTAAGGAATTGTAAAGGGTTAGGATAACTTCTTTGGATTTATGCTCAAATGACCTGCCTATAAAGCCAATTATTTTGTTTGCCTTCTTAACAACTTCTGAACATGTTGACTCGGTTTTAGGTTACTCGATATTGTTACTCCCAGATCAGTTTCTCTGTTTACATTCTTAAGCTGAGTGCCATTCATCGAATAGTTTGCTTTCTCATTTAGGTATCCGACATGTAGTACTTTACATTTATCCGCATTGAAACTCATTTGCCAAATTTGGGCCCAACATGACAATTTATCTAGATTGTGTTGCATATCGTCAACTTGTTCTTTTGAGAGTACGCTATTTGCAAATTTTGTATCGTCAGCAAATTTTGAGATTGTGCAGGTGAGACCCTCATCTATGTCGTTGATGTAAATTAGAAAGAGAATTGGTCCTAGTACCGATCCCTGGGGTACCCCGCTACTTACATTGGTCCATTTAGATGCCTTACCGTTTATGACTACCCTTTGCTTTCTGTTGCTGAGCCAATTTTCTATCCATTTCAACACACCGTCTTGTATTCCATGCGCTTTTAGTTTTAGCAGTAAACGTTTGTGGGGAACTTTGTCAAAGGCCTTTTGAAAATCAAGGTATATAATATCTACAGCTTTACTCTCATCGTAGAGGTTGAGGATATCGTGGAAGAAGTCTAAGAGGTTTGTTAAACAGGAACGTTTTTTACGAAAGCCGTGTTGAGTATCTTTAAGTATGTTATTTTCCTCCAAGTGATTTACGAGTCTGTCTCGTATGACCGTTTCTAGCATTTTACATACAACTGAGGTTAAGCTAATTGGACGATAGTTACTGGGTAGGGATTTGCTGCCTTTTTTGAATATCGGTGTTACGTTGGCTAGCTTCCACTGATCAGGCATAGTTCCAGACTGCAAGGATTTATTGAATAGTAATGTCAGTGGTTTGGAGAGCTCATTCTTAGCTTCCTTTAGAACTCTAGGCGAGATTGTATCAGGTCCTGGCGTTTTATTTACCTTGAGTTTATCTAAACAATGGCTTGGCTTCCTGGTCTATGGCTTCCTGTCCCTTTGCGGTGGTGTGAACTAGAACCGGTTAAGGGGGGAGGGGGATTATTTGGTCGATTTATTTATTTATATATTCTGTTCTTAGTTTCCTCCATAGACCTCCATCAAGTTTGAAATAACGTCCCCAAGATCCTCCTTCTAGATAAATGTGTACATTTTTCAGTAGAATAATGTCCCCGGTTCCTCCTAGATTACATGCTCGCTATCGCTCACCTGAAAAAAATGACACCTAAATAGCACGAAAGGTCTTCATATTGACAAAGAAATGGGGCGAAAAGTATTACAATCGCCAAACTAATGGGCCGAACGTCATGTAATCTGAAAACAAATGGGGCTAACTATGAGGGAGAAGGGAGGGGCAAGAAAAATCAACCATCTCCTCTAAAGAGTAGCCATCAACACGGTCAGTAGCAGCCACGGATACTATATATATATATTTTTTTTTTTATACCAACATTAAGGTGCCAATTTGAACACTTGCTAGTTACAGGCTAAAAGGTAGTTGGAGCCGTAAACATTGACATTAAACAGAGGTGCTATATCAAAGTGTGTTTCTGTGATAAAAAGTATATTCAATTTATATATGTACGACAGCTGCATCATAGCGGGTAATTCTGCAAAATATCGATGTCTACAGCTCCAACTTCCTTATAGCTCAAAACTCGTGAGTGGTCAATTATCACGCTACTGGATGGTGATGTATTTTTCCTAAGCTAGAATTTAACCCTTTATGTACCGGCGACGTCTTTCTAATAATTTAGCTATATTTAGAGGATTGTGTGCAGTTTAAGAAGGATCTGTGGTAGTAAGAAAGGTTAAGTGAGATAGTTCGAAGCCTGTTGATTGCTTAATAAAATCATCTAATAGTAGCTCCAATAAAGTTATATGCTGATACAGATGGGGTCTAATCCAAAGACCAAACTACTGTATATATCCTGTTCTATTATTATTGAGTGATTGTTGGGACTATTTTGTGCTTCCTAGACCACTATCAAGCTTTGAGATAAATGTGTACATTTTTCGGTGGAGAAATGCCCTGACCTTCCTCCTAAATTGTAGGCTTGCTATCGCTCGCCTGGAAACAAAAGCGACATATAAATTGCACGAAAGGTATTAGTGTAATAAAGAAATACGGCGAAAGGTCTTTAAATCGCCAAACCCATGAGGCAACCTCCCTCCCCTTTCATAAATGTGTGTGTGTGTGTGTAGCCGTTCATAAGCGTGTGTGTGTGTGTGTCTATAGCCGTTCAAATGTGTGTAGGTGTGTATATAGCCGTTCATAAGCGTGTGTATGTGTTTGAAATGAGATGCCTGAGGGTAGATATAGTGTGGAATGTGAAGTGGTTGAAATTATTAGTAGGTGATGGAAGGTGTATGTTTGTATTAGTATATATATATGTGTGCGTGTGTGGTATGTGTCTGTGTTTGTGTGCGTGGTATGTGTGTATGTGGGTGTGGTATGTGTGTGTGTGTTATGTGTCTGTGTGTGTGTGTGTGTGTGTGCCGTTGATCAAATGAGTGGAATGTGATGCCTGGGGGTAGCTGGTGTGTAATGTGGTGAAGTGGATGGAAATGACTAGTGGATGGTGTGTGTGTGTGTGTGTGTTAATGTGTGTGTGTATGCATGTGTCTCTCTGTCTGTGTGAGCATAGATGTATGTGTATGTATGAGTGAATGTGGTATGTGTGTGTGGGGGGGGGGGGGGGGATGATCAGAGTGGAATGTGATCCCTATACTTTTGAGCTGACATTTTTCTAATGAAAATGTACACATTTATCTCGGAGGTGGGGTCTTATTACATATTTTTTTTGTTCTATGAGAATGAGGATTACAAAAGGCATACCTGCCTGCAGCGAGTGCCTCCCCCAGATTTGAAACAGTGATAGGACCAAAATCAAGGGACGTTCGAGCTAAAATGCCTGGACACACGGAGTTTGAAGCAATTTAAGTCATAGGAAGAGGGAAAGACTGACTCTGGGAGAGAGTTCCAGAGCACAGCAGTTGAATAGAAGGAAGTCGGCGCCGATACAGAAGGGGTTAATGATGTAACCTCAGTAAACCAGATGCCCTGCACTGGCCAGACTGAGCATCCAACCCTTTATGGTACAGTTGACCTTGAAGAAAACCCGTGATGTACGAATTTGAACTTTGGGGCGTGGAAAGGGCATTGAGCCGATGTGTGTGTGTGTGTGTGTGTTTTTGTGTGGGGGGAGGGGGGGGGGGGAGTGTGTGTGTGTGTTTTTTTTTTTTTTTTTTTTTTTACCCACCCATGTAATACTGTATATAATATGGAGGTGTATTTGTGTCTAGGTGTTCGGTCATACACAATAATTGAGGAGCCACATTCTTTATTGTCTATCCTATAAGGCTAGATGATGGGGAAAATACTGTGCATTGTCTGTGGGTTAATAATAATAAAAACAGAAGAAGAATAAGAAGAAGAAGAAGAAAAACGAAACTTAGGCCTATTTCGCCTCACTCCGGCAAACTTTCGGAGCTCATTATTTACGTTTCAAATATGAAGGCCAAAACTCTTGAACATTAACCTCTGTAACTCACCAACGACTACAGCAATCGAGCTAATGTTTATATATTTTGGGAAGGGCCAACCAGGGAAAAGGGGTTGTTATTTACAGCCCATAATTTTGCTCTTGCCCTTTCTACGTTACAGAGGTTATCTCTCTCTCTCTCTCTCTCTCAATATGGCAGGTTCGTTCGGTAGCCCCCTACGCATATTTTAACCACGCCTCGTTGACTTACGTTAAGCCGGTATCACGAGCGCTTTTTCACATTTATCCTCAACACTGGTCTGGCAGCTTATGAGGTCAACATTTAATAGGTTGCTGTTAGCTATATCCGTCTTCATCAGTCTAGTTTTCGATACCAGTACAAAATATTCCGAAATGTTGCCAGAAAAATATTGACTATAAAAGCTCTCGTGTGATACCGGCGTTATAGTGTTAAGCCTCAAGGTCACTGTTGTGATTCCATGTTTGTTATTATTCACTATTGCCCACAACCACTTCACCCACGGTACAGTTGCCCACATAAGTTATGTTCCTCTTCGTGATCTAATTATGCAGTTCTTACAAGATGACTGTTCATCAAAGAGCTGGGTCAGACATTGTTCAAATTGGACTACTTATTAAACATTGTAATGTATGTATACGATTTGACCAAAAATACCATCAATCAATCAATCAATCAGTGGTTAACCCCTCTGATTAGTCAACTGATAATCAAAATAAACCACATTCGCATTTAATTCATACAAAATGTATCGTCATACATAAATCACTACGAGGAACAGAACTTATGTGGTCCACTGTACACAGAACTCTCCCACTAGTACCATCTTAACCCTTTTCACCGTGAGCAGGCATATATTAAGATGAGGCAGAGGGTCATTTCTCAAACAGGCAGTAGTTTCCTTTTGGTGGTTACAACAACGTACTGTATTTCACTCTTAAATTCTGCAGGTGGCTCGCTCTCGCTCTCTCTCTTTTCTCTCTCTCTCTCTCTCTCTCTCTCTCTTTCTTATGACGCATTTTGGCAGTTAGTTTTGGCTATCATTAGACGATCTTAGCCAGTTTTGGATGGATCTGTGGGAATCATAAGGTAAAGACTATCTCAAATAACCCTCTGACTTTCATATACCTTTCCTAATCTAAATAAAATCGTCTAAGAATAGCCAGAAAACAGGTAAGAAACACGTAATCGGATCTTGAAAGGGAGTACTAAAATAATTATCATCATAACATTCATGAATGTTATTTCTTCAAAAATTTCTTCAAAAAATTTTCTTCAAAAAAGGTGATAAATCAATAGCATCCAATTACCGTCCCATTAGTCTCACTTCAATCATAGGAAAACTACTAGAGTCAATTATTGCTAGGAAAATGAGAAACCACTTAGAAACATTTAACTTAATCAATTCTTCTCAGCATGGATTCACTCAGGACGGTCTTGCCTTACTAATTTGCTTAGTTTTTTCTCAGAGGTATATGAAGCAGTAGATAATGACAAGTCATATGATATTATATATTTAGATTTCAGTAAAGCTTTCGACAGAGTCCCTCATGAGAGATTGATGAGAAAGGTTGAGGCACATGGAATAGGTGGGGCGTTGTTAGGATGGATTAGGTCATGGCTAATTGGTAGGAAGCAGAGAGTCAGCATAAATGGTACCAAGTCAGAATGGGGAGCAGTCCAAAGTGGTGTCCCCCAGGGATCGGTATTAGGTCCCCTGTTGTTTCTTATATACATAAATGACCTAGATTTAGGTATAACTAGTAGGATAAGTAAATTCGCAGACGATACTAAAATAGGGAGATCAATTGATTCAGATAGCGATATAGAGTGCCTCCAAAGGGATCTAGATACCTTACATGAATGGTCAGTAAATTGGCAGATGAAGTTTAACATTGACAAATGCAAGGTATTAAAGATAGGGAAGATGCAAACAAATGTTAAATATAAACTAGCTAATTTAGAATTAGAAAATTCAGACTGCGAGAAAGATCTAGGTGTGTTTGTTAGCAATGATTTGAAGCCTAGAAAACAGTGTATAAGCGTTCGTAATAAGGCAAACAGGATTCTCGGGTTCATCTCTAGGAGTGTGAGTAACAGAACTGCTGATGTTATCTTAAAACTTTACTTGTCATTAGTGAGACCCCATATGGATTATGCTGTCCAATTTTGGTGTCCTTATTACAGAATGGACATAGATTCATTGGAGAGAGTACAGCGTAGAATGACAAAAATGATCCATAATATTAGAAATCTTTCGTATGAAGAAAGGTTGAAGAAATTAGGTTTACATTCGTTAGAGAGACGCAGAGTTAGAGGGGATATGATAGAGGTGTTCAAGTGGGTTAGTGGGATTAACAAAGGGGACATGGCAAATGTACTAAAGCTCAGTGATAGCGAAAGAACTCGTACCAATGGTTTCAAATTAGATAAATTTCGTTTCAGAAAAGATATAGGCAAGTATTGGTTTGGTAACAGAGTTGTAGACGGGTGGAATGGACTACCAAGTGCTATAGTGGGATCTAAAACTGTAGGGAGCTTTAAGATAAAATTGGATAAGCATATGGACGAGAAGGGTTGGGTGTGAAGGGGGATCAGCCGGGTTGGGCCAATCAGCGCTCTGCAGACCTCCATAATCCTGCGTTAATCTCTAACCGTTTTGGTAAGATGATCCTCAGGGTATTAGAGTGTGAAGCCTATAATTGGGCTTTGTAATGAATTGGGGTTGTGTGGGACAGGGATCTGCCTTGCTTAGGCCAATCGGCTTTCTGCAGACTCCCATTTTCTTATGTTCTTATGTTCTTATGAATCTCTACCGTTGTTGATAAGATTCATGGATGAAACCAGACTAAAACAAAATTAGCCAACAGTTAATCAGGAATATTTGTCAAGCGAGTCAATTACTGGCTTTCACCATTTAGTGTATTTTTTATTTCATCTACAAGTAGTATGTATGTAAAGGAGGTCAAATAAACAAGACCACAGTAAAACAAAAGAATAATAAATACATAAAGTGGCTAGATACACACGAGTCTCTAAAATCTCTGTCATGAGGAAGTAAGAGTTAAGGGGAGATTTCCACTTGAGGGATTTTTTTTCTTAACCCCTTTCTCCCTCATGTTTAACTCCACTGCTATTGAGATTTTAAGACGTTCGCCCCATTAATTTGTCGATTTTAAGAACTTTCGCCCCATTTCTGTAAATGTTTAGACATTTCGTGCCATTTAGGTGTCGAATTTTTCCTGGCGAGCGATAGCGAGCCTGTAATGTAAGAGGAAACGGCCTTCGGCCGGGACATTTTGCTACCGAAAAATTTACAAATTTATCTTGAAGAGGGTCAAGGGAGTGTAATTTTTAAGCTTGATGGAGGTCTAGGGTACAAACTAAATACCTCCCCTTAATAGAGAGCCAAGGTTAGGCCCGACGAGTAACCGTTGGAGGGGAAGGTTAACAAGGCAATGTGTACGAATATAGTGAAACGTTGCCCATAATATCTCACTATCTCACACCTCGGATTTTGTTTTCTCTCTCTCTGGGTTGTATCCATTCGGCCCTATTCAGCCTACTGGTTTAAGACGTTGACCCTCATCCAGGTGTCAATATTTTCCTGGTGAGCGGCAGCGAGCCAGCATATATATATTTTTGTTTTGACAGCAAGCTAAATTTGTACATTTTTCGATAGCAAAATGTCTCCGGCGAAGACGGATTTCTCCATACAATGCTGGCTCGTTATCGCTCGCCAAGAAGAAATCGACATCTGGATGGGGATAAACGTCTTAAAACAGTTGGATGAATGGGGCCGAATGGATACATGCCAGGAAAAGAAAGAAAAGGAGAGAAAGATAAGAAATGCCATGCAGTGACCCCCCTCTAAGATCTTTTACCATGAGGAAGTTAACCCTTAGAAGATCCGATGACACATTTCGTTTCTGATTTCTAGCTATTATTAGACGATATTTTTCAGATTAGGAAGGGTATATGGGAGTCAGAGGGTTGATTGAGATAGTCTTGACCCTCATAATTAGGAAGGGTATATGGGAGTCAGGGGGTTGATTGAGAGAGTCTTTACCCTCATAATTAGGAAGGGTATATGGGAGTCAGAGGGTTGATTGAGAGAGTCTTTACCCTCATCATTAGGAAGGGTATATGGGAGTCAGAGGGTTGATTGAGAGAGTCTTTACCCTCATAATTAGGAAGGGTATATGGGAGTCAGAGGGTTGATTGAGAGAGTCTTTACCCTCATAATTAGGAAGGGTATATGGGAGTCAGAGGGTTGATTGAGAGAGTCTTTACCCTCATAATTAGGAAGGGTATATGGGAGTCAGAGGGTTGATTGAGAGAGTCTTTACCCTCATAATTAGGAAGGGTATATGGGAGTCAGAGGGTTGATTGAGAGAGTCTTTACCCTCATAATTAGGAAGGGTATATGGGAGTCAGAGGGTTGATTGAGAGAGTCTTTACCCTCATAATTAGGAAGGGTATATGGGAGTCAGAGGGTTGATTGAGAGAGTCTTTACCCTCATAATTCCCACAGATCCTTCCTAGGCAGAATATAATCGCATAATAATAATAACCAGAACAAAAACTCTTAAAAGGCTAAATAAGCTTCAAAGGGTTAACTAAATAGAGGGACAAGGTTATAGGTAATGGTGACCGTTGGAGGGGGTGTGGGGAGGGGTAGACAAATTCGTGGACCCCCTATGTTTTCTTTAATGCACTATATTTTATTCGTCGGGATTGATTTTTGGGATGGCAATTGCTTTTCATCAATAAATATGTATAACTATAGTTTTGTAATTGATATGTAAATGGATTACATAGACTATGCATAAATATATACATAGATTAGTTTCCAGATATATATTTCCGTGATTAGAAATAGGTGAGGTTCACGAATTTCAATGGGCGACTGTACCCCACTACAGTATAACAACTATAGGTAGCGCCAGCGAACTTGACAATAATCTTGACCCCTTAATTTGTTATAACTCGATATGAATGAAAGCAATCGGGCTGACGCTTCTATCATTTGGGAAGAGTCCACCAGGATATAGGTGTGGATATTTGCAGCCAGTTTGCACTAGGCCCTTTTGAGTTACAGAGAGGTCAGGGATCAAGATTATTGTAAAGTTCGTTGGCGTTACCTATACCCGATTGTGCTAAACTCTCCACTGCTATGAGGAAGTAAAGGGCATACAGGGACAAGGTTAGACAAGAGCGACCGTTGAGGAGATGGTTAGGAAGCAATAGACCACTTGCGAGTTTCAGGCTATAAGGAAGTTGGAGCTGTACTTATCGAACTATGGCAGAATTACTAGCTAGAATACGACTCTAGTACATTTATAAATACATAGAACCCAATTAAACATACTTTTGTTTTCAATCATGCATGTACTGTATGTATGTATGTATGTACTATATGTATATATGTATGTATATACTCTGGCACTTACCTATTTTTTAAGGAGGGGTTTTCTGGACCCCTTCTCCCTCATTTTTTTAAGATACTCGCCCCATTAGCTTGGCGAGTGGAAGACCTTTCGTGCCATTTAGGTGTCAATATGTTCCTGGCAAGCGATAGCAAGCTGCAGTTTTAGAAAAATCGGCCTTCGGCCGGGGCATTTTTCTACTGGAAAATACAAATTATCTCGAAGAAGGGTCTTGGGGATATATTGTTAAGCTTGATGGAGGTCTAGGGATATATTGTTAAGCTTGATGGAGGTCTAGGGATATATTGTTAAGCTTGATGGAGGTCTAGGGATATATTGTTAAGCTTGATGGAGGTCTAGGGATGAATCTAGAAAGAAAATATTAATAAATAAACAAATAAATAAATAAATAAACACATAACTAGAAATCTCCCCTCAAGAATCAATTAGTACCTGAACTTTGGTAATTTGTACCTGGACGCGGAACAACAAACGCCCAGACTGCTGCCACCATGACCACCGCTCGGGTCCTGCCAAATTAATTGATGCTGCCAGAATGGTTCGCGAAGTATGCTGCTGCTGTTCCGGCGAGAGTAAACAGAAAACGACCAAATAGTGTGGGCGAAAGTTTTAAGAACGGTCGGTAGCTGCTCCACGATGGGTATATAGCTCTGTTCAAGGTTTAACGTTAACGATTTGTGTTTTGTTTACTCGTGTGTGTGTGTGTGTGTCATTGAGTGTGTAGTGACATTGAGTGTGTGTGTGTGTGTGAGTGTGTGACAGTGTGTGTGTGTCTCTCTCGTTGAGTGTGTGGTGACATTGAGTGTGTGTTTGTCCGAGAGACAGTATATTTGTGTCTGTGTGCGTGGCAGTGTGTGTGCGCGTGGCAGTGTGTGTGCATGTGGCAGTGTGTGTGTGTGTATGTGATCCTTTATGTATATACGGTTAAAATCCTATATTTGCCCTTTTCGGATTTACATTATACAAATAATTGGACGATGACATTTGCACTAAAAAAAAACAAGACACACCTTTTTTTGTTTTATATATATATATATATATATATATATATATATATATATATATATATATATATATATATATATATAATATATATATATATATATATAATATATATAGATATACCGGTATATATACAGTATATATATATTTTTTTTTTTTTTTTTTTTTTTTTTTATTGTGCCACCCTGCATAATGTAATAGGTGTAATAGGTGTAAAGATCTTGTGTACAATAATATGTGTTATCATTTATACTGGCTAACAATAAATAATGTATTCCGCTAAGAATAAAAACTAAATGCCTTCTGTTGTCAAATAGCTACTTGATGATCAGGTGTTTTGGCGGGTGTCGTTTCGCTTTAGCAATTTAATTTCAGGCTATAAGGAAGTTGGAGCTGTATACATCGATATGAGACATATAAGCAATAATAATGTAGTTTTGCAGTGAATAGAAAGTAAGATTAATTAGGTTTTATGTATTTGTAAATGTACTACAACCGTATTTTAGCTGGTAATTCTGCAAGCAATAAGTATCTACAGCACCAACTTCCTTATAGACCGAAATTCGCAAGTGGTCAATCGCAAAGCATGATTTTATTATCATCATTTTATACACTACAGATGAATTTGTGTGTTGAATATATACATTTATTATAATATTTTATAATTAACATGTCACAAATTGAGATCTGCTTACATTTTTGTCCAATTGATTTTAATTGTACATCATTTCCAGATATAATTATGTTAGATAGCATCAAATTTATAGTTAGTAATAGATATACTCTCTCTCTCTCTCAGGTCAATGAGTCATTCACACCTGCATAGAGGATGAGTAAACTATGCCCTCAGGATAATACAACCGTCACACACACACACACACACACACATTTTGCCTCGAACGTCCCTTGATTTTGGCCCTGTCACTCTTTCAACTAAGAGGGAGGCACTTGCTATAGGCAGTTCTGCCTTTTGCCTCCCTCACTCACATAGAAAAAAAAAAAACACACACACACGCACGCACACACAAATGCACTACAGAAATAGATCATTACAAGGCAACCCAAATTTAAATTGTAAAATCTGGTATAAATGGACCATAAGGATAACAAAGTAGGAGAGAGAGAGAGAGAGAGAGAGAGAGAGAGAGAGAGAGAGAGAGAAAGCGAGAGAAAGCGAGAGCGAGAGAGTGGGAGGGAAAGAGACAGGGAGGAGAGGATGGTTGATTCAGAACTATCTATAGGGAGACTCCTTCATATTTTGATTATATTACAGGTGTCATATTGGATCCCTCAGGATATATTTTAACAATAGCATGGTAAATATAATATGAAACAGCTTAGTATAGATAGCATAGCATAATGTATACTAGTATATCACTACATAGCATTATAGCAATACCTATTAAAGTATAGCACTACATAATTATAGTGAATAATTTCATATAGTATAACTTTGTTTATAATAGTATAGCATCTTAGTGTACCATACCATATCATAGTAGTCCAAATCATACCCTGAAAATATTTTATATCCCAGAATATTACAGAATATCTTTGTCTAGCATAGTTTAATTTAACCCCTTATGTACCGGCGACGTCTATATTATTTTATTTCAGCTACATTTAGACGATTTTATGAAGCTTAGGAAGGATATATGGTAGCTAAAAGAATTAATTGAGATAGTCTGTAGCCTTTTAATGAGTAGACGTCCTTCCTAAGCTGCACAAAATCGACTAATAGTTGCCAGAATATAATGAAAAGTACATCACCGGTACAGAATAGAATAGTATGCCATAGAAAACTATAATGGCAGGTGCTAAAAAGTCATTGTAGGTCACCAGCACCAAAATAATTAGAGTAGGCTATAGCTTACCTAATTGACTTACAGCTAGGTTTTAGCCTAATGTACTACAAAGAGGGTTTATTTTACTTTAGCGTATTTAACTCTTAATATAAAACCTTTGCCTTCATGAAGATGAAAAATTCGATGATCATAATCATTCCGCTAATATTTTTGGATTTTTTTGCACTGGTATCGGAAACAAGACAGAAAGATAGATTCGCTTAGGTAGGTAACAATTATTAAATACGTTTACTTCATCAACAACTGAAAATAAACAAAGTTGTGGGTAAATGAGCTAATGTGATTCCAGCCTAAGTTAGCGTAGTTTCTCTTATCTAAGTATGAATATTTGTATCTTCCCTGACCTTATAGCTAGCTTAGAAATCTACCGACCATGAATAAGAGCCGCGCGGTCGATACGTCCTAGCATGTATCAAAATACATAGACTATGTATCTTGGCATGTATAATCATGTTCGCACCCAGTCGGGGGACACCTCGATGACATAATACAGGTATAGACTATTAACACAGAATATTGACACACATACCAAAGCCATTCCAAGAGCTTCCTCTATCTACAACACCCCTTCTCTGCTATCTACACTCTCCCAGCCGTATGGTCCTTGTGTACTGTCTGATGGCGTTAATGGATTTCCAAATGTAAGGGCAAGTTCCATAAACAATATGTCGGATAATATAGAGACGTCTAAGGATTCTCCTTATAAATGACTCGGGGGGTCCCTTGGCGCCAGTAGGATTAGTACGAACTCAGGTGGGGCCTGGACTTTCAAATACCATGATCATCCGTCACTATAATCATATTCTACCACTAATGTAATGTTTACAAGACGATAGACTAATCCATGAACAAACATATTTTAATGTGGTAAGATTTAGGTATGCAATGCTTTGGAGATTATTTAATAAGCAGTTTTGTTTGTATAAAAGACGAAACGTTTTTTTTGACGAACTCTCCCAAGTTCGGCCTATTTTACCTGGCGGCCGGTCCTTTGAAGACTCTCCTCATCATTTTGACCTGGGATGCAAATTCCCGAAGTCGGGAAGGGTTGATCACTCACCAGAAGTTATACTAAACTAATGTTTAAGGTCAATGGGACTATCAAGAATACCTATGGTAGCCTAATCTGACTTAACCTAACCTGGCCTAACCATTAATCCAAGTTAAATTAGAAGAGGTGGCGTTGGCTAAACATGAGGTTATGTTAGGTTAGGGCAGGGTAGACTAAGATAAGTGACCTAGAAGGGTCACTAGATCTGTTGTTGCTTGATTTCCTTTGTACTCCTTTGTACCTACATTGACCTGGTAATAGAAAAATACTGTCGCACGAGAGTATAAATACCTCTTGACTCACTCAGCACCGGCGACGTCCTGTTCATTATATGCTGGCAATGATTAGACAATTTTAATCAACTTAGGAAGGACGTCTACCTATTCAAATGCTGCAGACAGTCTCCATTAATCCTTTTAGCTACCGTACATAATATGTCCTTAGCTTCATAAAAACAACAAATCGTCCATGGTACTGAAAGGGCTAACTTAGGATACCCCCCACCGCAACCCCCTGGACACCTGAGGGGCCCCTGAGGCAATAAATTAAAGGGTGAGGAAAGAAAACAAAATCGTGTTGGAACTTGGAACAGAATTAAAGCTCCTTGAAGTCGTTTGTGGGCTTGGCCTGAGTTTAAAGCTATACCCTGTTTAAAGGAAGGTTTTTAGATACCACTCTGTTTACGCAGAGTTGATAAATCACAAACCAAATTATGAGTGAGTAGATCATGCACTACCAGAGAGAAAGAGAGGAGGGAGAGATATACTATATAATGTACAGTATAGTCACTTTATAGTACGTGTGGTAAAATGGTGTTATTAAGGGGAGACGGTCTTTTTTCTGGTCCCCTTTCTCCCTCGTGTTTAGTCCCATTATGTTTGAGATTTTTAGACGTTAGGCCCATTTGTTTGGCGATTTTAAGACCTTTCGTCCCATTTCGTTATAAATTTTAAAACCTATCGTGCCATTTAGGTGTCGATTTTTTTCCTGGCGAGCGATAGCGAGCCTGTATTTGTAAGAGGAACCGGCCTTCGGCCGGTACATTTTTCTACCGAAAAATGTACAAATGTATCTTAAGGGGGGGGGGGGGGGTCTAGGGGATGTTTTTCTAAGTTTGAGGGATATCTAGCGAGGAAACTATGAATGAATGAATTTATAGGCCAAAAAAGCAGTCAGTGTCCCCTTAATATGTGTGTACAAACTGCTGAATTTAAGGAATTAACCGATACGACGTAAACATATAACGACGGTATAATTCCCACTAAACTAAACGATTAAATAGTTCCATTGTCTTCTTATGAACAGTAACGATTTCCGACGCATGACTCAGGCCGGGAACCAGTCACCATATTGATCTCAGGCCACCCCCAAGTTAAAAAAAAAAAAAAAAAAGGAAAAAAGAAAAGAACAAAATATGAAAAGTGGGGATTGGGCCTGAGTATATAGGTAGGTAGTAGATAGGTAGGTCTTGTTTTATATATACAGTATACAGTATATATACAGTATATACCGGTATATATATATCAAGTATATCTCAAAAATTACACATGAGCTACTAAGTGTGTTTATACTTCCAGCCGGACTCTAACCACCGACAGTCAGGACGAGTGTCCATGTTTTAATCCACTACACCACGGCGTGATAAAGGGTACTTAACCGTTTTCATATTTATATAAAGGAGAAGGAAATCCTACTTGGATAATGTATTTTAATTCATACACAAGTCATAAGATCCATATTCCAGGATACCATACAGGGATTATTACAAGTACCCCCCACGCAAGTTGGGTTATATTAATTTCATATAATTCTCGCCCAGCTAAGCCCTAGAGTCATTAATATCCAGTATATCCCACAAATACGCGTGAGCTACTAAATGTTTTTATACTCCCAGCCGGACTCAAACCACCCATTGTCAGGCCGAGTGTCCATGATTTAATCCATCACTACACAATATTATATAAACTAGCTAATATGAAATTAGAAAACTCGGACTGTGAGAAAGATCTAGGTGTATTTGTTAGCAATGCTTTGAAACCTAGAACATGTGTATAAGCGTTCGTAACAAGGCACATAGGATTCTGGGGTTCATATCTAGGAGTGTGAGTATCATCCCTGGTACTGAAAGGGTTAACTTAGGATACCCCCCACCGCAACCCCCTGGACACCTGAGGGCCCCGAGGCAATAAGTTAAAGGGTGAGGAAAGAAAACAAAATCGTGTTGGAACAAAATTAAAGCTCCTGGGAGTTGTTGACACATTAAGTCGTTTGTGGGCTTGGCCTGAGTTTAAAGCTATACCCTGTTTAAAGGAAGGTTTTTAGATACCACTCTGTTTACGCAGAGTTGATAAATCACAAACCAAATTATGAGTGAGTAGATCGATCATGCACTACCAGAGAGAAAGAGAGGAGGGAGAGATATACTATATAATGTACAGTATAGTCACTTTATAGTACGTGTGGTAAAATGGTGTTATTAAGGGGAGACGGTCTTTTTTCTGGTCCCCTTTCTCCCTAGGGTGTTTAGTCCCATTATATTTGAGATTTTTAGACGTTCGGCCCATTTGTTTGGCGATTTTAAGACCTTTCGTCCCATTTCGTTATAAATTTTAAAACCTATCGTGCCATTTAGGTGTCGATTTTTTTCCTGGCGAGCGATAGCGAGCCTGTATTTGTAAGAGGAACCGGCCTTCGGCCGGTACATTTTTCTACCGAAAAATGTACAAATGTATCTTGAGGGGGGGGGGGGGGGGTCTAGGGGATGTTTTTCTAAGTTTGAGGGATATCTAGCGAGGAAACTATGAATTAATGAATTTATAGGCCAAAAAAAAGCAGTCAGTGTCCCCTTAATATGTGTGTACAAACTGCTGAATTTAAGGAATTAACCGATACGACGTAAACATATAACGACGGTATAATTCCCACTAAACTAAACGGTTAAATAGTTCCATTGTCTTCTTATGAACAGTAACGATTTCCGACGCATGACTCAGGTGGCCTTGACTCAGGCCGGGAACCAGTCACCATATTGATCTCAAGGCCACCCCCAAGTTAAACAAATACAATAAAAAGGAAAAGAGGGAAAAAGAAAAGAACACAAAATATGAAAAGTGGGGATTGGGCCTGAGTATATAGGTAGGTAGTAGATAGGTAGGTCTTGTTTTATATATACAGTATACAGTATATATATATAATATATATATAGGCTATATATATATATATATATATATATATATATATATATATATTATATATATATATATAATATATATATATATATATATATAAAGTATATCTCAAAAACTACACATGAGCTACTAAGTGTGTTTATACTTCCAGCCGGACTCTAACCACCGACAGTCAGGACGAGTGTCCATGTTTTAATCCACTACACCACTGCGTGATAAAGGGTACTTAACCGTTTTCATATTTATATAAAGGAGAAGGAAATCCTACTTGGATAATGTATTTTAATTCATACACAAGTCATAAGATCCATATTCCAGGATACCATACAGGGATTATTACAAGTACCCCCACGCAAGTTGGGTTATATTAATTTCATATAATTCTCGCCCAGCTAAGCCCTAGAGTCATTAATATCCAGTATATCCCACAAATACGCGTGAGCTACTAAATGTTTTTATACTCCCAGCCGGACTCAAACCACCCATTGTTAGGCCGAGTGTCCATGATTTAATCCATCACTACACAATATATAAACTAGCTAATATGAAATTAGAAAACTCGGACTGTGAGAAAGATCTAGGTGTATTTGTTAGCAATGATTTGAAACCTAGAACATAGTGTATAAGCGTTCGTAACATGGCACACAGGATTCTGGGGTTCATCTCTAGGAGTGTGAGTAACAGAACTTCTGATGTTATCTTAAATCTTTACTTGTCATTATTGAGACCCCATATGGATTATGCTGTTCAATTTTGGTGTCCTTATAACAGCATGGCCATACAGTAGATTCCTTAGGGAGAGTACAACGTAGAATGACAAAAATGATCCATAATATTAGAAATCTTCCATATGAAAAAAGGTTGAAGAAATTATGCTTACATTCATTAGAGAGACGCATAGTTAGAGGGGATATGATAGAGGTGTTCAAGTGGGTTAGTGGAATTAATAAAGGGGACATGAAAGATGCACTAAAGCTCAGTGATAGCGAAAAAAAACTCGAACAAATGGTTTCAAATTAGATAAATTTCGTTTCAGAAAACATATATTGTAGGCAAATATTGGTTTGGTAACAGAGTTGTAGATAGGTGGAATAGGCTACCAAGTGCTATAGTGGGATCAAGAACGATAGAGAGCTTTAAGAAAAATATAGATAGGCATATGGACGAGATGGGTTGGGTGTGAGGGGGATCTGCCGGGTGTGGGCCAATCGGCGCTCTACAGACCCCATTGTCTGTCCTCTGGTCGTTTTGGTGAGGTCGGTCCTCATGGTTATTAGTGAGCTAGGCCTATAATTAGGCCTTGTAATTGGGGTTGGGTGTGAGAGGGATCTGCCTTGTGTGGGCCAATCGGCTTTCTGCAGACTCCCATTTCCTTATGTCCTTGTCTACACCACGGCGTGATAATGCCCTGACTGTCGGTGGTTCGAGTCCGGCTTTACCAATTTTACAATCAACAACTTACCCATAACCTACAACAACTCCCTGCTACTCACAAATGAGACGGATAAGAGCTCGTACCGAGGCTCCGCGCTGTTTCTACTTTACATTTACTTCTATCACTGCCGCCATTCGTCTGCTCCTTACTGAAAACAATCCTTGAGAATTTAAACCAATATATGTACGTAGTGTACCATAAGATTATGTTCTTCGTATTGCGCGTGTGAAATATTTAACTACACCTTTGCTTACCATAGTCTTATTTAATTTATACGTGTGTTTGGTCTCACACTAAGCTAATGGGGCAAATGTCTTAACATCTCATAACTAATAAGGTTAAACATGAGGGAGAAAGGGGGCAGAATATCTCCCCTTAATATATATATCTTTTAATCCATTCATCAGTCTTTTACTCCTCACCACATAATACGTAATCCTCACCCAGTCATCCGTTTGTTTCATCCGTCAGTCGCTCCCTCATTATACCTACCATCACATTCATCCATCTCGTACTTCTCACCGCCATACACTTAGTCATCCGTTAGTTCATCCGTCTTTCACTTCCCCCACCGTCCCCTGCCCACCATCCACCCAATCATCCGTTAGTTCACCCGTCTCCCACTTCACCCCCTTTACCCCCCCCCCCCCCCCCCCCCCCCCCCCCCCCCCCCCCCCCCCCCCCCCCCCTTCCTCCCTACCATCCACCCAGTCATCCGTTAGTCAATCATTCCTCAGTCCACCCGTCTCCCACTTCCCCCTCTCACCCCATCCTCCACCCCTACCCCGGAGTTGCTATAAGGAAGTAAGCTAAATAAAACACTATTCCGGGTTACGACCTTGGGCAGCTCTCTCATATGTCAGGGAAGCATTTTTAATATATTTTTTATTGATTTTTCAATTCACATTTAATTATTAATATATTTTATTGCAATTATATTATTATTGTATTATATTTGTTTGTTATTATGTTTTTATTTTATTTGTAGTATATACATTTATTTTTAATTAATTGCATTATTATTTTGTATACATTTATTTTAATATATTTTGTAACTGATCAACAATGTGTAACCTCTTAAGTCTCACACAGCTGGATATGAACATACAAATAACACTTCTTAGCTTGGGAAAGATCTGTAGGGATAGTTTGGTATGGCTGCATGGCGTAAAGTATAGTCACGCTCAAATTTCACTGCAATAATATTATAAACTTTATACACCTTTATTGGCAAAGATGTGCTCCTCAACAAAGACCAAATCTTGAATATAAGGTGTGTATGTGTGTGTGTGTGGGTGTGCGTGTGTGTGACCAATCCGTGTTTGTACAGGACCAATGTGTGTTTGTGTACGTATAATTTTGTCCTCTACTTCGACAGCAGGTATAACAGAACTTGTTAATCCCTGTGACTGTGTAGTGGTGTGTATGAGTATGTTTGTCCTGGTTCTCCATGTAGGTGTGAAGAAACGTGACATGTTAACCCTTTCACGCTTTTGACGCAATTTTTGAGCCTATTTGGGATACTTAGAGCCTTTGTTACCATCAGGGGTATTTAGAAACCTTTAGTTTAGTTACTTCAACCTCTGCAGTTGTCTTTGAGTTAGCTGTGGGCAGAAAACTAATTTTGGAGAGGTAATTACCTGTTGGAGAGAGAGAGAGAGAGAGCGTGCCTCCGCCTAATTTGGAAAAGGTAAGTTCTCTACCAATCACCTCCAAAACGTAATCACTTCCTACGTGTCGCACATCCTATCTGCCACCAAATTCCGTGGGAAATCGGTTCATAACTTTTTGAGGTATCTTCTTCACAGACAAACGGACAAAACAGACTGACAGACAAACGAAGGTAAAAACATAAGCTCCTCCATCTTCCTTAGCGGAGGTGATAACAAAATTAATCGATAGAAGGGTTGATAACTATTGGGATACAGATTAGAACATAATAAGAACATAAGAAACATAAGAAAATGGGAGTCTGCAGCAAGACGATTGGCCTAAGCAAGGGCAGATCCCTGTCCCACACAACCCCAAATCAATTACAAAGCCCAATTATAGGCTCAACACTCTAATACCCTGAGGATCATCTTACCAAAACGGTTAGAGATTAACGCAGGATTATGGGGGTCTGCAGAGCGCCGATTGGCCCAACCCGGCTGATCCCCCTTCACACCCAACAGAGATGGAGATGGAGACAAAAAACAAAAACCGTGATTGTTATACGGAAGTGCGACCAAGGACCACTTCTGTTTAGCAATTAAACAATTAATCTAGCGAGAAACGTTAATAGGTATCGGTATGAAAACTAGGGATATTCTAGAGATGTTATTTGTCTATAATGTTTCAGTTTTGCTATCTAATATCAAAATGTTCTCGAGTTACAAATACTAGCCTAGAAAATTATATTTGTGATTTAAAAATGGCAACTCTGGCAGGAAGATAGGAGAGAATTCGAATGGAGTGTGAAGCAGAGATCCTGTTGTAAGGAAGACGGGCCATCGTTTTCTTTGGTCGCCCATTTTGGTGCCGTAATTATCAAACCACGATGCAATGTTTTATTCTAGGTCATGCATAATTTAGATCCAAAGAACAAATTGAATATATTCTGTACTAACATTACAGAATGTGTATCCTGGGCACGGTCATCTTGAGTGCAAAGAGAGGCTAATGACATGAGTGTCACCAATGTGGAGGAGGTTGGCCGATCTGTCACCATAAGGTCTCTAGAATTTTAAAAGAACAACTATTTCAAAAGAAGGAGAAGAAGAAGAATAAGTATAAATAAGTAACACCCCGTTCTTAACATTAATCATCAATTACAAACCCCAATGTACTTGAATAAACTAATGAATGCATATGGTTCATACCGGGATTCGAACTCGGGACACCACACCCAGAACATAAGCACCTAAACCATTACACCACCAACACAGTTATAAACAGGAAGAGAACGAAAAAGACACAATAATAAGGTTCAAAATTCTTCCCAACGATCACTATGGGACTGAAGTCGGTGTCACACGAGCGATTTTTCCGTCAATTTTTAGGAGCAATTGTAGTCTGACAGGCTGAAAATTTCAGATATATCTACCACCTAACGTAATCTACCGTCAGTCTAGTTCCCGATCCCAGTGTAAAAAAGCCTCAAAATATCACGAGAAAAAACTTGCTCATCGAAAATTGCCGAAAAAGGCCCTCGTGTGACACCACCTTTACGAGAAGGCAGCAACACATATTATACCACTGTGATTAAACCCTTCTGTACCGAAGGGGTTTAAGGCGACGTATTTTTAATTTATATTGTAGCTACATTTAGACGATTTTATGAAGCTTAGGAAGGGTATATGGTAGCTAGAAGAATGAATTGAGATATTCAGTAGCCTATTAATTAGTAGACATCCTTCTTAAGCTGAATAAAATCGTCTAATAGCTGCCAGAATTTAATGCAATGGAAGTCACCGGTACAGAAAGGGTTAAAAAGAGGTTTTTGTGTTCTGTGTTTTCTGATGAGCTTCTCCTTCATACTTATCCCCATTAGTTTTGACATTTTTAGACGTTCGCCCCATTAGCTTTGTGATTTTAAGACCTTTCGGCCCATTTCTGTTCCAATTAAGACCTTTCATGTCATTTCGGTGTCGATTTTTTCCTGGCGAGAGATAGCGAGCATTTTTCTACCGAAAAATTCCCAAATTTAACCCGAAGTGAGTGTGTGGTCGATCTCTGTTGCTATACAGTCTCTAGAAGGGACAGTAGACAAAGGAAGACCTGATAAGATAATTGAATGAGAGGGAGCCTGTGTGGAATGTTGATAAGACGAGTAGTATTTGTCTTGTGTGCATTGAAACAATAAATTTCACTTGATGTATGCTTCCTTGTGTTGAAGTTTCTGTGTTTGCACAATTAAGCTATTTCAGGACAATCGCGTCACAAAAAAATAAAATAATAATAATTCTGGCTAACAGTAGACTTATATTCAGCTTAGGAAGGGCCTCTAAAAGTCAAAGGGATATGCTATATTTCATCATCTAACAGGGACAGGAAAAAAAGCAAGCACTGAATTAAACTTACAAGGTACCAACATTTCTTCAGGCCCCGTTTAGCATCAATGTTCTATAAATGAAAGCAAACGGGCTATACAATACCGGGCAACGTGGTTTCAGAGCGGGAAGATTGTTTCTCACAACTGCTGGAATATTGTGACAATATTCATAAATCCTCTAGGAGAAAGGAAAAACGTGGACGCCATATATACTGAGTTTGCAAAGGCATTTAAATATTGTGACGTGGTATAATCTCCCACAAACTTAAATTAAATGGGATAGCAGGCACAAAATTGGTAGGTGGATATACAACTCGCAAACCTGCGGCAATCTTGTACCAGTTAACAAAGCCACATCTGAGCCTTTGATGTCTAAAGCCTTAGTTACCCAACGAACAGTAGGTGATGGGCTGGTCTATCAGAATGAGAGTTGAGCGTTCTCTGCCATACCCATAGCTTACTCTGACTGTTCCTTTTACTTATATATTTTCTAGATCTCAAGTGACGGCGTCTTTTCCGTGGATTGACCTCCCTACTGCCAACCCTGGCAGATTGGGAGCCAAAGCGTCACATTTTTCCTTTGCCCCTCAACTTTCCCTTTAAGAACATAAGAACATAAGAAAATGGGAGTCTGCAGAAAGCCGATTGGCCTAAGCAAGGCAGATCCCTGTCCCACACAACCCCAATTACAAAGCCCAATTATAGGCTCAACACTCTAATACCCTGAGGATCATCTTACCAAAACCCCTTAGAGATTCACCCAGGATTACGGGGGTCTGCCCAGAGCGCTGATTGGCCCCAACCCGGCTGATCCCCCTTCACACCCAACCCTTCTCGTCCATATGCTTATCCAATTTTTCTTAAAGCTCCCTATCGTTCTTGATCCCACTATATCACTTGGTAGCCTATTCCACCAATCTACAACTCTGTTACCAAAACCAATATTTGCCTTTATAATTGCTGAGGGGCACAGGGCCTTGGGTGGGGCTTTTGTTTCCCGGGCGTTTCCGCACCCTCCTCAGCTCCCCGCCTTTGAGTGGCTTCGGTCACATGGGCATTATTAGTGGTAAGCTGGGAGGGTTCTGTGGGGGCGCTCGGTTATGGCCTTGGCCTTGCTCGGGACCTTGGGGCTGCTCGGCCAGACAGCCTGAGGAACAGCAACAACAACAACAACAACGAACAGTACTGGAACTCCGTCTATTCCTAATTATAATTAATGACAGCAAGACTAACACAAGATACAGTAGTGTCATCCTTTGCAGATGACACAAACTTAGTATGAAAATAAACACACACGGACCGTCTGCAGGCAGACATAAATGTGGTGTTGCAATGGACCAGGAAAAACAACATGCAGTTTAATGAAAAAAGCTCCAATTAGCATGATACGGAGAGAACAATGTTGTTAATCCCTTCTGTACCGTCGACATTTATGTTATTTCATTTGTGCTACTACTAATCGATTGTATTCGGTTTAGGAGGGATCTCTAGCATTTATAAGGCTTCGAACTCTCTCAATCAACCACTTTTTACTATCACATATCCTTCCTAAGTTGCATAAAATCGTCGAAATAGTGCTAGATTAAAGTATAACAGACGTCGCTGGTACTGAAAGGGGACTGTGATATTCCCCCGACGAAAAAATCGGGGTGCCATGGGCTTGTTCCGAGAGGCAGTGGACCAAGTCTTCAGCAAACTTCCCCGGCGAGCGCGAGGACATGAGGGGTATCTCATTAGACAGCTTCAGAGAGCCCTAGATGTGGAACTGCAATAGGTGTCAAATGAGCCCATCTTCGCAGGGGAACGTTCCGGAACGCCTAATGAAACAGTCTACTGCAACAAATCTCAACCAACAACGAGGGGCATCATACTCATTGGTGCTACTAGCTGTGTGGCAAAGAAATCAAAGGTACAGTGCTTAAATAATGAAACCATTAGAAGATTGGTAAAAATAGCCTAAATTGCATGTTTATTAGCTCAAATTCCAGAGGTATGGATTCCACAGTAGCCTACTGATCTCTCCAGTATCCCTGAGTAGTACAGTCACGGTCAAAAGTTTTGTTTGACCTCCATAATTTCAACTCTGGATAACTCTAGTTCGTATACATAAACAACGCCTAAATATTCAAGCTTTTTCAGGAGTGTATTGTTATTAACCAACAGAGGAAATTTAATTTGAATGCATGTATGTGGGACACGCTATTTTTCCGGGGCTGTACAGTCGCCCACGTCAGTTAATTTCCTCTTCCTGATTTTATGTAGGAAAGTAAAACATGCAAGATTGTATTTTGCTATGCTGAGTAGTTCATTCACCTGTTATAGAAACTGATGCATTGCGAATATCACTCGGAAGTCATACTATTTTACACAACCATGCATAAATCACGGAGAAGAGATTAGAACGATTGTATGCAACTGTGCATTACTCTTCATAAATTGATTATAACTATAATATGGTGAAATTGACCGAGTATCCCCTTTGACGCACGCAATTAATGAATATATATTATTGTTATTCATAGCAATGTGTTCCTCCATAGATGCTTACAGTTCCATAACTTGCAGAAATAGTGTCCTTATACGATAATATACGGTATGAAGACGTCGCCCGGGTTACGTCTTGTGGCCTGGGCCACCGTAAAACTTGGACGAAAAGTGTTCTGTTCAAGCCCTCTGAAAACACTCGCCACCATCATGCGTTTTTTGAATGTGCTAGGATTATATGCTTTTTTACGGACTTCAATTTTTTGTTTTCTTTACTACTTCGGTTTGTTCATTAAATTAGTTATGCGTACATTTTTGTATACAAGATGAAAAGTTTATTTTTGTAAATAGTTAAAAGGCGAATGGCGAAGTGTGCAAGTTAGGCCTATTGTCTCGACCGCGTCTCCCCTTCCTTCGCCCCAGAGTAACAGGGATCGGTCAACCTCTCCGCCATATTGGTGCCACTGGTGTAATTTACATTTTCCTTTCACTCTAAATAATATTATCACACCAAAAATATACATTCGACCGGAACTGAGTACAGGGATGTAGGCTATAGCTTTATGTTTGGTTCTAAATAAGAAGAGAACATAGAATTGAAATAACCTTTCGCCCCATTTTGTTGTATTTACTGTACCAAAAAATGACGTTCCAAAGACAAAGACGACTGATTACGGGAATATCTTACTCCACCTAGACGCGGCCCTCCAACTCCTCCCTCCTCCATCCCAGTGTTGCCTCCGCCACGCCCTCCACAACGCAAGTTACTTTTTGCAACTCCAGGTCGAACCATTCACTACAAATGGCAACACGTATATGGACATTGTGTCAAGACAATTAGTTTACTCTAGGTCTATTTAACATCAAACAGTATATAACTATACGAAGTCAATACAACCTACAGACCCTCAGAACACGTATTGCGATGCATAGCGAGTCAATTCGGGGGACAGATGATGCCAGGGGTATGGTCAGAAAGAATTAGGTTGCAAATAATAACCTCGCCATCACTACAGCATATTTGCTGTCCAGCGTGGCACGTCCCTTATCTTATTACACGGACATCACTGAAAGTAAATTGTAGCATAACAAAGAAGATTATGTTTGGTAACCAATATGTGTATTTGTACCTTGACAAATCGTTTACTAAGTTAGCTCGCATACTATAACGATCTTGATGGCGTGTTGATAGAGTGGATGTTGTAGGCCCATATTTATAATAATGTGTATATATGTAGTATTATGTACAATGTTGTCTAGGCCATCGTACGAGTTTGCCGGTACATATGTAGTAGCAAGTAGTACCGTTGGTACTACTTCCTACTTATAGTAGAAGTTGACATGATAAAACATAAATGGTATGCCCTATAGGCATAAGGAAACAGAGTGGTTACCTAATCTTACCTTCCGACATCATGTGCCTTTAGCCATTAATAAAATCCACCTATATTTGTAGTGACCTTGACGGTACGTCAACAAAATTTGGTATACGCGTATTTAGTATTTAATGCTTATTGAAAGGAACTATGCAGTCATGCGAATATAGGTTTCAGTTTATCAGTATAAATATGGCCAAACAATTTATGATGTATGGTACATAATATTAATGTTATACTGTAAATACGTGCTTTGTGGTCTAAAGAAATAAACCAACATAGGGGAGGGAAGTCATTGCATCTGGAGCCCATAAACACTTCAACTATCAACCCTTAGAGGTCCAGGACGGCCATCATGCTATATCACCATGAAAAACAAACCATGCAGGCTTGACCTAGAATTCCCACACATGTTACTTATAATGATAAAAGCAAATGTGTGGCTGTTCACTTAATTGATGTTGACACTAGTCTTAGATCTACAGAGTATTCCAACATTTGATTTGTTGTTACCCTATTTTGACAGGTTCATATTATGCGAGGTGATTCGCAAGGGTCAACAGGGGAAAACTATTATATCCCAGGCTAGCCACGATGATGTGAATCAATAGTAGGATAAGTAAATGTGCAGACGATACACAAAATGGGGAGAACAATTGATTCAGATAGAGAGATCAGAGTGCCTCCAAAGGGATCTAGCGATACCTTATCACGAGATGGGTCATGTAAATTGGCAGAAGGAAGTGAAGTTTAACATGGGAACAACTGCAAGGTATTAAAGATAGGGAAGTCGCATACAAATGGTTAAATAATAAACTAGCTAATATGGAATTAGAAAACTCGAATTGTGAGAAAGATCTAGGTGTGTTTGTTAGCAATGATTTGAAGCCTAGTCAACAGTGTATCAGCGTGTTCGAAACCAAGGCAAACAGGATTCTCGGGTTCATCTCTAGGAGCGTGAGTAACAGAAACTGCTGATGTTATCTTAAAACCTTTACCTTGTCATTAGTGAGATCCAATATGGATTATGCTGTTCCAATTGTTGCGTGTCCTTATCCAGAATGGACATAAATTCATTGGAGAGAGTACAACGTCGAATGACAACAATTATCCATAATATTAGAAATCTTCCGTAGAAAGAAAGGTTGAAGAAATTGGGCTTACAATTTTTTTTTTCGTTTAGGGGGGGGTGAAAGAGAGACGACAGAGTTGAGGGGATATGATAGAGGTGGTCAAGTGGGTTAGTGGGATTAACAAAGGGGACATGACAAATGTAACTAAAGCATCAGTGATAGCGAAAAAAAAAAAGAACTCGATACCAATGGTTTAAAAATTAGATAAATTTCGTTCTTCGAAAGGATATAGGCAAAGATTGGTTTGGTAACAGAGTTGGTAGATGGGTGGGAATCGACTACCAACTGCTATAGTGGGATTAAAAACGATAGGGAGCTTTAAGATTAAAATTGGGAATCAAGCATATGGGACGAGAAAGGGTTGGGTGTTGAAGGGGGATCAGCAGGGTTGGGCCAATCAGCGCTCTGACAGACCACCGTAAATCCTGCGTTAATCTCTAACCGTTTGGTAAGATGATCCTCAGGGTATTAGAGTGTTGAGCCTATAATTGGGCTTTGTAATTGGGGTTGTGTGGGACAGGGATCTGCCTTGCTTAGGCCAATCGGCTTTCTGCAGACTCACATTTTCTTATGTTCTTATGTTATTATGTTCTTAATACACACAGATGATTTAATAAACTATTATCGGAAATATATTACTTTATTTTATCTGAGAGAAAGAAACAAAGGGGTATGTTGCCTTTAGGACTTGGAGGAAGGCCTATGGACAGAGTGGATAGAGAAGGTTCTGGGGGGGAAAGTAAATTAAAAATATACGGAGTAGATGGCAAGTTGCTGTAAAGCAGTGAAGAAGCATGTATCATAAGAACATAAGAACATAAAAAAAGGGGAGCCGGCAGAAAGCCGATTGGCCTAAGCAAGGCAGATCCCTGTCCCACACCACCCCAATTACAAAGCCCAATTAAGGCTCAACACTCTAATACCCCTGAGGATCATCTTACCAAAACGGTTAGAGATTAACGCAGGCGGAATTTACGGGGGTCTGCAGAGCGCTGATTGGCCCAAACTGCTGATCCCCCTTCACACCCAACCCTTCTCGTCCATATTGCGTTATCCAATTTTATCTGTAAAGCTCCCCTATCGTTTTTAATCCCACTATAGCACTTGGTAGTCCATTACCACCCATCTTACAACTCTGTTACCAAACCAATATTTGCCTATATCTTTCTCGGAAACCGAAATTTATCTAATTTGAAACCATTGAGTACGAGGTTCTTTCGCCTATCACTGCAGCTTTTAGTACATTTGTCATGTCCCCTGTTGTTAATCCTCACTAATCCCACTTGAACACCTCCCTATCATACTCCCCTCTAAACTCTGCGTCTCTCTAACGAATGTAAGCCTAATTTCTTCAACCTTTCTTTATACGGAAGATTTCTAATATTATGGATTTCATTTTTGTCATTCTACGTTGTACTCTCTCCAATGAAAATCTATGTCCATTCTGTAATAAGGACACCAAAATTGAAACAGATAATCCCATATGGGGTCTCACTTAAGGACAAGTAAAGTTTTTAAGATAACATCAGCAGTTCTGTTACTCACACTCCGTGAGATGAACCCGAGAATCCTGTTTTGCCTTGTTTCGAACGCTTATACACTGTTGTCTAGGCTTCCAAATATCATTGCTAACAAACACACCTAGACCTTTCTCACAATTCGAGTTTTCTAATTCCACATTTAGCTAGTTTATATTTAACATTTGTATGCATCTTCCCTATCTTTAATACCTTGCATTTGTCAATGTTAAACTTCATCTGCCAATTTACTGACCATTAGTGTAAGGTATCTAGATCCCTTTGGAGGCACTCTATATCTCTATCTGAATCAATTGTTCTCCCCATCCTTCGGTATCGTCTGCAAATTTACTTATTCCTACTAGTTATACCTAAAGCAAAGGGTAATTTATGTATATAACAAACAACAGAGGACATAATACAGATCCCTGGGGGGGACACCACTTTTGACTGCTCCCCATTCTGGACTTCGTACCATTTATGCTGCTCTCTGCTTCCTACCAATTAGCCATGACCTAATCATCCCAACAACGCCCCACCCCCCCCCCAAAAAAAAAACTTATTCCATGCGCCTCAACCTTTCTCATCAATCTCTCGTGGGGGACTCTGTCCCCCGAAACGCTTGTACTGAAATCTAATATATAATTATATTCATATGAACTTGTCATTATCTACGGCTTCATATACCTCTGAGAAAAAACGAAGCAACTTAGTTAAGGCAAGAAACGTCCCTGAGTGAAATCATGCTGAGAAGAATTTATTTAAATTCCAAATGTATCGTTTGAAGTGGTTTCTAATTTTACTCGCAATAATTGACTCCAGTAGCTTGCCTATGATTGATGTAAGACTCATGGGACGGGTATTGGATGCTATTGATTTGTCACCTTTTTTGAAGATCGGAACTACGTTTGAAAGCTTCCAGGCTTCTGGAACTATACCTGTCTCTCAATGACTTGTTAAATAAAAATGTTTAATGGGTAACTTAACTCAGCCCTACATTCTTTTAATACTCTAGCATATACCTCATCAGCGACCAGGGCGATTTATGAGGTTTCCGTCTGTCAATTTCCCTTAAGCACATCATTTAACTTATAGTAACCGTACTTAACCTATGTTCTATACTTCCCCTAATATACCTTACGGACTTCTGGAAACTGTGCCAAATTTTCATTAGTGAAAACGGCAAGAAATTGAACATATACATGTACTGCACATTTCAAAATCATTTTCTGTCATTTCTCCTCTCGAAGTTTTAAGGGGACCAATTACATCTCTAACCTTGGATTTATATCGTTGTTAAAAGAAAAAACTTGAGGAGATTTTTTGACAAGTCAGTGGCAACCTTAATTTCATAATTTCTTTTTTCTTTCCTCATATCCTTTTTTAACTGTCTTGATAGATTCTGATAGTAAGCAAGTAGGTGAAGTTCGCCTGTTCTAATTGTTTCTATATATTCCTCTCTTTTGTACTACGAAGATCTAATAGTCTCTTATCCATCCATTTGGGTTGGTTCTGTGTTGATCTAAATTTTCTTTTGGGCGATTGTATTTATTTTGTGCATGGAAGACTGACGTGATAAAATTATCGTATGGATCTACCACGGGTGACGTCTATTCCTGTCTTAAGATGGACAGGTGCTTCTGAGAAGGGGTACAACTCATTTGGACACCTGGATCGACTTAAAATTTTGTGACCAATAGGGTCCGCTAATAGGGCTC
>CM064482.1:57093809-57408803 GCA_032716605.1 Paralithodes platypus | reverse complement strand
TGTTTGTGTGCGTGGTATGTGTGTATGTGGGTTGTGGTATGTGTGTGTGTGTTATGTGGTCTGTGTGTGTGTTGTGGTGTGTGTGCCGTTGATCAAATGAGTGGAATGTGATGCCTGGGGGTAGCTGGTGTGTAATGTGGTGAAGTGGATGGAAATGACTAGTGGATGGTGTGTGTGTGTGTGTGTGTTAATGTGTGTGTGTATGCATGTGTCTCTCTGTCTGTGTGAGCATAGATGTATGTGTATGTATGAGTGAATGTGGTATGTGTGTGTGGGGGGGGGGGGGGGGGGATGATCAGAGTGGAATGTGATCCCTATACTTTTGAGCTGACATTTTTCTAATGAAAATGTACACATTTATCTCGGAGGTGGGGTCTTATACATATTTGTTTTGTTCTATGAGAATGAGGATTACAAAAGGCATACCTGCCTGCAGCGAGTGCCTCCCCCAGATTTGAAACAGTGATAGGACCAAAATCAAGGGACGTTCGAGCTAAAATGCCTGGACACACGGAGTTTGAAGCAATTTAAGTCATAGGAAGAGGGAAAGACTGACTCTGGGAGAGAGTTCCAGAGCACAGCAGTTGAATAGAAGGAAGTCGGCGCCGATACAGAAGGGGTTAATGATGTAACCTCAGTAAACCAGATGCCCTGCACTGGCCAGACTGAGCATCCAACCCTTTATGGTACAGTTGACCTTGAAGAAAACCCGTGATGTACGAATTTGAACTTTGGGGCGTGGAAAGGGCATTGAGCCGATGTGTGTGTGTATGTGTGTGTGTGTGTGTTTATGTGGGGGGAGGGGAGGGGGGGAGTGTGTGTGTGTGTGTTTTTTTTTTTTTTTTTTTTTTTTAACCACCCATGTAATATACTGTATATAATATGGAGGTGTATTTGTGTCTAGGTGTTCGGTCATACACAATAATTGAGGAGCCACATTCTTTATTGTCTATCCTATAAGGCTAGATGATGGGGAAAATACTGTGCATTGTCTGTGGGTTAATAATAATAAAAACAGAAGAAGAATAAGAAGAAGAAGAAAAACGAAACTTAGGCCTATTTCGCCTCACTCCGGCAAACTTTCGGAGCTCATTATTTACGTTTCAAATATGAAGGCCAAAACTCTTGAACATTAACCTCTGTAACTCACCAACGACTACAGCAATCGAGCTAATGTTTATATATTTTGGGAAGGGCCAACCAGGGAAAAGGGGTTGTTATTTACAGCCCATAATTTTGCTCTTGCCCTTTCTACGTTACAGAGGTTATCTCTCTCTCTCTCTCTCTCTCTCAATATGGCAGGTTCGTTCGGTAGCCCCCTACGCATATTTTTAACCACGCCTCGTTGACTTACGTTAAGCCGGTATCACGAGCGCTTTTTCACATTTATCCTCAACACTGGTCTGGCAGCTTATGAGGTCAACATTTAATAGGTTGCTGTTACCTATATCCGTCTATCATCAGTCTAGTTTTCGATACCAGTACAAAATATTCCAGAAATGTTGCCAGAAAAATATTGACTATAAAAGCTCTCGTGTGATACCGGCGTTATAGTGTTAACCCTCAAGGTCACTGTTGTGATTCCATGTTTGTTATTATTCACTATTGCCCACAACCACTTCACCCACGGTACAGTTGCCCACATAAGTTATGTTCCTCTTCGTGATCTAATTATGCAGTTCTTACAAGATGACTGTTCATCAAAGAGCTGGGTCAGACATTGTTCAAATTGGACTACTTATTAAACATTGTAATGTATGTATACGATTTGACCAAATAAACTATCAATCAATCAATCAATCAGTGGTTAACCCCTCTGATTAGTCAACTGATAATCAAAATAAACCACATTCGCATTTAATTCATACAAAATGTATCGTCATACATAAAATCACTACGAGGAACAGAACTTATGTGGTCCACTGTACACAGAACTCTCCCACTAGTACCATCTTACCCCTTTCACCGTGAGCAGGCATATATTAAGATGAGGCAGAGGGTCATTTCTCAAACAGGCAGTAGTTTCCTTTTGGTGGTTACAACAACGTACTGTATTTCACTCTTAAATTCTGAAGGTGACTCGCTCTCGCTCTCTCTCTCTCTCTCTCTCTCTCTCTCTCTCTCTCTCTCTCTCTCTCTTTCTTATGACGCATTTTGGCAGTTAGTTTTGGCTATCATTAGACGATCTTAGCCAGTTTTGGATGGATCTGTGGGAATCATAAGGGTAAAGACTATCTCAAATAACCCTCTGACTTTCATATACCTTTCCTAATCTAAATAAAATCGTCTAAGAATAGCCAGAAAACAGGTAAGAAACACGTAATCGGATCTTGAAAGGGAGTACTAAAATAATTATCAATCATAACATTCATGAATGTTATTTCTTCAAAAATTTCTTCAAAAATTTCTTCAAAAAAGGTGATAAATCAATAGCATCCAATTACCGTCCCATTAGTCTCACTTCAATCATAGGAAAACTACTAGAGTCAATTATTGCTAGGAAAATGAGAAACCACTTAGAAACATTTAACTTAATCAATTCTTCTCAGCATGGATTCACTCAGGGACGGTCTTGCCTTACTAATTTGCTTAGTTTTTTCTCAGAGGTATATGAAGCAGTAGATAATGACAAGTCATATGATATTATATATTTAGATTTCAGTAAAGCTTTCGACAGAGTCCCTCATGAGAGATTGATGAGAAAGGTTGAGGCACATGGAATAGGTGGGGCGTTGTTAGGATGGATTAGGTCATGGCTAATTGGTAGGAAGCAGAGAGTCAGCATAAATGGTACCAAGTCAGAATGGGGAGCAGTCAAAAGTGGTGTCCCCCAGGGATCGGTATTAGGTCCCCTGTTGTTTCTTATATACATAAATGACCTAGATTTAGGTATAACTAGTAGGATAAGTAAATTCGCAGACGATACTAAAATAGGGAGATCAATTGATTCAGATAGCGATATAGAGTGCCTCCAAAGGGATCTAGATACCTTACATGAATGGTCAGTAAATTGGCAGATGAAGTTTAACATTGACAAATGCAAGGTATTAAAGATAGGGAAGATGCAAACAAATGTTAAATATAAACTAGCTAATTTAGAATTAGAAAATTCAGACTGCGAGAAAGATCTAGGTGTGTTTGTTAGCAATGATTTGAAGCCTAGAAAACAGTGTATAAGCGTTCGTAATAAGGCAAACAGGATTCTCGGGTTCATCTCTAGGAGTGTGAGTAACAGAACTGCTGATGTTATCTTAAAACTTTACTTGTCATTAGTGAGACCCCATATGGATTATGCTGTCCAATTTTGGTGTCCTTATTACAGAATGGACATAGATTCATTGGAGAGAGTACAGCGTAGAATGACAAAAATGATCCATAATATTAGAAATCTTTCGTATGAAGAAAGGTTGAAGAAATTAGGTTTACATTCGTTAGAGAGACGCAGAGTTAGAGGGGATATGATAGAGGTGTTCAAGTGGGTTAGTGGGATTAACAAAGGGGACATGGCAAATGTACTAAAGCTCAGTGATAGCGAAAGAACTCGTACCAATGGTTTCAAATTAGATAAATTTCGTTTCAGAAAAGATATAGGCAAGTATTGGTTTGGTAACAGAGTTGTAGACGGGTGGAATGGACTACCAAGTGCTATAGTGGGATCTAAAACTGTAGGGAGCTTTAAGATAAAATTGGATAAGCATATGGACGAGAAGGGTTGGGTGTGAAGGGGGATCAGCCGGGTTGGGCCAATCAGCGCTCTGCAGACCTCCATAATCCTGCGTTAATCTCTAACCGTTTTGGTAAGATGATCCTCAGGGTATTAGAGTGTGAAGCCTATAATTGGGCTTTGTAATGAATTGGGGTTGTGTGGGACAGGGATCTGCCTTGCTTAGGCCAATCGGCTTTCTGCAGACTCCCATTTTCTTATGTTCTTATGTTCTTAATGAATCTCTACCGTTGTTGATACGATCATATATCCTGGATGAAACCAGACTAAAAACAAATTAGCCAACAGTTCATCAGGAATATTTGTCAAGCTAGTCAATTACTGGCTTTCACCATTTAGTGTATTTTTTATTTCATCTAACAGTAGTATTTATGTAAAGGAGGTCAAATAAACAAGACCACAGTAAACCCAAACAATATATACATAAAGTGGCTAGATACACACGAGTCTCTAAAATCTCTGTCATGAGGACGTAAGAGTGAAGGTGAGATTTCCACTTGTGGGATTTTTTTTCTTAACCCCTTTCTCTCCCTGCATGTTTAACTCGCACTGCTATTGAGATCTTAAGACGTTCGCACCCATTACTTTGTCGATTTTAAAGAACTTTCTTGCTCCCCATTTCTCTGCACATGTTTTAATAACATTGCGTGCTATTTAGGTGTAGACTTTTTTTTCCTGGCGAGCGATAGCGAGCCTGGTAATGTAAGAGGAAACGGGCCTTCGTCCGGGACCCTTTTGCTACCGAAAAATTTACAAATTTATCTTGAAGAGGGTCCGGGAGTGTACTTTTTTTAAGCTTGGGGAAAAAATGGAGGTCTAAGGGTAACAAACTAAATACCTCCCCTTATAGAGAGCCAAGGTTAGGGCCCGACTAGTAACCGTTTGTAGGGGAAGGTTAACAAGGCATGTGGTACGAATATAGTGAAACGGTTGCCCATAATATCTCACTACTCTCACGACCTCGGATTTTTGTTGTTCTCTCTCCTCCTGGGTTGTATCCGGATAAATTCGGCCCTATTCCGCTCCTACGTTTAAGCCGTTGACCCTCATCCGGAAGAGTGTCAATATTTTCCTGGTAGATGCGGCCAGCGAGCCAGCAAGATATATATTTTTGTTTTGACAGCAAAGGGGGAAGCTAAATTTGGTAAAAACATTTTTAAACTACGAATAGGCAAAAATGGTCCTCCGGCGAAGACGGATTTCTCCATAGCAATCTGCTGGCTCGTTATCGCTCTCGAGGGCCAAGAAGAACTCGACAATCTGGCTGGGGAGTAGACGTCTTAAAACAGTTGGATGAATGGGGCCGAATGGATACAATGCCAGGAAAAGAAAGAAACAGGAGAGAAAGATAAAGAAATGCCATGCAGTGACCCCCCTCTAGATCTTTTAACCCATTGAGGAGGGTTAACCCCTTAGAAGAATCCGATGACACATTTCGTTTCGTGGGGGGGGGGATTTCCTAGCTATTATATAGACGCATATTTTTCAGGATTAGAAGGAGCTATTATGGGAGGTCAGAGGGTTGATTGAGAGAGTTCTTTACCCTCATAATTAGGAAGGGTATATGGGGGTGCAGAGGGTTGATTGAGAGCAGGCCTTTACCCTCATATTAGGAAGGGTATATGGAGTCAGAGGGAGTTGATTGAGAAGAGTCCCTTTGACCCTCATAATGAGGAAGGGTATATGGGAGTCAGAGGGTTGATTGAGATAGTCTTTGACCCTCCATAATTAGGAAGGGTATATGGAGTCAGAGGGTTGATTGAGAGAGTCTTAACCCTCATCTTAGGAAGGGTAATATGGGAGTCAAGAGGGTAATGATTGAGAGAGTCTTTACCCTCATCAACTTAGGAAGGGTCATATGGGAGTCAGAGGGTTGATTGAGAGAATCTTTAACCCTCATCATTAGGAAGGTCGTATCAATGGGAGTCAGAGGGTTTGATTGAGAGGAGTCTTTACCCTACATAATTAGGAAGGGTACCTATGGGAGTCAGAGGGTTTGAATTGAGAGAGTCTTTACCCTCATAATTTAGGAAGGGGTATATGGGAGTCAGAGGGTTGATTGGAGAGAGGTCCTTTACCCTCATAATTAGGAAGGGTATATGGGAGATCAGAGGGTTGATTGAGAGAGTCTTTACCCTCCATAATTTCGGAAGGGTATATGGGATTCAAGAGGGTTGATTGAGAGGTCCTTTAACCCTCATAATTAGGAGGGTATATGATGAGTCAGAGGGTGATTGAGAGAGTCTTTACCCCAGACTTGGAAGGTATATGGGATGGTCAGAGGGTTGATTGAGAGAGCTCTTGTACCCTCATAAATTCCCACAGATCCTTCACTAGGCAGACTATAATCGCATAATAATAATAACCAGAACAAAAACTCTTAAAAGGCTAAATAAGCTTCAAAGGGTTAACTAAATAGAGGGCCAAGGTTATAGAGTAAATGGTGAACCGTTGGAGGGGGTGTGGGGTGGGGTAGACAAATTCGTGGACCCCCTATGTTTTTCTTTAATGCACTATATTTTATTCGTCGGGATTGATTTTTGGGATGGCAATTGCTTTTTCATCAATAAAATATGTATAACTCTAGTTTTGTAATTTGATATGTAAATGATTACATAGACTATTCATAAATATATACATAATTAGTTTTCCAGAAATATTTCCGTGATTAGAAATAGGTGAGGTCCACGAATTTCAATGGGCGAACTGGTAACCCCACTACAGTATATACAACCTATAGGTAGCGCCAGCGAACTTGACAATAATCTTGACCCCTTAAATTGTTATTAAACTCGCTATGAATGAAAGCCAATCGGGCTGACCGGCTTCTATCATTTGGGAAGAGTCCACCAGTATATAGGTTGTGGATATTTGCAGCCAGTTTTGCCAACTAGGCCCTTGTTGAGTTTACAGAGAGGCTCAGGGATAATCTTTATTGTAAAGTTCGTTGGCGTTACCTATACCCGATTGTGCTAAACTCTCCACTGCTATGCGAGTAAAGGGCCTTACAGGGGCAAGGTTAGACAAGAGCGACCGTTGAGGAGATGGTTCATGATTCAATAGACCACTTTGCGAGTTTCAGGCTATAAGGAAAGTTGGAGCTGTACTTATCGGAACTATGGCAGAATTACTATCTAGGAAATACGACTCTAGTACATTTAATAAATACATATAGACCCCATTTAACATACTTTTGTTTTCAATCATGCATGGTACTGTCTTGTATGTATGTAAATGTAACTATATGTATATATGTAGTGTATATTAACGCTGGCACTTACCTATTTTTTAAGGAGGGGTTTTTTCTGGACCCCTTCCTCCCCTCATTTTTTTAAGATACTCGCGCCCATTAGCTTGGCGAGTGGAATACCGTTTCCGTGCCATTTAGGTGTCAAGTATGTTCCTGGCAAGCGATAGCAAGCCTGCAAGTTTTAGAAAAATCGGCCTTCGGCCGGGGCATTTTTCTACTGGAAATACAAATTATCTCGAGAAAGAGGTCTTGGGGATATATTGTTAGCTTGATGGAGGTCTAGGGATATATTGTTAAAGCTTGATGGAGGTCTAGGGATATATATGTTAAGCTTGATGGAGGTCTAGGGATATATTGTTAAGCTTGATGGAGGTCTAGGTATATATGGTTAAGCTTGCATGGAGGTCTAGGTATGAATCTAGAAAGAAAATATTAATAATAAACAAATAAATAAATAAATAAACACATAAACTAGAAACTCTCCCCTCAAGAATCAATTAGTAACCTGAACTTTGGTAATTTGTACGCTGGACGCGGAACAACAAACGCCCAGACTGCTGCCCAACCTATGCCACCACCGGCTCGGGTCCTGCCAAATTAATTGATGCTGCCAGAATGTTCGCTGAAGTATGCTGCTTGCTGTTCCGGCGAGAGTACACAGAAAACGACCGCAAATAGTGTGGGGCCGAAAGTTTTAAGAACGGTCGGGTGTGTGGAAGCTAGCTTCCACGATGGGTATATAGCTCTGTTTCAAGGTTATAACGGTTAACGATTTGTGGTTTTTGTTGTTACTCGTGTGTGTGTGTGTGTTGTCATTGAGTGTGTAGTGAACATTGAGTTGTGGTGGTGTGTGTGTGTGTGGTGTTGTGTGAGTGTGGTGACAAGTGGTGTGTGCGTCTCCTCTCATTGAGTGTGTGTTGAACATTGAGTGTGGTGTTTGGTCCCGAGAGACAGTATATTTTGTGTCTGTGTGCGTGGCAGTGTGTGTGCGCGTGGCATTGTGTGTGCATGTGCAGTGTGTGTGTGTGGTATGTGAATCCTTTATGTATATAACGGTTAAAATCCTATACTTTGCCCTTTTCGGTTGATTGATTTACATTATACAAATAATTGGACGATACATTTGCACTAAAAACAAAACAAGACACACCTTTTTTTGTTTTATATAAATATATATTTATAAATATATAGCTATATATTATATATATATATATATATATATATATATATACCGTGTATATATACAGTATAATATATATATATTTTTTTTTTTTTTTTTTTTTTTTTTTTTTTATTGATGCCCACCCTGCCTAATGTACAAGACGGTGTAATAGGGGTGTAATAGGTGTAAATTCTTGTGTACAATAATATGTGTTATCATTTTATACTGGCTAACAATAAATAATGTATTTCCGCTAAGAATAAAACTAAATGCCTTCTGTTGTCAAATAGCTTACTTGATGATCAGGTGTTTTTTGGGCGGGGTGTCGTTTCGGGGGGGGGGGGGGGGGCTTTTAGCAATTTAAATTTCAGGCTATAAGGAAGTTGGAGCTGTATACATCCGATATGAGACATATAAGCAATAATAATGTAGTTTTGCAGGGGGGGGGGGGGGGGGGGGGGGGGGGGGGGGGGGGGGGGGGGGGGGGGGGGTTCATAGAAAGTAAGATTAATTAGGTTTTATGTAATTTGTAAATGTACTACAAACCGTATTTTAGCTGGTAATTCCTGCAAGCAATAAAGTATCTACAAGCAACCAACGTCCTTATAGAACCGAAATTCGCAAGTGGTCAATCGCAAAGCATGTATTTTATTATCATCATTTTTAATACACTAACAGATGAATTGTGTGTTGAATATATACATTTACTTATAATATTTTATAATTAACATGTCACAAATTGAGATCTGGCTTACATTTTTGTCCAATTGATTTTAATTGTACATCATTTCCAGATATAATTATGTTAGATAGCATCAAATTTATAGTTAGTAATAGATATACTCTCTCTCTCTCTCAGGTCAATGAGTCATTCACACCTGCATAGAGGATGAGTAAACTATGCCCTCAGGATAATACAACCGTCACACACACACACACACACACACATTTTGCCTCGAACGTCCCTTGATTTTGGCCCTGTCACTCTTTCAACTAAGAGGGAGGCACTTGCTATAGGCAGTTCTGCCTTTTGCCTCCCTCACTCACATAGAAAAAAAAAAAACACACACACACGCACGCACACACAAATGCACTACAGAAATAGATCATTACAAGGCAACCCAAATTTAAATTGTAAAATCTGGTATAAATGGACCATAAGGATAACAAAGTAGGAGAGAGAGAGAGAGAGAGAGAGAGAGAGAGAGAGAGAGAGAGAGATAGAGAAAGCGAGAGAAAGCGAGAGCGAGAGAGTGGGAGGGAAAGAGACAGGGAGGAGAGGATGGTTGATTCAGAACTATCTATAGGGAGACTCCTTCATATTTTGATTATATTACAGGTGTCATATTGGATCCCTCAGGATATATTTTAACAATAGCATGGTAAATATAATATGAAACAGCTTAGTATAGATAGCATAGCATAATGTATACTAGTATATCACTACATAGCATTATAGCAATACCTATTAAAGTATAGCACTACATAATTATAGTGAATAATTTCATATAGTATAACTTTGTTTATAATAGTATAGCATCTTAGTGTACCATACCATATCATAGTAGTCCAAATCATACCCTGAAAATATTTTATATCCCAGAATATTACAGAATATCTTTGTCTAGCATAGTTTAATTTAACCCCTTATGTACCGGCGACGTCTATATTATTTTATTTCAGCTACATTTAGACGATTTTATGAAGCTTAGGAAGGATATATGGTAGCTAAAAGAATTAATTGAGATAGTCTGTAGCCTTCTAAATGAGTAGACGTCCTTCCTAAGCTGTACACAAAATCGACTAATAGTGACCAGAATATATATAATGAAAAGTACATCACCGGTACAGAATAGAATAGTATGCCATAGAAAACTATAATGGCAGGTGCTAAAAAGTCATTGTAGGTCACCAGCACCAAAATAATTAGAGTAGGCTATAGCTTACCTAATTGACTTACAGCTAGGTTTTAGCCTAATGTACTACAAAGAGGGTTTATTTTACTTTAGCGTATTTAACTCTTAATATAAAACCTTTGCCTTCATGAAGATGAAAAATTCGATGATCATAATCATTCCGCTAATATTTTTGGATTTTTTGTGCACTGGTATCGGAAACAATACAGAAAGATAGATTCGCTTAGGTAGGTACAATTATTAAATACGTTTACTTCATCAACAACTGAAAATAAACAAAGTTGTGGGTAAATGAGCTAATGTGATTCCAGCCTAAGTTAGCGTAGTTTCTCTTATCTAAGTATGAATATTTGTATCTTCCCTGACCTTATTGCTAGCTTAGAAATCTACCGACCATGAATAAGAGCCGCGCGGTCGATACGTCCTAGCATGTATCAAAATACATAGACTATGTATCTTGGCATGTATAATCATGTTCGCACCCAGTCGGGGGACACCTCGATGACATAATACAGGTATAGACTATTAACACAGAATATTGACACACATACCAAAGCCATTCCAAGAGCTTCCTCTATCTACAACACCCCTTCTCTGCTATCTACACTCTCCCAGCCGTATGGTCCTTGTGTACTGTCTGATGGCGTTAATGGATTTCCAAATGTAAGGGCAAGTTCCATAAACAATATGTCGGATAATATAGAGACGTCTAAGGATTCTCCTTATAAATGACTCGGGGGGTCCCTTGGCGCCAGTAGGATTAGTACGAACTCAGGTGGGGCCTGGACTTTCAAATACCATGATCATCCGTCACTATAATCATATTCTACCACTAATGTAATGTTTACAAGACGATAGACTAATCCATGAACAAACATATTTTAATGTGGTAAGATTTAGGTATGCAATGCTTTGGAGATTATTTAATAAGCAGTTTTGTTTGTATAAAAGACGAAACGTTTTTTTTGACGAACTCTCCCAAGTTCGGCCTATTTTACCTGGCGGCCGGTCCTTTGAAGACTCTCCTCATCATTTTGACCTGGGATGCAAATTCCCGAAGTCGGGAAGGGTTGATCACTCACCAGAAGTTATACTAAACTAATGTTTAAGGTCAATGGGACTATCAAGAATACCTATGGTAGCCTAATCTGACTTAACCTAACCTGGCCTAACCATTAATCCAAGTTAAATTAGAAGAGGTGGCGTTGGCTAAACATGAGGTTATGTTAGGTTAGGGCAGGGTAGACTAAGATAAGTGACCTAGAAGGGTCACTAGATCTGTTGTTGCTTGATTTCCTTTGTACTCCTTTGTACCTACATTGACCTGGTAATAGAAAAATACTGTCGCACGAGAGTATAAATACCTCTTGACTCACTCAGCACCGGCGACGTCCTGTTCATTATATGCTGGCAATGATTAGACAATTTTAATCAACTTAGGAAGGACGTCTACCTATTCAAATGCTGCAGACAGTCTCCATTAATCCTTTTAGCTACCGTACATAATATGTCCTTAGCTTCATAAAAACAACAAATCGTCCATGGTACTGAAAGGGCTAACTTAGGATACCCCCCACCGCAACCCCCTGGACACCTGAGGGGCCCCTGAGGCAATAAATTAAAGGGTGAGGAAAGAAAACAAAATCGTGTTGGAACTTGGAACAGAATTAAAGCTCCTTGAAGTCGTTTGTGGGCTTGGCCTGAGTTTAAAGCTATACCCTGTTTAAAGGAAGGTTTTTAGATACCACTCTGTTTACGCAGAGTTGATAAATCACAAACCAAATTATGAGTGAGTAGATCATGCACTACCAGAGAGAAAGAGAGGAGGGAGAGATATACTATATAATGTACAGTATAGTCACTTTATAGTACGTGTGGTAAAATGGTGTTATTAAGGGGAGACGGTCTTTTTCTGGTCCCCTTTCTCCCTCGTGTTTAGTCCCATTATGTTTGAGATTTTTAGACGTTAGGCCCATTTGTTTGGCGATTTTAAGACCTTTCGTCCCATTTCGTTATAAATTTTAAAACCTATCGTGCCATTTAGGTGTCGATTTTTTTCCTGGCGAGCGATAGCGAGCCTGTATTTGTAAGAGGAACCGGCCTTCGGCCGGTACATTTTTCTACCGAAAAATGTACAAATGTATCTTGAGGGGGGGGGGGGTCTAGGGGATGTTTTTCTAAGTTTGAGGGATATCTAGCGAGGAAACTATGAATGAATGAATTTATAGGCCAAAAAAGCAGTCAGTGTCCCCTTAATATGTGTGTACAAACTGCTGAATTTAAGGAATTAACCGATACGACGTAAACATATAACGACGGTATAATTCCCACTAAACTAAACGGTTAAATAGTTCCATTGTCTTCTTATGAACAGTAACGATTTCCGACGCATGACTCAGGCCGGGAACCAGTCACCATATTGATCTCAGGCCACCCCCAAGTTAAAAAAAAAAAAAAAAAAAAGAGGGAAAAAGAAAAGAACACAAAATATGAAAAGTGGGGATTGGGCCTGAGTATATAGGTAGGTAGTAGATAGGTAGGTCTTGTTTTATATATACAGTATACAGTATATATACAGTATATACCGGTATATATATATCAAGTATATCTCAAAAATTACACATGAGCTACTAAGTGTGTTTATACTTCCAGCCGGACTCTAACCACCGACAGTCAGGACGAGTGTCCATGTTTTAATCCACTACACCACGGCGTGATAAAGGGTACTTAACCGTTTTCATATTTATATAAAGGAGAAGGAAATCCTACTTGGATAATGTATTTTAATTCATACACAAGTCATAAGATCCATATTCCAGGATACCATACAGGGATTATTACAAGTACCCCCACGCAAGTTGGGTTATATTAATTTCATATAATTCTCGCCCAGCTAAGCCCTAGAGTCATTAATATCCAGTATATCCCACAAATACGCGTGAGCTACTAAATGTTTTTATACTCCCAGCCGGACTCAAACCACCCATTGTCAGGCCGAGTGTCCATGATTTAATCCATCACTACACAATATTATATAAACTAGCTAATATGAAATTAGAAAACTCGGACTGTGAGAAAGATCTAGGTGTATTTGTTAGCAATGCTTTGAAACCTAGAACATGTGTATAAGCGTTCGTAACAAGGCACATAGGATTCTGGGGTTCATATCTAGGAGTGTGAGTATCATCCCTGGTACTGAAAGGGTTAACTTAGGATACCCCCCACCGCAACCCCCTGGACACCTGAGGGCCCCGAGGCAATAAGTTAAAGGGTGAGGAAAGAAAAAAAAATCGTGTTGGAACAAAATTAAAGCTCCTGGGAGTTGTTGACACATTAAGTCGTTTGTGGGCTTGGCCTGAGTTTAAAGCTATACCCTGTTTAAAGGAAGGTTTTTAGATACCACTCTGTTTACGCAGAGTTGATAAATCACAAACCAAATTATGAGTGAGTAGATCGATCATGCACTACCAGAGAGAAAGAGAGGAGGGAGAGATATACTATATAATGTACAGTATAGTCACTTTATAGTACGTGTGGTAAAATGGTGTTATTAAGGGGAGACGGTCTTTTTTCTGGTCCCCTTTCTCCCTCGTGTTTAGTCCCATTATGTTTGAGATTTTTAGACGTTCGGCCCATTTGTTTGGCGATTTTAAGACCTTTCGTCCCATTTCGTTATAAATTTTAAAACCTATCGTGCCATTTAGGTGCCGATTTTTTTCCTGGCGAGCGATAGCGAGCCTGTATTTGTAAGAGGAACCGGCCTTCGGCCGGTACATTTTTCTACCGAAAAATGTACAAATGTATCTTGACGGGGGGGGGGGGGGTCTAGGGGATGTTTTTCTAAGTTTGAGGGATATCTAGCGAGGAAACTATGAATTAATGAATTTATAGGCCAAAAAAGCAGTCAGTGTCCCCTTAATATGTGTGTACAAACTGCTGAATTTAAGGAATTAACCGATACGACGTAAACATATAACGACGGTATAATTCCCACTAAACTAAACGGTTAAATAGTTCCATTGTCTTCTTATGAACAGTAACGATTTCCGACGCATGACTCAGGTGGCCTTGACTCAGGCCGGGAACCAGTCACCATATTGATCTCAAGGCCACCCCCAAGTTAAACAAATACAATAAAAAGGAAAAGAGGGAAAAAGAAAAGAACACAAAATATGAAAAGTGGGGATTGGGCCTGAGTATATAGGTAGGTAGTAGATAGGTAGGTCTTGTTTTATATATACAGTATACAGTATATATATATATATATATATATATATATATATATATATATAGGCTATATATATATATATATATATATATAGGCTATATATATATATATATATATATATATATATATATATATATATAAAGTATATCTCAAAAACTACACATGAGCTACTAAGTGTGTTTATACTTCCAGCCGGACTCTAACCACCGACAGTCAGGACGAGTGTCCATGTTTTAATCCACTACACCACGGCGTGATAAAGGATACTTAACCTTTTCATATTTATATAAAGGAGAAGGGAAATCCAACTTGGATAATGTATTTTAATTCATACACAAGTCATAAGATCCATATTCCAGGATACCATACAGGGATTATTACAAGTACCCCCACGCAAGTTGGGTTATATTAATTTCATATAATTCTCGCCCAGCTAAGCCCTAGAGTCATTAATATCCAGTATATCCCACAAATACGCGTGAGCTACTAAATGTTTTTATACTCCCAGCCGGACTCAAACCACCCATTGTTAGGCCGAGTGTCCATGATTTAATCCATCACTACACAATATATAAACTAGCTAATATGAAATTAGAAAACTCGGACTGTGAGAAAGATCTAGGTGTATTTGTTAGCAATGATTTGAAACCTAGAACATAGTGTATAAGCGTTCGTAACAAGGCACACAGGATTCTGGGGTTCATCTCTAGGAGTGTGAGTAACAGAACTTCTGATGTTATCTTAAATCTTTACTTGTCATTATTGAGACCCCATATGGATTATGCTGTTCAATTTTGGTGTCCTTATAACAGCATGGCCATACAGTAGATTCCTTAGGGAGAGTACAACGTAGAATGACAAAAATGATCCATAATATTAGAAATCTTCCATATGAAAAAGGTTGAAGAAATTATGCTTACATTCATTAGAGAGACGCATAGTTAGAGGGGATATGATAGAGGTGTTCAAGTGGGTTAGTGGAATTAATAAAGGGGACATGAAAGATGCACTAAAGCTCAGTGATAGCGAAAAAAAACTCGAACAAATGGTTTCAAATTAGATAAATTTCGTTTCAGAAAACATATATTGTAGGCAAATATTGGTTTGGTAACAGAGTTGTAGATAGGTGGAATAGGCTACCAAGTGCTATAGTGGGATCAAGAACGATAGAGAGCTTTAAGACAAAAATAGATAGGCATATGGACGATATGGGTTGGGTGTGAGGGGGATCTGCCGGGTGTTGGGCCAATCGGCGCTCTGCAGACCCCATTGTCTGTCCTCTGGTCGTTTTTGGTGAGGTCGGTCCTCATGGTTATTAGTGAGCTAGGCCTATAATTAGGCCTTGTAATTGGGGTTGGGTGTGAGAGGGATCTGCCTTGTGTGGGCCAATCGGCTTTCTGCAGACTCCCATTTCCTTATGTCCTTGTCTACACCACGGCGTGATAATGCCCTGACTGTCGGTGGTTCGAGTCCGGCTTTACCAATTCTACAATCAACAACTTACCCATAACCTACAACAACTCCCTGCTACTCACAAATGAGACGGATAAGAGCTCGTACCGAGGCTCCGCGCTGTTTCTACTTTACATTTACTTCTATCACTGCCGCCATTCGTCTGCTCCTTACTGAAAACAATCCTTGAGAATTTAAACCAATATATGTACGTAGTGTACCATAAGATTATGTTCTTCGTATTGCGCGTGTGAAATATTTAACTACACCTTTGCTTACCATAGTCTTATTTAATTTATACGTGTGTTTGGTCTCACACTAAGCTAATGGGGCAAATGTCTTAACATCTCATAACTAATAAGGTTAAACATGAGGGAGAAAGGGGGCAGAATATATCCCCTTAATATATATATCTTTTAATCCATTCATCAGTCTTTTACTCCTCACCACATAATACGTAATCCTCACCCAGTCATCCGTTTGTTTCATCCGTCAGTCGCTCCCTCATTATACCTACCATCACATTCATCCATCTCGTACTTCTCACCGCCATACACTTAGTCATCCGTTAGTTCATCCGTCTTTCACTTCCCCCACCGTCCCCTGCCCACCATCCACCCAATCATCCGTTAGTTCACCCGTCTCCCACTTCACCCCCTTCCCCCCCCCCCCCCCCCCCCCCCCCTTCCTCCCTACCATCCACCCAGTCATCCGTTAGTCAATCATTCCTCAGTCCACCCGTCTCCCACTTCCCCCTCTCACCCCATCCTCCACCCCTACCCCGGAGTTGCTATAAGGAAGTAAGCTAAATAAAACACTATTCCGGTTACGACCTTGGGCAGCCTCTCATATGTCAGGGAAGCATTTTTAATATATTTTTTATTGATTTTTCAATTCACATTTAATTATTAATATATTTTATTGCAATTATATTATTATTGTATTATATTTGTTTGTTATTATGTTTTTATTTTATTGTAGTATATACATTTATTTTTAATTAATTGCATTATTATTTTTGTATTACATTTATTTTAATATATTTTGTAACTGATCAACAATGTGTAACCTCTTAAGTCTCACACAGCTTGATATGAACATACAAATAACACTTCTTAGCTTGGGAAAGATCTGTAGGGATAGTTTGGTATGGCTGCATGGCGTAAAGTATAGTCACGCTCAAATTTCACTGCAATAATATTATAAACTTTATACACCTTTATTGGCAAAGATGTGCTCCTCAACAAAGACCAAATCTTGAATATAAGGTGTGTATGTGTGTGTGTGTGGGTGTGCGTGTGTGTGACCAATCCGTGTTTGTACAGGACCAATGTGTGTTTGTGTACGTATAATTTTGTCCTCTACTTCGACATGCAGGTATAACAGAACTTGTTAATCCCTGTGACTGTGTAGTGTGTGTATGAGTATGTTTGTCCTGGTTCTCCATGTAGGTGTGAAGAAACGTGACATGTTAACCCTTTCACGCTTTTGACGCAATTTTGAGCCTATTTGGGATACTTTAGAGCCTTTGTTACCATCAGGGGTATTTAGAAACCTTTAGTTTAGTTACTTCAACCTCTGCAGTTGTCTTTGAGTTAGCTGTGGGCAGAAAACTAATTTTGGAGAGGTAATTACCTGTTGGAGAGAGAGAGAGAGAGAGCGTGCCTCCGCCTAATTTGGAAAAGGTAAGTTCTCTACCAATCACCTCCAAAACGTAATCACTTCCTACGTGTCGCACATCCTATCTGCCCACCAAATTCCGTGGAAATCGGTTCATAACTTTTTGAGGTATCTTCTTCACAGACAAACGGACAAACAGACTGACAGACAAACGAAGGTAAAAACATAAGCTCCTCCATCTTCCTTAGCGGAGGTGATAACAAAATTAATCGATAGAAGGGTTGATAACTATTGGGATACAGATTAGAACATAAGAACATAAGAACATAAGAAAATGGGAGTCTGCAGAAAGCCGATTGGCCTAAGCAAGGCAGATCCCTGTCCCACACAACCCCAAATCAATTACAAAGCCCAATTATAGGCTCAACACTCTAATACCCTGAGGATCATCTTACCAAAACGGTTAGAGATTAACGCAGGATTATGGGGGTCTGCAGAGCGCCGATTGGCCCAACCCGGCTGATCCCCCTTCACACCCAACAGAGATGGAGATGGAGACAAAAAACAAAAACCGTGATTGTTATACGGAAGTGGACCAAGGACACTTCTGTTTAGCAATTAAACAATTAATCTAGCGAGAAACGTTAATAGGTATCGGTATGAAAACTAGGGATATTCTAGAGATGTTATTTGTCTATAATGTTTCAGTTTTGCTATCTAATATCAAAATGTTCTCGAGTTACAAATACTAGCCTAGAAAATTATATTTGTGATTTAAAAATGGCAACTCTGGCAGGAAGATAGGAGAGAATTCGAATGGAGTGTGAAGCAGAGATCCTGTTGTAAGGAAGACGGGCCATCGTTTTCTTTGGTCGCCATTTTGGTGCCGTAATTATCAAACCACGATGCAATGTTTTATTCTATGTCATGCATAATTTAGATCCAAAGAACAAATTGAATATATCCTGTACTAACATTACAGAATGTGTATCCTGGGCACGGTCATCTTGAGTGCAAAGAGAGGCTAATGACATGAGTGTCACCAATGTGGAGGAGGTTGGCCGATCTGTCACCATAAGGTCTCTAGAATTTTAAAAGAACAACTATTTCAAAAGAAGGAGAAGAAGAAGAATAAGTATAAATAAGTAACACCCCGTTCTTAACATTAATCATCAATTACAAACCCCAATGTACTTGAATAAACTAATGAATGCATATGGTCCTACCGGGATTCGAACTCGGGACACCACACCCAGAACATAAGCACCTAAACCATTACACCACCAACACAGTTATAAACAGGAAGAGAACGAAAAAGACACAATAATAAGGTTCAAAATTCTTCCCAACGATCACTATGGGACTGAAGTCGGTGTCACACGAGCGATTTTTCCGTCAATTTTTAGGAGCAATTGTAGTCTGACAGGCTGAAAATTTCAGATATATCTACCACCTAACGTAATCTACCGTCAGTCTAGTTCCCGATCCCAGTGTAAAAAAGCCTCAAAATATCACGAGAAAAAACTTGCTCATCGAAAGTTGCCGGAAAAGCGCTCGTGTGACACCACCTTTACGAGAAGGCAGCAACACATATTATACCACTGTGATTAAACCCTTCTGTACCGAAGGGGTTAAGGCGACGTATTTTTAATTTATATTGTAGCTACATTTAGACGATTTTATGAAGCTTAGGAAGGGTATATGGTAGCTAGAAGAATGAATTGAGATATTCAGTAGCCTATTAATTAGTAGACATCCTTCTTAAGCTGAATAAAATCGTCTAATAGCTGCCAGAATTTAATGCAATGGAAGTCACCGGTACAGAAAGGGTTAAAAAGAGGTTTTTGTGTTCTGTCTTTTCTGGACCCCTTCTCCCTCATACTTATCCCCATTAGTTTTGACATTTTTAGACGTTCGCCCCATTAGCTTTGTGATTTTAAGACCTTTCGGCCCATTTCTGTTCCAATTAAGACCTTTCATGTCATTTCGGTGTCGATTTTTTCCTGGCGAGAGATAGCGAGCATTTTTCTACCGAAAAATTCCCAAATTTAACCCGAAGTGAGTGTGTGGTCGATCTCTGTTGCTATACAGTCTCTAGAAGGGACAGTAGACAAAGGAAGACCTGATAAGATAATTGAATGAGAGGGAGCCTGTGTGGAATGTTGATAAGACGAGTAGTATTTGTCTTGTGTGCATTGAAACAATAAATTTCACTTGATGTATGCTTCCTTGTGTTGAAGTTTCTGTGTTTGCACAATTAAGCTATTTCAGGACAATCGCGTCACAAAAAAATAAAATAATAATAATTCTGGCTAACAGTAGACTTATATTCAGCTTAGGAAGGGCCTCTAAAAGTCAAAGGGATATGCTATATTTCATCATCTAACAGGGACAGGAAAAAAAGCAAGCACTGAATTAAACTTACAAGGTACCAACATTTCTTCAGGCCCCGTTTAGCATCAATGTTCTATAAATGAAAGCAAACGGGCTATACAATACCGGGCAACGTGGTTTCAGAGCGGGAAGATTGTTTCTCACAACTGCTGGAATATTGTGACAATATTCATAAATCTCTAGGAGAAAGGAAAAACGTGGACGCCATATATACTGAGTTTGCAAAGGCATTTAAATATTGTGACGTGGTATAATCTCCCACAAACTTAAATTAAATGGGATAGCAGGCAAAATTGGTAGGTGGATATACAACTCGCAAACCTGCGGCAATCTTGTACCAGTTAACAAAGCCACATCTGAGCCTTTGATGTCTAAAGCTTAGTTCCCCAACGAACAGTAGGTGATGGGCTGGTCTATCAGAATGAGAGTTGAGCGTTCTCTGCCATACCCATAGCTTACTCTGACTGTTCCTTTTACTTATATATTTTCTAGATCTCAAGTGACGGCGTCTTTTCCGTGGATTGACCTCCCTACTGCCAACCCTGGCAGATTGGGAGCCAAAGCGTCACATTTTTCCTTTGCCCCTCAACTTTCCCTTTAAGAACATAAGAACATAAGAAAATGGGAGTCTGCAGAAAGCCGATTGGCCTAAGCAAGGCAGATCCCTGTCCCACACAACCCCAATTACAAAGCCCAATTATAGGCTCAACACTCTAATACCCTGAGGATCATCTTACCAAACCAGTTAGAGATTAACGCAGGATTACGGGGGTCTGCAGAGCGCTGATTGGCCCAACCCGGCTGATCCCCCTTCACACCCAACCCTTCTCGTCCATATGCTTATCCAATTTTTTCTTAAAGCTCCCTATCGTTCTTGATCCCACTATATCACTTGGTAGCCTATTCCACCCATCTACAACTCTGTTACCAAACCAATATTTGCCTTTATAATTGCTGAGGGGCACAGGGCCTTGGGTGGGGCTTTTGTTTCCCGGGCGTTTCCGCACCCTCCTCAGCTCCCCGCCTTTGAGTGGCTTCGGTCACCTGGGCATTATTAGTGGTAAGCTGGGAGGGTTCTGTGGGGGCGCTCGGTTATGGCCTTGGCCTTGCTCGGGACCTTGGGGCTGCTCGGCCAGACAGCCTGAGGAACAGCAACAACAACAACAACAACGAACAGTACTGGAACTCCGTCTATTCCTAATTATAATTAATGACAGCAAGACTAACACAAGATACAGTAGTGTCATCCTTTGCAGATGACACAAACTTAGTATGAAAATAAACACACACGGACCGTCTGCAGGCAGACATAAATGTGGTGTTGCAATGGACCAGGAAAAACAACATGCAGTTTAATGAAAAAAGCTCCAATTAGCATGATACGGAGAGAACAATGTTGTTAATCCCTTCTGTACCGTCGACATCTTATTTATTTGATTTTGGCTACTATTAATAGATTTTATTCAGTTTAGGAAGGATCTCTAGCATTATAAGACTTCGAACTGTCCCAATCAACCACTTTTTACTATCACATATCCTTCCTAAGTTGCATAAAATCGTCGAAATAGTGCTAGATTAAAGTATAACAGACGTCGCTGGTACTGAAAGGGGACTGTGATATTCCCCCGACGAAAAAATCGGGGTGCCATGGGCTTGTTCCGAGAGGCAGTGGACCAAGTCTTCAGCAAACTTCCACGGCGAGCACGAGACATGAGGGGTATCTCATTAGACAGCTTCAAGAGAGCCCTAGATGTGGAACTGCAATAGGTGTCAAATGAGCCCATCTTCGCAGGGGAACGTTCCGGAACGCCTAATGAAACAGTCTACTGCAACAAATCTCAACCAACAACGAGGGGCATCATACTCATTGGTGCTACTAGCTGTGTGGCAAAGAAATCAAAGGTACAGTGCTTAAATAATGAACCATTAGAAGATTGGTAAAAATAGCCTAAATTGCATGTTTATTAGCTCAAATTCCAGAGGTATGGATTCCACAGTAGCCTACTGATCTCTCCAGTATCCCTGAGTAGTACAGTCACGGTCAAAAGTTTTGTCTGACCTCCATAATTTCAACTCTGGATAACTCTAGTTCGTATACATAAACAACGCCTAAATATTCAAGCTTTTTCAGGAGTGTATTGTTATTAACCAACAGAGGAAATTTAATTTGAATGCATGTATGTGGGACACCGCTATTTTTCCGTGGCTGTACAGTCGCCCACGTCAGTTAATTTCCTCTTCCTGATTTTATGTAGGAAAGTAAAACATGCAAGATTGTATTTTGCTATGCTGAGTAGTTCATTCACCTGTTATAGAAACTGATTCATTGCGAATATCACTCGGAAGTCATACTATTTTACACAACCATGCATAAATCACGGAGAAGATAGAACTATTGTATGCAACTGTGCATTACTCTTCATAAATTGATTATAACTATAATATGGTGAAATTGACCGAGTATCCCCTTTGACGCACGCAATTAATGAATATATATTATTGTTATTCATAGCAATGTGTTCCTCCATAGATTCTTACAGTTCCCTAACTTGCAGAATAGTGTCCTTATACGGTATGAAGACGTCTGGGTTACGTCTTGTTGCCTGGGCCACGTAAACTTGGACGAAAAGTGTTCTGTTCACCCTCTGAACACTCCGCCACCATCATGCGTTTTTTGAATGGCTCTGATTATATGCAAGGACTTCAATTTTTGTTTTCTTTACTACTTCGGTTTGTTCATTAAATTAGTTATGCGTACATTTTTGTATACAAGATGAAGTTTATTTTTGTAAATAGTAAAAGGCGAATGGCGAAGTGTGCAAGTAGGCTATTGTCTCGACCTCGTCTCCCCTTCCTTCGCCCCAGAGTAACAGGGATCGGTCAACCTCCGCCATATTGGTGCCACTGGTGTAATTACATTTTCCTTTCACTCAAATAATATTATCACACCCAAAATATACATTCGACGGCACTGGTACAGGATGTAGGCTATAGCTTTATGTTTGGTTCTAAATAAGAAGAAAATAACTTTCGCCCCATTTTGTTGTATTTACTGTACCAAAATGACGTCCAAAGACAAAGACGACTGATTACGGGATATCTACTCCACCTACAGCTGCCTCCACCTCCTCCCTCCTCCACCCAGTGTTACCTCCGCCCTCCCTCCACAACGCAAGTTACTTTTTGCAACCCAGGTCTGACCATTCCTACAAATGGCAACACGTATATGACATTGTGTCAAGACAATTTAGTTTACTCTAGTCTATTTCACATCAACAGTATATAACTATACGAAGTCAATACAAATACAGACCCTCAGAACACGTATTGCATGCATAGCGAGTCAATCGGACAGAGATCCAGGGGTATGGTCAGAATTAGGTTGCAAATAATAACCTCGCCATCACTACAGCATATTCTTCCACGTGCACGTCCCTTATCTTATTACACGACACTCACTGAAAGTAAATTTTAGCATAACAAAGAAGTTATGTTTGGTAACCAATATGTTATTTGTACTTGACAAATCGTACTAAGTTAGCTCGCATACTATAACGATCTTGATGGCGTGTTATAAGTGGATGTGTAGGCCCAATATTTATAATAATGTGTATATGTAGTATTATGTACAATGTTGTCTAGGCCATCGTACGAGTTTGCGGTACATTGTAGTAGCAAGTAGTACCGTTGGTACTACTTCCTACTATAGTAGAAGTTTACAGATAAACATAAATGGTAGCCTATAGGCATAAGGAAACAGAGTGGTTACCTAACTTACCTTCCGACATCATGTGCCTTTACCATTATAAACCACTTATATTTGTAGTACCTTACGTTACGTCAACAAATTTTGGTACGCGTATTTAGTATTTAATGCTTATGAAAGGAACTATGCAGTATGCGAATATAGTTTCAGTTTATCATTATAAATATGCCAACATTTATGATGTATGGTACATAATATTATTGTTATACTGTAGCTTTGTGTTCTAAAGAATAACAAATAGTGGAGGGAAGTCATGCATCTGGAGCCCATAACACTTCACTATCAACCTTAGAGGTCAGGAGGCCATCATGCTATATCACCATGAAAAACAACCATGCAGGCTTGCCCTAGATTCCACACATGTTATTATAATTATAAACAAATGTGTGGCTGTTCATAATGCTGTTGAACTAGTCTTAGATCTACAGAGTATTCCAACATTTGATTTGTTTTACCCTATTTTACAGGTTCATATTATGCGAGGTGATTCGCAAGGTCAACAGGGGAACTATTATATCCAGGCTAGCACGATGATGTGAATAATAGTAGGATAAGTAAATTTGCAGACGATACCAAAATGGGGAGAACAATTGATTCAGATAGAGATATAGAGTGCCTCCAAAGGGATCTAGATACCTTACACGAATGGTCAGTAAATTGGCAGATGAAGTTTAACATTGACAAATGCAAGGTATTAAAGATAGGGAAGATGCATACAAATGTTAAATATAAACTAGCTAATATGGAATTAGAAAACTCGAATTGTGAGAAAGATCTAGGTGTGTTTGTTAGCAATGATTTGAAGCCTAGACAACAGTGTATCAGCGTTCGAAACAAGGCAAACAGGATTCTCGGGTTCATCTCTAGGAGTGTGAGTAACAGAACTGCTGATGTTATCTTAAAACTTTACTTGTCATTAGTGAGATCCAATATGGATTATGCTGTTCAATTTTGGTGTCCTTATTACAGAATGGACATAGATTCATTGGAGAGAGTACAACGTAGAATGACAACAATTATCCATAATATTAGAAATCTTCCGTATAAAGAAAGGTTGAAGAAATTGGGCTTACATTCGTTAGAGAGACGCAGAGTTGAGGGGATATGATAGAGGTGTTCAAGTGGGTTAGTGGGATTAACAAAGGGGACATGACAAATGTACTAAAGCTCAGTGATAGCGAAAGAACTCGTACCAATGGTTTCAAATTAGATAAATTTCGTTTTCGAAAAGATATAGGCAAATATTGGTTTGGTAACAGAGTTGTAGATGGGTGGAATCGACTACCAACTGCTATAGTGGGATTAAAAACGATAGGGAGCTTTAAGATAAAATTGGATAAGCATATGGACGAGAAGGGTTGGGTGTGAAGGGGATCAGCAGGGTTGGGCCAATCAGCGCTCTGCAGACCACCGTAATCCTGCGTTAATCTCTAACCGTTTTGGTAAGATGATCCTCAGGGTATTAGAGTGTTGAGCCTATAATTGGGCTTTGTAATTGGGGTTGTGTGGGACAGGGATCTGCCTTGCTTAGGCCAATCGGCTTTCTGCAGACTCCCATTTTCTTATGTTCTTATGTTCTTATGTTCTTAATACACACAGATGTTTAATAAACTATTATCGGAATATATTTACTTTATTTTATCTGGAGAAGAAACAAAGGGTGTATGTTGCCTTTATGGACTTGGAGAAGGCCTATGACAGAGTGGATAGAGAAGGTTTGGGGAAAGTACTTAAAATATACGGAGTAGATGGCAAGTTGCTGAAAGCAGTGAAGAGCATGTATGAGGGTGCAAAGGCGGCAGTACGTGTGGAGAGTGAGCAGAGCGAGTTCTTTGACCTGAATGTTGGTTTGAAACAGGGGTGTGTGATGTCCCCATACTTGTTTACTCTATATATGGATGGAGTCATGAAAGAAATACTATCAAGAGCAGTGGATGTTGGTGTATCGCTGAAAAGGGAGGGAATTGAGTGGAAGCTACCTATACTGCTGTTTGCGGATGATACAGTTTTGATGAGCGATAATGAATGGGAGTTGCAGGGTCTGGTAAATGAGTTTGGAACAGTGTGCGAAAAACGGAATTTGAAGGTAAATGCGGGGAAGAGCAATGTTATGGTCTTCGAAAGGGGTGAAGTCACAGAGTGTGAGGTGAAGCTGAACGGTCAGGCTATGGAGATCGTCAACTCTTTTAAGTATCTGGGCAGTGTGTTGAGTAAAGATGGGACTATGGATGAAGAAGTGTGGGAGAGGGTACAACAGGGGAAGAGGGTTGTAGGAACGCTGAGAGCAGTAACAAGAAATAGGGTGGTCAGTATGGAAGTGAAGAAGTCCTTGCATGACAGTGTGGTAATCCCGACACTGACTTACGGAAGCGAAGCATGGACGTTGGTTGAGAGACTCAGACAAAGAGTGAGAGCAGTGGAAATTAATTACTTAAGAAGTGCGTGCGGAGTTACATGGAGGGATAGACAGACTAATGAGGAAGTAAGAAGGAGGTGTGGTGTGTGGAGGTAGATGTGCTGGAAAGTGTGAAAAGGAACAACTTGAGATGGTTTGGCCATATGGAACATATGGAAAGCGAGAGAATGACTAAGAGGGTGTACGAGAGCGAGGTGGAGGGACAGAAAGGGAGAGGTAGACCGAAAGAGGTGGAAGGATGGAGTGAGGAAGTATATGAACGAAGGCGGTGCTGGTTGGGGGGAGGGGCGTCGACTGACTGGGGACAGAGGTGCATGGGGGCGGTTAGTTCGTGGCCACCCCTTCGGGGATCATGGCGACAGGCAATAGATAGATAAATAGATTTACTTTATTTTACAACAAACGAAATATGTGATAGTGGATAGCATTCACTAGAGATATTAACCCAAGCCTATGGTGTTCGCAAAGAGGTGATTTGGCAGCCAATAATAACCTATGCAGTCTTTGTAATGGTTCCCGAAACATGCGCATTCATCTAAAGCAATATTCTACATCATGCCGTCACCATATTTGACAACGCGATAAACGTACACAAAGTCCAACTGTAAAGGCGACGATAGAAATTAACGCACTTGGAGACAATGCCAAGATAAGATAGTGAGATGCATTGGTCAGGTATATCTATGGTATTTGTCGACACCGGCTCGCTATGTATGTTAAAATATTGGAATAGCTCTTGAGGTGTGGCGGAGTGGTCTTAACCACTGGACTGGTAATCCATGGACCCGGGTTCGAATCCCAATATGTCAATGGGAAGATATTATTGGGATGGAATTTGTTCTGTACCTAGTATTAGTGCATTACCACAGCACACCGAAATGCCAAAAAATACTCTCATTGTTCCCTGATTAAATAGCATTGTATGAATATTCTCATATTCAAAAATATGCTACAGGGGGGCAATGCCTAGTGAGTTAATTGCTCAATAGGTGGCGTTCTGAGAGTGGGGGTCCGAGTGTGGGGGTGAGACTGTGAAGCGCAGAGGCGAGGTGGCTTCAGAGATGGAGTTGCTTCGAGCCGTGAAGTTTCGCAACTCCCTAGACTGGAGAAAGACCCCAAGGGCCTCACCGTGTTCATCGGTAGAGTATAAAGTCTATCAGCCTATGCCCGAGAGAGAGTAGTTTGAGTATAAAAAAAAAATAGACGCATTAGTGTACCCTCACAAACTCACACCATAAATTGGTCAGCAAATGTCCAAACTAACTAAACTATTTGGATGTTTATTTCTGGATAAGCCTGTCATTTAAATTATATATAGGCCTGCTTATTTATTGACCATAAACATGCTAGCTTGTGATTTATAATGAATGGACAAATTAAACCATGGATAAGAATAGATATTTCAAAATATTATAATATGTACTATTTAATATTTCAAACCCAATAATATCCTTACTATACCTGTTAATATTTTGTTTTAACTTTCTACGTTAACTACATTAACCATTTCAGTATTATAACGCTTTCTGGCTAATGCTAAGCGATTGCAATCTGCTAAAGAAGGCCCTCTAGTAATCAAAGGTTAATTAACCATTTAATTCCCTTAGATCTTTCCTAAACTGGAAATAAGTATATATCCACAAATAAAGACGTCAGCATACCATACAGTATACTGAAAGGTTAACTACGTCATCTTTCGAATCTGAGTCAAAATAAGAGGTTCTTGATTATGCGTTGCTTTACTATGAGTGGTAGGCAACTTTACTACGACCCACCTGCACATGTTTTCCCATTCAGCCGCACGTGAGAGTTGCGTGGTTGAAAGTGGCGGGAAAGTGTTGCATCACTAGGTACGCAAGTGTTGCCACTCTACTACGATGCCAAAACCCCTTTCATTACTAATTTTATATGTTTTGAGGTATCGTAATTTCGCATCTTGACATCTTTATATCGATACAGAATATGCCTAATGTTTAGGCCTATAACACAATGAAATTTGTCTGCAATGTCCTACTTCATCAACAGTGGCTATAATTGAAAACAAAACAAAAATAATAACATATACGAGTAAGATATAACTGCTTCTAACTAAATGCAACAGTTAGAATTTAATGTGTGATATCAATGCGTGGTCGCACTCCGGACACGCGATCTTGAGCCCGAAAGGGCCGAGATTGTGGTCAGTAGGTTATGAGGACTCAGTGACGCTGTGGGCCACTTAAGAATGTTTCCCGCCAATTTCACTCTCCCGCCAGAATATCCCGCGCGCGCCTATATTGCGTAACCTTGGATTATTGCATGCAAGAACTCACGTGTAAATGATTCGAAGATCTGACCATTGTCGATCATGTATTAACTTGATTGGGAGTACCATAACAAGCTGTATGTGCTAGATATCCATTCGAGCTCATTTCAGAAATCACAAGGCAAAACACGCCAACTCTCTTATTGGTGGCATAAGGTGTTGATTTTCGGTGTGAGCATCCTGGATTCGAATCCACGGACTGCCACGTGTTTGTAAATTTCATTAATCGATTTTAGGAGTATAGTTGGTTGTTGGAAGGAACATAATAATTGATATTGGTTCAGGGGTAATTTATCGAGAGGACTTCCCTAGTGGTTAAGGCCCCATTAATTGTTCTTTCCATTCACTGCATAGCCTACGAGAGTTGCAGTTGGGATGTGTGTAAATGCTTAGATTGATATGCAGGATTCGAAGTTGCATAATCGGTGGTAGGCAGTGTCCACCATTCTTTAACTGTCTTCGTGGTGCGATGCATAAGGTGTTGATTTTCGGTGTGAGCATCCTGGATTCGAATCCACGGACTACCACATGTGTTTGTAAATTTCATTAATCGATTTTAGGAGTATAGTTGGTTGTTGGAAGGAACATAATAATTGCGTCACAATCTAGCTGTTTACTCAGATGTTATGCAACCGTAGCGTAGCTGAAACAATGGTGCAACATTTTTACGCTTAGGTGTATAATTTATATAATCGTAATACAGTATACAGTATCTACAACCCTACAAACACACCCTTTAAAATTAATGCATTTATTAACGGTATCTTTGTATTTAAACACAATACGGTCAACACCTTCACCTAACCAACTGCAAACTATTTCCATTTAGAGTTCCAAGATCATCAGTTTGAACAGACACTATCCAACTAAGTATTTTATCGTAATGAAGTGAGTAAAATGTGTATTATGAATACACAATTATATCTACATTATATCCACGCACATCCACACACATATAACACCCATTAAATATATTATATCATTACAATCCATATATAGAGTACAAAGGAGTGCAAAGGAAATCAAGCAACAACATATCTAGTGACCGTTCTAGGCTGCTTGTCCTCCAAAACACTGAGGATCAAGTGTCCAAACAGTGGTTTAGAGTGGGTAAGGGAACATTGGAAAGGGAATTACTGCCCGGGAACTAATGTCTGTGGCAGGATTAGGAAGTTAGTAGGGGACAGATGGGTTAGTAACTGAGGGGGGATAAAATAAAGTTATTCATTTACAAACACAGTCAGTCGCGGGTTTGATGCGAGATATTTGTCTAGGCGGAGTTTAAATGAATCAACGGTGATGCAGTCTATAACGTCTCGGGGAAGCCCATTCCACAAGTTGACAACTCGATTGAAGAAATTCTTAGATTCGTGTGAGTTAAAAGATTTACCAATAATTTTGCAACCGTTTCCCCGCGTGTAATTAGATTGGTCGATAGTGAAGTACTTACTACAGAGAGAGAGAGAGAGAGAGACATTTTAAGTTCATTTGAATCCCATGTCGTGCACTTCTTTCCATTTGCACTGACATTACTTTATTTGCATTTGTATTTTACCGTATATCATATCCTTTAGACCCTTTTTCCAAACATCTTTACTCTAGTACCTTAACCATTCTGTATTCAGTGTTTGGTAATAGCTTTCATCCACACGAGAGTATCCTATTGTCACCATTCATCGTGCTTATCCACTTTTCCCATATTTTCACCTTGGATATTTTCATAACGCCGCTGATGCACTTTCGGTAGGTCTCGTTTTACGGCATCTATTGCCTGACGCCGTGATCCCGGAAGGGGTGGCCACGAACGAACCGCCCCCAGTCAGTCGACGCCCCTCCCCTCAACCAGCACCGCCTTCGTTCATGTACTTCCACCTCTCATTCGGTCTACCTCTCCCTCTCTGTCCCTCCACCTCGCTCTCGTACACCCTCTTAGTCATTCTCTCGCTTTCCATTCGTTCCATACGGCATGAGGTAATCAAATATTTCCTTCTTTTTCCATTTTGTCACGAAACCATTCACTAAATGTATCATTAATTCCTCATCATGATTCACTCCTCACCGTCACCATTAAATCTAATTAGCCTATATTTACCCTTTCAGTATGAGGATGCAGTTTTATTCGGGCTATCACTAGACAAATATATTCAAAACATGAAAGACTTATAGTAATCAAATATTGAAGGGGGGATGGTTCACTTTTTGGTAGATTTTTTTTTTTTTTTTTTTTTTTATAGTTTCCTCCCTAGACCTCCATCAAACTTTGAAAAAAACATCCATCAGATCCCCCTTCTAGATCAATTTGTACATTTTTCGGTAGAAAAATTTCCCGGCCTAAGGCCGGTTACTCTTAAGATTACAGGCTCGCTATCGCTCGCCAGGAAAAAATCGACACCTTAATGGCACGAAAGGTCTTAAAATTGACAACGAAATGGGGCAAAAGGTATTAAAATCGCAAAACTAATGGGCCGAACAACACAATCTGAAAACTATTCGGGGTAAGCATGAGGAAGAAGGGTGACCAGAAAAACAGCCCATATCCCCTTAAAGTACATATACAGTAGTTACCAAGACATGAACCCGGGGCAAAAGTGCTGTAGTGACCGGATTTAATGGACTCACGTTTTATAGGCCTACAGTAGTTTGAAGGTGAGTTTGTGTTACCCTTTTGAATTGTATAGTGATAAAGTGGTTTCTTGTTATTATTTTTAAGACCTTCGTCCACTATTTGTGAAAAGCCTGATATAATGTAGACATATTTCAAAGTTATAATTACCACTGTCTTCATAATCTTATTAACTGTTTTACGATCGCCATACTATATAATGTATATATTGTATTCTGCATATTTATATATTGTATACTATTTTTGGCAAAATAAACAATAAACTAAAATAAAAAAGAAAAAATAGACGAGACAGGGAAACGGGCAAAGAGAACGCGAAAGTGATCCCGGACCCTAAGAATAGGAACTTTAAATGTTGTTTCTGTTCGGGCTCTGCCTCGTGTCGGCCACCCCCAGCAATGGGGTAAGTGCCTGAGTATATGCATATATACATGCAATACGATCGCCGTTCTATCATTCTTATTATTATTCACATTCTCCATGGTCCGTTTTTTCCAACTGACGGTAAATTGAATTCCATAGCAGCTGATTTCTTGATACTTAATGGAAAAATATGAAACTGTTATATCTCAACTTCCTAATTTTTGCCAACTTTTCATAATTAACAACATATTTCGCTACATAATGTTCGTAATGTCCGAGTAATCAAAATGGGGACTTGCCATTTTATCATCACTTGGTAAAAAAACAGTTTGGTACTAGTAACTTGGTATGGCGGTCAAGCTTTTTAAGTTTAGTTTTGCATTCTTGTAGATTTTTCATGCTATCAGTTCATTGTTAAGCAATTATTTAAAGGCTTGGGTCTATGGCATGTTCAGCTGGATAACTCAAACAAATGTCAAAATAGATATACAATTATTGTATTAACATATAGGTTATGGGCATATAACGTACAAACACAACAAATACACAGTAACAGTATACAATACAGAATAACACAGTATAACACTGGACCTCTCATGATCGCAGTCAATATCACTCTAGCAGGAGAGGATTAACTCTTCAACATAGCAAGGGGCTCTGTAGCCTATTTGTATATGCATGTATTTTATTTACAATGTTCCCCAGAGTGTTGTGGCTAGTATTGAGTATTAAAAAGAAAACAAATAAATACATTTGTACTATTTACTATTACTATATTTAATAGTAATAGTAAATAGTACAAATTTATTTACTATTTTTAATGCGCAGGTGCCCAACCCCGAAAGGAGTTGAAATAGTGGAGCTATTAACCCCGCCAAAGGCAGCTTTCTAGGGCCTTTCATAGCTGATGCTGAGAGGATTGGGTTCTAGTCATGTGGTGATGGGCTGGTCTATCAGAGTGAGTGCTGAGCGATCTCTGCCATACCCATAGCTTACTCTGACTGTTCCTTTTACTTATATATTTTCTAGATCTCAAGTGACGGCGTCTCTTCCGTGGATTGACCTCCCTACTGCCAGCCTAGAGGTTGGCAGATTGGGAGCCAAAGCGTCACATTTATCCTTTGCCCCTCAACTTTCCCTTCATAATTTCTGATGGGCACAGGGCCTTGGGTGGGGCTTTGGTTTCCCTGGCGTTTCTGCACCCTCCTCAGCTCCCCGCCTTGGAGTGGCTTCGGTCACCCGGGCTTTATTAGTGGTGGGTTTTGTGGGGGTGCTCGTTTATGGCCTTGGCTTTGCTCAGGACCTTGGGGCTGTTCGGCCAGACAGCCTGGGGAACAACAACAACAACAACTACTACTATATTTAATGTATCAGTAAATAAAGTATTAGTTAAGAGTTACATTCACCACTGTACGTCTCACTTCTCAGCTTGTTCTTCCTCTGTCCAATCACTCTTCTTTCCTATTTTACTCCAGCCATCTGGTCTGGTCAGTCATTAAGTAGCAACATTTTGAGTTATAATGTGTGGTTTCAAAAACAAATATAATAGTAACTCAGTTGTTGACTAAGATTAAATATGAACAAATACAAAAAATGGCAAATATCAACAAAGTTTCATCTACTGTATATGTCATAGAACATCTACATGTACAATTGAATAGGTCACATAATGTCACCAGTGTGTGTGTGTGTGTGTGTGTGTGTGAAAATAGTTAATATCGGTTTATATATGGTTTGTTGAAGTGATTTTATATATGATCAAGTCGAATCATAGCTCGCCATTCAAAACTATGGTAGAACTGCCCAAGTCATATCTATGACTAAGCGTACATTAACAATTTTCGAAACTTATAATAATAATCAGGTATTAGACTAAATAACGATAATGAAAGTGTTTGGGTAGAGGTTAACGAAGGTAGTGAGACCATAGTTATTGGAGTTATGTATAGACCGCCAAATATGAGTAGAAATGACGGAACGTCATTATGGGAGGAAATTAAAATGGCATCAAGGTTTAGCAATGTGTGCATTATGGGGGATTTTAATTTTCCGAATATAGATTGGCAGCATCAAATAGGAGACTCTGATTCTGAGGAGTTTATAGAGGTAGTACAAGATAGTATGGAAGTGAAGAAGTCCTTGCATGACAGTGTGGTAATCCCGACACTGACTTACGGAAGCGAAGCATGGACGTTGGTTGAGAGACTCAGACCAAGAGTGAGAGCAGTGGAAATGAATTACTTAAGGAGTGCGTGCGGAGTTAAATGGAGGGATAGACAGACTAATGAGGAAGTAAGAAGGAGGTGTGGTGTGGAGGTAGATGTGCTGGAAAGTGTGAAAAGGAACAACTTGAGATGGTTCGGCCATATGGAACGTATGGAAAGCGAGAGAATGACTAAGAGGGTGTACGAGAGCGAGGTGGAGGGACAGAGGGGGAGAGGTAGACCGAATATGAGGTGGAAGGATGGAGTGAGGAACTACATGAACGAAGGCGGTGCTGGTTGGGGGGAGGGGCGTCGACTGACTGGGGACAGAGGTGCATGGGGCCGGTTCGTTCGTGGCCACCCCTTCGGGGATCACGGCGTCAGGCAATAGATAGATAGATAGACAAGATAGTTTTTTATTTCAATTCATAGATACGCCGACTAGAGGTAATAATATTCTCGATTTAGTTTTCAGTAACAATGAACATATGGTAAATAATGTAGAGATAGGGGACCGCCTAGGAAATAGTGACCACAATTCTGTGTATTTTAATATACAATGGAAAGGTACTACCAGAGAGAATACAACATTAATACCTGACTTCAGAAAAGACAATTATGGTGGGTTAAGAAGAGCCCTATTAGCTGACCCTATGGTCAAAAAATTAAGTCGATCCAGGTGTCCAAATGAGTGTACCCCTTCTCAGGCACCTGTCATCTTAAGTCAGGAAGAGACGTCAACCTTGGTAGATACATATGATAATTTTATCGAGTCAGTATTCAATGCACAAAATAAATACATCCCCAAAAGAAAATTTAGATCAACACAGAACCAACCCAAATGGATGAATAATAGACTATTATATCTTCTAGGACAAAAGAGAGGAATATATAGAAAAAATAGGAAAGGCGAAATTCACCTACTTGCTTACTATCAGAATCTATCAAGACAGGTAAAAAAGGATATTAGGAAAGATAAACAGAAATTATGAAATTAAGGTTGCCAATGACTCAAAAAATAATCCTAAAGCTTTTTACCAACTATATAAATCCAAGGTTAGAGATGTAATTGGTCCCCTTAAAACTTCGATAGGAGAAATGACAGAAAATTATTTAGAAATGTGCAGTACATTAAATAGTCAATTTCTTTCCGTTTTCACTAATGAAAATTTGGCACAGTTTCCAGAAGTCCGTAAGGTATATAGCGATAGTATAGAAAATAGGTTAAGTACGGTTACTATAAGTAGAAATGATGTGCTTAAGGAAATTGACAGACTGAAACCTCATAAATCGCCTGGTCCTGATGAGGTATATGCTAGAGTATTAAAAGAATGTAGTGATGAGTTAAGTTACCCATTAACATTTTTATTTAACAAGTCATTGGAGACAGGTATAGTTCCAGAAGCTTGGAAGCTTGCAAACGTAGTTCCGATCTTCAAAAAAGGTGACAAATCAATAGCATCCAATTACCGTCCCATTAGTCTTACATCAATCATAGGAAAGCTATTAGAGTCAATTATTGCTAGTAAAATTAGAAACCACTTAGATACATTTAATTTAATAAATTCTTCTCAGCATGGATTCACTCAGGGACGTTCTTGACTTACTAATTTGCGTAGTTTTTTCTCAGAGGTATATGAAGCAGTAGATAATGACAAGTCATATGATATAATATATTTAGATTTCAGTAAAGCTTTCGACAGAGTCCCCCATGAGAGATTGATGAGAAAGGTTGAGGCGCATGGAATAGGTGGGGCGTTGTTGGGATGGATTAGGTCATGGCTAATTGGTAGGAAGCAGAGAGTCAGCATAAATGGTACGAAGTCAGAATGGGGAGCAGTCAAAAGTGGTGTCCCCCAGGGATCTGTATTAGGTCCTCTGTTGTTTGTTATATACATAAATGACCTTGATTTAGGTATAACTAGTAGGATAAGTAAATTCGCAGACGATACCAAAATGGGGAGAACAATTGATTCAGATAGAGATATAGAGTGCCTCCAAAGGGATCTAGATACCTTACACGAATGGTCAGTAAATTGGCAGATGAAGTTTAACATGACAAATGCAAGGTATTAAAGATAGGGAAGATGCATACAAATGTTAAATATAAACTAGCTAATATGGAATTAGAAAACTCGAATTGTGAGAAAGATCTAGGTGTGTTTGTTAGCAATGATTTGAAGCCTAGATAACATTGTATAAGAGTTCGAAACATGGCAAACAGGATTCTCGGGTTCATCTCTAGGAGTGTGAGTAACAGAACTGCTGATGTTATCTTAAAACTTACTTGTCATTAGTGAGACCCCATATGGATTATGCTGTTCAATTTGGTGTCCTTATTACAGAATGGACATAAATTCATTGGAGAGAGTACAACGTAGAATGACAAAAATTATCCATAATATTAGAAATCTTCCGTATAAAGAAAGTTTGAAGAAATTAGGCTTACATTCGTTAGAGAGACGCAGAGTTAGAGGGGATATGATAGAGGTGTTCAAGTGGGTTAGTGGGATTAACAAAGGGGACATGACAAATGTACTAAAGCTCAGTGATAGCGAAAGAACTCGTACCAATGGTTTCAAATTAGATAAATTTCGTTTCAGAAAAGATTTAGGCAAATATTGGTTTGGTAACAGAGTTGTAGATGGATGGAATCAACTACCAACTGCTATAGTGGGATTAAAAACGATAGGGAGCTTTAAGATAAAATTGGATAAGCATATGGACGAGAAGGGTTGGGTGTGAAGGGGGATCAGCAGGGTTGGGCCAATCAGCGCTCTGCAGACCCCGTAATCCTGCGTTAATCTCTAACCGTTTTGGTAAGATGATCCTCAGGGTATTAGAGTGTTGAGCCTATAATTGGGCTTTGTAATTGGGGTTGTGTGGGACAGGGGTCTGCCTTGCTTAGGCCAATCGGCTTTCTGCAGACTCCCATTTTCTTATGTTCTTATGTTAAGTGATTAAAGTTATCAACTCTCAAAACCATAATAATAGCACAATAAGAACATAAGAACATAAGAAAATGCGAGTCTGCAAAAAGCCGATCTGCCCATACAAGGCAGATCCCTGTCATACCCAACCCCAATTACAAGGCCCAATTATAGACCCATCTCACTAATACCTTGAGTACCCCACCAAAACGGTCAGAGATTAACACAAGATTACGGGGGTCTGCTGAGCGCCGATTGGCCCACACCTGGTAGATCCCCCTCACACCCAACCCATCTCGTCCATATGCCTATCTAATTTTATCTTAAAGCTCCCTATCGTTCTTCATCCACTATATCACTTGGTAGCCTATTCCACCCATCTACAACTCTGTTACCAAACCAATATTTGCCTATATCTTTTCTGAAACGAAATTTATCTAATTTGAAACCATTTGTACGAGTTATTTCGCTATCACTGAGCTTTAGTACATTTTTCATGTCTCCTTTATTAATTCCACTAACCCACTTGAATACCTCTATCATGTCACCTCTAACTCTGCGTCTCTCTAACGAATGTAAGCCTAATTTCTTCAACCTTTCTTCATACGGAAGATTTATAATATGGATATTTTTTGTCATTCTACGTTGTACTCTCTCCAATGAATCTATGTCCATTCTGTAATAAGGACACCAAAATTTAACAACATAATCCATAGGGGGTCTCACTAATGACAAGTAAAGTTTTACTTGTATACTTCAACAGTATACATAAATACATTGCAAAGGGTCTCACACTCACTCACTCTCTCTCTCTCTCTCTCACACACACACACACACACACACACAAGCGCGCGCATAAAGTAGAAACCAAAATAGACATGTTACACACCTTAAGATAAAGCCCGGTATTTCCTAACGTGAATGGTTCTGTTGTGGTGATTATAGTAGGCTACAGGTAGGCTACACAGCCATTAAATAGACGATATTATAATATCGGAATTTAGTATTCTAGTAAAAATATACTAAAATATAAGTTGGCTTATGAAATAACAAATTAATCGTAAAAAGTAAAATATAAGAAGTATGGAGAAGTATTGCAAGGCAAATACTATTCCATTCCTGGATAACTGGACCCTCTTCTACGGTAAGGATGAACTGTATGCCCAGGATGGAGTACATCTCTCTCGACTAGGAGTTTCGACCTTAGCCAGCTCACTCGACAAGTTTGTTGCGGGGTTTTGTTAATAAACCATAGGTGTGTAAGTAAAATAGAATCCCAGCCACATCAAATTGATAGTAATAACGAACATTCTGATAGCGTAGATGTTCCGTCTAGGTCCAGTAGTTCAACAGGTAAAAATAAATTAGTTAAAAACAATAGAAAAATAGTTGCAAATACAAGTAATAGTTTGAGTGTTTATTATACAAATTGCAGGAGTTTATGTAACAAAATGAACGAACTTAGAGCACTGGTTAGCAAAGAAAATATAGACATAATAGCGCTAACTGAAACATGGATTAATACAGAAACCAGGCATTTTTAGCAGAGTTTGATATACCAGGATATAGTTTGTTTAAATATGACCGAACAAGTAAGAGGGGTGGCGGTATAGCAGTGTTTGTCAGGAGTTCATTAAAAAGCTGTACTAAATCAGGTATTAGAGTAAATAATGAAAATGAAAGTGTTTGGGTAGAAGTTAACGAAGGTAGTGAGACTTTAGTTATTGGAGTTATGTATAGACCGCCAAATATGAGTAGAAATGACGGAACATCATTATGGGAGGAAATTAAAATAGCATCAAGGCTTAGCAACGTGTGCATTATGGGGGATTTTAATTTCCCTAATATAGATTGGCAGCAACAAATAGGCGACTCTGATTCAAAGGAGTTTATTGAGGTAGTACAAGATAGTTTTTTTATCTCAATTCATAGATACGCCAACTAGAGGTGATAATATTCTCGATTTAGTTTTCAGTAACAATGAACATATGATAAATAGTGTAGAAATCGGGGACCACCTAGGAAATAGTGATCACAATTCTGTGTATTTTAATATACAATGGAAAGGTAATACCAGTGAGAATACAACATTAATACCTGACTTCAGAAAAGCCAATTATGGTGGGTTAAGAGAAGCCCTGTTAGCGGACCTATGGTCAAAAAATTAAGTCGATCCAGGTGTCCAAATGAGTGTATGACTCAGGCACCTGTCATCTTAAGTCAGGAGGAGACGTCAAACTTGGTAGATACATACGATAATTTTATCAAGTCAGTATTCAATGCGCAAAATAAATATATCCCCAAAAGAAAATTTAGATCAACACAGAACCAACCCAAATGGATGAATAATAGACTATTAGATCTTCTAGGACAAAAGAGAGGAATATATAGAAAAATTAGAAAAGGCGAAATTCACCTACTTGCTTACTATCAGAATCTATCAAGACAGGTAAAAAGGATATTAGGAAAGAAAAAAGAAATTATGAAATTAAGGTTGCCAATGACTCAAAAAATAATCCTAAAGCTTTTTACCAACTATATAAATCCAAGGTTAGAGATGTAATTGGTCCCCTTAAAACTTCTATAGGAAAATTGACAGAAAGTGATTTAGAAATGTGCAGTACATTAAATAGTCAATTTCTTTCCGTTTTCACTAATGAAAATTTGGCACAGTTTCCAGAAGTCCGTAAGGTATACAGCGATAGTATAGAAAATAGGTTAAGTACGGTTACTATAAGTAGAAATGATGTGGTTAAGGAAATTGACAGACTGAAACCTCATAAATCGCCTGGTCCTGATGAGGTATATGCTAGAGTATTAAAAGAATGCAGAGATGAGTTAAGTTACCCATTAACATTTCTATTTAACAAGTCATTAGAAACAGGTATAGTTCCAGAAGCTTGGAAGATTGCAAATGTAGTTCCGATCTTCAAAAAAGGTGATAAATCAATAGCATCCAATTACCGTCCCATTAGTCTCACTTCAATCATAGGAAAACTACTAGAGTCAATTATTGCTAGGAAAATGAGAAACCACTTAGAAACATTTAACTTAATCAATTCTTCTCAGCATGGATTCACTCAGGGACGGTCTTGCCTTACTAATTTGCTTAGTTTTTTCTCAGAGGTATATGAAGCAGTAGATAATGACAAGTCATATGATATTATATATTTAGATTTCAGTAAAGCTTTCGACAGAGTCCCTCATGAGAGATTGATGAGAAAGGTTGAGGCACATGGAATAGGTGGGGCGTTGTTAGGATGGATTAGGTCATGGCTAATTGGTAGGAAGCAGAGAGTCAGCATAAATGGTACCAAGTCAGAATGGGGAGCAGTCAAAAGTGGTGTCCCCAGGGATCGGTATTAGGTCCCCTGTTGTTTCTTATATACATAAATGACCTAGATTTAGGTATAACTAGTAGGATAAGTAAATTCGCAGACGATACTAAAATAGGGAGATCAATTGATTCAGATAGCGATATAGAGTGCCTCCAAAGGGATCTAGATACCTTACATGAATGGTCAGTAAATTGGCAGATGAAGTTTAACATTGACAAATGCAAGGTATTAAAGATAGGGAAGATGCAAACAAATGTTAAATATAAACTAGCTAATTTAGAATTAGAAAATTCAGACTGCGAGAAAGATCTAGGTGTGTTTGTTAGCAATGATTTGAAGCCTAGAAAACAGTGTATAAGCGTTCGTAATAAGGCAAACAGGATTCTCGGGTTCATCTCTAGGAGTGTGAGTAACAGAACTGCTGATGTTATCTTAAAACTTTACTTGTCATTAGTGAGACCCCACATGGATTATGCTGTCCAATTTTGGTGTCCTTATTACAGAATGGACATAGATTCATTGGAGAGAGTACAGCGTAGAATGACAAAAATGATCCATAATATTAGAAATCTTTCGTATGAAGAAAGGTTGAAGAAATTAGGTTTACATTCGTTAGAGAGACGCAGAGTTAGAGGGGATATGATAGAGGTGTTCAAGTGGGTTAGTGGGATTAACAAAGGGGACATGGCAAATGTACTAAAGCTCAGTGATAGCGAAAGAACTTGTACCAATGGTTTCAAATTAGATAAATTTCGTTTCAGAAAAGATATAGGCAAGTATTGGTTTGGTAACAGAGTTGTAGATGGGTGGAATGGACTACCAAGTGCTATAGTGGGATCTAAAACTGTAGGGAGCTTTAAGATAAAATTAGATAAGCATATGGACGAGAAGGGTTGGGTGTGAAGGGGGATCAGCCGGGTTGGGCCAATCAGCGCTCTGCAGACCTCCATAATCCTGCGTTAATCTCTAACCGTTTTGGTAAAATGATCCTCAGGGTATTAGAGTGTGAAGCCTATAATTGGGCTTTGTAATTGAATTGGGGTTGTGTGGGACAGGGATCTGCCTTGCTTAGGCCAATCGGCTTTCTGCAGACTCCCATTTTCTTATGTTCTTATGTTCTTATAATAATCCTTAGAATACAACTACGGTATATTCCATTCAATGTTGCATTAGCATAACATTAATTTTGGTGAATATATATGTATATATATATATACTGTATATAATGTTTTGCTATGTGAGTGAAGGAGACAAAAGGCAAAGCTGACTGTAACAAGAGTTTTCCGCAAAGTTGAATGAGGGAGAGAGACAAATTGAAGATACGTTAGGGTCAACATTTATGGATACACGGACCTTTTAACAGTTTAACCCCTTCAGACTCATATGACGCAGAGGTTGCCAGATTAGCAATAAGAAATAGAGTTCTCTCTTATAATTACCTCTCCAAAATTAGTTTTCTGCCCACAGCTAACTCAAAGACAACTGCAGAGGTTAAAGTAACTAAACTAAAGGTTTGTAAATACCCCTGATGGTAACAAAGGCTTTAAAGTATCCCTAATAGGCTCAAAATCGCGTCATATGTCGGAGAGGGTTAAGTCATAGGATGAGGGAAAGCTCCAAAGCATAGGCTACTTGTAGGAATGTAAAACGCCATCGAATCCCCAAATTTGTTTTTGGAAATGAAGGATATAATTAATATATGGATGCGGATCATTGTATTGCCCCATGGATATACGCAAGAGATTACAGTAGTATAGTGGTGTGTAATGGGAAAGACTAGAGACAAGAAGCCAGGGGTTATGACGTAGGCAGAACGGATGTCGGCGGAGTCACTCGAGAACTTTGTCTGGCAATTTTCCTTGGCAGCAACATTTAGGACTCATATTGTATTAATTACAAGAATCAGACTAATATTTGATTATGCTATGTTGTTTTGATTAACTATTGAATAACTTCAGAATCTTACAACGAATCATTAATATCCAGAGAAAAAATGCCGTGAAGTAATTGTGCGAACTTGTCCTGATGGAGTACCCCGCCAACGGTGCGCACGTACCAGACAGCTGACGTCACACTACAATCAACAGGTTGCAGCCTGCATTCCCGGTCACTGCCCCATCACCATCATCACTACGGCTTCCCATCCTATTGTCGTCTCATTCTGGCTCCCAGGTTAAGCTTCAAGGGTAGCTTTATTCTATGCTTCTAAAAGATCTTTATAGGACCTTTATATGCATTTGTTGATTTAATTAATTAATTGAGTTTAGAAGTAAAGTTGGTTGGTGAAAAAATATAATAGAACCTGAAGCAAAATCTTCCTCTATTCTTTAACGAAGCAATTCCCATCAAAATAGCCTAAAATATCTTAAACTCGGAGATAGCTTGATGTTATTGTCTGTAAGAGACTCATAATAAACTTCTTTATGTAGCATACACATAATGTTACACAGATGTATTATATCATTATCTGGCGCTTGCTTGCTTGTTTGTGTACCATTTCTTCTTCGGTCACGCCAGTTGTCTGATGTGTTCTATAATGTTAACGTTTTTAATATGACGCGTTTTGACAGGTTATTCTGGCTATTATTAACGATTGTATTATTATTATTTAGGAAATGCTTGTGGAAACTAGAGTTACACAAGATTCCCAGGAATCCTTCTCAGTTGCAAAACATCGTTTCATGAACTGTAAAAATGTGTTTTCAAATACTGAAAGTTGTAGGATTGCTCTTCGTTTTGGGCATTGGTAAGACCACTTTTCCCTTATCTATTATTTTCAGTGGAGGAAGGTAAGTGTGATCATTATCCTGTTTATTATATATCAAGGCTACGAATAATTTACTGTATATTATAATTTAAATGTAAATAATATGTCTACCTAACTACCACATCCGAGATTATTCTATTATTAGTAGTTGTATTTTATTATCATCATTATTATTAGTAGTAGTAGTAGTAGTCAATCAATCAATCAATCAAGCTTTATTTCATATTTAGGCTATTATGTAACTCAATTGTTGATAATGGGGTTATTTTATACTAGCCCACTGAGCCTGGCAAGAGCTTAATGAAATTCGACTGTTACACAGAACTATATAAACTACGTAATTTTACTAGAACGGTTAAGGGAAATTTTACGTTAACCGGGTAAGGGCAAACGCTTGAACAATAGCGAAGGGTCGATTTTTACCGGAATGAAAATGTCAAGTTCCACAGCTAATAACCGCCAAATGAATACATCTTGCACATACAGTGTATTGCCCATCCCCATAACATTGATAACATAATTGTAAAAAAAATTACTACCTCAAATTAGTTTTTTTTTATACAAAATGAGTTAATGATTCACGGTAGAAGTATGTGACACTGAAATGACAATACTGGGGGACGGAAGGAAAGAATCGGTGAATGGAAGACGTAGGAAGGGAAGGGGACAAGGGGGGAGAGATGAAGTAGGGATACCGGGTAGGGTGGAGGAAGGAATCAAACAAGAAAAACAAGACCCAACTAGAAACTATAGCATACTCGTTATTTTCTACTGTTGCTTTATTCCTATCATGTTTTGTTGTTGTGGCTAATTCCTTGCTTATAATACAAATTTATATATATATACCGAGAGGATGACGACGAAAGGTTTGGAGAAAGTTTAAGTACAGTACGGGGGAGTTCAGTAGGGACGAAGACGGTGGTAGGGAGGGACAATATGGAGCCAAGGTGAGAACTGAGATTAGGATTTTTCATGACACGGACAATTCGTACTCTGAACTCTACTCTTATCACCTCACGTCGATATCAAATGCAAACCAATCTCTTTGCCTACGGATTTAGTATTATGACCTCTACATTGCATGGTTTAATTTTGCAACTCTATTTCCTTAATGTCTATGGCCTACAGGTTTAAATGCTTACATTTAAATTTATTGTGGATAGATCTTAGCGAGGGGTCATGGAAACTATAATGCAGTGAGATTGAACAGAGTTTAGTCAAATATAATAATGCGAAAATGGTAACTTTTATTCATAAACTGGAAATGTTGATGGGAACCGAGGCAGTGGTACCATCACCACTACCATAAGATCGTTGAATAAGCAAGATACTATATAGGAAGCTTTAACAATGTCAAAACACACGTGCTCCGTGCATTAATTGTATCGCGTTAGTATTTATATAAATAAGCCAGTGGGTCACTCACTATATAGCAAGGGTGACCTGGTGAGTTGAGGAACATTAAAGGACATTTACATTTAAAGCTTCCCAACAGAGCTAGAAGGAAATACCAGAGCTACCAACTCCTACGACCACAGCGGCAACTAGCACAATCACGTGAGCGGCCGAATCAGCTGGGATTTGGCGCGCCTGGTGGTGGTGGAGATAATGACGTCACTACAGCACGCTACCAGCTCATTGGCTACTCCAACCTCCCTCTCAAGTGATTGGTCGAGCTATATTCCCACAATGCCTTGCGTTTCGCCGTTCCCATTTTGAGTTGAGATGATGAAGTCTCGGGGAGCGAACGTCTGTTCAGTGTTGTGACGGACTTCACTCGCTTGTGACATTGTGGTGTTCGATTGTTACTTATTTTAATGTACGAGTTCAGATGAAAGTGTCGACCATGGATGTGGCAATGAAATTAGACTTCGATAGTTGTGATGACGAGGAAGGAAATACCTCTTTACACACGATGAGCTCTGGCTGTGATGTTGACTATGGCGGTGATCTCTCGGGAGATGATAATGTTGCCACTGTGCCTCCTAGTCCACCCCCCGCGAGATTGTTTAGTCCTAGAAAACCATCTAGATCTCTATTAAGACCAGACTGTGATTCGTCCCCGCAAGGGATGGTAGAGTCCCCACCATATAAGAAAATCCGGGCACTGAGACTCTTCGATTCCCCTGCGACACCCAAAACACTTCTCCAGAAATGCTCCACAGACTCGTCCAGTAGGGCCACCTCCCGGTCAAGATTGTTTTTGGCGAGACATCGGACACCACAATCCAGCAACCAGATGATCACTCCAGAAACCCCCAGTGTCACAGTATCACCCGCAACCTCTTCTTCACAACCAAAGGAACACGGGAAATGTTCTACCAAAGAAGTAGCGAATATTAATCCATTCACCCCCACTGGAATGCTACTGTCTTCGAGAAAACGAACGAGATCGAAAAGGGAGATTACTTCGACAACTGGGTAAGATCAGCATTATGCTAGGCCTAGGCTATATTGAATTTTAGCCTAGGCCTTTTTTCTGTCGCATGCTAGGCTAATTTTTGACGAGGCTAGGCCTAGGTTATTTTAGATTCAAATCAATGGATAATCTGTAGGCTGTACAATCAATGTCATAAGATGTAAAATTGTGTACATTTTCGAGTAGGCCCTAGGCCTATCGGTATATTAGCCTATGAAAGACGCGTGATCAGTGTTGTGGCAGACATGAGGAGTAGGGCAAGGTGGCGACCCCCTACCCTCCCTGACTCACGCGCGGTTGCCAAGTCTCCGCATTACACATTAGGCTGCGTTTATATTATGCAATCGTTTAAAGAAGTTCTTGATAACCTAATCACATCTTGTTCAAGATAAGTAGCCTATTGATTGAAACTAGTCTATATGAATAAATGTGTAGGCCTAGCCTATGTATGATAATACAGGCAGACAACAAATATACGTGGCATATCTGTTGCTAGGCGCGGCAGATTTGACCAGTACCTGAACTTTTTGGCTTTTAACGCTTTTTTTGTTAGGCTATTGCCATTGACATACTCTAGGCTATGTTAGGATAGTTAAGATTGTTGGTTTGGTGCCTAGGCATATTACACTAATAGGCCTACACTAATTACACTTGATAGGCCTATGTTTTTTTTCGGCTAGGAATCTAGGCTAACTCCCGATCAACAAATTATGTGTTTGGTTCCCGCCTGCGTCAATTTTAATATAGGCCTAGGCTAGCCTAGGCTATTTCTATTGGTAAAAATTCAGTGTATGGCCTTCGATTAAACAATTAAGTTTCTATTTGTAAATAGGCCTAGCCTATGTAGGATATAGGCTATCTAGCTAACTTTAAAGATTCGTGAGTTAATTTGATAATGATAGTCCTATCATTGATATGCCTAGCTACGTTCTTATTTCGTGCTAGGCTTATTCATATCTTATTCTTAGGCTTTGAGTCTAGCCTAGTCCCATGTGTATGTAGGCCTATTTGGGAATTCCAAAATTAAATACACACACACATAGCCTAGGCCTAGGCATATATATAGCCTATAGGCCTAGGCATATATATATATAATAGAAACATATATATAGCCTATAGGCCTATATATATATATATGTTTCTAATCTCTCAGTGGGGATCGAACCGTCGACCATCAGGACGATAGCCTACACCACGGCAGTCTGCCGTGGTGTAAGAACATAAGAAAATGGGAGTCTGCAGAAAGCCGATTGGCCTAAGCAAGGCAGATCCCTGTCCCACACAACCCCAATTCAATTACAAAGCCCAATTATAGGCTCAACACTAATACCCTGGGGATCATCTTACCAAAACGTAGTTGTAAGTAGTTGATTAAAGCGTCGGCTATCGTCCTGATGGTCGACGGTTCGATCCCCACCGAGAGATTAGAAACATTTAGTGGCTCACGTGTATTTGTGATAGGCCTAGGCATATATATATATATATATATATAGGCTAGCCTAATCTATTTTACACATACAAGCTATTGCCCTACTCTTCCCTGAATCCCCTCATCCCCTGTTCACATATTTAAGCTAATTACTTGAGTTGGGTAGAATGTAAAGTTTGGGCGTACCGCCAGCCTTGTTTACACTACGCGGAGCGGCTTCGGAAGTTCGGAAGCTTCCCTTCATGTTCCCGTCTATTTTGGCTGGCTTTGGATATAATAATACGTTGAGGGGGGGGGCTTTGCCCCCCCTCACCCCCCATGAGATATTGTCATCATCACATATATTGTCAGCAGGGGGCAAATAACCAAAAGAAATCGCTGTCAAAGACGCGAACTTAACCACGGCTATCCACAAATGTAAACATGGTAGGGGGCGGCGTCGGATGTTTGCAATCATGTTCCCGTCTAGCCTATTTTGAATGCCATTGAATACAATAATATGTCAAAGCCCCCCTCACCCCCCATGACGTACGGTATTGTCATCATCATTTATATTGCCAGCAGGGGGCAAATAACCGAAAACGTCGCCTTCAAAATAGACGCAAAGTTAACCGCGGCGATCGACCTGTGTAAACATGACGACCGGATAAATCTAGTTATACTAACCCTATTTTGTCGCTATTCTGTTGGTACTAATGGGTTAATATTATTATTAGTAGACTTAGTATGGTTTGATGATGCGCGGAAATGTATATTTGACTTGTAATAGATACATTGAAGTATTACAAACCTTCGCGACCCCATAAACAGGGAACGTGAGCTGGGTTTAGACCGTCGTGCACCCATAAACAGGGAACTTGAGCTGGGTTTAGACCGGTCTAAATTCGGTTAGGTTAGGTTAGGCTAATATTAAAAATACTAAAATGCGGCGGTCCTCGGTATTAAACAAAACTGTATAGCCTATCAAATAAAAAAACAACAACAAATTACCTGAAAACTCTAATCTGGTTGGTGATAATTTTGTATCAATATACGTTTTTTTCCAGTTTCCGCGTCTGCTGAACCATCCTAAAACACGCTAAAAGGCCTGTTTTGAAGGGGGGAGGTGGGGGGAGGGGTAGTATAACTGTAGATTTACCCTATCCTCATCACTATAGCCTACTGTCATCATCATTAATACTATCCCCACCACTATCACACCTAATTTCGGTCAAGGTTCAGAAATTAGTATGGTAGGCCTATTTACGCTACCCAGTGTCCAACAATGTTAGGATACTTCGTAATTGTTTAATCGAAGTCCTCTTTTTCTAGTTATTAAAAACGTATTCTATGGTGTATTATACGATATATAGAAGCAATAGAACTGTTCAAATTACCTGGGAAGTGTATATTAAACCAAATACAAAACTTTGAATAATGAGAACATAAGAAAATGGGAGTCTGCAGAAAGCCGATTGGCCTAAGCAAGGCAGATCCCTGTCCCACACAACCCCAATTACAAAGCCCAATTATAGGCTCAACACTCTAATACCCTGAGGATCATCTTACCAAACCGGTTAGAGATTAACGCAGGATTACGGGGGTCTGCAGAGCGCTGATTGGCCCAACCCGGCTGATCCCCTTCACACCCAACCCTTCTCGTCCATATGCTTATCCAATTTTTTCTTAAAGCTCCCTATCATTCTTGATCCCACTATATCACTTGGTAGCCTATTCCACCCATCTACAACTCTGTTACCAAACCAATATTTGCCTATATCTTTTCTGAAACGAAATTTATCTAATTTGAAACCATTGGTAAGAGTTCTTTCGCTATCACTGAGCTTTAGTACATTTGTACATGAGGTAAGAGATATGTGTTTTTTATCACTTTTCAGACCCCCATGACCAGCGGGGGTCTGGGGGCAACAGCCCCCAGGATGCCCAGGTTAGGTTAGGTTAGGTTAATGACCAGCTATGTAAATACAGTAGTGAACATTTGGTTTAGTCTATGCTCAAAAATCCATTTTCTTTAGGAGGAGGCCATACAGTAAACAATTACCGGATACTTACTTGTCGGAAGTTCTGGTATAATCACCACGGCCAACTTGCTAGTCCGTCGCCTCCACACTTTTGTTCAATCTTCATGTACTGCAGCTGGTCAATTATTCTGTTTGACTCTGCACCCCGTGGGCTTGGGCTAGGCAATGCCACCCAAAAAACATATTTTGTCATTAACCGAACTTAACCTAGACCCACGCTGGTCTTCGCATTGATGTAGGCCTAGAGGTTGACAAAATACTTAAAATATGGTGGAAATGAAAACAATTAGGCCTAGATCTCCACTGATTCTATATGGCTGCCTTAGTTGGTTCCAACCTTATTTAACCCGGTGTCTGGTCATAAAGCCGGCGTACCAAAATGCCGATGCCGGTATTTTGGCTCGTCACCAGCGTTGGCATTTCGTCTTGAATGGATACGTCGGCATTATGACTTAATAAACTCTTTTTTGGTGTGTTTGTTTGTCTATTAGGCTATTTGTCCAAAATTATATTTTGTTTCAATAATAATAATACCGTATGATAATTATGACTTAGTAATAATTATAATACAAATCGTCAATTTAAAATTAGTGTTTATTAGCATGTTCATAGTTTACACAGTAAAAATTGTCATATACATAATGCTAACATTTTGTTTCAATAATGATAATATAAATCGTCAATAAAATTAGTGTTTATTAGCATGTTCATAGTTTACACAGTAAAAATTGTCATATACATAATGCTAACATTTTGTTTCAATAATGATAATATAAATCGTCAATAATGATAATATAAATCGTCAATTTAACATTTGTTTATTAGTCCCAGTAGCATATTCATAATTTTTACATTTAGTTTTGAAAATATTTATTCATTTATATCAGCTGGCCTGATGAATATGGATAAACTCCTCAGCATTTCTCTTGGCGATATATCCTTGTTTTTGTAAATGTCCCACAGTTCAAAGATCTTCTGTTGGTGTCTGGTGTATGTTTATCTTTGGTAGCGTTGCAATTTTTCGTCAGCCACCAGTTGGCACTGAGTAACCTAGATATGAATTTACTCTCCTTGTGTAACACTTCTATGAGTTCGTAAATGTTGACGTTTTCGCGTGCACACAGGTGGTTCAGGTGGCAATGCCAACCTTCAACGTCGTTATTAGTTCTTACACTTTGCCCGTATATACTCCAGCTTTCAGGTGTCCAGACATGTCCATCTATCCAGGTATCTTCATTGTACTGTAGAACTTGATGAGGTTCAAGAATATCCCGAAAGTCTTTGAAAACCGACGTTAGGATATGTTGGAACGGTGGAAATGGTACACTTTCACTTACACTTAGTTACACTTAGTTGTATTCCGTCCGTTAGTGACATAAGAACATAACATAAGAACATAAGAAAATGGGAGTCTGCAGAAAGCCGATTGGCCTAAGCAAGGCAGATCCCTGTCCCACACAACCCCAAATCAATTACAAAGCCCAATTATAGGCTCAACACTCTAATACCCTGAGGATCATCCTACCAAAACGGTTAGAGATTAACACAGGATTATGGGGGTCTGCAGAGCGCTGATTGGCCCAACCCGGCTGATCCCCCTTCACACCCAACCCTTCTCGTCCATATGCTTATCCAATTTTATCTTAAAGCTCCCTACAGTTTTAGATCCCACTATAGCACTTGGTAGTCCATTCCACCCATCTACAACTCTGTTACCAAACCAATATTTGCCTATATCTTTTTTGAAACGAAATTTATCTAATTTGAAACCATTGGTACGAGTTCTTTCGCTATCACTGAGCTTTAGTACATTTGTCATGTCCCCTTTGTTAATCCCACTAACCCACTTGAACACCTCTATCATATCCCCTCTAACTCTGCGTCTCTCTAACGAATGTAAACCTAATTTCTTCAACCTTTCTTCATACGGAAGATTTCTAATATTATGGATCATTTTTGTCATTCTACGCTGTACTCTCTCCAATGAATCTATGTCCATTCTGTAATAAGGACACCAAAATTGGACAGCATAATCCATATGGGGTCTCACTAATGACAAGTAAAGTTTTAAGATAACATCAGCAGTTCTGTTCAGTTCTGTTCAGTTCAGCAGTGACACAGTTGAGCTGGGGCTCCACTGCAACCAGGCAGCTCCCTTTCTTCCACTCTCCATTCCAGAAGTCGGTTGGCGCTGGGGTATCCTGGTGTTGGTGGCCGGTCCGGTATTTTGGCCAGCCACATGTCCAAGTGTTTCTTGAAGGTGTCTGGAGACACCCCGGTCATGTTCCTGAGAGGGGCTGGTATACAGTTGAACAGTCTGGTTCCATTGTATGCAAAGCTGTGATGGATCAGGGATTTTATTTTTTGCGTTGATCCCGGCGTAGTCCTCACATAGCACAGTCTCCCTCGCCTTTGGTGTTGAGTCTCTTGGATGTTTGGATTTGGTACCTTTTATTCCAAAATCTTCCAGACGTAGATGATGATGTATCTCTCCCTACGTCTTTGAAGTGAGTACAGCTGCAGCTCCTGGAGTCTCTCCCAGTAGTTAAAGTGTTGAAACCCATGGATTTTACTGGTGAATGTCCTCTGCGTGGCTTCAATTTCTGTTATTTCTCCTACTTTTTGGGGAGACCAGAGCTGAGAGCAGTACTACAGTCGTGGTAGGACCAGTGACTTCCACAGTGTTAACATACACCTCTCATTTCTTGTGTGGAAGGTTCTCAGGATCCAGCCTGCTATTTGTTTTGCTGTTGTTGTGGCTTTGGTAATATGCTGGGAAAAAGTGGCATCACTGCTTATATTTACTCCCAAGTCCTTCACTGTGTCCTTGGCTGTAATTTCTTGCTGTCCACTTTTGTAGTTGGTGTCGTTTTGTAGTGCTCTCTTGTTCCCATACCATAGAAGCTCGAACTTGTCTCCGTTTAGGGCCATGTTGTTTTCTTCTGCCCACTTCATGAATTTGTCCAAGTCTTGTAGTAGCTGTGCATCATGTGAGGTGATTTTCTTCATGAGTCTGGTGTCGTCTGCGAACGATGAGGCTGTTGAGTGTTCCAGGTCCCTGTCGATGTCTCCTATCATGATGAGGAATAGGAGAGGTCCCAGTACTGATCCTTGTGGGACACCGCTGATGATCCCACCTGCTTCTGATAGGCTTCCTTGAACCGTGACTCTTTGTTTTCTGTTGGTGATGAAACTGTGGAGCCATCTTCAAAGGTCTCCCCCCTATTCCCAGTGATTTGAGTTTATGTAGAAGGATCCCATGGTCCACCTTGTCAAAAGCTTTGGCGAAATCTAGGTAAACTTATGTGTGCTTCGCTTCTCTCTGTATATAATACCATTATTATATATTGATATACTGTATATGTATTATACCTTTATACCTTAGTGGAACTAAGAAGAAATAAAATAAAAAAGATAAAACAATCCAGACGAACAAACAATAAAAGGGAGGTGCTAATGCAAAGGCATTCGACTAGTGTTCTATGTGTTATCGATTCGTGCCTCAAAGAGAATTCCGGTCGACGAGAGTTCCATAATTTGCCACAACTTGCCTGAAATCTAGGTAGTAGTACGAAAATAACGAAAAGTAGCGAAATGCTAAGCTAACTTTAACGACTTCGGAATGGTTCAGTATCGAGTCAAAATGCCGACCCGTGAGACACAATGCCGATACCAAAATACCGGTCCCGGCATTCTGACATATCGGCATTATGACTAGCATTCATTTAACCCAATAAGTCTAATGAAATATTTTTAATTTCTGATGGTAATGACATAGCCTAGGCCTATATAGGAATGATAACCTTGTCACTAATTTCACTACCATGATAACCATCATCATCATAACTGCTATCATTATTACCACAACTATTACTGTAGTACCCGGTACTTGTACTTTACTAAACTCAGACACACTATAATCACTACAGATCACCACTGATAATTACTACTACAATCACCAACACCATCACTTCTAGTACCATAGTCTAGTACCATGTGTTAATCCCTGACCATTTTGGTGGGGGCAGTACTCAAGGTATTAGTGAGTTGGGCCTTGTAATTGGGGTTGGGTGTGACAGGGAGCTGCCTTGTATGGGCCGATCGGCTTTTTGCAGACTCCCATTTTCTTATGTTCTTATAGTCATGACTACTTGTCTTCATCATATGTATTGCCAGCAGGGGCAAATTATATTAGTAGCCTATATTAGGGGAGGTATGGTCTTGCCACTGGACTGTAATCCAATGGTCCCGGGTTTGAATCCCGATGTATCAATAGGAAGATATTGGGATGAAATTTGTGCTGTACCTAGTATCAGTGCATTACCTCAAAGACCACCGAAATGCCAACAAATACCCTCTTTGTTCCTTGATAAAAATACCACTGTATGAATATTCCCATATTCAAAATATGCTACAGCCTACAGGGGGCCAATGCCAAGTGAGTTAATTGCTCAATAGGTGGCGTTTTTAGAGCGAGGGTCTGACTCTAGGGAGTGAGACAGTGAAGCACAAAGGCGAGGCAGCTCCAGAGTTGGGACTGCTTCGTGCAATCTTGCGAAGGCAAGATGGCAAAGGCTGGTTGCAGCTCTAAGTGCTTCACATGTCTCTCTCCCTACCCTAGACTGGAACGAGACCTCACAGGCATCACCATTGAATGTACAGCTGTTGCATGTACCGGTACAGGCTCTCGGCCTATGGCCGATAGGGAGTAAGTTGGCATATAGAAGAAGACAAAAAATAGCCCGGATACCTACATCCTTTCCCAAATAATTTTTAAACTAAATATTCTATTCCAGTTAATATTCACCATCAAATTATCGGTAAGGATGGTGTTACCGGGCGTACACGTTACTTTGTTTACATAAGTCGTACATATTTATATAATTTATATTCCCCATAAAGCTACAGTATACCAGTATAGCATATCCTATCAATGAATCCAGACTAAGCCACTCTGTCACTATGGTCAAGTACGGTACCAGTACAGAAGCTGATATACCTCTAAGCCAAATTTCAGTTGACCAGGCCCTTTAATTACTGGTATCATTGGCTAAAGTTATAATATACAGTACCATGTTGTTTATAGAATGAACTCTCCTCACACATTTCGTATCAACCGTTTAATTGCTATGATCAAGGATTTCAAAAATAAAATTTTATGAGAGTTGCAAGGAAAGTCTTCTGTATTGTAGTGCAATATTTGGATGGATGTAGTTACCGGGCGTACCACTACCGACATACAACATAAATCATCTATAAATACTTATAATAAAAAAATCATCTATAAATACTTATAATAAAATAAATACTTATAAAGCTATAATACTAGGTTTGGTTAGGGTAATGAATTTTTGTATCCAAAGGCAGTCAAAATAGACGGGAACATGATGGTGAGCGTCCGTGTAGTGTAAACAAAATGGGCGGTACACCCGGTAACTACATTCTTGCCACATTTTCTGAAAAAGACTTGCGTTATAGGCCGTGAGATATTTTTCATGGTTTGAATATTTGGGCGGGTGCCCAACCCTGAAAGGGGTTGAAATAGGGGAGCTATCCCCCCGCCAAAGGCGGATTTCTAGGGCCTTTCCTAGCTGATGCTGAGAGGATTGGGTTCTAGTCATGTGGTGATGGGCTGGTTTATCAGTGAGAACTGAGTGATCGCTGCCACACCCATAGCTTACTCTGACTGTTCCTTTTACTTAGATATTTTCTAGATCTCAAGTGACGGCGTCTCTTCCGTGGATTGACCTCCCAATCTCCCAAGATGGGAAGCCAAAGCGTCACATTTTTCCTTTGCCCCTCAACTTTCTTCATAATTGCTGAGGGGCACAGGGCCCTGGGTGGGGCTTTGGTTTCCCGGGCGTTTCCGCACCCTCCTCAGCTCCCCGCCATGGTGTGGCTTCGGTCACCCAGGCTTTATTGTGGTCGGCAGGGAGGGGTCTGGGGGCGCTCGGTTATGGCCTTGCTTGGGGCAGCTTGGGGAACAATAACTACAACCATGTAGGATTAGTTTCAGATCTTAATTTTAGTTTTCATTTTATTTGTGGCTAGGCTATAGAATAAACAAATAGGCCTACAGTAATACTTAATTTTACCTTTCCCTATACATATACTGATAGATTGTTTGATATAAAGTTAAAAATAACTAAACGCAAATTGCAAAACTAGCATTGGAATTTGATGAAACTGAATATTTGTTACCTGTAATGTTAAATATTTACTTAACCCGTACAGCCCCAGCGACGCGTCTGACGAGTCACCCTAATTGCTCCGACCGTAACCTCAGGTGTAGCCACTCGAGAGGGTTCAGATTTGTATGGGAACTGTGTACGTATCCCACGCAACCGTGCCGATGGTTGAAAACTCTCAAAGTCCACGTGCGTGCGCGTGAACTCGCAATAACCTGTTTTTTTTTGGGGGTAATTGCCTTCAATTTTTTTACTCTTGTAAAATACGTTTTCGGGGGCTCTGTAGGACCATTCTTTAAGCTTTTTGAGCGGTTTTTCGTGGTTTTTCCTTCATTCCTAACCCATTCGCTATTGTTTCTGGAATAAAACCATTTTTTGAAAACCGGCCGGGTTCTGGTGAACAAACATTACAAAACTAGCCGGGGCTCCACGGGTTAATAAGCGTTGTTTCTGCCATCTTTCCATGGCCTCGGAAAGCTCAAACAGTGCCCCTTTACATTGCACAACAGCACATTAATAAGGAATATTGTATATGAACCATTTTTCTCATTAATCTATATATTTTTTCTTTCTTTCACAGGTTAACGGAACTGCCAGAAAGCATGGAACTTGACGAATCCTGCTGTCAAGACTCGTGTGATGAGTGTGAAGATGAATCTGGTCGCCCCACCAAGAGATTGGCTATCCACGAAGCCAATGTGTCTCGGTATCATCATGAGTTCCTGGAGTTAGATCTGATCGGGCAGGGGGAGTTCGGGGGTGTCTACCAGTGTCGACATCGGTTGGATGGCTGTATTTATGCGATTAAGAAGTCTTTAAAACCTGTTGCGGGATCAGTCAACGAGTAAGTGTTTTAAGAGGATAAGCATTCACAAGTTTTGGTCAGATTTAGGGCCCTATTCCTAAATAAACTCCCATCATTGTCGGTGCCAAGTTTTGCTGTATTCGCAGCCAGTCAATGGTACTGTATTTATTTACATTGTAATTGCATGTATTGCAACATAATTACAGTACTGTACCATAATATTAATTAAAATATCTATTGAGTAGGGCCTATCATAGAATGGCTATAGATAGTGCCAACGAACTAGACAATTATCTCGATCCCTGACCTCTTCGTAACTCAAAAGGACCTTGAGCAAACTGGCTGTAAATTTCCACACATATTACATGGTGGACTCTTCCCAAATGATAGAAAGGTCAGCCCGATTGATTTCATTAATTTTGAGTTATAATAAGTTAAGGGGTCCAGATTATTGTTAAGTTCGTTAGGCGCTACCTATAGAATGTGGCATATCGACTGTAATTACAACAAACCTACATACAATTTTTTTTTTCCGTTACATACATTGTAATGGCTCGGCCGTGGTTGCCTATCCGCAGTTGGAATATATTACAATGAAGTTCCTCACAAGTTCACAACACCACCCCATCATGCCATCACTTGGGCTGATGTTGGCATAGTGGCGATAGTGATAACCGTGCCATAGCAAGACTCGACTAAGTCTTGGTTCACACTGTCCTCTATTAAAGGGGTTGGAATAACTTTATCAAGTATATATATACTCTTCAAATGTTTATATCCATTTTGTCAACTACCCAAACTATATTTTCACAACCATAATAATTGTCTCTTGTCTTTCCAGGAGGATAGCCTTGAATGAAGTTTATGCACATGCAGTATTGGGAAAGCATCCTCACGTTGTCCGGTACTACTCGGCGTGGGCGGAGGATGACCATATGATCATCCAGAACGAGTACTGCAATGGGGGCTCGCTAGCAGATATGGTTGAGATCCACAAGCCTCACGAGAAAATTAACGAACACACCCTCAAACAAGTCTTACTCCATGTAGCCAAAGGTTTAAAGTGAGTATTTGACCGAGAACAGACCTCTACGGGTACCAACCTACTACCGTACTATTATTACTGTGCAATCTGATAAACAGTTCCCCAGTAACATAGATAGACAATTTTGTAACCTAAGATTTTTAATACCATGCTGTTAGATTTAACCCTTTCACGCACATATGACGCGGAGGTTGCCAGATTAGCAATAAGAAATAGTTCTCTCACTCTTATAATTACCTCTCCAAAATTAGTTTTCTGCCCACAGCTAATTCAAAGACAACTGCAGAGGTTGAAGTAACTAAACTAAAGGTTTCTAAATACCCCTGATGGTAACAAAGGCTTTAAAGTATCCCTAATAGGCTCAAAATCGCGTCATATGTCGGAGAGGGTTAAAAAGTCCCTTTGTAAGTACAGTAGTCCCTCGTTATCGACGGGGGTTACGTTCTTAAGACTGCCGTCGATAGCAAAAACCGTCTATACCGCATTACCGTACATACACGTACAGTATCCGTGGTCTCTATCCTATGTACTTTTAAGTGTTGCCTTTACACATAATCTTACATATTAGAGTATATTGCAAATAAAATTATCCTATGTACTTTTAAGTTTTTCCTTTACACATAACCTCGTCAGACAAGGCACTTGACTTGACTGTTTTGATGGTCCTGGGGATTCAATTCCTTCATTATTACCACCAGGCACACCGTCTATCACTGAATACATTAGAGGCCATAATAAACGCAAGAGATGCAAGGTTCAGGCACAAATAAGCAAGTAAAAGGCGGGTGGACTTAGAGCTTCTGCCTGGTTTTGACAACATTAAAAATGGAGGTCGAAAGTGACGCTCCGATCGTCGGTGAATCCGGATTCACTCAAAACCTAGTCTTTAGGCTAATTATTTTTGCTCTCGTTTTCGGTGTATTTTCTTATTATTGTATGTCTTATTGTTCATCATTTAATCCACTTTTGGTTGGTATATTAGAGTAATATAAATAAACAATTAATCCGTCGATATAACATTAAAAATGGAGGTCGAAAGTGACGCTCCGATAGTCGGTGAATCCGGATTCACTCAAAACCTAGTCTTTAGGCTAATTATTTTTGCTCTCGTTTTCGGTGTATTTTCTTATTATTGTGTCTTATTGTTCATCATTTAATCCACTTTTGGTTGGTATATTAGAGTAATATAAATAAACAATTAATCCGTCGATATATCAGTCGATACTCGAATCAGTCTAAAGTCAGTCGATAGTCGAATCCGTCTATGATAAAGCAATCAGTCTATAATCAAATCCGTCTATAAAAAAGCCGTCGATAACGAGGGACTACTGTAACAAGAAGATTGTTGCTTGGAGGTAAACTTTTTATTTTTCAAATCTACCCATTTTTCAACTTCTTGGATTGTCTGACATTTCCTCTTGAGAGTAAATTTTGTATAATGTTTGTGGCTGAGCTTTTGTTATGCAACTGTGCATGGTAAATCTTATTTTGTTGGTGAATGGTGAAGGAAGCATTCAAATTTACCCCAGAAGATACTTATTTTGCGATAGCTATTAGAAAGGTAATTTATACAGCTCTAAGTTCAAGTCATTTGGGGGAGTGCTGGAGGGACCCTGGTCTCTGGGTCTTCTGGATGAGCTAGATGTGTGTGCATTTTTATTTTGTTTTTGTGTGTTCCCTATTCTTCCTCTGGCTGGAGTCCCCCCCCCCCCAAATAAATAAATAAAATTAAATAAAATCAAAATAAAATCAAAATAGGAAAAGTGGAGATTGGACCTGAGTACATAGATAGATAGAAGTTCAATGTAGTAGTTTGGGCTATTGAGTTTATAGGAAAGTGAATGTTGAATCAATTTATTATAGGCATGGAGTCCAGGCGGGCTAGTTTTTGTGTATTCTCTCTCCGGGGGTGTCATCCCAAGAAAGGGCCAGTAGCAAGGCTTTATTGTACTGTATCGTAATGGTTGTTGGTCCAGTCTACCACCATCCCCCTTATTAGACCTTGACAAAGGACAACCGGGCTAATGAAGAAATTGGGAGCTTAAAGGTGAATTACACAAAGATGATATAAAAATTGAGATAAGTTATCTAGCAGAACTTTAAATGCTCTAGTATTACACCGTCACCATTATCGGGAATATCCTTAAATTTGCCCCCTAACATATAAAATAAATAGGGTCAAGTTAAATGTAAATTTCTGTTGCCTGACAACTATCGGGATTTATGACATCATCACAATACTGGAAGGCGGGAAATTTGCAAGACAGTCCACTATCAGACGCCGCCAGATATTAAGCTGTTTAATATTTGTTTTCTTTACTGATGTAATTTACTTTATTATACATAAACCTGAGCATCCTTAACATGTTTTGATCCATACAAATATACATCTTACGAGGAATGCAGCTTATGTAATTCACCTTTAATGGGAAATGAATGGGGAAATATAATTTAATTTGTGCTCTAGTTTTACTTATGTATGTTTTTCTTTTTCAGATACATTCACTCCTTACAACTAGTGCATATGGACATGAAACCAGCCAATATATTTGTATCAAAGGAACAAAAAGTCAGCGTACACAGTGAGGAGTCTGCCGATGATGGTTTGAGGAGGAGCAAATTGAGGAGGAGGAGGAAATTACTTATAAAATAGGTTAGTACTGTACTGTATTCATTGTAAAAATTCTCCTATTCAACGAGATCAAATAGTGTTTAAGCAATTATATTTTCTGCAAATCAATGACTTAGATTATTCCACTTCTTCTTATACAAGTTGAAACTTTCCAGATTATGTGAGCTCTCGTGAATCCACTTGGAGAATTGGCGCTCATGACAAATCATATTTATGTATGTGCAAGTATATATACAGTATATACTCAGGCACATACCCCATTGCTGGGTGTGACCGACACGAGACAGAGCCTGAACAGATACAAAATTTAAAGTTCCCATTCTCAGGGTTCGGTACCACTTACGCGTTCTCGCCGTTTTCTCTGTTTCGTCGAGTAGGATAATTATACAAGGGGAGGTGGATTCCTAGCCCAGACAGAAACAGCTAAGGTTGGGTAGAGGATGCCAAACCTCACTCTGGATAGGACCAGCCCTCACCCAACCTATTATTATTATTAATAATTTACTTGCCTTTAATGATGTAATGTGGCCTTGAAACTATCACCAAATTACATATGCATAATAACAGGAACCTTATTCTGTCATAATGCTTAATTACATAATGTATTTATATAAAATTTAATGTGCATTCTAACTTTGTTCTTCCTTCCAGGTGATTTGGGTCATGTCACATCAATAGTCAACCCTCAAGTGGAAGAAGGTGATTGCAGGTATTTGCCTAGAGAAATTCTACAAGAAGACGTTTCACATTTACCAAAAGCAGATATATTTGCACTAGGTTTAACACTGTATGAGGCAGCCAGGGGGGAGCCTTTGCCTTTAAATGGAGATGAATGGCATGCAATCAGAAATGGAGAGTTGCAAGAGCTTCCGGGATATTCTATGGACCTTCAGTTGCTTCTGAAGCAGATGGTTCAAGCGGACCCCACTACCCGACCCACTGCCTCACAACTGGTCTATCACCCTACGTTGTGTCCCGCTACAGTCATGTCCCGAGCCCAGCTACGACGGGAACTTAATGCGGAACGACTCAAACTCAATGCGGAACGACTCAAGAACGACATCCTATCCCGCCAGCTCAAAGAGGCGGCAAAGTGTCTACAGAATCTAACCCCATCAGCAGCATCAACCATAGTGGCCGTTGCGTCTGGTGTTTTGGCGGGAGTAGCACCGGCGCCAGTAAGTGTTCACTCTCTCACTCACTCTAGACAAGGCCCCACCACAAGAAATTCTAGATTGATAGGGAAAAAAGCAAGTCGTAGTGCGAGTACTACTAGTTTTTAGGGGTTACTACTTGCTAGTAGTTTTCTGTATTTTTTTTTAAAGAAATTATAAAATTCAGAATTAATTAAATTAATGTTCAAGAATGCTATTAGTCTGATTTACTCCAAGACATTTCTTTTTTAACCATTTCTCAATACTAGAGTTAGACACAGGTACATTAATTTCATTGTTCTGTACCTTGACTTGATGGTTGGCCATTAAAGCATTAAAGTCTGTGTTTAGAGAAAGTGTGTGTGTATATATATATATATATATATATATACCGGTATATATGTATAAATATATACCGGTATATACATATATATGTATAACGTGGTGTATATATATATATATATTATATACATTATATACACCGGTATACATATATATGTATATACCGTTATATATTTATACATATATAGGTTGAATGTTCTTTGGAGTGGCATGCTTGGTTGATGAGTCGGACTTCTATAGGTGGATCTAGTCTCTGCATGAAGTATTCATGCAAATGCTCAGTTTTTCCAGTAAAACATTATGGTCCATAATAGAAACCATGTACCTGCATTATTCATTGCTGTATTGCATGCTGTTTGCTTTCAATTAATACAGCATTTTTGTTTTTTTAGCAATACCATAGCACTTCTTTATCCAGTCCTACAAATAGGTTGTTAATTCAGTATAAAAAGGACTAACCTTACAGAAGCTATTCTTTTATACCATATACCTTCACTTTTAACTTTACTCTTTTAAGGGAGCTCGCCTCGCTTTTTTCTCTTTCTCTCCCTCTCTCTTTGGTTTGTATCCATTCGGCACCATTCTGCCTACTGTTTTAAGACGTTTACCCCCATCCAGGTGTTAATATTTTCCTGGCGAGCGGTAGCGAGCCAGCATATATATATTTTTGTTTTGACAGCAAGCTAAATTTGTACATTTTTCGATGGAAAAATTTCTCTGGCAAAGCCGGATTTCTCCATAAAATGCTGGCTCGCTATCGCTCGCCAGGAAGAAATCGACGCCTGGATGGGGATTAAAGTCTTAAAATAGTTTGCTGAATGGGGCCGAATGGATACAAGCCAGGAAAGGAGAAAAAGATTAAAAAAGCCAGTGACCCCCCCCCCCTTAAACTACATTTTCAAATTGCCGTTTACATCTTTGCTGGAGTCTTTTTCTTTAAGATTCCCAGAATTTGCTCGCATATCCTTGCTTATAATTATATCTTAATTTATATTTGATGTACAGTATATTTTCTTACGCAAATATTCTTTCCCTCGCCTATTCCCTTAGATTATTATGCTACCAGTTAAAAAAGAATGGTTACCCAGGATATACAGAATGCTTACCGTTATGTTAATTATGGCCAAAGCAAATTCAAGGCGGAAATATTAGAGAAACCTTATAAGAGAGGTATGTAGCAGTAGCAGATTCAAGCAAATTTGTATCTTTTCATTTTAATTGACCTATCTATTGCGGCTAACTTATTTTCGTTTTGCCTTTAATTTGTTATTTTACATAAATTTACCTCTGCCAATTCTGTCAAAAATTCTGCAGCATGTACAGTAGCCCACATGTCGGACTGTTATCAAGTTATTTTATTTATTTTATTTTATTTTTTTTTTGCCAGATTAATGGAAAAATCTTATAGCAAACCCTAAAATTAATGGGGTAAATGGGGGTGTGTTCTGGGACCAGCCAAAACACAAACACAAATGCCTAAAAACCTATAATATATCATAAATTTTCGGCATCGGATAATGAGGGAGACCTGTATTTATGAGTATGGGAAAGTAATTACAATGTAAAACTTGAAAACTAACTCAAAAGTTACTGTTCAAAATAATATAATAAACTATCGAAACGATAACACTAAACTAAATATATACTGTATGTGGAACAATTAAACTTTGATAACAAATTTATAATATAAAATGTGTAGCATTGACAAATTTGTTGGTTATTCATATCCGCTTATTAGTTAACCATTTCTATTTACTATAGATGTACCGGGTATAGCGACTATTGCATAAAGTAGTGCCTTTATAGTTAGGCATGTGGGCAACTGTACAGTAGTCCCTTGAATATATACAAGAGACCAATGTAGCCATTTAGATCAAACCAAGAAACAAATTCTCTTCAGTGTTTTTATAACTGGTTGTGCTCCTGCCCTCAGCAAAATGTATAATAACTTTGCATTGTAACAATCATACAATTATGTGCCTTATTATTGTGATAGTAGTTGTATTGTAATTAGTACTGTATTTTGTAGTTATTTTCTATAATTGAATATAATTGCTTTCTTTCTAAAGAATTTTAAAGGCCAGTTTGTTTTCAGTACATAAAATGCATATGTATACCATTTTTATTACTATTTTTGCAAAGTGAAAACCTGAAATTGTAATTTCTTTTGGTATTTAAGAAAAAATTGTCGGTTTGTTTTCAGACTTAGGCTGTCTTCTGATAAGACATAACGTGTACTGTGATTATCTTGCCTTCTCTGTACTGTTTTTTTGTATAAATAAATTTTATATACATTTGTACATGTTTTATCCCCAACTACTGTATAGTATATACATCATCAATATACTGTATATTCATACAATGGTTTAACAAAGTTTTCCATTACATACATTGTAACGGCTCAGACGTGGTTGCCTTTCTGCAGTTTGAATATAATTTAATAAAGTCCTGTCACCTCAATGCCCCCATCATAAGAACATAAGAAAATGAGAGTCTGCAGAAAGCCGATTGGCCTAAGCAAGGCAGAAGCAAGGCAGATGATCATGTCATCACTTTGGCTGATGTTGGCATAGTGCTAACCGTTCCGCAGCATGACTACTAAGTCCAACTGCAGTATCTGCAAGGCTTACTCTGACTGTTCATATGACATGATAAATGATGTAGAGATTGGTGACCACCTAGGGAATAGCGATCATAAATCTATTTATTTTAATATACAATGGACAGGGAATGCTAAAGAGAATACGACACTTATCCCAGATTTCAGAAAAGCCGATTATGGTGGGCTAAGAAGTGACTTAAGGGTGGACCCTATTGTTAAGCAATTAAGTCAGGATATGCCAGAGTTAAACTTGCCACCTACATATAACCAGTTTATTGCTTCACTCCACAATGCTCAAAATAAATATATCCCTAAAAGAAAATTTAGATCGCTGCAGAACCAACCAAAATGGATGACTAATAAGCTAATAGATCTTATAGGAAAAAAGAAAGGAATATATAGAAAATAAAGAAAGGCGAAAATCATCTACATATATACTATCAGACTCTATCAAGACAGGTCAAAAGGGAAATCAGGAAAGCAAAAAGAAATTATGAAATAAGGATAGCCAGTGACTCAAAAAATAACCCTAAAGCTTTTTACCAACTATATAAATCTAAAGTTAGAGATGTAATAGGCCCCCTAAAAACTTCAATAGGAGAAATTAAAATGTAAAACTTGCAAACTAAACATCCATAAATAACAGAAAATGATTTAGAAATGTGCAGTACATTAAATAGTCAGTTTCTTTCCGTTTTCACTAATGAAAATTTGGCACAGATTCCAGAAGTCAATATGGTATATAGTGATAGTATAGAAAATATGTTAAGTACAGTTAGTATAAGTAGAAATGATGTGCTTAAGGAAATTGACAGACTGAAACCTCAAAAATCGCCTGGTCCTGACGAGGTATATGCTAGAGTATTAAAAGAATGCAGAGATGAGTTAAGTAGCCCATTAGCATTTTTATTTAACAAGTCTTTAGAAACAGGTTTAGTTCCAGAAGCTTGGAAGCTTGCAAATGTAGTTCCGATCTTCAAAAAAGGTGATAAATCGATAGCATCCAATTACCGTCCCATTAGTCTCACATCAATCATAGGAAAGTTGCTAGAGTCTATTATTGCTAGGAAAATTAGAAGCCACTTAGACAAATTTAACTTAATAAATTCTTCTCAGCATGGATTCACTCAGGGACGTTCTTGCCTTACTAATTTGCTTAGCTTTTTCTCAGAGGTATATGAAGCAGTAGATAGTGACAAGTCATATGATATTATTTATTTAGATTTCAGTAAAGCTTTCGACAGAGTCCCTCATGAGAGATTGATGAGAAAGGTTGAGGCACATGGAATAGGAGGATCGTTGTTGGGATGGATTAGGTCATGGCTAATTGGTAGGAAACAGAGAGTCAGCATAAATGGTACCAAGTCAGAGTGGGGAGCAGTCAAAAGTGGTGTCCCCCAGGGATCGGTATTAGGTCCCCTGTTGTTTCTTATATACATAAATGACCTAGATTTAGGTATAACTAGTAGGATAAGTAAATTCGCAGACGATACTAAAATGGGGAGATCAATTGATTCAGATAGCGATATAGAGTGCCTCCAAAGGGATCTAGATACCTTACATGAATGGTCAGTAAATTGGCAGAGGAAGTTTAACATTGACAAATGCAAGGTATTAAAGATAGGGAAGATGCATACAAATGTTAAATATAAACTAGCTAATTTAGAATTAGAAAATTCAGACTGTGAAAAGATCTAGGTGTGTTTGTTAGCAATGATTTGAAGCCTAGAAAACAGTGTATAAGCGTTCGTAATAAGGCAAACAGGATTCTCGGGTTCATCTCTAGGAGTGTGAGTAACAGAACTGCTGATGTTATCTTAAAACTTTACTTGTCATTAGTGAGACCCCATATGGATTATGCTGTCCAATTTTGGTGTCCTTATTACAGAATGGACATAGATTCATTGGAGAGAGTACAGCGTAGAATGACAAAAATGATCCATAATATTAGAAATCTTTCGTATGAAGAAAGGTTGAAGAAATTAGGTTTACATTCGTTAGAGAGACGCAGAGTTAGAGGGGATATGATAGAGGTGTTCAAGTGGGTTAGTGGGATTAACAAAGGGGACATGACAAATGTACTAAAGCTCAGTGATAGCGAAAGAACTCGTACCAATGGTTTCAAATTAGATAAATTTCGTTTCAGAAAAGATATAGGCAAATATTGGTTTGGTAACAGAGTTGTAGATGGGTGGAATAGACTACCAAGTGCTATAGTGGGGTCTAAAACGGTAGGGAGCTTTAAGATAAAATTGGATAAGCATATGGACGAGAAGGGTTGGGTGTGAAGGGGGATCAGCCGGGTTGGGCCAATCAGCACTCTGCATACCCCCATAATCCTGCGTTAATCTCTAACCGTTTTGGTAAGATGATCCTCAGGGTATTAGAGTGTTGAGCCTATAATTGGGCTTTGTAATTGAACTGGGGTTGTGTGGGACAGGGATCTGCCTTGCTTAGGCCAATCGGCTTTCTGCAGACTCCCATTTTCTTATGTTCTTATGTTCCTTTTACTTATATATTTTCTAGATCTCAAGTGACGGCGTCTCTTCCGTGGATTGACCTCCCAATCTACCAAGATTGGAAGCCAAAGCGTCGCAGTTTTCCTTTGCCCCTCAACTTTCTCTTCATAATTGCTGAGGGGCACAGGGCCCTGGGTGGGGCTTTGGTTTCCCGGACGTTTCCGCACGCTTCTTAGCTCCCCGCCATGGAGTGGCTTTGGTCACCCAGGCTTTATTGTGGTCGGCAGGGAGGGTTCTGTCGGGGCGCTCGGTTATGGCCTTGCTTGGGGCTGTTCGGCCAGGCAGCTTGGGGAACAACAGCAACAACCACATCAGCCTCAATAGTGCTACAACAAGACAGTATTATATAAAGACTACTGTACATTAGGCAACTTGGACTTTAGAACAAAATACTGCCACACCATATAGCACAGTGGCTGACTTTGGTGCCCAGGTAAGATTAGTAGAGTCCCATGTGCCCCATCAGCATCTGCAGTTTCACACCAAGGCAGTGCCAATAACAAGGCTTTATTATATACTTATGGCTGTTGGTCCACAAGTCTACCACCATCTACCCTATTGGTTGCCTTGTATGACATACAGTAGGATGCGTGGGGCATCCTACCACCATAAGATGAAGGCTCCCTTAACCCCTGGGGGGCAGTATATATAGACAAGTAATTGGTTACATTAATGTAAGTGCAACAAGTTTGCCTGGGAAACCCTTGTTTGCTCATATTGTGATGTAGGCTTCATTCTATGTAGTGTATTTTTATTTTTGTATTTCGTAGTACAGTATTGTTTTGCTAAATCTTCAATGCATTATTTCCAGTCATTTTGAAAAGATCTTGTCTTGATATTGTGCAGTTTCTGTTTTGGTTTGTTTGTTTTGCAAGTTTTACATTTTACCACCTTTAGTATGGGTAGCGTCCTCTATATCTATATATCTATATGCTCACGCCCAATCCCCACTTTTCCTAATTTGTATTTTTATTCTCTTTAATTTAATTTTTTTTTTCTTGGGGGTGGCCGCCTCAAGACAGAGCAAGAACAGGGAAAACACAAAACACAACATAAAACAACGAACTCACACAGACAAAACACAAATTCACACACATCTAGGTCACCCAGGAGAAGACCAGGGTCACCAAGGTCGCTCCAGCACTACCCCGGTCCCCGACCACCCGGAGAGGTTCCGATCTCGGCAGGCAGACCTGCAGTGGCGCCGAAGCCACAAGCCCGCCTACCACTTCCAGGCGCACCCTTCATATTAATCGTCTCCCCTGGCCTTGCGCCTGATGGACTATTATCTTAGTCCAACTTGCGCTCGACCCCTTCCCCCAAATGACCACGTACGTGTTCACTCAACTATTCACAATCATTCTCCATTCATTCCTGTTTAATACCACTTCCATTGCCTGATCTATAGTCATTCCTCTATCATCCAAAGCTTGTCTTACACAGTCTATCCATCTCAATGGGGGTCTTCCTGCCCTTTATCTCCCCTATATTTATGCTAGATATTACTAGACAATTTTAGTTTAGTATAGTCGCGAGCCATGGCGGATTCTGAGGAGAAACTGCAGTGGGCAGTCAAAGAGTTTGGTGTGGTTTTTGGGAGGAGGAAACAAGGTGAACATCAATAAACTTAAAATAATGGTGTGTGATAGGGGTGATCGTAGGGCGAATCTAGATGTGAGGCTGGATGGGGAAATATTGGAACAAGTAGAGTAATTTAAATATCTAGGAGGAACGATGAGCAGGAGTGTAGGTAAACAGAGTGTGTGAAGGAAGGAAGGTTTTCGGAGCAATGGGAAGTACAGTATGTGGAAGACGAAAAATCTCGGAATGAAAGTAAAAAGTGCTATGTATCAAGGAATTGTGCCAACAGTGATGTATGGGGCTGAGAAACGGGCGAGGTATGTGGAGAAAAAGACTGGTGAAGGAAAGTAAGAGAAGAGTAGATGAGGAATCTGAGTAAAATGGAGGGAGTGTAAGAAACTGTTCTGGAAAGAAGTCAAGAAAGTTAGGGAAGGTAGCAAGGGAAACAGTAAAGGTGTGAAAGATAAGAATGGGAGAGTGCTAGCTGAGAAGCAAGAGAGTCGTAAGATGGAGGGAGTACTTCAACGAGTTGCTAATTGTAAGGAATGAAGTGCCAGCACACATAGTTGGATGGGGTATGGGAGGGAGAAGTGTGGGAAGCCATGAAAAGAGTGAAGTTGAGGAAAGTACCAGGAACGTATGGAGTGTGTGGGGAAATGCTGAGGTATGGTGGTGAGATAGTGATCGAATGGGTATGGAAAATCTGCAAACTAGCATGGGAGAAGGGGAATGCACCTGATGACTGGAAGATAGGCATAATAGTCCCCCTATATAAGGGCAAAGGGGAAAGAGGAGTGTGTCTTCTAAGCGTAGTAGGGTAGTGATTGAGAGAGCGAGAACGAAGAAATGGATAGGTGACAAGCAGGGCGGTTTTAGGAATGGAAGAGGATGTGTAGATCAGTTTGTTACCCTGAATTGTGTTATGGAGAAACAACAAAAGGTGAATGTTGCCTTTATGGACTTTGAGAAGGCCTATGACAGAGAAGGTATGTGGAAAGTACTTAGAATATACGGAGTAGATGGCAAGTTGCTGAAAGCGTCTGTGTACTCATACTCATGCTTCCCAGTACCCTGGAAAGAAGCAAACATCCATCCAGTTCCTAAAAAAGGTGCCTCTTCAGATCCATCAAACTACAGACCAATAGCTATAACTTCCACTCTTGGTAAAGTCTTTGAAATTATATTAAATAATCACATAATTAAGCATCTTGAGAATAATAAATTAATCAGTGATAGGCAATGTGGTTTTAGACGATGTCGATCAACTGCAGACATTCTTTGCCTTCTTACGAATCAAATCAACCAAGCTACAGACCAACATGGTGAAACACATACAATAGCACTGGATATATCAAAGGCATTTGATAGAGTCTGGCATCAATCCTTATTGTCGAAGATGTCACACGATGCCTTGCATCATTAGTTCCACTAATTTCTTCTTATCTTCATAACAGAAAAATATGTGTAATGGTAGATGGCCTTTATTCTCAATTTCACTCAATAAATGCTGGTGTTCCCCAGGGATCAGTTTTGGCCCCAACTCTGTTCCTCATTCATATCAATGATCTCATATCTACCACTCATAATCCAATACATTCCTACGCAGATGACTCAACACTCCACAGTTCCTTCACATTTACCAATTCTTTCACCCAACCCGATCTTATAAATTCAAAAATAAACACTGCAATTTCTCTGAACCAGGACCTTTCTAGAATTAATGAATGGGGACAAAAGAATCTAGTTTCCTTTAATGCACAGAAAACCAAGTACATTCAATTTTCTAACCGACAGAATCTCACTGACTCCCATATATTTTTTAATGATGTAAATATTCCCACTTCCCCTAGTATTGATATTCTCGGTGTAACATTAACTACTAACTTGAGCTGGACACATTATGTTAGAAGCATTGCTAAGAATGCCTCTAAAAAACTGGGACTCCTGTACAGAGTTCGAGAATTCTTCACTGACGAGCAGTTGGCCGTAATATATAAAAGTCATGTGCGTTCTCAGATGGATTACTGTTCACCTCTGTGGGGTGGAAGTGGAGTGGTTGCATTGAGGCAGTTGGAAAAAATTCAAAATAAAGCTATTAGATTAATCAATAACCCTGCAATCACACAGGACCTTCCTACATTATCCATACGAAGAAACGTTGCATCCCTTGCATTATTCTACAGATATGTTCACAGCCAGTGTTCCGAGGAACTTGCTTCAATTGTGCCGCCTCTCCACATCTTTCCCCGTAGAACTAGGGCAGCTGAGAGCGCCCATGAATTTACACTTTCTCCTTCACAATGCAGAACTTCTGCTTATCAAAATTCATTTATCCCCAGAGCTACTACTCTTTGGAATTCACTTCCCTCGAATTGCTTTCCACAAACTTACAATCTACAAATGTTTAAATCCAGTTGTTACAAACATTTTATCAATGGAGGATGCCTTTAGGCACATGGACCTTTTTGTTTTATCTGTGTGTTTCCTTCCTCCGTTCATTGTCTCTTAAAAAAAAAAAAAAAAAAAAAAAAGCAGTGAAGAGCATGTATGAGGGTGCAAAGGCGGAAGTACGTGTGGAGAATGAGCAGAGCGAGTTCTTTGACCTGAATGTTGGGTTGAAACAGGGGTGTGTGATGTACCTGTGGTTGTTTACTGGATGGAGTCGTGAAAGAAATACAAGGAAGAGCAGTGGATGTTGGTGTATCGCTGATAAGGGAGGGAAATGAGCGGAAGCTACCTGTACTGCTGTTTGCTGATGATAGTTCTGATGAGCGATAATGAATGGGAGTTGCAGGGTCTGGTAAATATGTTTGGAACAGTGTGCGAAAAACGGAATCTGAAGGTAAATGCGGGGAAGAGCAAGGTTATGGTCTCCGAAAGGGGTGAAGCCACAGAGTGTGAGGTGAAGTTGAACGGTCAGGCTATGGAGATTGTCGGCTCATTTAAGTATCTGGGCAGTGTGTTGAGTAAAGATGGGACTATGGATGAAGAAGGGCTGGAGAGGGTGCAACAGGGGAAGAGGTTTATAGGAATGCTGAAAGCAGTAACAAGAAATAGGGTGGTCAGTATGGAAGTGAAGAAGTCCTTGCATGACAATGTGGTAATCCCGACACTGACTTACGGAAGCGAAGCATGGACGTTGGTTGAGAGACTCGGACCAAGAGTGAGAGGGGTGGAAATGAGTTACTTAAGAAGTGTGTGTGAATCTGCAAGACCCGGGATCGAATCCCTGCCACGCCGGACATTTAGTCGGTGTGGTAGTACGTCCTAGCATGTTTCACATGCTTGCACCCAGTCAGGGGACATCCTGACGATGTATACAGACCAAACACACATAACAAAGCCACTCCAACACCTTCCTCTCTCTCCAACACCCCTTCTCCCCTCTCAACACTCTTCTCTGAGCTAGTGCCGATACAAATGGCATGGACAGTCCTGTATAGAATCGTAAGATTCAGAGTCGTAAAGATTCCAGGACGAGCTCAATAGCGGCGGATCCCCAGATTGACCGTGGTGATTGTCACCTAAACATCTACAAAAGTACAAAAAAGTAATAAAGTTCAAGTTGCATCATGAGGCGAGAGCCCGAGCGGCGAATATCCTCTCTCTCCGACCTCTAGTGTGACACTGAGGGCTTGAAATAGAAGTCTGTGTGTTGCAAAGATCTCTAACTGCCTCGCCCGTGTTAACGACACCGCGTGAGGGAAATTCGCATGGAAAATTACCTGATTAAAGGGGGAATAAGAGTAAAAATAGCTGATAATTGAGGAGGGGGGTGTGTACATATGGAGAAGTGGTAGCAAGTAATGGAAGGGAATTATCTCACTTAATCACATATGGCTTTGTTTTAAGTGCCACTGTGGTGTTTTTATTTTATTTGTTTATGCACTGGCTTTATAGAGGACGCTCGCATTCCACCACCAAAACCTTTACAGAGGACGCTCGTTGTTTAAAGGTTAAAGAGAAAATAGAGCACGTTCAACTGGGCCACATAGACCACACGACCATGAGACCCAGCCAGAGATTTATTGCTGGATTTACAGGCTTGATAGCCTTTTCCAGGATTCGTCTGTGAGTAAAAATAACCAGTTTAGGAGCAAAGTTGTCACGACTAATGATTTTGGCTGTCAGGTGATGGTATTGAGGGATAAGCCTTTACAACGTACTATTTATAGTATTGGTTCATTGGATTGATGAACTACAAAGCCCCCAAATCGGCAGTGTTGCCAATATAGCTACTTTATTATATATATGTATTTACCTCGTGCTAACGGCAACTTCTAGCACCTAGCAAAATAATTCTTAGCGATATTCCAAAGATTTCAGACATTTTATAGCCATAATCTTGAGATTGTGCTAATGTGGCCTTATTTTAGCGATTTTGTACATTTGTATAATTTTATAATCTGGCAACATACTAGCCACTTTTGAGAACGGACCTAGCGGTATTTTACGTTTAAGTTGGCAACTCTGCAAGTCTGACCAACCCAAACAATTGCTTGCCTTGACAACAGATATATTGTTGGAAACGGCTAAATAGGCTAAAATAGCATTGTACTAAACACGCCACATTCCCCCAAAATGACGGACAGAAGCACCATGCTGAAGAACTCCATCAATCAGAAGCTAGTGGAGACGGGAGAAAAGGAGAGACTGAAAGATATGTTGCGACAACGGCTGACGGAGTGTGGGTGGAGGGACGAATTGAAGGTGTGTTTTGGTAGCCTAGCGGCCCTAGCCTATTTATTTATTATTATTTAGGCCTAGGCCTATTTTTGGTAAACCTGACTTTTTGGACCGACAGCGATTTCAGTAAGTTTTATTTTAGGCGTAGGCCTAGGCCTATTTCTATTTTTTTTCCCTTCAGATAGCTGGTGACTGGACGACTCGCCCATGGGACAACTCGGCTCGGACAGCTCGGCCCACTTTTGGACAACTCGGCCACGACGGCGAGACAGCTCGGCCCATTATTTGAGACACCTCGGCCCCATGTTATGCTATGGTTACACTTACACTTACACTTAGTTGTATTCCGTCCGTTAGTGACACAGTTGAGCTGGGGCTCCACTGCGACCAGGCAGCTCCCCTTCTTCCACTCTCCATTCCAGAAGTCGGTTGGAGTTGGTGCTGGGGTATCCTGGTGTTGGTGGCCGGTCCGGTATTTTGGCCAGCCACATGTCCAAGTGTTTCTTGAAGGTGTCTGGAGACACCCCGGTCATGTTCCTGAGAGGGGCTGGTATACAGTTGAACAGTCTGGTTCCATTGTATGTAAAGCTGTGATGGATCAGGGATTTGATTTTTTGTGTTGATCCCGGCGTAGTCCTCACATAGCACAGCCTCCCTCGCCTTTGGTGCTGAGTCTCTTGGATGTTTGGATTTGGTACCTTTTTTTTCCAAAATCTTCCAGACGTAGATGATGATGTATCTCTCCCTACGTCTTTGAAGTGAGTACAGCTGCAGCTCCTTAAGTCTCTCCCAGTAGTTAAAGTGTTGAAACCCATGGATTTTACTGGTGAATGTCCTCTGGGTGGCTTCAATTTCTGTTATTTCTCCTACTTTTTGGGGAGACCAGAGCTGGGAGCAGTACTCCAGTCGTGGTAGGACCAGTGACTTCCACAGTGTTAGCATACACCTCTCATTTCTTGTGTGGAAGGTTCTCAGGATCCAGTCTGCTATTTGTTTTGCTGTTGTTGTGGCTTTGGTAATAGGCTATGCTGGGAAAAAGTGGCGTCACTGTTCATATTTACTCCCAAGTCCTTCACTGTGTCCTTGGCGGTAATTTCTTGCTGTCCACTTTTGTAGTTGGTGTCGTTTTGTAGTGCTCTCTTGTTCCCGTACCTTAGAAGCTCGAACTTGTCTCCGTTTAGGGCCATGTTGTTTTCTTCTGCCCACTTCAGGATTTTGTCCAAGTCTTGTTGTAGTAGCTGAGCATCATGTTGTGAGGTGATTTTCTTCATGAGGTTAGGTTAAGTTAAGTTAAGTTAAGTTAAGTTAAGTTAAGTTAGGTTAGGTTAGATAGGGACAGTGATTCCAAAATGATCAATATGAGAAATAAAAGTTAATGAATTGTCACTTGTTTGATGAAACGAACAGATAGATACATAAATAGATAGGGACATACCGGTAGTGATTCCAAAATGATCAATATAGCCATCTATATCGTTTTTATTTTGTCGAAGTAAATAAGGGTTGTGAAAGGCAGAGTTGGGTTATACTGATGTTTTGGACCGACAGTTAGCCCATCGATCTGTTTAGGCCTAATAGGTCCGGTAGAGCATATACATCATTGCTATATATGGCATTAAGAGCTGAAATGTATTATAAGGGAGAAAAAAACAAAAACGCTAAAATACATGTATAGGCCTAGGCTACTGTAAAACAATAAGTTTTTCAGCCAGTACCCAACCAGCGGGGGTGTGGGGGCGGCAGCCCCCACCCATATACTAGGTTAGGTTAAGTTAGGCTAAGTTAGGCTAATAGCCTAGCACATAAAAAAAACAAAAAACAAAAAAAAGAAGTAACCCAACCAGCGGGGGTGTGGGGGCAGCAGCCCCCACCCATATACTAGGTTAGGTTAGGTAAGGTTGTTAGGTTAGGCTAATAGCCTAGAACATTAAAACAAAAAAATCTAACCCATCCAGCGGGGGTGTGGGGGCGGCAGCCCCCACCCATAATGCTAGGATAGGTTAGGTAAGGTTGTTAGGTTAGGCTAATGTCTTCCCAAAGTTGACTATTTTTATAACATGAGATATTAGGCTACCCACTCCACCCCGTGAAATCCGAGCCAGCTTTCGTCAAAAGTTGGCTCGGGTATTCACAAAATTGGGTTGTATGGGTTTGCAATTTGGGAAAACCCGAGCCAAGTTTTAATACAAAACGCTATATTATTGTATTTTTACGCTTTTAACCCCTCATTTTCCCTGAACTTCATAGCCCTCCCCACTTGTGGGGGGCGTGTTTTTAGATTGTTGGATAATGGGTAAATACTAATTTCCGCTCCTCTTCAGTATAAAACAACACTATATCTGAAGGAAAAATTACAAAAAACAAAATAAAACTTACTGAAATTGCTGTCGGTCCAAAAAGTCAGGTTTACCCAGAGTTGTCTCGCAATTAACACTGGGCCGAGCTGTCTCGGTTTTACTGGGCCGAGCTGTCTCGCCGTGGGCCGAGTAGTCTAGCATTCAGATAGCCTATAGCCTACTGTTGTTTTAGGCCTAGGTCTATACTGAAGAGGAGCTGAAATGAGTAGGCCTATTTACCCATTATCCAACAATCTAAAAACACGCCCCCCACTAGTGGGGAGGGCTATGAAGTTCATGGAAAATGAGGGGTTAAAAGCGAAAAAATACAATAATATCCTAGGCTAGGCTATGGCGTTTTGTATCAAAACTTGGTTCGGGTTTTTCCGAATTGCAAACCCATAAAACCCAATTTTGTGAATACCCGAGCCAAATTTTGACGAAAGCTGGCTCGGACTTCACGGGGTGTAGTGGGTAGCCTAATATCTTATGTTATAAAAATAGTCAACTTTGGGAAGACATTAGCCTAACCTAACAACCTTACCTAACCTAACCTAGTTTGGTGATAGGCTGGTCTATCAGAGTGAGAACTGAGCAATCTCTGCCATACCCATAGCTTACTCTGACTGTTCCTTTTACTTATATATTTTCTAGATCTCGAGTGACGGCGTCTCTTCCGTGGATTGACCTCCCAATAAACCAAGATTGGAAGCTAAAGCGTCACATTTTTCCCTTGCCCCTCAACTTTCTCTTCATAATTGCTGAGGGGCACAGGGCCCTGGGTGGGGCTTTGGTTTCCCGGGTGTTTCCGCACCTTCCTCAGCTCCCCGCCATGGAGTGGCTTCGGTCACCCAGGCTTTATTGTGGTCGGCAGGGAGGGTTTTGTGGGGGCGCTCGGTTATGGCCTTGGCCGTGCTCGGGGCCTTGGGGCTATTCTGCCAGGCAGCTTGGGGAACAACAACAACAACAATAACAACCTAACCTAACCTAGTATTAAGGGTGGGGGCTGCCGCCCCCACACCCCCGCTGGTTGGGTTAGCCTACATGTAGACTATTTTTTTTTTTTTTTTTTTTAAATGTCCTAGGCTAGGCTATTAGCCTAACCTAACAACCTTACCTAACCTAACCTAGTATATGGGTGGGGGCTGCTGCCCCCCCACCCCCGCTGGTCGGGTACTGGCTGAAAAAAATATTGTTTTACAGTATAGCCTAGGCCTAGGCTATACGTACCGGTATGTATTTTAGCGTTTTTTTTTTTTTTTTTTTTTTTTTTTTTTTTTTTTTTTTTTTTTTCTCCCTTATAATACATTTAAGCTCTTAATGACATATATAGCAATGATGTATATGCTCTACCGGACCTATTAGGCCTGAAAAGATCGATGGGCTAACTGTCGGTCCAAAACATCAGTATAGGCCAGCCTAACCCTTTTTTTTTTATTTATTTTTTATTTTTTTTAAAGGTGCTATTTTACTATAGGGGCCACTTGGCAAGTATTTGACAGGTACCACCAAGGATTTAATCTGGTTCAATGTTATTTTAATACCACAAATTTTGTTGATATATTTGAAGATAAATATTGAATCTAGGCTATATGCTCTAAAGATCATAAGAAAATTTGTTTTAACCCTCAGCAAAACCTAATAAAAAAGTATGGTACTAAAATGTCTTTTTCGTAACAAGGTTGTCAATACGGTACTTCCAGTTATCGATAGCTCTAACCTAAAGATCATATGAAAATGTGTTAAACCCTCGGAAAAACCTAATATAAAAGTATGGTATAAAAATTTAATTTTCGTAACAAGGTTGTCACTATGGTACTTTCCCGTTATCAATGTACAATCAAAGCTGAAGATTGCAGAGTAAACACCGTAGACTTCATCGACTTTCTTTCACCTTCGTATAATCGACAGCCAATTTTTTGTTTTTATTTACTAAGGGATTAGTACTCAACCAGCGGGGGTGTGGGGGCAGCAGCCCTCACCCATAATACTAGGTTAGGTTAGGCTAATGTTTTTTCAAATCACTATCGGGGGCGTGTCTCAACATCGATCAATAGGCCTAATGGAGAAATTAGGTTTTCCCGAGATTTCTAATTAATTACAAACACTATGGCTATATTGATGCAAATGAACAATTTCTTTTATAAAAAACACTCGGAAAATTTGTGATATTAAAATAATTGTTTTCCTTTAATCTTTTATCATAGGCCTAGGCTAAGGCTATAATTCCTCCAATAGGCTACTTTCTCCTAGCATTGTAGGCTAGCAATATTTCTATAAACACGTTCTGCTGTTGCAAGGATAGGCGTACATAGGCTATGTAAGTAGCCTAATATGTGTATTATTGTATAGGCTATGAGCATCACAGCGTGTGTATTTGTGTATTAGGCTTACATGTACAGTACTGTATGTATGTTTGGTCAATAGGCCTAGCATATACCTAAAGATTTATAATTAAATTGCTAAAAAAAAAATCAATTGTTTTTATCTAGGCCTACTTTAGAGTTGTGTAAGGGTTTTTTGATATGTGATAATAGGCGGAAATGCATATTTACCCATTAAACAACAATCTATAAACACGCCCCTCCACTCGCAAAAAATAACATAAGAACATAAGAACATAAGAAAATGGGAGTCTGCAGAAAGCCGATTGGCCTAAGCAAGGCAGATCCCTGTCCCACACAACCCCAATTACAAAGCCCAATTATAGGCTGAACACTCTAATACCCTGAGGATCATCTTACCAAAATGGTTAGAGATTAACGCAGGATTATGGGGTCTGCAGAGTGCTGATTGGCCCAACCCTGCTGATCCCCCTTCACACCCAACCCTTCTCGTCCATATGCTTATCCAATTTTATCTTAAAGCTCCCTATAGTTTTTAATCCCACTATAGCACTTGGTAGTCCATTCCACCCATCTACAACTCTGTTACCAAACCAATATTTGCCTATATCTTTTCTGAAACTAAATTTATCTAATTTGAAGCCATTGGTACGAGTTCTTTCGCTATCACTGAGCTTTAGTACATTTGTCATGTTCCCTTTGTTAATCCCACTAACCCACTTGAACACCTCTATCATATCCCTTCTAACTCTGCGTCTCTCTAACGGTACAATTTTACTTACTGGACACCTATTTGACAGGTACCGGTACCACCAACAATTTAATACATATTTGTTTTCGGTTTCCACGCATCCAACACCAAGCTACACCCTTTTCTGGTGTACCGTGTACGAAACACCAAAAAAATAATGGAGACACTTTAATATTAATAATATGAAACAAAATATAAAGAGAACTCTGTTGCGTTCATGGAAGTAGCGTCGCCTTGTTTTCTTTACGCTAGAAGTGGCTTCCCGCCTTGGCTGTCGACTTAGAATGGCTAAGCTAACCAGTTGTTGGGTACATTTTTGGGATGGATGTAGTTACCGGGTGTACCACTACTGACATATAACATAAATCTTCTATAAATACTTAGGCTATAGCCTAATAAAATAAATAAAACTGTACTTATAAATCTATAATACTAGGTTAGGTTAGGTTGTTTGGTTAGGCTAATGTATTTTTGTATCCAAAGGCAGTCAAAATAGACGGGAACATGATGGTGAGCGTCCGCGTAGTGTAAACAAGACGGGCGGTACACCCGGTAACTACATTCTTGCCACATTTTCTGAAAAAGACTTGCGTTATAGGCCGTGAGATACAGGACGGGTTGAGAGAGGCCCTGCCCCCCTCAACCCCCCATGAATTATAATAATAGTCATATATGTTGCCAGCAGGTGGCAAGTAACAGCTGGCCATGGGATAATTAGACCCTCTACTGTCACTATATATGCCGATTATTATAATTCACGGGGGGGTGAGGGGAGGGCAGAGCCCCCCCTCAACCCGTCCTGTATCTAATACCAACTCCCAAGTATAAATACTGGAAGTTTAGGTAGAGGTATTTATAGGATTTAGACCTGAATTTCTTTCCCCCACCCAAAACCCCTTATTCCCAAAGGGTCCCGTATTATTGTTGGGGAATATGGATTATTCATGTATATTTCCGCACCTTATAATGGTTACAAGAAGCATATAGCCTAAATAACAAAACAAAAACAAAAAAACAGGAAAATATACTCGGCAACAGAACAGTCAATTTAGAGGGGACGTAACCTCGAGCGTCCTGTGTAACCTAACCGACAATCCGAAGCGACGACGGACTCCCGATTTTCGGCACAAACGCGCCGTTTTATTCTCGTCGAAAACCACATTTAAAAAGTGATTATATGGTTTTCAATACTATTACCGGACCAGCTTTGTGTTGGACGCGTGGAAACCGAAAACAAATATGTATTAAATCGTTGGTGGTACCTGTCAAATAGGTGTCCAGTAAGTAAAATCGTACCAAAATAACGATTTGGCCATAACCGTTTGCCGTAGGATACAAAATATGTCTAATATGACAAGGTAATAGCCAAGTGGCGAAACCAGTAGGTAGCGAAGCCACTCCTCCCAAGTAGCGAAACCTCTACCCGCGAACTTGAATTGGGTGCGAACAATGACAGGTGGCGAACCCGCAAGGGACGAAACCTCTGGATACCACCAGCATACCCTATATAAATAATATCTGTATAGCGTACTGATAGCTATGGGTTTGTGAGTTATTTATTTATGAAAAAAAAACAAAAAAACATTGTTTCCAACCTTAACCCTTCCCGCCCGGTTGTCATTTTAAAAGGACACCGCGGCAGATGGTCAGGAACCCGGGTGTCCTTATATAGTCCGTAAGCTTGAAAGCCTATTCAGCTTGTTTTGAAAGCCGCGCATCCGACGTATGTAAACAAAGCCTGTTGGAGGCGACGCACGCACCTCTGGCAGCAAGCAGACGTCGGAGCTTTGTTGTTGTGTGGTCTGCAAAGACAGATTCAGTCTTGAAAAGTGTGTCACATTGCTAAAATCGCAGAAAAATTCGCTCCACGGAAATCGTCATCACAACTGAACCAGTTGACTTAGAAAGCTCTACTCAACGCCAGTCTACAGATTAGAAACCACAGTACGTTTAGACATGCGTGGGAATTTTCTAGCAGTTAAAATAACAAAGATATGGTAGCCTAGGCGTAGACGTATTTCGGCCATATCACCCGGGTCTCGACAACGTCCTTAGGAGGGAGAGCCCGGGCCAAAAGGGATAAAGGTGAATTACAGGGATGGAAAAAAAAAAAAAAAAAAGTTTACTACAGGGTCATAACTTGGCATGAATATACTGTAATATGTATATGGGCAATATCGATATAATTCCATTAAACTCCAGAAAAAAATACTAGTTTATAGCGCCGTTGGCATCTGGACCGTCAGTTGAGAGAGTTCCAGCTGATTCATGTGACGCCATTGTATGTAAACATTGGATACTTGTCCCAATCACACACGCTCGTGGACAGGTCTATCTGTTATTCTTATTTAGTACCTTTCAATTCAATACTCAAGCTCTGCAAAACATCGAACAAGGTCCTGATGATGTGGTGCACATCAAGAAATAATCCAATCTCGCCAACAATAAACATACATGCAGTATTTTCGAGTGTTTTATCCTGGTCACAAGTCGAGGGAGGTCGCTTCCAAGGCCTATTTCTTAATGAAAGTATCGTTTTCTGTCAATTTTATATATCGCAGTCCCTTGACCAGATAGTGATTAAGCCAAATGTTGAGCTGTAAACATGCATACAATTTATAAAAGTTTCTCACATAAAATAAAACACAGATTCGCCCATTTCCCGTGTCTATTGTTGTTGTTGTTGTTCCCCAAGCTGCCTGGCCGAACAGCCCCAAGGCCCCGAGCAAGGCCAAGGCCAATACCGAGCTTACTTATATACAGTATAACTCAGACCCATGGTTAATTAGGCCTATAGGCTAGTTAATTGGTATGTTACACTTGCGCTCATTATCATTATTGTATTGTATTTATGTTATAATTTATATTATACTCATACACTGTAAGCTGAGTTTACCATATTCATATTAATATTAATGTACAGTACTGTACCTCATTCTTTCCTCATGTTCATCCACTTGATTGTAAATTGTGTACAGTATTTTCAGCTCATCGGGCTGCCACTCTACCTGTATACAGTAAATAAACTATAATATTTATATTATTATTATTATTATTACTATTACTATTTGGAGGACATACTCTTAGTCCTCATATGCTTGTCATTGAACTTTCTTAAATTATATTTTACCCTCCTGTTAATGCTGAAATTACATTATTATAATTATTGTATCGACCAATTAATGTCTTCGCCCACTCGTGGGTAGAAATACTGTATACAATCAATCAATCAATTATTATTAAATATTTTTGTGACATGACCCAGCCAGGGTTCAAACCCATTCCAGTAGTGCAACACTCCAGCACCTTAACCACTAGACCACCGAGGAGATACAAAAGTAGTGGCTTTATTTGGAATCTCATCCCATCCACCACCACCCGCTCCGACTTGTGGTCACGTAGCTAGATACCATAGACACAATCATACACTTCACACACTTCACACACAAACACTAGCAACTAAGTACTAGAGAAGGATACTTGTAATCTGGGGCACATTGAAGGCCTCACTGAATAAACAAGTAAAACACTAATATATTAAATATTTTTGTGACATGATCCAGCCAGGGTTCGAACCCAGGCCAGTAGTGCAGCACTCCAGCACCTAGACCACTGAAGAGCTACAAAAGTATTGGCTTCATTTGGAGTCACATCCCATCCACATTGATACCACATTATAAGGCTTGTGGCTGGGAGTTAACATTCTTGACATGTTCCTCGTAAATTGAGTAAAATCATCAGAAGGACCTATACCAGTAATTAATAACAGTTAGCATTATCTGACTGAACGGGTTAAAGGTAGAGATTTAGAATGTGTAAGCTATATATTTCATAGGTTTATAATGAATATTATTTACTTTTTAGGAACATGCAAAGGACATTGTGCGTGAGCGAGGCTTGACCAAAATCACAGTTGATGATTTGGTGAAGGAGATCACACCAAAAGGGAGACGTAAGTTTCAGTACCGGCTCTTCATTATGTATTTGATTTGATTAAGGCATGTGTATTTCTATGTACCATATGTATTTTTTTTTAGCAAGTTTATATATAATTTTTCTTACACTAAAATATCACTACATATCATATACTGTAGCTATTAGTGATTAGTTTACAGAAGAAGAATACAATTAAAGTACAGTAGGCTATATATTGTATGAAATACCACTAAATTGGTGACAATATTTGTTAAGGGTAAAAATCCATTATTATTGACTTCCATATCACTGCATGATAACTACCATTGTAGCTAATGGATTTGACAGTGAATGCATAGTACTGTACTGTACTAAAATATTATGCTGTGTGTTGGTAGCTATTACAGTACTGTATACTGTATATTTGGGTTATGCAGGTGGTAGTAAGTGACTGCTTTATGAATATATATATATTAAGGCGACTAAAGGCAAATCTGCATGTAACAAGTGTTCTCTCTTTCTCCCCCCCCCCCAATTTAAAGAGGGATATAGACTTATTAGAAAGCCAAATTCAAGGTATTTACTATTTTAGAATAAAAATGTCTGGACAGTCAGAACTTGAAGCAGTTTAAGTCATAGGATGAGAGAAAGATAGATTGAGAGAGAATTCCAGAGTTTACTTGTTGAGTGGAAGAAAGACTGGAAAAATTGGCTCACTCTGGGGTTATAGAGTTGGACTGATTATGAGTGGGAATATGTAGAAAGGCGGGTGCTACTTACCGTAAAGGAGGAGGTATACACTGAGAAAGCTCTGAAGAACACTGATTATTGTAATAGCAGTAGAAGAGTGAAAGAGATGCAACATTGTGATATATGGAGAGAGGTTGTAGAAAATTAGTTGGAAGAGGTGAGTTGATGAGACAAAATGCTTTTGACCTTACCTTTTCGAGAAGTGTTGTATGAATGGAACCTCCCCACACATGCGAACAGTATTTGATACTTGGGCACACATTACCCCTGTACATAGCTTAATGGGGGCTATATGCTCAACCCTTACATATGCTCTTAGCTTGAGGCAAAGTATAGTATAGGCACATATGCTCTCGGCTTGAGGGGAAGTATAGTATAGGCTTGATGTTGAAAATGTCCCTCTTCCCCTCCCCTTCTTTCCTTATTACGATCATTACTTCCACCTACTGAGTTCTAGAATAGAGGACACACTTTACCAATATACTTCTAACCTAGCTGAAACACATCATAAGACCTTACAGACTATTCAAAACAAAGCCCTGAAGATCATTACAGGCTGCACAGCTACTTCACCCACAGATCACCTACATCAAGAAACCAAAATTCTCAAAGTCAAAGACCATCTGGACATGAGAGGCACTCAATTCCTGGCAGCAGCCTCCACGAACCAAGACCACCCACTAAACTACATGGCAACACACCCACAGACACCAAGAAATATCAAAACAACACCCAGCACACGGTATCACACACAATTATTGTCCTCTCTCCCTCCCTGCCCACCCCGAACCAACTTCCAGAAGCACATCCACACTCATATCTCTCACCGATCCATCCACTCACTCACAGACAACACGCAGCTGCATGTACGACCTCCCGAAATCCATCCTTCCGAATCCTCCCTTCCTCGCGAGGACAGAGTCCACCTGGCCAGGCTGAGATGCGGACACCATCCAGCTCTCCTGAGCTATCAGAAGAGACTGGATGACTCCGTTGTCGACGCCTGCCCGGGATGTAATACAGCACCCCATACCATTAAACACATCATAGAAGACTGCATTTCACACAACCACTTACGCCAACAACACAATCTACACTCAATGAGAGCTCTGTGGGAAAGCCCGATCGTGGCCATGGCCTTTCTCAGGGACTCGGGGCTGTTCGGCCAGGCAGCTTAGGGAACAACAACAACAACAACAACCAATATACTTATGTGAACAGCTATTATGATGCTGTTCTCAACCAAACTAGTTCTCAAATGTGTGTGTGTGTGTGTGGGAGGGGGGGGGGGGGGGACTCTGGAACTCTCTCCCTCAATCAATCTTTCCTTCATCCTATGATTTAGACTGCTTTAAACTTTGTGTGTCTAGGCATTTTGGCCCCAACGTCCTTTGAATTTGGCTCTCTGTCACTCTTTTGGCTTTGGGGGAGACAATGGTTACAGGCAACCTGCCTTTTGTCTCTTTCATACACATAGACAAAACAAAATAATGACCTGATGGAGCAGTGTTAAGGCAGTACTTTATTGTACTACAGTCCAATTGTTGAAAGGCAACCAGTCAGAGGCATTACAATGTAATGGACATTTATATTACACCTTTATACAGATATTTATGTTTATCACAAGCAGTAATCATCATCATCATCTCCGACTCCTTCCTTCCTCCTGGGAAACCCCTGCAACTGGATGGCCTTGGTAGATACGCCTCCAGGTTATTTTGTCCAGACATGCATCCTTTGCCTGTGCCACAATGTCCCTTCCACTATGTATAATTTTGGCTTTCATGTTTTGTTCTATCTTCTCCCATACCATAGGTGTCTTCCACTACTAACGTTTCCACTCACCTGACTTCCATGTATCTTCCTTGGCATTCTGTCCTCGGCCATTTTTTTGTAACATGACCGAACCACCTTAACCCTCTCCGACATATGACGCAATTTTGAGCCTATTAGGGATACTTTAAAGCCCTTATTACCATCAGGAGTATTTACAAACCTTTAGTTACTTCAACCTCTGCAGTCTTTGAGTTAGCTGTGGCCAGAAAACTAATTTTGGAGAGGTAATTATAAGAGTGAGAGAACTCTATTTCTTATTGCTAATCTGGCAACCTCTGCGTCATATGAGTCTGAAGGGGTTAATGTACAGTACTTAATTATCCACTTAACCACTTCACATTCAATGCCCAAAGCTTGCTCTTGCATTCCATAAGACTCATATAGTTCCCTATTACTTGGTCCAGCTACCCTATTCACTCCGGCTGCCATTCTGAAATAACTAATTTCCACAGCTCTTAGTTTGGAGAGTGAAAACAATACCTGAAGTTACTTGTTTACATCTTATACTGTATATATCACTTCTATAAACAATGAGTTTAATGATTATCTGCTGAAATTCAGATTGCTAGTTTAATTAGTATTTTTTTTTATCAAGTATGTATTGTATGTATGTACAGTATGTATATAACTTACTCAGGCACATACCCCATAGCTTGGGGTGACCGACTCGAGACAGAGTCCGAACAGAAACAACATTTAAAGTTCCAATTCTTAGGGTACGGGACCACTTTCACGTTCCCTTGTCCCTTTCTCTGTCTCGTCTAGTAGGTGAAGTCTACAAGGGGAGGAGGATTCCTAGCCTCCCGCCCCCAGAAGGAAAAGTAAGACAGTAAAATAGACAGACAGAAACGGCTAAGGTTGGGTAGAGGATACCAAACCTCACTCTGGATAGGATGACCAGCCCTCACCCAAGTACAGTACAGAATTTCTTACTCTCTTCTGATACAACATTTAGGCCTAATGAGGATCACTAAATGCCATTTATATATATTTTTTTTCTATTACGTGGCATTTGGAAATTATATTAAAGTTAGTGGTATGAAATTGTTTTCTTTAGAGCATCAGCCATAGAAAACGGAAAAGTTTAGGGTCAAATAAACTAAAATTCCAAGCTTTCTCGGGGGGTAAAAAAGGCTTAAATTATGCTACAATCCACGCGAATCACATTTCAAGTCTCTGGGTTTTATCTAATGTGGCATGAGCTTATTTTTATTAAATTACTTATCATTTCCAGTTCTTGATTATTTTTCTACCAGCAACAGGACAGCTCATTACACTTATAGAAAAGGCCATTCTTTACTTCCCATTTCAGCCTTATTTGCACCTACAGTATGTCCTTCTATTTCACTCTTTAACCCATTCGTAGCAGGGCCCGACTTAAATCCGTATCTAAAAACCTGGACTATGTGGCGGGGCCCGACTTTAGTCTGTGTGCAATTTTGGCGCAATATTGGCTCTGAGAGAGAGACGAGCGACGGGAGGAGCGTAGGTTGCCTCATGACCGCTCGCCACGGCTACCGTGGGCCTACTGACATCTACTCCACACACATCCACCCTCCCTCCCTCGCTACACACGTAATTATGTAACGAAATGACCGTATTTTAGCGATTTTGCCCTTCGGTTGCACGATCGTTGCAAGACAACCAGTGATCGTAGAAGGATGGTTCAGGTGTCATTGGAAAGCTCAATTAACGCCATTTCAGGGATACATAATTGTATTATGCTCTGGCTCTTGTTTATGCATGAAAAAGAGCACGGAAACAAGGCCATTTATGGTAAAACCTCCCGCTGGGCGGTACGTAGAAATTACCGCCTAGGCCGCTCGTAAGGTGTTAATCTCCCAATGTCCCGGGTATTTATAAAACATTTTTTTTTATAAAAGTGGCTATATATTGTAATTTTATATCTTTCTTTTCCTTCTCAGAATTGGTGCCAGATTCAGTGAAGCGAGAACTTTTGGCAGAAATCAAGAAATTCTTGGCCGCTCAGACTCAGTGATGATATTATCACTAAAGTATGCCTTAATTTTATTGTGTTTAGATTTATCTCAGAAAATGATGATTGTGTGAACTTGAGAAGTATAAGATTTGCAGTAAAGTATTTTATATGACCGGTACGGCAATCTATTTTTAGTTTCAGTAGCATTAGTTAATGCAAGCGTGTCACAGTTTTATATGTTCTCATAAAATAAAGAGTTTTGCACAAACCACATACAGTAGTTGTGTTTTAGACCTTGGTATAGTTTAAACTGTAGCTTTAAATTATTAAAGAGTGGGTTAGGGTCCTGTATTAGTTATCGGTACTGTACTATTTTGTATTATTATTATCTGTATCAAGGTTTATGCATAGGCTATTGGGATTTTCTTTTCTGTTTTTGTACTTATGAAACAGAGGAAGGAAAACAATAATCAATACAAAAAAAGAGGGAGAACAAAAATCAATCTGTACATGTAAGGGTGGAAATATATTAGTAATTATAGAGCTGTTGATCATTCTGATTGTTGTATTATACTGGTAGCCTATACGTTATCTTATTTTCTTGGTACAGTCTCTTCACTACTATTCCATAATGGAGAGCGATACGCGAACTGAGAACGCACATAGTGTTTAGGTTCTTGGTGATGAATTAACAATATTGGTAAATAAAACAAAGTTTCTTTGAGGTAATTTAGCAATAGATCTGACGAGCTGTCCAACTTAGGTTAGCATTAAGAATTGTTGTTGTTGTTCCCCAGGCTGTCTGACCGAGCTCCCCCACAGAACCCTCCCTGCTTTACCACTAAGAATGCCCAGGTGACCGAAGCCGCTCCCAGGCGAGGAGCTGAGGAGAGCACGGAAACGCCCGGGACACCGAAGCCCCACCCAAGGCCCTGTGTCTCTCAGTAATTATAAAGGGAAAGTTGAGGAGCAAAGGAAGAATGTGATGCTTTGGCTCCCAGTCTGCCAACCTAGAGAGGTCAATCCATGGAAGAGATGCTGCCACTTGAGATCTAGAAAATAAAGGATTGTAGGAAGTATCGCAATACTGAATGAGATGGGAATATTTATTTATTTGCAAGTTATTATAATGTAAAACTTGCAAAGTAAACAATCCAAAACAGGGATGACACAATATTTAGACCAAAGAACTTATCAAAATCACTATGTGGAAATACCTATCTATCTATATACTCAAGCACATACCCCCCTTTTTTTTTTTTATATATATAGCTGGGGGTGGCCACTCCAGACAGAGCCCGAACAGGGACAACACAACACAAGAAAAAAAAAAAAAAAAAAAAAAAAATCACACACATCTACTGTAGGTCACCCAGGAGAGATCCAGAGACCCAGGCCCATTTGGGGTCCCCAGCAGGATTACCATGTCCCAAACATCCCGGAGAGGTTCCGGTCTCAGCAGGCAAACATGCAGAGAAGCTACCACCACAAGCCTGCCCATCATGCATCCAGTCATACCCTTCATATATACCGGCTCCCTAGCATTCTTCATTCATTCCTATTTTTTACCACTTTTATTGCCTGATCTATAGTCATTCCTCTATTCTCCAACGCTTGTATTACACATTTTCTCCGCCTCAATGGAGGTCTTCCTACCCTCTACCTCCCCTGGTATCTGACTCACATATTCTCTTTGTAAGCCTTTCATCTTCTATTCGCTCAACATGTCCATATCAGCACAGCTCACCCTTCTGTCCACTCTGGCCGAAAAATGTTCCTGCTGCCCCACTCTCCTACGTATCTCTTCATTCCTTAATCTGTCTCTACGAGTAACTCCACACATACTCCTCAAGCAGCTCATCTCCATCACATCGCGCTTTCTTCTTTCCTTTGCCTTCAGAGCCCATGTCTCAGCCTCATACATCACTGTTGGTACAGTACAACTATCCCTTGATACATTGTACTTTCAGCTTTTATTCCGAGATTTCTCACTTTCCAAATACTTCCCATTACTCCGAAAACTTTCTTTCCTTTACATACTCTGTTTTACCTCCATTTCCATACCTCCGTTCCTGCTTATCATTCCTCCTAGATATTTAAAACACTCCACTTGTTCCAGTATTTCCCCATCCAGCCATACATCTAGATTCACCCTGCAAGCACCTCTATTACACACCATCACTTTACTTTTATTGACGTTCACCCTCAGCTTCCTCCTCCCACAAACCACACCAAACTCTTTGACTACTCGCTGCAGTTTCTCCTCAGAATCCGCCACCAACGCTGTGTCATCAGCAAACCGCAACTGGTTCAACTCCGAATCTCTACCATTCTTTCCTACTAAACCCAATCCTCTACCCATAGTTCTCATTTTCACCGCCCTCACCATACCATCCATATATACATTAAACAGCAACGGTTACATAACACAATCCTGTCGCAGACCTACATTTACCTCAAACCACTCGCTCCACTCATTATTTCCTACTTTTAACACACACTCTACTCTCTTCATAAAAACTCTTGACTGCTCTTAACAAATTTCCTTCAATTTCATAAATCCTTAGCACCTTCCACATTGCTTCTCGATCTACATGTTCATACGCTTTTTCCAAATCCATAAAAACCCAAAATATATCCTTATGCTTCTCTAGATACTTCTTGCAATAGCTGCCTTACTGTAAAAGTCTGATCCACCCACCCTCTTCCCCTCCTAAATCTGCACTGCTCTTCTCCTATTGCACCTTCTGTACTCTTTATTATCCTCTATCAACACCCTGCCATACAGTTTTCTAACAAGCTGATAATAAACTAATACCTCTATAACTTGAACACTCCTGCCGGTCTCCCTTCCCCTTGTACAACGGCACAATACATGCACTCCTTAAGTCTAGTGGTACCATTGACAAAACAAAGCACACATTGAATAGTCTCACCAGCCAATCTATTATTACATCTCCACCTTCTTAATACACTCGACAGCAATACCATCCATACCTTCTGCTTTTCCTGCTCTCATTTGGCTCACTGCTTCTTTCACCTCATTTTTCCCAATCCCAACGATTTAGCAAAATATAATATTGAAATAAAAGAACACAAAACCACCACATAGAATGTATACAGTACATCTATATGAGTAAGTGAATTTGAGTACTAATAAAATTAGTCGCGCATATATTAACATACTCATGTCATACTCAAGGAATTAGTAAATTTGGGAAGTTCTGGTAAATTCTGTATGAATAAAGAAACTACAATTAAGGTCTAAATATTCTATTCAAACAAATTTGCAATTTGACAAGATATTAACAATAGTAGGTACAAAATGGATATAACACTCGCAAATTATAGTGCTATCGGGTAGGTACCTGTGAGCATATCATGAGCACGTGACCCCTGCCAATTACTACTCTACAAATAACGTACATTTATAGTACTGTACTATACATATAAATTGAGGATATCACAAAGGCAAGCAATTGATACTATCAAAAGTTAATAGATACGATAAAATAGAGTATAATAATGGCAAAATATGAAGAAGCAACAAAAGATATAAATAAAGAGTACTTGTTTAAGAAGAACAATGAATTTTATATGAGGCTTGGTTGGATTACGTCTATTAGTGAACTGATTTTACAATATTGGGTTTTATTATTTAACCCGGCAAGCGCGATAGGCCTCACGGAAGGCTTCCTATAAGGGAACGCGATAGGCCTCACGGAAGCAAGACCATAAAAAAAGCCTTCCAAAAAAAAAAGGGCCTATCAAAACAAAGGAATTTGTCTCTAGGTGAGATAATTCCCCTCCAGTACTCATCCATGTAAATCTCACCCACCCCCCTCCCCTCCTTCCCCACCTTATTCCCCCCTCCCTCCCCTCCACAATTATCACCTATTTTTCCTCTTATTATCATCATTTATCGGTTATTTTTCTCTCCCGCGATAATGTAGCACAAGTGGGTTGCAGAAAACATCGTTATGTAACACCCAGACACCGGCCCACACCGCCCCGCTCGTCTCAGTTACCTCACAGACAGCGAGAGAGGAGGGTTGCCTGTGGCTCTCTCTCGCCTGAGATTATGACCGGGTGGCCAATATCTTCGTTTTTCACCACCCAAATGCTTTTCCCACTTATTTTAGCACACTTGAAGGTTCATATATACAGTACATCATATATGTAAAATAAAAGCATACCGAAAACAAATAATGCTCTATATTGTAAATATAACGAATTCTGTCAGAATCCAAGGCTAGAAATGCACAAATAACTACCCTAGCCCCTAGGTCTATTTCGCGCTTGTCAGGTTAAGAAAAGAAGATTGTTTTATTCCCACTCGAGGCCAGCCCTATAAGAGTTTTGTTCTGAAACTCGGTGTTCTGGTTAAACTATTAACAAAAGAACTAAAACAAATTTCACTTAGTAATTTTTTATGCAAATGTGCGTTAATAGAAATTGTTTTTAACATAATTGTAATTTTTTATGCAAATGTGCTTTAATAGAAATTGTTTTTTAACATAATTGTAGTTTCTTTGTTAATCAAATTTACCAGAACGTCCTGAACTTCCCAAATTGACTAATTCCTTGAACATGACGATAGTGCGTTGTTATATGTGCGATTAGTTTGCTTGGGAAACAGATTAACTCCTCATTTAGTGATGTACACCCTATGTGGTAGTTGTGTGTTTTTTTATTTCAAAATTTCATTTGATTTTGTGCCGTTGTACAAGGGGAAGGGAGACCGGCAGGAGTGTTCAAGTTATAGAGGTATTAGTTTTTTATCAGCTTGTTGGAAAGCTGTATGGCAGGGTGTTGATAGAGAGGATAATAAAGGGTACAGAAGGTGCAATAGGAGAAGAGCAGTGCAGATTTAAGAGGGGAAGAGGGTGGGTGGATCAGATTTTTACAGTAAGGCAGCTATGCAAGAAGTATCTAGAGAAGCATAAGGATATATTTTGGGTTTTTATGGATTTGGAAAAAGCGCATGAACATGTAGGTATACAGCGAGTGATCTTGAATTACGTGTAGGAGTGTTGTTGTTGTTGTTGTTCCCTAAGCTGCCTGGCCGAACAGCCCCGAGTCCCTGAGGAAGGCCATGGCCACGATCGGGCTTTCCCACAGAGCTCTCATTGAGTGTAGATTGTGTTGTTGGCGTAAGTGGTTGTGTGAAATGCAGTGTTCTATGATGTGTTTAATGGTATGGGGTGCTGTGTTACATCCCGGGCAGGAGTCGACAACGGAGGAGTGTTGTATGAATTAACCCCTTCAGACTCATATGACGCAGAGGTTGCCAGTTAGCAATAAGAAATAGAGTTCTCTCACTCTTATAATTACCTCTCCAAAATTAGTTTTTTGCCCACAGCTAACTCAAAGACAACTGCAGAGGTTGAAATAACTAAACTAAAGGTATCTAAATACCCCTGATGGTAACAAAGGCTTTAAAGTATCCCTAATCGGCTCAAACTCGCGTCACATGTCGGAGAGGGTTATTAACCCCTTCAGACTCATATGATGCAGAGGTTGCCAGAATAGCAATAAGAAATAGAGTTCTCTCACTCTTATAAATACCTCTCCAAAATTAATTTTCTGCCCACAGCTAACTAAAAGACAACTGCAGAGGTTGAAGTAACTAAACTAAAGATTACTAAATACCCCTGATGGTAACAAAGGCTTTAAAGTATCCCTAATAGGCTCAAAATCGCGTCATATGTCGGAGAGGGTTAACAGAGATATCTGGTACGTATATTTTCTCTTCAGTGAAACACAGGAGCCCGAGCTTCGAGAAAGTATACAGTATATATATCGATTCCCAATGTAGACATGAGTGGATTGTTTCTCACTAATAAGATAACAACGAACAACACAAGAAGGGAGAGGAAAGTACAGTAAACCCTCGCTATCTCGGACTAATTGGTGGGAGACCACTTCCGGGAATCCCGATATTCCGAGATGTCCGAAGTCCGACTTATGAGAGGGAAAAGTCCGAATTAGGAGAGGAAAGTCCACGTCGCCAGAGAAAATTGAGATAATGTTTTTTTTTTTTGTTTTTTTTTTTAACGTGAAATTCATCATATTAATGACAAATACGACCCTTATTATGTTTTCAGGGACAGTACAGTACATAGATTAATATTAACACAATAATTAAAAGGCACAGGCTTCAATTCAAACTAAAATAACTTAAAACTGAGTGAGAGAACAATGCAAACCGGACACAAATCCCGTCCAACTCGGAAATTTCCGAGATATACAGGGACATTTCCGAGAGGCCGATGCCATTCCGAGAAGTGTGGGTTTCAGAGTAAAAAGAGTCTGAGTTAGCGGGGGTTTACTGTACTCATATAAGCTACGTTAACACGAATATACAGTATATAAGATCCTCGGCACACCTAAATTCACACCCTCACAATAATCATGTTACCCTAGAAAGTGAAGATGGAAAGACACCTAAAGGAATTTCTGGAGAGGCAGAAGAGGATGGTGTAACTCTGGAACTGGATGTTGGCGGGTCTGGTAACACTTGACAGGCGAACTTCTGGACCACGTTGATGAGGTTTATAGTCACTGTCCTTCGCGTCTTCAGAGCCAAACAATTCCAACAGTCTTCCAGCTCGATTCATCACTTTTCTCACCTCTCGGTCACGTCTCCTGACGTTTGCAAGTTTTACATTTTAATTCCTTCACACTGGGTCTGGGGAAAGAAACTGTGTTCCTCTTAACTCTAATTAAGTTTGTCTAAGGACTTGCCTGGAGTAAGAGGAAGTTTTTGTGTGTTTATCTTGGGAAGAAGATATGGTGTTTGGGAACAGTCTCGGACTCCGCTCTATGGCCAGGGCTACCACCTGATTGAGAGAACTTGCTTACACGGCCAGGGCTACCACCTGATAGAGTACGTAAGTGGGTACTGAGGCTGTTTCCGCCTTCCTGGGTGTTTGGTTACAGTCTCAGGCTCCGCTCTATGGCCAGGGCTACCACCTGATTAAGAAAACTGTCCTACGTGGCCAGGGCTACTACCTGATTGAATAAGTGGACACTGAGACTGTTTCTGCCTGCCTACCACAGGACTAACACCAGAAGTTATAATAGTCTCTACGGCCAGGGCTACCACCCGATTGAGAGAACTTTATGTGGCCAGGGCTACCACCTGATGGAGTAAGTCGGTACTGAGGCTTATTGCTTCCTTCTATGACAAAATGCAGGTCTGTGATTGTGGAGGGAGCTGCACCAAGGGGTGGACCGAGGAAGACCTGGGATCGGACTATACGCGCCGATCTCAAATCCAAGAACTTGACAAGTGAAGCAGCCCTTAACAGGGTTGCCTGGAACGCCGCCATTAGGACAAGAGACTGAAACTGCACTTATGTGTGGAACACTCAGTCTTAAAATTTTATGTATGTATGTATGTATGTATCCTTTCTATCATAGGATTTCTCCTCCAAGATACAAAAATTGGGTCTTATAATGCTGGATATTAGATAGCCTCCAGTAAGGTCTAATAACAAATTCCTTAGATGAGCCACGATGTTAAATAAGATTGGAGCAAAGCTTCAGTGTAGGAAAATTGCTTGGTGGTAGTGAAGGCATGGTGAGATGGTTAATTTTCTGTTATTGAAAGATTGTTTTGGTTAGCTTCAAAATTATTTTTAGTATATTTTTAGCAGTTTTCTTGTTCTGTACTTGTAAGCCTAATTGCTTCGGCCGAATATCTATGTGTTTTGTATTTTTTTTTTCTTTTTTTTTATATATTATAATACTCCCTCTCGGGCATAGGCTGAGAGCCTGTACATTTAACCGCATATCATTGAACGGTGAAGCCTGTGAGGTCTCCTTCCACTCTAGGGGGTGAGACATGTGAAACACTTTTAGCTGCAACCAGTCCTTGCCATCTTGCCTTCACAGGATGCATGGGGCTTGGTTGCCCACTCACAGCTCAAAGCAGCCCCATCTCTGAAGCTGCCTCGCTCCAGTGCTTCACTGTCTCTCCTAGACTCGGACCCTCACTTTCAGAACGCCACCTATTGAGCGGTGAACTCACTAGGCATTGCACCCTTGTAGCATATTTTGAATTGAGAATATTCATAGTGTTATTGAATCAGGGAACAATTAGATTATTTATTTTGAGTTTCGGTGGGCTTTGTGGTAATGCACTGATAAGTAGGCTACATCACAAATTTCATCTCAATAATATCTTCCCATTGACATATTCGGATTCGAACCCGGGTCCATTGGATTACCAGTCCAGTGGCAAGACCACTCCACCACACCTACCCAAAGCCTACGTTACACAAATGAGGTGCGAGATTTGGTCGAACACAAATGAAGGTCTGAATGTTCCAGCATGGCTTATAAGGCTAAATTTCCTTCACATTTTCACTCGAGTCAAGTGTCTGACAGAAGGTAGACGTGCGTTCTGTGCTGCCGTGCATGGTGGCCTTGCCAACTCAGTCACCTGGAAAGAAGGAAGGAGATAACTGCTGTTATTTGCTGGCTGGCAGTGATCATCTTCATCGTCTTTTGAGGTATTATAGGCTAGTAAGATTAGCCTATGCTACAACTTAGGCTAGGCTAGGCTAACGCTAACCAATATTTGTTATTTTCTATTTGTTATATTAGACAAGTTCGAGCTTCTAAGGTACGGGAACAAGAGAGCACTACAAAACGACACCAACTACAAAAGAGGACAGCAAGAAATTACCGCCAAGGACACAGTGAAGGACTTGGGAGTAAATATGAGCAGTGACGCCACTTTTTCCCAGCATATTACCAAAGCCACAACAACAGCAAAACAAATAGCAGGCTGGATCCTGAGAACCTTCCACACAAGAAATGAGAGGTGTATGCTAACACTGTGGAAGTCACTGGTCCTACCACGTCTGGAGTACTGCTCCCAGCTCTGGTCTCCTCAAAGAGTAGGAGAAATAACAGAAATTGAAGCCACCCAGAGGACATTCACCAGTAAAATCCATGGGTTTCAACACTTTAACTACTGGGAGAGACTTAAGGAGCTGCAGCTGTACTCACTTCAAAGACGTAGGGAGAGATACATCATCATCTACGTCTGGAAGATTTTGGAAAAAAAGGTACCAAATCCAAACATCCAAGAGACTCGGCACCAAAGGCGAGGGAGGCTGTGCTATGTGAGGACTACGCCGGGATCAACACAAAAAATCAAATCCCTGATCCATCACAGCTTTACATACAATGGAACCAGACTGTTTAACTGTATACCAGCCCCTCTCAGGAACATGACCGGGGTGTCTCCAGACACCTTCAAGAAACACTTGGACATGTGGCTGGCCAAAATACCGGACCGGCCACCAACACCAGGATACCCCAGCACCAACTCCAACCGACTTCTGGAATGGAGAGTGGAAGAAAGGGAGCTGCCTGGTCGCAGTGGAGCCCCAGCTCAACTGTGTCACTAACGGACGGAATACAACTAAGTGTAACTAAGTGTAAGTGTAGGCTAGAATTTGATAGCCTAGATGGAGTAGCCTAAGGCGCGGTTTTTCGAACGTTTTGGCTTAAGCCAAGAGCGAAATTCGTTTTTGCGAGGACAAAACTTAAGCCAAACTCGAGCCGCGCTTAAGCAGGATCGACTTTTCTCAATCCGCCCTGAAAGGCCGCTTGACTTTGGGACCTTGGCTTAAGCGGGAATTGTTTGTAAACAATAGGCTATCTGTTTTTCTTTTTTCTTTGTTTTGTATTGGGTAAATACCATAGAGACTAGATCGAGTGTATATTATGAATACATAAGTAATGTAATATATATTATATTATATTATATAATGATATTCTATTATATTATAGTTAGCTTGATATGCACTATTACAGGACACACGGTAGGCTATTGGCAGAATCATCCAGGCCGATCTGGAAAATACTCGTTCTGTGTGTGTAAATAAATCCTAGTTCCCAAATCGTGTTTTTGATACCGGGGTATTGTCATAACACTGGATAATTTTGTACTATATTGTGAACGTTACCAAGATATACAAACACCCATTCATTCTAGGTCCGACATATGAATCGCCCGAAAAGGGTTGAAATAGGGGAGCTATCCCCCCGCCAAAGGTGGCTTTCTAGGGCCTTTCCTAGCTGATGCTGAGAGGATTGGGTTCTAGTCATGTGGTGATGGGCTGGTCTATCAGAGTGAGAACTGAGCGATCTCTGCCATACCCATAGCTCTCTCTGACTGTTCCTTTTACTTATATATTTTCTAGATCTCAAGTGACAGCGTCTTGCGTGGATTGACCTCCTAATCTACCAAGATTGGAAGCCAAAGCGTCACATCTTTCTCTTCATAATTGCTGAGGGGCACAGGGCCCTGGGTGGGGCTTTGGTTTCCCGGGCGTTTCCGCACCCTCCTCAGCTCCCCGCCATGGAGTGGCTTCGGTCACCCAGGCTTTATTGTGGTCGGCAGGGAGGGTTCTGTGGGGGCGCTCGGTTATGGCCTTGGCCTTGCTCGGGGCCTTGGGGCTGTTCGGCCAGGCAGCTTGGGGAAAAACAACAACAACGTACACAAAAATAAATACAGTACCAATCTACAAACCCACCTTTATTATCATCCAACCAAGACAATGCTTAACTTAACTTACGAGACAACTCGACTTTAATGACAAACAAGAATACAATTGACTACCATTGCTATACCGATACTAATCTCAACCAATATTGACCTACCCCTTGCTATACCATAATACCAATACTAATCCCAACCAATATTTTCATACCCCTTTTCAGCTAACACATCTATCATCTATTTACTTCCAGACAAGACAAAAAGGACTTACAATGCTGTACTATCTTACTTTAACTAACCCAACTAACACATAAAAAGCTGTCCAACGCCAATAACGCCTGTGCAAATATCTGGAGATTCCTACTCCGTGTACATTGCACATCACAACCCTAAGAAGAAGAAGGTTGGGCAGAAATCGTAACCTCTAACCTCTGTAACTCAAAAAGGGCTTAAGCAAATGAGTCGTCAATTTATTCACATAATCCCTAACCAAGTCTGCCAAGTTGGTAGAAATATTAGCTCGATTACTGTAGTCCTTTTTGAGTTATGAGAGGTTGGGGTTTACGATTTCTGCCCAACCTATACAGTAGCCTATAATGTACGGACTAGGCCTAGGCCTATAACAAACTATTTGATAGGCCTTACACAAATAATATAATTAAATAGCCGACATAGGCTACTATTTCAGAGAATAATAAAACAGGAAATAGACTTAAATGGACAAAAAGACAAAAGAAGTTGAAATATCAGTAAATAATGAAAAGCTTAATCAATAACAAATATGGGGGGGCCGTTGAAAAGGTGATCTCCCCGAACAATTGAGGGAAAAACCTTTACAACGGCACCAGACCAGACCACTAGGTCGTCTTGTTGTTCCGCCATTTTCAGTGTTTGTGTTTATGTCACGTGACTTGTGGTCGAAGTCGAGCCAAACCATTTTTGCGCGGCTGCTCTTGCTTAAGCCAAAGGGGGAAGCCAGGCTTAAGCCAAAAAGATCGCAAAAATGCGCCTCTAGCTAGGCTTGGCTAGGCCTATAGCCTAGCTAGACCTGGGCTATAGCCTAGTCGGAATTTTTTTATTTTAATACCACAAATTTTCCGAGTGTTTTTTATAAACAAAATTGGTCATTTGCATCAATATATAGTGTTTGTAATTAATTAGAAATCTCGGGAAAACCTATTTTCCCCATTAGGCCTATCGATCGATGTTGAGACACGCTCGCTCCCCCGATAGTGATTTGAAAAGACATTAGCCTAACCTAACAACCTTACCTAACCTAACCTAGTATTATGGGTGGGGGCTGCCGCCCCCACACCCCCGCTGGTTGAGTACTAATCCCTTAATAAAAAAAAAAAAAATTGGCTGTAGATTATACGAAGGTGAAAACAAAGTTGATGAAGTCCATGGTGTTTACTCTGCAATCTTCAGCTTGATTGTAAATTCATAACGGGAAAGTACCGTATTGACAACCTTGTTACGAAAATTAAATTTTAGTACCATACTTTTATATTAGGCTTTTACGAGGGTTTAACACATTTTCATATGAGCTTTATAGCTATCGATGACTGAAAGTACCGTATTGACAACCTTGTTACGAAAAAGAAATTTTAGTACCATACTTTTTTATTAGGTTTTGCCGAGGGTTAAAACAAATTTTCTTATGATCTTTAGAGCATATAGATTCAATAATTATCTTCAAATATATCAACAAAATTTGTGGTATTAAAATAACATTGAACCGCCTAGTCTAGCCTAATTTGGTAATTATAGGGAAATGGCTCGCAGTAGCCTAGCTAGGCTCGGCTAGGCCTATAGCCTAGCTAGACCTGGGCTATAGGTTAGTCTAGCCTAATTTGGTAATTACAGTATAGGGAAATGGCTCGCACCCTAATTTCTAAACCTATGTAGGCTAGGCTAGCCTAGCCTATATTCCACCAGATTTTGAGAAATGAGTAGGCTATTATCATAGGTTAGCCTAGGCCAGGGAGTGAAATTAAAGTTATTTGCTGATGACACTCAGTTTTATTTTTCTATAGGCTAGCCGGTAAGATTTTACGGTTTGACAGTTACAAGCCCCATCGATGTTTGTGTAGCCTATAGGTATGTTATATAATAGTCTTCAGGGTAAATATTTACTTTTACACCGGGGACGATTTTTACAAGTATTTTTTAGTTTTTGTCCTTGTTTTGGGGTTTTTTAGTTGTTTTTTTATGAACCCCATCGGAAAATGCAAAACAAGTCTTATCCATCAATCTTAAGACACGGCCCCCGATAGTGGGGAGGGCTATGAAGATCAGGGAAATTGCGGGGAAAGAGGCGTAAATAAAGGGGTAATATTGGAAGAATCATGAAATCCGAGCCAAGTTTTGTCATTAACCTAACCTAGTATTATGGGTGGGGGCTCCTGCCCCCACACCCCCGCTAAATCCATGAAATCCGAGCCAAGTTTTGTCATTAACCTAACCAATGAATGAAGGTGGTGGAGCGAGAGGGGTGGCCGTCCCGCACCAACGCAACAGAAAATGGAGATCGGGTGAGCCGTGCGAGATTTAGGGATTTTTTTATAATGAATTACCGACGGGGTGGACATATATGGCAATGAAGTACATGACCTAACTAACATATTTGTCTAAATAATATATCGATGGTTTCGACCCGGTGTAGAAATAAATAAATTCCGTCTTCAGTCCTATATATGTCCTTCCCGTCGCAAATGTATTATAAGGGAGATATAGGGTAAAACACAGAGTCTTGTCTGCATAATGACAAGTCCTGTTTTACGGGATTTCTGCTTTATAGATTTATTTTTCCCCTCCTACCTTACTCGGGGGACCTTACAGTTGTTGTTGTTCCCCAAGCTGCCTGGCCGAACAGCCCCAAGGCCCCGAGCAAGGCCAAGGCCATAACCGAGCGCCCCCACTGAACCCTCCCTGCCGACCACAATAAAGCCTGGGTGACCGAAGCCACTCCATGGCGGGGAGCTGAGGAGGGCGACAGAAACGCCCGGGAAACCAAAGCCCCACCCAGGGCCCCGCGCCCCTCAGTAATTATGAAGAGAAAGCCGAGGGGCAAAGGAAAAAATGTGACGCTTTGGCTTCCAATCTTGGTAGATTGGGAGGTCAATCCACGGAAGAGACGCCGTCACTTGAGATGATCTAGAAAATATATAAGTAAAAGGAACAGTCAGAGTAAGCTATGGGTATGGCAGAGATCGCTCAGTTCTTACTCTGATAGACCAGCCCATCACCACATGACTAGAACCCAATCCTCTCAGCATCAGCTAGGAAAGGCCCTAGAAAGCCGCCTCTGGCTCTGGGGGATGGCTCCCCTATTTCAACCCCTTTCGGGGTTGGGCACCCGCCCAGGGACCTTACAGTTGCACGATCTAGTGCTGCTTTGGTAATTGCGTACATTTGAGGTTAGTTTCTATCCACGTATTACTTTTAGGTTAGGTTAGGTTTCTAAGTTAGGTAAAACAACACTGTATATCAAAGAAAAAATGCAAAACAAAAAAAACACACATGCTAAAACTCGTGACTGTCACACCGTATCAATTTACCGGCTAGCCTAACTGATATTGATAGTAGGCTACCTTTGAAAAGATAAACAACGTTCTTCAAAGTGTCAAGGATTGGATGGATTATAAACACTTAGGCCTAAAGCTAAATGAAAATACAACTGAATAGCCTATAGGCCTAGGCTATGCTTGTAGGAAAAAATAATTGTCTAAGAAATCTTGGTGCTGTAGGCCTAGATATGGGGAAAATGTTGGTCAATATACAGGAGACGCAACAATATAGGTAGGCTAGCACATTTCTAATGGTAGTTTTGGGGGTCAAATTGGATTTTAGGTCACGTAGCCTATGTGTTTTTTGCATTAGGACTATAATCCTTTTTCTCATCAGTTCCCTCATTGATTAGGCCTAGTGTGTTTTAAAGAGTTTTTCCTTCTGCAAATTCATATTTAGTCTTACCCATTATTTTGCAATATTAAAACATGCCCCCTTAACCATATTTTGTCATTACCCTAACCTAACCTGGGGGCTGCCGCCCCCAGACCCCCGCAGGGTTAGCATTGATATAGAATATGACAAAATACTAAAAATAGCGCCTACGGTAAAAAGTGAAAAATATTAGTTATCAGCTGATACAAGATGGCTGCCATTTTTCCTTCCACCCTTATTTAACCCACAAAGTCTAAGGAAAACTAATTTAATAGCCTATGCAGCGGTAAAGACATATATTGTGGTGACTAATACTCTAATACAAAGCTATAGTATACATTTAGAACATTAGGCCTATATCCCATACATGACCTAAAATCCAGTTTGTCCGTTTTGGGTTCCTATCATCATAGGCCTATGCTTCATTTCGGCAAGAATGTTAAGTGCGGGCGTACCGCCAACCTTGTTTACACTACGCGTAGTGGCGTCGGGCCTTTCCCATCATGTTCCCGTCTATTTTGACTGCCTTTGGATATAAAAATACATTGGCCTAACCAAACAACCTAACCTAACCTAACCTAGTATTCATGTAGTAATGACAGGGGGCAAATAGCAGAAAATATAGCGTCGAAATAGACGGGAACGTGCGAGCGCACAACATGACGACCGTACGCCCGATCACTACATCCATCCCTTCATTTCTATATACTTTTTATGGTATATATTAAGCAAACCACCCACCAATTTTCATGACAATTTTGAAATGCATGTTGGAATCCCTATAAACTGTACTTAATTTTTATGTAAGTTTGATAATTTGGAAAAATCTATTAAGGGAGAAAATTAACATTGAAAATTATGTGTAAAAAGTCTCCCATAAACGGCGGCCCGCTATGTTATTGTAATTTGCGGCCTAATTTCGTCTGTTAATTCACTTTCTCCTTAATTGGACCCTCAGTCTATGAAGTACAACAGATTATGATGACATAAGTGGCGGGTGTTTAGAGGGGGTAGAGCTCCCACTTCAACATATTACGTGTCCCACAGTAATTTCTATTATATAAACAACCCAATAATTTTCACAGATTTTTTAAATTTCATTTAGGATGTAATATAACCTGTACTCCATGTTAAAATAAGTGTCAACCCTCGAAAAATTCTATTAAGGGAGATACAGAACCTAGAACCTGTAACGATATTTGTCCCCATAGACGGCACACAACACGACTCTGTGGACCTCTTTCTCCCTGCCTTTCAGTCTAATTAACACTAGGAATTTACCTAATTTTCTATCCAACCCATAATACTAGGTTAGGTTAGGTAAGGTTGGTAGGTTAGGCTAAAATCTTTAATGTTGCTTAATTGTTGGATAATGGATAATGAGCTTACTGGGTAAGTTCATGTACCATCCAACCAGCGGGGGTGTGGGGGCGGCAGCCCCCACTCATAATACTAGGTTAGGTAAGGTAAGGTTGGCAGGTTAGGCTAATATCTTTAATGTAGCTTAATTGTTGGATAATGGATAATTAGCTTACTGAAAAATCTTAAAATCCAAGCCAACTTTTGCCAAAACTTGGCTTGAGTTCTTTCATTTTGGAGTTTTCCTATGTTGAAAAACAAGAAAACCCGAGCCAACTTTTTTTTTGCACTTACTGTCTTTTATGCAGCTGAAAAATCTTAAAATCCGAGCCAACTTTTCCCAAAACTTGGCTCGGGTTTTTCATTTTGGGGTTTTCACAAGTTTAAATACAGTACAACAAAACACGAGCCAACTTTCATCATAAAAGCCATTATATCGCCTTTTTATTAATTTAACCCCACATTTTCCCTGATCTTCATAGCCCTGCCCACTATCGGGCGCCGTGTCTTAAGATCGTTGGATAAAGGGGAAAACTATTTTTGCGGAGGTTGAAACTAATGTCAATCACTATATATTGATGCAAATAAACTAAAACTACAAAAAAAATAATGAAAATAATTGGTGGGTGGTTTCCTTAATATTTTCCCTTTTTATCCCCGGGAAAAAACAAATAATAGGCTAGGCTATTTTGGGATTTTTTTTTTTTTCATTAGCCTAACCTAACCTAACCTAAATGTATTTGGGGGCTATTAGGTTAGGTTAGGTTTTTTGGTTAGGTTAATGACAAAAAAACAAAAAAAATCCCAAGATTTGTTTGTTTTTTCCCGGGGATAAAAAGTATATAGAAATGAAGCATATGATGATAGGAACCCAAAACTACCATTAGAAATTTGGGGAAGGATGTAGTTTCCGGGTGTTCAATTACACTTACACTTACACTTTGTTACACTTTGTAGTATTCCGTCCGTTAGCGACACAGTTGAGCTGGGGCTCCACTGCGACCAGGCAGCTCCCTTTCTTCCACGCTCCAGTCCAGAAGTCGGTTGGAGTTGGCGCTGGGGTATCCTGGTGTTGGTGGCCGGTCCGGTATTTTGGCCAGCCACATGTCCAAATGTTTCTTGAAGGTGTCGGGTGACACCCCGGTCATGTTCCTGAGAGGGGCTGGTATACAGTTGAATAGTCTGGTTCCATTGTATGCAAAGCTGTGATGGATCAAGGATTTGATTTTTTGTGTTGATCCCGGCGTAGGCTAGTCCTCACATAGCACAGTCTCCCTCGCCTTTGGTGAGGAGTCTCTTGGATGTTTGGATTTGGTACCTTTTTTTCCAAAATATTCCAGACGTAGATGATGATGTATCTCTCCCTACGTCTTTGAAGTGAGTACAGCTGCAGCTCCTTGAGTCTCTCCCAGTAGTTAAAGTGTTGAAACCCATGGATTTTACTGGTGAAATTCCTCTGGGTGGCTTTGATTTCAGTTATTTCTCTTACTTTTTGGAGAGACCAGAGCTGAGAGCAGTGCTCAAGTCGTGGTACGACCAGTGACTTCCACACTCCACAGGGTTAACATACACCTCTCATTTCTTGTGTGGAAGGTTCTCAAGATCCAGCCTGCTATTTGTTTTGCTGTTGTTGTGGCTTTGGTAATATGCTGGGAAAAAGTGGCATCACTGCTCATATTTACTCCCAAGTCTTTCACTGTGTCCTTGGCAGTAATTTCTTGCTGTCCACTTTTGTAGTTTGGTGGCATTTTGTAGTGCTCTCTTATTCCCGTACCTTAGAAGCTCGAACTTGTCTCCGTTTAGGGCCATGTTGTTTTCTTCTGACCACCTCATGATTTTGTCTAAGTCTTGTTGTAGTAGCTGGGCATCATGTTGTGTGGTGATTTTTTTCATGAGTCTGGTGTCGTCTGCGAATGATGTGGCTGTTGAGTGTTCCAGGTCCCTGTCGATATCTCCTATCATGATGAGAAATAGGAGAGGTCCCAGAACTGATCCTTGTGGTACACCGCTGATGACACCGCCTGCTTCTGATAGGCTTCCTTGAACCGTGACTCTTTGTTTTCTGTTGGTGATGAAACTGTGGAGCCATCTTCCAAGATCTCCACCTATTCCAAGTGATTTGAGTTTATGTAGAAGGATCCCATGGTCCACCTTGTCAAAAGGTTTGGCGAAATCTAGGTATATGATGTCAACATTTTCTCTGTCTTGAATATCCTGTTGTTGTTGTTCCCTAAGCTGCCTGGCCGAACAGCCCCGAGTCCCTGAGGAAGGCCATGGCCACGATCGGGCTTTCCCACAGAGCTCTCATTGAGTGTAGATTGTGTTGTTGGCGTAAGTGGTTGTGTGAAATGCAGTCTTCTATGATGTGTTTAATGGTATGGGGTGCTGTGTTACATCCCGGGCAGGCGTCGACAACGGAGTCATCCAGTCTCTTCTGATAGCTCAGGAGAGCTGGATGGTGTCCGCATCTCAGCCTGGTCAGGTGGACTCTGTCCTCGCGAGGAAGGGAGGATTCGGAAGGATGGATTTCGGGAGGTCGTGCATGCAGCTGCGTGTTGTCTGTGAGTGAGTGGATGGATTGGCGAGAGATATGAGTATGGATGTGCTTCTGGAAGTTGGTTTGGGGTGGGCAGGGAGGGAGAGAGGACAATAATTGTGTGTGATACCGTGTGCTGGGTGTTGTTTTGATATTTCTTGGTGTCTGTGGGTGTGTTGCCATGTAGTTTAGTGGGTGGTCTTGGTTCGTGGAGGCTGCTGCCAGGAATTGAGTGCCTCTCATGTCCAGATGGTCTTTGACTTTGAGGATTTTGGTTTCTTGATGTAGGTGATCTGTGGGTGCAGTAGCTGTGCAGTCTGTAATGATCTTCAGGGCTTTGTTTTGCATAGTCTGTAAGGTCTTATGATGTGTTTCAGCTAGGTTAGAAGCCCAGGCTGGGCTTGCGTATTCCATCACTGATCTTATGTATTGTTTATATACTGTGGTGGTAGTTTCTTTGTTGTGTCCAAATTTTGTGTGAGCAAGTGACCTGAGGGCGTTAAGTCTGGGTGTCAGTTTCTTTTTAATGTTTGTGGTGTGCTGTTTGAATGTCATATGAGTATCATATGTTACTCCTATGATTTTGGGTGTATGTGTTAGGGGTGTGTTGTTTATGGTGAGTTGAGGGATGTATTCGTGTTCTCCTGTCCAGCTTGTGAGCAGGGTTGCGGTGGATTTGGCTGGGGCTAGATTAAGTCTGTTTGTAGTGCACCAGCCATTTAGTGTGTTGAGATAGGGTTGAAGGAGATCTGTTGCTCTTTTTTGGTCAATATCCTGTTGTCATGTTGTGCGCTCGCACTTACGTTCCCGTCTATTTCAACGCTATATTTTCTGTTATTTGCCCCTTGTCATTACTGCTTGAATACTAGGTTGTTTGGTTAGGCTAATGTATTTTTATAGCCAAAGGCATCCACATAGTGTAAACAAGGTGGGTGGTACACCCGGTAACTACATTCTTGCCGAAATTTGCTACCTATATTGCGTCGCCTCTATATTGACCAAAATGAGTGTGTTCATGGTTTTAGTTATACTGTACTGTAATTCCAATGTGGGATACACGATAGGTTGAGGGGGGGGGCTTTGCCCCGCCCTCACCCCCCCATGAATTATTGAAATCGTCATCTATGTTGCCAGGAGGGGGTAAATATAGATTATACTGCATAAAGAAGGCGTTTGTAAACAGTGAGGATGTCCGAAAGAGCTCCGAGATTTATTAGAATGGGCGTTTTTTCTATTAATATCGGGTTTTATAAATGTGATCAAAATTATTCTCCCACAGTTGATTATACATTAGTACAGTACAGTATAAGGATTCCATAGACCTACATTGTCCCTAATAAATTATGTACTGTATAATAAGGCTGCGAGCCTATTCCCTATACAGTATACCGACGGTTTGGACATACACTATATGGCAAAGAAGTACAGTTCATGACATAACTAATATATTTGCCTAAATAATATATCGTTAGTTTCGACCCTGTGTTAAACTGGATAAATTCCCTCCTTTGTGACTTTATAGCCTAATCATCATCTACGTTACCAGCAGGGGTTAAATAGCAATTATACGTACTCCATAATGAAGACGTTTGACGATCCGAAGGTCGGAGGGAGGGAGAGGGTCCAGAGGGAGCTCGGTATTTTTTCCGATTGACACATGTGCGAGATAGGCCCTATGTCACATTGATGACTCATAGGCCTACATCATTTATATAATTATACTGGCAAAAAAACCCTTAACATATTATTGTATCCAAAGGCAGTCAAAATAGATGGGAACATGATGGCAAGCGTCCGCCCCGGCTCAGCGTATTGTAAACAAGACTGGCGGTACGCCCGAATTCTAAATTCTACCCGTCATTAGTACCTGCGGAAATTTAATTATATTTTATTGAACTGTGGGTTAAATAAGGAAAAGGCGGTCATCTTGAATCAGTTTTTTCCATTTCCACCGTAGCCTATTTTTAGTATCCTGTCGTCCTCTGTGTCAATAGCGGGGGTCTGGGGGCGGCAGCCTCCAGGTTAGGTTAGGTTAATGACAAAAATGTGATAATTGTTGCGGTAATGGTGTATGGCCAAAACAAGACATTTCTGTAACAAATGGGTGCTAAAATTGAATGAAGCACATGAAAAACAGTAGGAGAGAGTAGAAGATGCTGTGGAGCACATGGGGACTTGAGTGTAAGACGTGTAGAAGAATTAGACAAAATTGAGAATCAGATGAGATGTATAGCATAGGAGAGATAAGATGGGAACAGGCTAAAGAAGAGGATGATACAGGAATAGTATATCTGGTAAGGCTAGAAGGATAGGAGGATGAAAATGTGAGGCATAATACAGATAGTGAAAATGTTTCTGAGAGGATTATGGGTGAGAAGAAACCGCACAGGAGGGAGGGAGTAGGGAGGCATCTTTCGTTTCCTATCTATATCTTAAACTAACTTCTTTGACTATACCACCAAGCATTCCTAAACTTACATTCCCTTGTTTGTTCCTCCTTCCACAGCATACCACCAAGCACTCCAAAACTTACATTCCCTTGTTTGCTACCCCTCCTCCCATCACATACCATCAAACACTCCAAAACCTAACCCATTCATTAAGTTCAATGAGACTACGATACAATTTATTTGACTTTATTAATGCTTCCAAGTTCTGTCAGATTATTTTACTCCACTCAGGAAGGATCTCTACATTTTCAATGGTTCAATACTATCCTCATTAAGCCCTTTAATTCAAACAGGTTATTACCAAGGTGAATTAAATCATCTAGATGAAGCTACAATATAATATAAACATATACAGGTATACAGTATATATATAAATATATATATATATATATTTTTTTTCTTCTATATTCCAACTTACTTCCTCTCGGGCATAGGCTGAGAGCCTTAACATTCACCGCTTTTCAATGAACAGTGAAGCCCGTGAGGTCTTGTTCCAGTCTAGGGAGTGAGACATGTGAAGCACGTAGAGTGCAACGAGCACCTGCCATCTTGCCTTCACATGAGGCACGGTGCTCACTCATGGCCCGAAACACCCCATCTCTGAAGCCACCTCGTTCCCGTGCTTCACTGTCTCACCCCCTACACTCGGACTCTCACACTTACACACACACAACGCCACCTGTTCAGCAGATAACTCACCAGGCATTGCACCCCTATAGCATATTTTGAATATGGGAATATTCATACAGTGCTATTTAATCAGGGAACAATGAGGGTATTTTATTGACGTTTCGGTGGGCTTGTGGTAATGCACTGATACTAGGTACAGCACAAATTCCATCCCAATAATATCTTCCCATTGATACATCGGGATTTGAACCCGGGACCTTTGGATTACCAGGCCAGTGGCAAGACCACTCCACCACACCTCCCCTAATAGTGGCAGTTGACTCAATACCATAGGTAAATAATTTACTACATGTATAGACTATAGTAGATACATCTGACTAAAGGAGGTTAGTTTAATTAACTCCTTCATAATGGTGAAACCCTTAATAAGTTTAGGAAAAGACTGTGGAAGTTGAACACAGATTGTATGTTCGATATATAAGAACATAAGAAAATGGGAGTCTGCAAAAAGCCGATCGGCCCATACAAGGCAGATCCCTGTCACACCCAATTACAAGGCCCAATTTTAGGCCCAACTCACTAATACCTTGAGTACTGACCTACCAAAACGGTCGGAGATTAACACAAGATAACGGGGGTCTGCTGAGTGCCGATTGGCCCACACCTGGTAGATCCCCCTCACACCCAACCCATCTCGTCCATATGCCTATCTAATTTTATCTTAAAGCTCCCTATCGTTCTTGATCCCACTATATCACTTGGCAGCCTATTCCACCCATCTACAACTCTGTTACCAAACCAATATTTGCCTAGGCCTATATCTTTTCTGAAACAAAATTTATCTAATTTATAACCATTTGTTCGAGTTCTTTCGCTATCACTGAGCTTCAGTACATTTTTCATGTCTCCTTTATTTACCCCACTGAACCACTTGAACACTTCTATCATATCCCCTCTAACTCTGCGTCTTTCTAACGAATGTAAGCCTAATTTGTTCAACCTTTCTTCATATGGTAGATTTCTAATATTATGAATCATTTTTGTCATTCTTCGCTGTACTCTCTCCAAGGAATCTATATCCATTCTGTAATAAGGACACCAAAATTGGACAGCATAATCCATATGAGGTCTTACTAATGACAAGCAAAGTTTCAAGATAACATCGGCAGTTCTGTTACTCACACTCCTTGAGATGAAACCCAGAATCCTGTTTGCCTTGTTACGTACGCTTATACACTGTTTTCTAGGTTTCAAATCGTTGCTAACAAACACACCCAAATTTTTCTCGCAGTCTGAGTTTTCTAATTCAGCATTAGCTAGTTTATATTTTGCATTAGTAATCTTTAATACCTTGCATTTGTCAATGTTAAAATTCATCTGCCGCTTTACTGACCATTTGTGTAAGGTATCTAGATCCCTTTGAAGGCACTCTATGTCGCTATCTGAATCTATTGGTCTCCCTATTTTGGTATCGTCTGCGAATTTACTTATCCTACTAGTTTTACCTAAATCAAGGTCATTTATGTATATGATAAATAACAGAGGACCCAATACAGATCCCTGGGGGACAACACTCTTGACTGATCCCCACTCTGACTTAGTACCATTTATGCTGACTCTCTGCTTCCTACCAATTAGCCATGACCTAATCCATCCTAACAACGCCCCACCTATTCCATGCGCCTCAACCTTTCTCATTAATCTCCCATGAGGGACTCTGTCGAAAGCTTTACTGAAATCTAAATATATAATATCATATGATTTGTCATTATCTACTGCTTCATATACCTCTGAGAAAAAGCTAAGCAAATTAGTATATGTGATACGTGGCTTAAAATGAGGCACAGATGCTTGTTGAGCTGATTAGAAAATGTACTTTAATGTAAGTTTAGGAATGCTTGGTGGTATGCTGTGGAATGAGGAACAAACAAGGGAATGTAAGTTTAGGAGTGCTTGTTGGTATGCTGTAAGAGAAGGAACAAACAAGGAAATTTAAGTTTTAGAGTGCTTGTTGGTACGCTGTGAGAGAAGGAACAAACAAGGAAATGTAAGTTTTGGAGTGCTTGGTGGTATGCTGTGAGAGAAGGAACAAACAATTAAATGTATTTTTTGGAGTGTGTGGAGGTATGTGGCAGGAGGAGGAGCAAACAAGGGAATGTAAGCCTTGGAGTGTTTGGTGGTATGTGGTGTGAGGAGAAGAGGCATACAAGGGAATGTAAGCCTTGGAGTGCATGGTGGCATTTGGCATTGAAGGAGTGGGAGTAAACAAGGGAATACAAGTTTTGGAGTGTGTGGTGTTATGTCGCGGGAGTAGGGGGAGCAAACAAGGGAACCCACTTACCACCTGTGGCTACCGCATCTGGGAGGCCAATATTGACACTCACATAACCTACAGACCTTTTCAGAGTTCTTACACACATGCATGTACAGTATACATGTACAGTTCGGGTCAGAATAAGTTAAGAAAATAAGTACATACTGTACAGCACTGTATATATTTTTGTTTTAATACCAATAATATTATAATATAGCCCATTTAGTAGTTGATTCGCACATACATATTGTTATATTTGTCCCAAGCAGGACACTACTATTAATTAAATTATGATAATAATCTTATATACCCATACATTTGTCTTTCCTTCACATAAACATTACTCTATTCAGTATGCAGTTGGGTCTGAGTACATGATTATATAGATTAATAATTATCTAGTATTCAATAAATGGATATCAATCGTAGTCATGTACTTAACCTTTAACTGTGTTGGTGGTGTAATGGTTAGTGTTTAAAATCTGTTTGTGGTATCCCAGGTTCAAATCCTGGGAGGATCACATGCTTTCATTAATTTCAATGGGAGGTGTTTGGTGTTGGGAGTGAAATTAATTAGATTATTTCTAAAGGTTCAGGAACAGTTCTTTGAGAGGCCGATCCTTTGAGATCTGTGCCCCATAAATTGGTCTTTCCTTTCACATAAACATGACACTATTCAGAGTGCAGTTGGGTCTGAGTACATCTATCTATATATCTATCTATTGCCTGACGCCGTGATCCCCGAAGGGGTGGCCACGAACGAACCGCCCCCATGCACCTCTGTCCCCAGTCAGTCGACGCCCCTCCCCCCAACCAGCACCGCCTTCGTTCATGTAGTTCCTCACTCCATCCTTCCACCTCATATTCGGTCTACCTCTCCCCCTCTGTCCCTCCATCTCGCTCTCGTACACCCTCTTAGTCATTCTCTCGCTTTCCATACGTTCCATATGGCCGAACCATCTCAAGTTGTTCCTTTTCACACTTTCCAGCACATCTACCTCCACACCACACCTCCTTCTTACTTCCTCATTAGTCTGTCTATCCCTCCATGTAACTCCGCACGCACTCCTTAAGTAATTCATTTCCACTGCTCTCACTCTTGGTCTGAGTCTCTCAACCAACGTCCATGCTTCGCTTCCGTAAGTCAGTGTCGGGATTACCACACTGTCATGCAAGGACTTCTTCACTTCCATACTGACCACCCTATTTCTTGTTACTGCTTTTAGCGTTCCTACAACCCTCTTCCCCTGTTGTACCCTCTCCCGCATCTCTTCATCCATAGTCCCATCTTTACTCAACACACTGCCCAGATACTTAAAAGAGTTGACGATCTCCATAGCCTGACCGTTCAGCTTCACCTCACACTCTGTGACTTCACCCCTTTCGAAGACCATAACCTTGCTCTTCCCCGTATTTACCTTCAAATTCCGTTTTTCGCACACTGTTCCAAACTCATTTACCAGACCCTGCAACTCCCATTCATTATCACTCATCAGAACTGTATCATCCGCAAACAGCAGTATAGGTAGCTTCCACTCAATTCCCTCCCTTTTCAGCGATACACCAACATCCACTGCTCTTGATAGTATTTCTTTCATAACTCCATCCATATATACAGTAAACAACCACGGGGACATCACACACCCCTGTTTCAAACCAACATTCAGGTCAAAGAACTCGCTCTGCTCACTCTCCACACGTACTGCCGCCTTTGCACCCTCATACATGCTCTTCACTGCTTTCAGCAACTTGCCCTCTACTCCGTATATTCTAAGTACTTTCCACAAACCTTCTCTATCCACTCTGTCATAGGCCTTCTCCAAGTCCATAAAGGCAACATACACCTTTTGTTTCTTCTCCAGATACTTCTCCACAACACAATTCAGGGTAAAAATCTGATCTACACATCCTCTTCCCTTCCTAAAACCTCCCTGCTCGTCGCCTATCCATTTCTCCGTTCTCACTCTCACTCTCTCAATCACTACCCTACTGTATACCTTCCCTACTACGCTTAGAAGACATATTCCTCGGTGGTTACCACACACTCCTCTTTCCCCTTTGCCCTTATATAGGGGGACTATTATGCTAGTCTTCCAGTCATCGGGTGCACTCCCCTTCTCCCATGCTAGTTTGCACATTTTCCATACCCATTCTATCACTATCTCACCACCATACCTCAACATTTCCCCACACACTCCATCTGTTCCTGGTGCTTTCCCCAACTTCACTCTTTTCATGGCTTCCCACACTTCTGACCTCCTGATCCCCACCTCCTCCACTACTTCTCTTTTTCTCCCTCCCATACCATATCCAGCTATGTTTGCTGGCTCTTCATTCCTTTCATTTAGCAACTCACTGAAGTACTCCCTCCATCTTTCGACTCTCTCTTGCTTCTCGGCTAGCATTCTCCCATTCTTATCTTTCACACCCTTACTGTTTCCCTTGCTACCTTCCCTAACTTTCTTGACTTCTTTCCAGAACAGTTTCTTACTCTCCCTCCATTTTACACTCAGATTCCTTCCAAATTCCTCATCTACTCTTCTCTTACTTTCCTTCACTACTCTCTTCACCACCCTCTTATACGTACCTCGCTCGTTTCTGTCTCTCGGAATCTTCATTCCCTCTACTACCCAACCACTCTCTATATGCTTTCTTCTTTTCTTCCACAGCTATTCTTACCTCTTCTGTCCACCATGCTGTACCTTTCACTCCCCTCCCTCTTCTCCTCACTCCACACACCTCCTCACATGCTGCACAGATCTCATCCTTAAACACCTTGCTCATCTCTTCCACTTCTCCATAACTTCCAGGTCGAACCCACCTAGTCGTCCTTCCACTGCTCTCCTGTACTCCTCCCTGACTTCCTCCTCCTGCAACCTCTCCTCTGAGTACATGATTAGATTAATATCCAATATTCGATAAATAGATATCAATCGTAGTCATGTACTTAACCTTTAACTGTCTTGGACTCTTGGTGGTGTAATGGATAGGGTGTTTAAAATCTGTATTTGGTATCCCAGGTTCGGATCCTGGGAGGATCACATACTTTCAAAAATTTCTAGGTGTTTGGTGTTGGGACTCAAGAGTGAAATTAATTAATTAATTAGATTACTGTATACTACTGTAGTAAAAACTTTCTTTATCCCCCCAGGGGGTGAGGGGGGCCTCTAACCATGTGGTAGAGAAAATCCATCTATCTATTGCCTGACGCCGTGATCCCCGAACGAAACGCCCCCATGCACCTCTGTCCCCAGTCAGTCGACGCCCCTCCTCCCAACCAGCACCGCCTTCATCCTTATACTTCTTCACTCCATTCTTCCACCACTCTTTCAGTTAACCTCTCCCTCTCTGCCCTTCCACCTCGCTCTCGTACACCCTCTTAGTCATTCTCTCGCCTCCCATACGTCCCGAACCATCTCAAGGTGTTCCTTTTCACACTTTCCAGCACATATATAAGAATATATCTCACATGTTTACTGCGAATCGTAAGAGGCAACTAAATGGGAGATGATAGAAGCCTAGACCACCGTTCATCCTATTTTGTCCATTTCATCCTCATGGTAGCTACAGGCCACCAGAGTGTCAAATCTAGTCTCTGGAATGTCTGCTCTTGCCCTAAAGGGCTGGTTTCATGCTTGTATGGAACTGGAGACCTATTTATAAATAACTTCACCCCCGATCTATCATATCTGTGTCTGTCTCTCTTTCTCACAGCATGTATGTGTGTGCATGTGTACAATGTGCTGTGTGTATGTGTATATGCGTGTGTGTATGTGTTGGGGGGGGGGGATTTGGATGGTTAGATGGGTAGATAATTATTATGTTCCTTCCAACAACCAACTATACTCCTAAAATCGATTAATGAAATTTACATGGTAAATTTGATTTTGTTTTTATATGAAGTAATGCTATTATAAAATAAACTATCTATCATAGATAGATAGATAGATAGTTTATTTTATAATAGCATTACTTCATATAGAGGAAAGATGTTTGGTAAATATGCTAATGTTTTGGTAACTGCTAACCAAACATTTAGATTAGATTACTGCATAGCGTGTAAAGCATGAAGTTTTCAATGTTAAACTTAGCTACCGTATTATGGACCTAAGGTGACAGTGGTTTGGTAAAAATTTAGAAAATATATACAATAATGAAGGTGGAAGAATTGGTATACAGTTCTTTAATTTTGTGGTGTTACATGTGCAATATTTGGTTCACAAAATAAAGTATTGTAGGTTTGCAGTGGTTTATTCATTATTATATATATATTTTTTTTAATATGTAAATAGATTTTTTGTTTGTGTTGGCCCTATTCTGGCTCTGTCTTGAGTCCCCCCCCACACACACACACAGAAAAAATATATAAACAAAAAAATAGGAAAAGTGGGGATTGGGCCTGAGTATATAGATAGATAGAAAAATCAATTTTTTTTTTAAACCTTTAAACCGACATTATTTATGTGTTTCTTAAAGGTGTTTATTATTGCTTGAGCGGCTGAGCTTGTGATCAAAGTGTATTAGTCATGGTGAGGTTATTAATTATACATCAGTGCTTCTTATTTCACATGTGTGCCTCATTTTTCACCTGACTGGCTCAGGTGATTTCATTGGTACGGTTGTATCTGTTGAATAAATTTTATTCAGAATACCGGTATCAGTATGAAATGCAATTCAATGAAATGCAAGCTTACTGTATAGCCAAATATTCTTTTGGGCTATGTAGTAGTGGTGAAAATGGATCTTTAAGTTTCTGCATATTAATTAGGGGCTTTTCAGTCTTCACCACCTGTTGGCATGTTTACTGTAGAGATGCTGTAGTAAGAGAGAGTGGACATCTTTTTCTGTGAAAGCCATTTTGGTGTCTCAATTATCATACAACAGGGTTTTTATTTTTGATCTTGTAGAATTTATATCCAAACACCAAACTATATATCCTGTGTCAATATTTCCTAATTTTGATTATGGTTATACAGTAGAGATATTTAATTGTAAAAAGAGGAGATTTTTCACTAGTGACACCAACATGGGGGAGCGTCTGTACTCGGCCGGATACCTTACCCTCTACGCATGCGCGAAAATGTAAGCCTCCCTTGGCCCCGCCCTCCGTACCCCGCGTTTAAATAAACCCTTCCAACCGTTCCTGCCAGCTCGTTCTGTAGTACAGTCATAGAGTTCCCGCCTGGCATTCAGATATCCAGTGTTCGATCCCACTCGAAGTTTAGTATATTTTTATATTTTTATTTTGTTATTTTGTTATTTGTGTTATGTTATGTTATGTTATATTATATTATATTATATTAGGGTTAGGTTAGGTTAGGTTCTATCTATCTATCTATCTATCTATTGCCTGACGCCGTGATCCCCGAAGGGGTGGCCACGAACGAACGAAGGTTAGGTTAAGTTAGGTTAATCTAATGTAATATAATATTTGTACATTTTCGGCTCGAAGTTTAGTAGGCCTATATTTTTATTTTGTTATTTGTATTATGTTATAATATTTAATATTATATTAGGGTTAGGTTAGGTTAGGTTAAGTTAGGCTAATCTAATCTAATCTAATCTAATATAATATAATATAATATAATATAATATTTGTACATTTTCGGCATTGGGCGGGGCCAAGGGAGGCTTACATTTTCGCGCATGCGTAGAGGGTAAGGTATCCGGCTGAGTACAGACCCTCCCCCAAGATGGCGAGGGTTGACCGATCTGTTATTATAGGATCTCTAGTTACTGATACTGTACCTGCTATCATGCTATATAGTATCAAACATGTTTGGATCTTGAATGTTTGTCAGTACAGATATTCTCAGATAATATACTTTACATTAATAGGCCTACAGTATAATGTTCTGTGCAATTTTTACCCTTTTATAACATTGGAGAAGGTCTAGAATAGTCTAGTATGATTATAAAAAAAAGTGTTATAATATTTAAAATCAAAGAATTGTTAAATCCTGGAAAGAGGTATGTTAAGGGCATGACAGATAAAGCTTCTTAGGAAGGCCAACATCACCTTCTGTATCCATAACATTATAGAAATTGAATAATATCACATCCAATTAATTTATCATAGCTAAGCATCTTTGTCAGATATATGATACTTGAGGATTTTACTATACTGATACTATCCGAGGGTCATTTGATCAATACAGTAATGTGACAGTACAGTCGGCCTAATAAGTGATGTCTCGGCACCAATTATATTTTGATCAATACAGTAATTGGTAACGGTATCAGAAATATTTACACATGATTTCTTCTTTTTGAGTGAGATATACAACCATGTTCCTACACTTACCCACCCTTTTCAACATCTGACGTACATTAATACAGCACACAGCAAGCCAAACGTAATGACAGGTGAGACATGACTTATTAACGCCACTGTACACATTACTGTTTTATTTTTTTACTGAAGATTAACTTAGATGGTGAGTCTGTGTATTTTGTGATGTACAGTATGACAATACCATGAGAGTCCACCCTATCTTCTATAGAGTGGCCATTAACCCCTTCAGCACCATGACGTCCTTTACCCTTCTATGCTGGTTATAATAAGACTATTTCATGCAGTTTAAGAAGGACCTTTATTATTCAGAGGGTGTATTGAGATCGTATTTACCCATTTGAGTCCTAGGGGTAGATTATAAGCACAAAAAATTGACTAATGGTAACCAGAATAAGATGAAATTTACGTCATCGTGTTGAAGGGGTTAAGCTGTTTAAAGTATTCGGTGAAAAATTACTGTGTCCTTGAATTTTTTTAAATGACAAAAAAGTGTGTTTGAATCATTTAGACAGTTAACTCACCTAAGGGTTGCATATGAGACACAGTACATGGGTGAAAAGGTGGAAATCAGGACTACAGATGGTCTTTCTTATTGAAGGTCTTCAAAGTTGATTACTAAACATTTGGATTTCATCAATAGGTGCACTCACAGAAGTCACATTTTCAACTTATTTTTCCAATTTGTTTGATTGATGGCTAGTTATTGGCCATAGTGACCATCTAAAATCTTGTCAGGGTCTATCAATGTCGTTTAACAGCCTTACTGTTTCTATTTGTGGACCTTGGATGGCATCATTGAGTAAATACAGTACGGTATATGCTTTTCCATATGATTGATAAGCATCTGTGGCTCATTTAGACCATCACATGATACAAATTCACTGCCTACATCTTCGAGTGCACTTATTGTCCTGTCCCAACTTAACCAGTACCTTATTTGTGCAGCAAACTAATAAAATTTGTTTGTTGTTGTTCAGATGAAGTGGTGGGCGTTACTGGTGGTGGCGGTGGCATCATCAGTGGCTCAAGCGAGGCTCGTCTTTCCCCAGGGCTCAGACATCGGCTACATTGTCCCAGGTTAGTGGGCATTGCTGCAGTTGATGATGCAGTTTTTAATGCTGTGTATATATTTTTTGGTTAAACAGTGATACTGCCATTAACGTACCTAGAGGTGGCAATGTGATGCTGTAGCCTGATATTCCCATATAACTGCAGTGTTTGCAATTGGGGATTCTCCTCCCTGATTCTGCCACTTAATTATGAGTCTCACTCTGCCTGCCAGACACATACTGACGACTCGCTCTCTCTCTATCAATCGGGAGGGTGGAGGTTGACTAAGAACAGTGTTGCCAAGGGTTTCATTCAGCGTATCACCACCAAAACTTATTGTAGTCCAATTTATATGCAAATTGAGTATTCAGTTTTCATTCAATTGATTTCTAAAGTATCCAATACGCTCATCGCTTATCCATGGATTTAGGGACACCCTTCCTGAATACGCAAGTTGAGTATCCAAGTGTGAGAGGGTTAATAGGGCATTGCAGTTGGCGAGTTTCTAAGATTTAACCCTTGTCTAGCGGGGTGTTTTGGGCTCATTTGGGCATATTCAGGCCCTCCTGAATGATAAATCAAGTATTTGCTTGAAAAAAATATATATTTAGCAAAAAACTAGGCACTAAAAGCTTCAAGATGAGACCAGAACGAGCTACGTAGCACTCGTGGTTCTCTTGCAGTGATGCCACGAACATGGGAGTTTAGCGTATTTCGGTATATTTTCCCCAGCTATGCTCACTACTGGCTACACTGCCGGCCTCTCGAGAACACAGGGAACATGAGTTAATGGGCGGCGGTAAGCCCTGGGAGTCGGCTGTCTGGCCCGCTGAGCTCCCGGCCATTTGCACTCGATTTTAACCCTTTAAAAGCCTTAATGCTCCTAACTTGCTGCAAATTGGTGCAGGACTTAAGTCGAGCGCCGCCAATAAGGGGTTAATACATGCATATATCTATGCCCTTCGAAATATATTCATAACATTCCATACCTATTTTAAGCAGATAATATGCTAGTAAGTGTTCCTCACATGGTTAATTTTGGAGGTAATCTACCTTGGAAGTTGACAATGCGAGGAGTACGTTTATGGTTATGATTGACATTGAGTTAATTAACAATGAGAGAATGAGATTGTGATCGTAATAAATCACTTCCCACAGATTTTTTTTTTTTTTTTTTTTTTTTTTACAATAGCTACTTAAATTTTACTATAAATTTTCAGATGATTCTGAGTCAGAGAAGTATGATGAGGACACCCAATGGCTGAAAGCCTTAGAGGCCGAAGCGGACAAGGATGGGCTGCTGGAGAGAGGCGCCCGTGAGGTTCTGACGCAGCAAGTGAACGAGGCTGTGAGGCAGATGTTGCAGGCCTCATCAACGGTCCCGAAGTTGGATGAAGTGCATTCCCTGGAGAGGCGAGAGGGTTCAGTACAGGTGAGAACTGAGCGGACAAGTAAAGGCAAAATCTTGAGTAATATTCAACTAGCAAAATTTTGGATATATGTTGCATTGTTATTGGCAACTAGGGATTGGAGGAAAATTTAAATAGCTTACTTCTTGTAAGGCTCTAATTGAGAACTTTCAGACCTGAATTGATGAAAAATACAATCCTGAAAATGCTTGTCCGAGGGTGGGGGGGGGTCTTTATATTCAGGAAAATTTGAAGAAACTTTGAGCAAAATATACAAAACAAATGGAATAGGTTATAATATACCGATATGTTGATTATAAATCAAATTGATTGATAGAATGCATTGAATGTACTATATACAGTATGTTCCAATATATTACATTCTGTATTTTGCATAGTGTATCTGTTTGTGGTTTTGATTGCTAACATAGAAGTAATATGGGGGTATTTATAGAGAAATATATAACTGTGTATGGACACTGTTCAGGGTTCTTTTATGCTCATTTATGGAGCTCAGTGGTCTGGTTAAACTAATATTAAAAAAAAAAAAAAAAAAAAACGGTATACTGTATTACCAAATTTGTGTGTGGACACACACTGTCACCTTTATGATATGACCTTCATGGCCTCCCACACACTCTTCTACCTACAGTTTACCTGGCAGACATCTTTTTAACTTGTATTATATACCGGTATATATATTTTTTTTTTTATTATTATTATTATTTTTTTGGATCATACCGCCAAAACCATCCATACTCGATAAACAGTATACAGGTACTGTATAGTATTTTTTATGTCACAGTTTTACATTCTGTTATCTCAACACGACGTGTGTTTCCCACCAAATCTAGTTTCCACTGTTCTCACGCTTGACTTTCTATAGCCTTTGTTTCAAATCTATTCATTAATGTTAGCATAACTATTCTACTGTCAGCAACACTAAAGTGATGATGACCTTTCCAAACTGATAGCTGTGGAGATGATATATTTCAAAATGCCATCTGGTGTGAGCAGGCTAGATGGACTAAATAATAGGGAAGTGTATGAGACTTTTGGATTGGAAAAGCAAGCTCTGGAGTGGTTATGGTGGTACGGCTATGTGTAAAGAATTTATGTGGACAGAATGCCAAAAAAGATACATGAAAGTAAATTGAGAGGGATAGCTGAGAGTGGAAGGCATCAATAGTTTGGGAGAAAAAAGTAGAACATGTAGATTAAAGAAAATTCTATGTAATGAAAGAAGCGTTGTGGCACAGGCAAAAGGAGCATACCTGGATAATGTAGCCTGAAGGTAATTCTGCCATGGCCTTCCTCTTAACCCCTTCACTACCACGAGCGTAATTTTCATCATACTGTATTCTGGTTACCATTAGATGATTTTCTATAGGCCTAGTTTATAATCTACCTCTACGACTCAAGACTCAAAGGGGTAAATACGATCTCAATAAACCTTAGTAACATAGGTCCTTCTTAAACTGCATAGAATTGTCTAATTTTAGCCAGAATCAAAGGTAAAAAGGTGTCATGGTGCTGAAGGGGTTAACTAGGGTTTCCCAGGAGAAAGGAAGCTTTTGAAGATGAGAATGATAATGGTATTTGCCACTTCAAACAGTTTACATTATCTAAATATCACCATATAATTCTCATAGGGTCCTAATAAAACAACTTGAGATGAAAACATAATGGTAAGCACCTGAGTACTGTAGTGCAGTTTGAGGTTACACTGGTGAAGCAAGTGTATGCAGTAAGTACTTAAATGTAGAAAACCAGTTCTAATTATATTTTTGTTGGTTGTTTATTTCATATTTTCATTAAGCTAATAGTAATTTAAAACAAAGTGTACACCCTATGTGGTGGATTGTGTTCTTTTATTTCATAGATTTCATTTTAGTAAGCGTTGTTTCCACATAGCGATTTTGATAATTTAATTTGACTTTATATTGTCCTTGTCCCAATTTTGGTTTGTTTAGTTTGCAAGTTTTACATTTTAATTTAGTTACACCCTGTAGTGTTGACCATTTACCTCAATGAGAATTCATCCATTTTCTAATACTGTACTACCATTTCTTATCATTATTCACAAACAAATTCACACACATCTAGGGCCACCTAGATGTGTGTTAATTTTTTTTTTTTTTTTATGTTGTCCCTGTTCGAGTCGGCCACCCCCAGCTATGGGGTATGTGCCTGAGTATATACATACTGTACAAATATACACCACCATCTCTGTTTTTTTTACTTATTTCTGCTTTGTAAAATATAGAGCAGTTTTCCAGATGATAATTCACAGTCATGCACTATCCTATCCAAATACCGGTAGTGCATGTATTAACATAGAGTGAAAATAAAACAAAGTCATCCGCAAACAACAGACTTAATGGCTATTATTATTAAACAAGTCATTCATTCATTGTACAGTTGGTGAAAGTTCCAGCTGACCCACCCTCGCTCTGGGGCTCGCAGAATTATCTGGCAATACTGGTGTAGGAAGGAGGTGTGTCTTACAAAGATTGGGATTGGTAGATCTGATTTTGGCTATATCATTGTTAGAACATATATTAAACAAGGGAAAGTAAGCCTATCTCAAATAAAAATGCATACATCGCTATGTATGATCCCGAACATTCACCCAAAGTTCGTAAATTTGATTAAATATTCAAGTTAGTATATCCACTGATTGGCAACGCATATTAAAACCTGCTGGCTGCCACAACATACTTTACTCGATTTTATAAGAATACATATTTCTTTTTTATTGGTGTCTGCTTAATGAAGGAGCATTTAGTCTTCACAACGTGAACATTACATAGTCTAATTTGCAGTAATATACAGGACAGACACAGGTAACACATTAATGGCAAGTGTTATCCCTGCACCACTACACAAGTATTGCCAGCTAATTCTATGAGCCCCAGAGCGAGGGTGGGTCAGCTGGAACTTTGACTAACTGTACATTGCTCAATCTACAGTAGATAGTAAATATCCTTTTTATCACTTACTGAATCTATATTTATCGAGAGGACTTCCCTAAGTGGTTAAGGCCCCATTAATTGCTCTTTCCATTCACATATGCATAGCCTACGTGAGTTGCAGTTGGGATGTGTGTACATGCTTAGATTGATATGCAGGATTCGAAGTTGCATAATAAATCGTAGGCAGTGTCCACCAACATTTATCTGTCTTCGTGGTGCGATGTATAAGGTGTTGATTTTCGGTGTGAGCATCTTGGGTTCGAATCCACGGACTGCCACATGTGTTTGTAAATTTAATTAATCGATTTTAGGAGTATGGTTGGTTGTTGGAAGGAACATAATAATATGTATAAGTGTAATTCACAAAATTTGAATAATTTTGTGTTATAATATGACATACAAAATATGACATTTATGCTATTGATATGTTGAAGGATAAGCTAAATACTGTATATTTCTTCACTGAACAGGATGACCCCGTGGAGAACTGGAAAGGAACTTGGTTCCCTCATGCTCCCCAATTGCCAACCTCTCAGGAGCCCTCACAGCCGGAGACACGGAAGGAGGATAAGGTGCCGGACAACCTCAAGGATGATAAACATGGAGTGGTGATGGGCGTACCTCACAAGACCTGTGATAATGGCAAGGTACAGTCTATCTATATTCATATTTTTTCACCAAGCAACTTTACTTTTAAACTCGATTAATGAAATCAACGAATATATGTGGCACTCCAAGGACTCGAACCTAGGATACTCGCACCGAAATTCGGCACATTTATGCATTACGCTATCAAGACGGTTATCTATTAGGTAACACCCCGTTCTTAACATTAATCATCAATTACAAACCCCAATGCACTTGAATAAACTAATGAAAGCATATGGTCCTCCCGGGATTCGAACTCGGTACACCGAGAGAGTGGTGTGCCGCAGGGATCTGTTTTGGCACCTCTCATGTTCCTTATGTACGTGAATGACCTGCCGATAGGCATAAACTCTTACATGTCAATGTTTGCAGATGACGTAAAAATTATGAGACAAATAACAAATAAAAGTAGTTGTGAGGAGCTGCAAGGGGATTTAGATAAAATATACGAATGGAGCACCAAGTGGAAAATGAAATTTAATATAAGTAAATGCCATGTGTTAAATATGGGAAGAAGTGTGAATAGACCAAATTGGGAGTACAGGATGGGAGATAATATAATTAGCAAGGCCGAAAAAGAAAAAGATTTAGGGTTGATTATACAAGATAATTTGTCGCCAGAGAAACATATTAACAAGCTCTTTAGCGGAATGTATGCAATGGCCGGGAATATGAAAGTTGCTCTGAACTACTTGGATGAGACCATGGTAGCGAAAATTATGAAGAGTATGATTAGACCAAGATTGGAGTATGCAGCAGTGGTGTGGTCCCCGCATCTAAAGAAGCATGTTCACAAGTTAGAAAGAATCCAGAGAGCAGTCACTAGATTGGTTCCAAGTCTCAGAGAACTGCCATATGAAGGGAGGCTAGACAAATTAAATCTACCGAGTCTAAAAGAGAGGAGAGAGAGGGGAGACATGATAATGATGTACAAATGTACCCGGGGGCTGGAGAGGCTGGATAGGGAGGATATATTAATTATGGATACAGGAATAACTAGAGGCCACAGCTACAAAGTAAAAAGACCTACCTGCAAGAACGATATCAGGAAGTTTAGCTTCCCCTATAGATGTATTGACAAATGGAATGGGCTGGAGGAGGAGGTGGTAGGGGCAAGGAACATCCATATTTTCAAGAAAAAATTGGATAAAATTAAAATGTAAAACTTGCAAACTAAACAAACCAAAATTGGGACAAGGACAATATAAAGTCAAATTAAATTATCAAAATCGCTATGTGGAAACAACGTTTACTAAAATGAAAATTATTAAATAAAAGAACACAATCCACCACATAGGGTGTACATTACTACATGAGCAAGTTAATCTGTTTCCCAAGCAAACTAATCGCACATATAACAACGCACTATCGTCACGTTAAAGGAAGTAGTCAAGTTTGGGAAGTCCGGGACGTTCTGGCAAATTTTACTAAACTCTGCATGAATAAAGAAACTACAGTATATGTTAAATGTCAATATATTATTTAAAATCAAATTTGCAACATGACAAGACATTAAAATAGTATAAAATACAAATATTGATAAGATATCTATACTATTACAAAATAATATATAAAATACAGTACAGCACTCACTAACGATAGTGCTATCGGGTAGGTACCTGTAAGCATAGCATGCCTCAAGTGACCCCTATCAATAACTACCCTACAAATAACCTACATTTATAGCACAAATAAACTAAGGAAATCGCAAAAGTAAGCAATTGATACTATCGACAATGAATACATATAATATATAGACAAATAATTACAAAATATGAAGTAACAACAGATTTAAACAAAGAGTACTCTTTTAACAAGAACAATAAATTTAAAAAATCATCAATATTAATATTAATAATAATAATAAAGAAAAAGAAAAAGATAAACAATAAATACAGACAAAAAGTAAGCAGAGGTTATACAAGAAACTTCAAGTTAAAAATGCTTGATTAAAATTATTGATGTCAAATTTTAGAATACAGTCACAATAATTGACCCTAAAAAGATTAAATTTATGGAACAATTTACTTGCCTCAAAACCTCTGTCCACTAAGAGTCTGTATAGTAACCTAGCTCTAGCCCAAAAGTCATCTACTTTAGTGCAGATTTTACAAAATCTTATTAATTGGGAATAAAAACAGTTATAAGTTATTTTACTATCGATATTACTACTAGGGAAAGGAAAGTTTATTACGTTAAAATTAAAATCATCAACTTTGTGATATACTTTAAGTATGCACTGTTCATTAACAATCTCTATATTTATATCAAGAAAATTTTCAACTTTATAATTTACGTTACATTGTGTGAGGGGAATAGAATTAGGGTAAATAAGTTTAGCAACTTGATTAAAATTTAACAAATTGCAAACAAGAATATCATCAATATATACTATTATTACTTAACAGTTTAGCAAGTGCTAATTTTTCTGGAATTTTATTTTTCTTGCTACTGTCAACTAAGTCTTTTATATATTTAAATTCTAAAGCAAGCAAGAATAAGTCTGCAATTAAAGGGCTAGCATTTCCACCCATAGGAATTCCTAATATTTGTTTGAAAATGTACGGCCCGAATCTAACATAAGTATTGAAAAGGAGGAATTTAAGGGCATCTTTAAGTTTAGTTCTATCAAAATATACAGAACTAGTGGGAGTAGAGCTAAGTGATGCATTATTAAATATGTATAAACATTTATGAAATAATTACCATTCCTAACGAACCTGTCAAAGTGCAAATCTATAATAAAGCAAAGCTCTGAATATACTAAATCTAAAGGCAAATTGGTATACAAAGTTGAAAAGTCGAAGCTATGTACCGAGGTAACTTTCGGCATGGTATTTATTTTATCAATAACTTCTAACGAATTGTCAACACTCCAATAATAGTTAATGCCAGTTCTTTTCATGATGGTATTACAATATCTTTTGATATTGATATCTTGAGGCATGCTATGCTTACAGGTACCTACCCGATAGCACTATCGTTAGTGAGTGCTGTACTGTATTTTATATATTATTTTGTAATAGTATAGATATCTTATCAATATTTGTATTTTTTACTATTGTTAATGTCTTGTCATGTTGCAAATTTGATTTTAAATAATATTTTGACATTTAACATGTAGTTTCTTTATTCATGCAGAGTTTAGTAAAATTTGCCAGAACGTCCCGGACTTCCCAAACTTGACTACTTCCTTTAACGTGACGATAGTGCGTTGTTATATGTGCGATTGGTTTGCTTGGGAAACAGATTAACTTGCTCATGTAGTGATGTACACCCTATGTGGTGGATTGTGTTCTTTTATTTAATAATTTTCATTTTAGTAAACGTTGTTTCCACATAGCGATTTTGATAATTTAATTTGACTTTATATTGTCCTTGTCCCAATTTTGGTTTGTTTAGTTTGCAAGTTTTACATTTTAATGAGTACTTTTAATGTATTTTAAGCAATTTACGACTTGTTCTGATAGAGTTTTAGTGGTAGCAAATTTTGCTCCGGCAATAAAGCGATATTTATAAGGTCTTTTATGAAATTTAGGTAACATGTATAATTTTGCAATGCACTTGTTCTTATCAGAAAGTTTAATATCAAATATTATATTTTTCTTGGTATGTTCATCGATTAAGTTATCAATATTCAGATTATTTTGAATTTCATAAACAGAATTACCGCAAATATTTTTACGTAATATGTTACCCTTAATACCTAATTCTTTTTTCATATTTTCAAGATAAAATTTCTTACATGTGAAGCTATAATTATTGCTGGCTTTATCTACTGTAGTGATTACAAAATGTTTATGTAAATTTATTAAATCAGCTTTAAGCTTATTATAATTATAGTCTATAAAATCTGAAAGATTAAATTCATTTTTAAGCGAGAAAATTTTATTTCTAATTAACTTAATTAATAATTTAGACCATGCTTCTAGTTCTCTTGCATTGCAGCACGCAATTTTTAACAATTTATCTTTTAATTTATTGACTGAAAAAACAATATCTTTTAAAATTATGTCCCATGTTACTTTATTACTCCCTATTCTAAATTTAAACCCTTTACGACATAGCTCCGCTAATTTGTCGTTTGCAAAATGTTTAACTAGTTCTACATCACCTGTTAATATGTGACATATCGGACTATAAATGAACTTTGCTAGTGCATCACGTCTGCTAGCTGGCATATCCATGACTCTTTCACACACACATTTATTATTATTGAAAATATCATTATCTGAAAGATTTCCTAAAACTTTATTATAATTACAAATAATAGACCCAACAGGTCGTTCATATGAATACACTATTAATGGTTTGAAATCTTTACAACCATCTGGTAACATGGACTTAACTTTCTTTGAATTAATAAGACTGTTAACATTAATTTTGTCTAAAATTTTAGAGGAATAATTTAAAGCGACACTGACTTACGGAAGCGAAGCATGGACGTTGGTTGAGAGACTCAGACCAAGAGTGAGAGCAGTGGAAATGAATTACTTAAGGAGTGCGTGCGGAGTTACATGGAGGGATAGACAGACTAATGAGGAAGTAAGAAGGAGGTGTGGTGTGGAGGTAGATGTGCTGGAAAGTGTGAAAAGGAACAACTTGAGATGGTTCGGCCATATGGAACGTATGGAAAGCGAGAGAATGACTAAGAGGGTGTACGAGAGCGAGGTGGAGGGACAGAGGGGGAGAGGTAGACCGAATATGAGGTGGAAGGATGGAGTGAGGAACTACATGAACGAAGGCGGTGCTGGTTGGGGGGAGGGGCGTCGACTGACTGGGGACAGAGGTGCATGGGGGCGGTTCGTTCGTGGCCACCCCTTCGGGGATCACGGCGTCAGGCAATAGATAGATAGATAGATTTAAAGTGGACATGACTTTATCTTTAATACGGTTATCTTTGGATTTCTTAGAATTAGCTCTAATATATCCCATAAAAGCAAAGACTATATTCTTAAATTTATTTGTGAAATTATGTTTATTATTTAGAATATTTTCTATAAAAGGAGCAAAACTTTTCTTTTGTAGGCCTTTCAATGAGTCTTTTAATTTTTTAATTCCGAAATTTCGATATAATGAATATAAATTATTAACAATAATTTTAATATCAGACCTGTTTTTCTTTTTATTAAATGTATTTAGTCTTCTTTTACCGTGTCTACCAGGTCTTCTGTTTAAAACAGGGAAGTTAAAATATGGGTTATTAAAATCGTTTTTTAATAAATCTTTATACAAAAAGTAGACTGAGAGACGGGACAACACGAGCTTAGCTCAACTCCTGTAAACTACAATTAGGTAAATACAATTAGGTAAATACCACACCCAGAATATAAGCATCTAAACCATTACACCACCAACACCAGACGCCTTGATACCCAAGGGTTTGGCCACCAATGAATCCCCTCCAATTAGTTTGAAACTGTAGCTTGTTTTCAGAAGGTTGCCATTGTCGTTTACCGGGTATTGTGTGTGAGGTGCATGTAGAATGTTATACTCTTGGCATGACTATGGCTGTAAAAGTAGTCTGTAATTTGCTCACTCCATGCTGATTAGTTGTTATATTGGAATTCACGGTGAAAATAAAGTGCCGTTTGGCAACCCTCTCCCAAATTGTTTTCCATTCTTATTGTGAATAGCTAAATGTTATACATTAATGTTAAAGACAACAGCTCCCCAGTGGCGCACTGGGTCTAAATTTTCTACAGGGAAAACTGGTTAAAGGGCCCCCTCCAAAGGGTTCAAAGGGGCCCATTGAGGGGCCCTAGAAGGGCGGGGTGGCGAGCGAAGCGAGCCTAATCAGCTGGCGTCCCCCCCCCCCATCCCCCGAGATTTTTTTTTTTTTAAATACGAGCAATTCTAGGAGCATTTTGAAGCTATATTGAGGTAATTGTAACAATACACAAATATATATATATATACTGTACAGTATATAATATATATATACCGTACAGTATACTGTATATATACTGTATATATATATATATATCGTATATATATATATATTGTATATATATATATATATTGTATATATATTATGGGTTCGAGTCCACGGACTGCCACATGTGTTTGTAAATTTCATTAATCGATTTTAGGAGTATGGTTGGTTGTTGGAGAGAACATAATAATATATATATATATTGTATATATATATATATATTGTATATATATATATTGTATATATATATTGTATATATATATATATATTGTATATATATATATACTGTATATATATATATATATATTGTATATATATATATATATATATATATATATATATATTGTATATATATATATATATATATATATATATATATATATATATATATATATATGTTATGCCCTGTTTTTCTACAGGTTTAACTTGGGTAATGTGAGTTCTAATTGACTGGGTATATAAGGCTGCATGCACAATACAAGATATGAGGAATAGAGAACACAAAGAAACACATGGTAGCAAGTTACACGATCACGTTTATTTATATACCACTGCAGAATACTCGTGCAAGACAATATAATAGAATCGAACAACACTAGCATAAGTGGATCTGGATGGAGCCTAGTCTCCAACTTCCAACGTTCAGGTATTAATCTTCTGATCACTGGCTTTAATTCAACAGGTTTATATACCGAAGACCATCAATGTTACTTATAGAATCATATTCACTGTTAGATTTATTACTGGTAGCTCTGGTGCACAAGTAGTAGTTCACAGACTAGATTACACACGCGTATTTTAGAGCACGGGAATTCTAGTAACCTCAGGGGGTACTGATCTAAGTTTTATATTCTTGTCTCAGAAATACATAGAACGCAAATCAGTGGGCGAACATTCAGATATCACTAGGGTTTCCTTCTAGGTAATAATATCTGGATATATGGTTGATTACGAGAGTTAGTATCGCCTGTTAATTATTGAACACTGATACGCTTAGCACTTCCTAATTGAATGGTTATATGAATTATACTGGGGCAAAGAGATAGCCACTTCGTAGAAATATTAATTAGTGAATCTCTAAACAGCACAGTAAGATGTAGTACTGATAAAGGGAATCTTGGGTAGTATCTGATGGGTCTGGTCCTGGTTATCTTGCGTCCATGATGTTGGGGGCTAACGACTGGTTCCGCGGCCGTCCAGGGGGCCCATATATGCGAAGTTCTCAAATACGTGGGTAGGTCCTTCTATCCAAATCTGCCACGGAGTCTGCCGGCTCTGGGATCTCACTCCGGAACAACACAAGGGCAGAGCTAGAAGTTAACTGCAGGGTAGTGACCCCTGGTTGGTGTCTAGCTTTCAACTGATTTGACTGGGGGCGGGAGCTAGATTTATTGGCTCGGTTCTGGACCCTGTAGACAGTAGGGATCTCGAGTCTTATGGACTTATTTGAGCTCTCAATAGATATGGGGACTAGGTAAGATGGTATTTACTGTTGTGGCACATGGCTATAGGAAGCCTTTATATTTTCATATAACTGAGCCTTAGTAAGAGGTACTATTTTGGCTATACTGGAAGTATTTAGGGGAGAGAGACTGGATCTACTTTGCGAGGAGGATGGGGACAGCTGTGATACGAGCGTCTCTCTTAGATTGTTCAATCTTCATTCTATGGTATAGCTGAGGTGCTAATTTAGTGATCAGAGTATGCAAGAAAGGTAAATGGTTTATTGTGAGTTAATAGAGGTTAGTAAAGGTGTTAATCATGCATGGTTAGTTCATCGATAGGAAGAATTCCTGTGCTACCTGGCAATGACTCAGAAGTCAAAACAGGGGCCAGGTATACCTCCGCGGAGGTGGGGGTCTCCCTCTTCGGGTGGGCAAAAAGGGGGAGCTGGGCGCCCTCTCTCTGTGATAGTCGTCCGGCGGCTGTGGCTAGGGGCTTGCCATATCACCAGTGTTTGTAATAACCCTCCGTGTATGAGACAGATGTGGGCGTCCTTAATACCAAAACCGAAGGTGCCTTAGCTAGCTGGTTTTACTCGGCTGGTTGTTAATTGTAGGGTTTGCTGGATGTGGTGGAGACTGGGTTGCTAACTCTGCCACATTTATCTGGAAGTATGGCAATAGAAGTTAGTTACTGGCGAGGCGGCTAGCCTCGCACCGACGACCATTGGGTGCAGGGTTGTGAATGGGTTGTAAGAGAATAAATGGCATGCAAGGGGCTAGTAAAGTTCTAATGTTGTTCTGGCCTACTAAGTGAAGGTAGGCTGGATAGGAGTATATATATAAAAGGTTGGAGAGCGTTAGCAACGGACAATTCAAGGATCTTCAAGAGGTATGAGAGAGAGGCTAGGTCGGACAAGAGTAGAGAAGTGCGGGGTCTTATAATGAGAAGGGAGGAGTGCAGGGGGGCTATAGGGGAATTTGACCCTAAGGTCTCTGGGCGTGGGGGTGGCATTAGGCTGCAGTTGATATGGAAGTTTGAAAAGGCAGTTATTGTTGTTGTTCCCCCCCAGGCTGCCTGGCCGAACAGCCCCAAGGTCCCGAGCAAGGCCAAGGCCATAGAGCGCCCCCACAAAACCCTCCCTGCTTACCACTAACAAAACCCAGGTGACTGAAGCCACTCTAAGGCAGGGAGCTGAGGAGGGCGCGGAAACGCCCGAGAAACCAAAGCCCCACCCAAGGCCCTGTGCCCCTCAGCAATTATGAAGGGAAAGTTGAGGGGCAAGGGGAAAATGTGACGCTTTGGCTCCCAATCTGCCAACTTTTAGGTTGGCAGTAGGGAGGTCGATCCACGGAAAAGACGCCGTCACTTGAGATCTGGAAGATATATAAGTAAAAGGAACAGTCAGAGTAAGCTATGGGTATGGCAGAGATCGCTCAGCTCTCACTCTGATAGACCAGCCCATCACCACATGAAAAGGCAGTAGAATACGTTAGCCAAATGCTACCGGGGAATGCAACTATGGGGTGGTATATGAGTCTGGAAAAGATAGAGTTATGTGATCAGTCCGAGGGGTTATGGATACTATTAGTTGGCCCTGGGAACTGCGTTTTCTATTAAATATAAATATACCAACAACAGCGGCAGTTCGTAGGGGTACTTAGTTATTGTTTCGGGGTACTTATGACAGATACTGGTAACCAGGTTATCTTATACAATCTCTGGTTTGGGTAAGAGGTGTATGACACAAAGTAAATTGGCGTAGCGTGGACTGTGGATACGAAGGAGGCAAGGGGAAGACGTATGACAATTGTGGAAAAGTAAATGGAAAAAGGTGAACACAATGGCGGATAAAAATACTTAACCTAAGGATTGAATACATAGATTTATGGGGCGATGGGTCTTCAGAAGCTTAGTCTGGCAAGACAAGATGTTAGGGAATGTTAATATTAATACTTAAACTAAGGATTGCATACATCGATGAACGATGACATTATAGTCGTCGTCCTAATAAGGTGATGAAACCTGGTTGATCTGTACTTGGCACAATACGACACAAGGACAGTGCCGCTATGTCGTATCAATACTGGTGGCAGTTAATTATTATGTGCTCTCCACCAACCAACTTTACTCCTAAACTCGATTAATGAAATTAACAAACATTAGAGACACTTAGTTACTAGAGGAACAATGCAAGGGGGCGACTGAGCACGGGTTACATATATCTATACTCGTCATGGGAAATGATATACAAGGTCTAGGGACAGGCGTGGGTGTTTTAACTTCTAAGATATATAACATCTACTTCTCGGATGTAAGAACATACATAGATATAATTATGGCTGTCTGATGTGTTGGCATTGGCTCAACGTCGGGACAGGGCATGGGTGTTTTTTAATATGTATATTCCTGTTCATCATCTTTGTAGTTAGGAGTGTAGGACACGAGGGGTAGTGTACGTGAGGTGTATATATATATGTATATATATATGTATATATGTATATATGTATATATATATATATATATATGTATATATATGTATATATATATATGTATATATATATATATATATATGTATATATATATATATATGTATATATATATGTATATATATATATGTATATGTATATATGTATATATGGAAACGCTGTTTCCACTTGTTTTATTGTTGTAACAGGTTAATACCTTTATAATCAACCTATAATAGGTGCATATGGATAAGTATTAATGCTATTTATGGTAAAATAACGATGTTAGTGATGGGAACAGCTCAAATACGTCAGCACAGGAGTGTGGTGTCTCATACCCCCCATGCGCAGCCGAGAGGTTAATAAGAATAGCTATAAAATTGGAGGAAATGTGTGTGTGTGTGTTCTGAAAGTTTAGGATGAAAATAGCCAGTAGCCTATTAACGATGCGAGCCTCTTCTTAAAAATTACCACTAATTAGCCTAGGTGTATTTGTAAGCAAAAGTAATTACAGGTATTTGGCATCTTTAATCTACATGTAACATGCACATACTATTGTTTAGGTTATAATAAATAAATAAAGCATATAATGATATACAGTAATATTATAACATAGGCTATGAATATGATAGGCCTATAAATGTTCGTGCTATTATAATTAGATTAGACTAGGCCTATTGTATTCAGATTAGCTGAAATAATGCCTCTGTTCTGATCGCCTAATAGTACAATAGGTCTATGACAGGTTAAAAAGATTCTGTTCCTCGTGACCTCATCCCTTAAATACTACTAAAAAAAAGAAGAGAGAGAGAGAAGCATCACTGGGAAATTACTCTGGGGGTCCACCGGGAATTTTCCCAGTTTCCCGGCGGGCCAGTCCGCCCCTGCAGCTCCCAAATTGTTTTGTATAGCTAAATGTTATACATTAATGTTAAAGACAACAGACTTCATTTGTAAAACAATACAATATATATTATAACAAACAAACCAAAATTGGGACAACAGAAGATAAATGCAAAAGAACTAATCAAAATTGCTATGTGGAAATAACGCTTAATAAAAAATTTTTTTTTAAATAAAAGAACATAATCCACCACATAGGATGTACACAACTACATGAGCAAGTCAATTTAGTTCCCAAGCAAACTGATCGCACATATAACAATGCACCATCGTCATGTTAACCCCTTCAGACTCATATGATGCAGAGGTTGCCAGATTAGCAATAAGAAATATAGTTCTCTCACTCTTATAATTATATACCTCTCCAAAATTAGTTTTCTGCCCACAGCTAACTAAAAGACAACTGCAGAGGTTGAAGTAACTAAACTAAAGGTTTGTAAATACCCCTGATGGTAATAAAGGCTATAAAGTATCCCTAATAGGCTCAAAATTGCGTCATATGTCGGAGAGGGTTAAAGGAATTAGTCAATTTGGGAAGTCCGGGACGTTCTGGTAAATTTGACTAAATTAAGTATGAATAAAGAAACTACAATTTACATCAAATTTATAATAAGCTAAATTTGCAATTTGACAAGATATCAACAAAAGTACAAAAAACATACTGTACATCACTCACTAACGATAGTGCTATCGTGTAGGTACTGTACCTGTAAGCATAGCATGCTTCAAGTAACCCCTAACAATTACTACCCTACTAATAACCTACATTTATTGTACAAATCTATCTATCTATATGCTCAGGCCCAATCCCCATTTTGGGGGTAGCTGACTCAAGACAGAGCAAGAACAGGGAAAACACAAAAAGAACATAAAACAACAAATAAACACAGATAAAAAGCACAAACTCACACACATCCAGGTCACCCAGGAGAAGACCCAGAGACCAGGGTCACCAAGGTCGCTCCAGCACTCCCCCGGCCCCCGACCACCCGGAGAGGTTCCGATCTCGGCAGGCAGACATGCAGCGGAGCCAAAGCCACAAGCCCTCCCACCACACTTCCAGGCGCACCCTTCATATTAATCGTCTCCCCGGGCCAGGCGCCTGATGGACTATTATCTAGTCCAACTTGCGCCCAACCCCTTACTCCAAATGACCACGTGTTCACTCAACTATTCACAAGCATTCTCCATTCACTCCTGTCCACCACCACTTCCCCTGCCTGATCTATAGTCATTTCTCTATCATCCAAAGCCTTTCTTACACAGTCTCTCTATCTCCCCTTGTACCTGACTCACATATTCTCTTTGTAAGCCTTTCATCTCCCATTCGTTCAACATGACCATACCAGATCAGCACCCTTCTGTCCACTCTGGCTGACAAATGTTCCTGCTGCCCCACTCTCCTACGTATCTCTTCATTCCTCAATCTGTCTCCACGAGTAACTCCACACATACTCCTCAAGCAGCTCATCTCCATCACATCCAGCCCTCTTTTCTCCTTTTTCTTCAGAGCCCATGTCTCAGCCCCATACATCACTGTTGGCACAACAATTCCTTGATACAGTGCACTTTTTACTTTCACTCCGAGATTTCTCGTCTTCCATATACTTGTCATTGCTCCGAAAACCTTCCTTCCTTCACACACTCTGTTTTACCTCCACTTCCATACCTCCACTCCTGCTTATCGTTCCTCCTAGATATTTAACACCTAACGAGCGGCCTAGGCGGTAATTTATATGTACCGCCCAGCGGGGTGTTTTTACCCTAAATAGGGTTGATTACGTGATCATTTTCATGCCTAAATAAGACCCAGAGCGTAAAACAAGTATCTATCCCTGAAAGGGCATAAACAGAGCTTTCCAATGACACCCCAACCATCCTTGTACGACCGCTAGTTTTCTTGCAATGATCGCGCAACACGAGTGCAAAAACCATTTAATTAGGTAGTTTCCCTACATAATTCCCTGTGTAGTGAGTGCGTGAGGGTGGGGGAGAGTGGGATTCATGTCAGTAGGTCCGCCGCGGTGGTCTGGAGCAGTCATACGCTTGCTACTCTCCTGCCACCACTTATCTCTCTCTCTCAGCAACATTACGTGCTGAAAATGGCACACGACATAAGTTGTGAACCGCACTTAGTCCAAATTTCTTTCACACGACATAAGTTGCGCGCCGCCAAAGAAGGGTTAAAACACTCTACTTGTTCCAATATTTCCCCATCCAGCCTCACATCTAGATTCACCCTATGCTCTCCCCTATTACACACCATTACTTTACTTTTATTGATGTTCACCTTCAGTTTCCTCCTTCCACAAACCACACCAAACTCTTTGACTACCCGCTGCAGTTTCTCATCAGAATCCGCCACCAATGCTGTGTCATCAGCGAACAGCAACTGATTTAACTCCCAATCTCTACCATCCTTTCCTACTAAACCCAATCCTCTTCCCATAGTTCTCCTTTTCACCTCCCTCACCACACCATCCATAAACATATTAAACAGCCATGGTGACATTACACAACCCTGTCACAAACCTACCTTTACCTCAAACCATTCACTCAACTCACCATTTCCTACTCTCCTACTTTCCTACTCCTCTGCTCCCTTCATAAAAAAATCTTAACTGCTTCTAACAAATTTCCTCCTATTTCATAAATTCTTAACACCTTCCACATTGCTTCATGGTCCACACGATCATACGCTTTTTCCAAGTCCATAAAATCCCAAAATATCTCCTTATGCTTCTCTAAATACTTCTCGCATAACTGTCTTACTGCAAACATCTGATCCACGCACCCTCTTCCCCTCCTAAAACCACACTGTTCTTCTCCTATTGCAACTTCCGTACACTTTATTATCCTCTCTATCAACACCCTGCCATACAGCTTTCCAACAACTGTCAATAAACTAATACCTCTATAACTTGAACACTCCTGCCGATCTCCCTCCCCCCAAATTTTTATTGTACAAATAAACTAAGGAAATCGCAAAAGCAAGCAATTGATACTATCGACAATGAATAGATACTATACAGTATAATATAGACAAATATTTGAAAATATGAAGAAGGCACAATATATTTAAACAAAAGAGTACTCTTTTAACCCTTTCACGACCATATTTTTTTTTTTTTTTTTTTTAAAGAGACAATGAACGGAGGAAGGAAAAACACAGATAAAACAAAAAGGTCCATGTGCCTAAAGGCATCCTCCATTCATAAAATGTTTGTAACAACTGGATTTAAACATTTGCAGATTGTAAGTTTGTGGAAAGCAATTCGAGGGAAGTGAATTCCAAAGAGTAGTAGCTCTGGGGATAAATGAATTCTGATAAGCAGAAGTTCTGCATTGTGGAGGAGAAAGTGTAAATTCATGGGCGCTCTCAGCTGCCCTAGTTCTACGCGGAAAGATGTGGAGAGGCGGCACAATTGAAGCAAGTTCCTCGGAACAGTTGCTGTGAAAATATCTGTAGAATAATGCAAGGGATGCAACGTTTCTTCGTATGGATAATGTAGGAAGGTCCTGTGTGATTGCAGGGTTATTGATTAATCTAATAGCTTTATTTTGAATTTTGTCCAACTGCCTCAATGCAACCACTCCACTTCCACCCCACAGAGGTGAACAGTAATCCATCTGAGAACGCACATGACTTTTATATATCACGGCCAACTGCTCGTCAGTGAAGAATTCTCGAACACTGTACAGGAGTCCCAGTTTTTTAGAGGCATTCTTAGCAATGCTTCTAACATAATGTGTCCAGCTCAAGTTAGTAGTTAATGTTACACCGAGAATGTTAATACTAGGGGAAGTGGGAATATTTACATCATTAAAAAATATATGGGAGTCGGTGAGATTCTGTCGGTTAGAAAATTGAGTGTATTTGGTTTTCTGTGCATTAAAGGAAACTAGATTCTTTTGTTCCCATCCATTAATTCTAGAAAGGTCCTGGTTCAGAGAAATTGCAGTGTTTATTTTTTAATTTATAAGATCGGGTTGGGTGAAAGAATTGGTAAATGTGAAGGAACTGTGGAGTGTTGAGTCATCTGCGTAGGAATGTATTGGATTATGAGTGGTAGATATGAGATCATTGATATGAATGAGGAACAGAATTGGGGCCAAAACTGATCCCTGGGGAACACCAGCATTTATTGAGTGAAATTGAGAATAAAGGCCATCTACCATTACACGTATTTTTCTGTTATGAAGATAAGAAGAAATTAGTGGAACTAATGTTGCAAGGCCGTAGTGTGACATCTTCGACAATAAGGATTGATGCCAGACTCTATCAAATGCCTTTGATATATCCAGTGCTATTGTATGTGTTTCACCATGTTGGTCTGTAGCTTGGTTGATTTGATGCGTAAGAAGGCAAAGCATGTCTGCAGTTGATCGACATCGTCTAAAACCATATGACGCAGAGGTTGCCAGATTAGCAATACTAAATAGAGTTCTCTCACTCTTATAATTACCTCTCCAAAATTAGTTTTCTGCCCACAGCTAACTCAAAGACAACTGCAGAGGTTGAAGTAACTAAACTAAAGGTTTCTAAATACCCCTGATGGTAACAAAGGCTTTAAAGTATCCCTAATAGGCTCAAAATTGCGTCAAGAACGTGAGAGGGTTAACACGAACAATTAATTATAAAAATTAATAATAACAATAGAAAAAGATAAACATTAATACATACATACAAACAGTAAGCAGAGGTTATAATAGAAACTTCAAGTTAATAATGCTTGATTAAAATGATTGAAATAAAATTTTAAAATAGTCACAATAATTGACCTTAAAAAGATTACATTTATGCAACAATTTACTTGCAACAAAATCTCTGTCTACTAAGAGTCTGTATAGTAACCTAGCTCTATCCCAAAAGTCTTCTACCCTGGTACAAATTTTACAAAATCTTATTAGCTGGGAATAAAAACAATTATAAGCTATTTTACTATCGATATTACTATTAGGGAAAGGAAAGTTTATTACGTTAAAATTAAAATTGTCAACTTTGTGGTATATTTTAAGTGTGCACTGTTCATTAACAACCTGTATATTTATATAAAGAACATTTTCAACTTCACTATTTACGTTACCTTGTGTGAGGGGATGAAATTTGGATAAATTTGTTTAGCGACTTGATTAAAATTTAACGTACAGTATTACAAACAAGAATATCATCAATATATCTACTATTATTACTTAACAATTTAGTAAGTGCTAATTTTTCTAGGATTTTATTTTTCTTGCTACTGTCAACTAAGTTTTTCATAAATTTAAATTCTAAAGCAAGCAAGAATAAGTCTGCAATTAAAGGGCTAGCATTTCCACCCATAGGAATTCCTAATATTTGTTTGAAAATGTAGGGCCCGAATCTAACACAAGTATTGAAAAGGAGGAATTTAACCCTCTCCAACATATGACGCGATTTTGAGCCTATTAGGGATACTTTAAAGCCTTTGTTACCATCAGGGGTATTTAGAAACCTTTAGTTTAGTTACTTCAACCTCTGCAGTTGTCTTTGAGTTAGCTGTGGGCAGAAAACTAATTTTGGAGAGGTAATTATAAGAGTGAGAGAACTCTATTTCTTATTGCTAATCTGGCAACCTCTGCGTCATATGAGCGTGAAAGGGTTAAGGGCATCTTTAAGTTTAGTTCTATCAAAATATACTAAACTAGTGGGATCAAAGCTAAGTGACGCATTATTAAAATATGAATTAACATTTATGTAACGATTACGACTAACGGGCGGGTGCCCGACCCCGAAAGGGGTTGAAATAGGGGAGCTATCCCCCCGCCAAAGGCGGCTTTCTAGGGCCTTTCCTAGCTGATGCTGAGAGGATTGGGTTCTAGTCATGTGGTGATGGGCTGGTCTATCAGAGTGAGAACTGAGCGATCTCTGCCATACCCATCTGACTGTTCCTTTAACTTATATATTTTCTAGATCTCAAGTGACGGCGTCTTTTCCGTGGATTGACCTCCCAATCTACCAAGAGTGGAAGCCAAAGCGTCACATTTTTCCCTTGTCCCTCAACTTTCTCTTCATAATTGCTGAGGGGCACAGGGCCCTGGGTGGGGCTTTGGTTTCCCGGGCGTTTCCGCACCCTCCTCAGCTCCCCGCCATGGAGTGTCTTCGGTCACCCAGGCTTTATTGTGGTCGGCAGCGAGGGTTCTGTGGGGGCGCTCGGTTATGGCCTTGGAATTGCTCGGGGCCTTGGGGCTGTTCGGCCAGGCAGCTTGGGGAACAACAACAACAACTACTTTCAAATCTGTCAAAATGCAAATCTATAATAAAGCAAAGTTCTGAAAAAACTAAATCTAAAGGCAAATTGGTATACAAAGTTGAAAAGTCGAAGCTCTGTACTGAGGTAACTTTCCACATGGTATTAAGTTTATCAATAACTTTAACTGAATTGTCAACACTCCAATAATAGTTAATGCCAGTTCTATTCCTGATGGCATCACAATATTGTTTATGAGTACTTTTAATGTATTTTAAGCAATGTACGACCTGTTTTGACAAAGTTTTAGTGTTAGCGAATTTTGATCCTGCAATAAAGCGATATTTATAATGTCTTTTATGAAATTTGGGTAATACAGTATGTATAATTTAGCAATGCATTTATTCTTATCAGCAAGTTTAATATCAAAATTTATATTTATATTAGTATGTTCAATTAAGTTATCAACAATTAAATTTTCTTGAATTTCATAAACAGAATTACCGCAAATATTTTTATGAAATTTATTACAGTACAGTACCTTCAATGCCTAGTTCTTTTTTCGTGTTTTCTAGATAAAATTTCTTACATATGAAGCTATAGTTATTGCTGGCTTTATCTACTGTACTAACTACAAAATGTTTATGCAAATTTATTAAATCAATTTTAAGCTTATTATAGTTTACAAAATCAGAAAGATTAAATTCATTTTTTAAGGAGAACACTTTATTTCTAATTAATTTAATCAATAATTTTGACCATGCTTCTAGCTCCCTCACATCGCAGCGCTTATTTTTTAACAATTTCTCTTTTAATCTATTAACTGAAAAACAATATCTTTTAAAATTTTGTTAAATGTTACTTTATCATTGATTCTATATTTAAAACCTTTTTGACATAGCTCCGCTAATTTGTTGTTTGCAAAATGTTTTAACTATTTCTACATCACCTGTTAATATATGCCTTCGGGCCAGACCTGTGAGAGTTCCGTATGGGGCTCAGTGGTCTGGTTAATCTGCTCTACATAACTAACTAACTGTTAATATATGACCTATCGGACTATAAATGAACTTTATTAATGCATTACGTCCGATAGCTGGCATGTCCATGACTCTTTGACATACGCATTTATTACAGTAAACTTCCGGTAATCCGAAGGGCAGCGGACCGGTCCTCGTTCGGATTAGTGGATTTTTCGGATTATCGGACTTTACCCCTATGAACCTGTGGCCAGACGAAAACATTGAGGCATTAGGCCACCCAAATGACACAATGGTGCACACATATCGGCTCATATGTTCATGAAATCACTTCAAAAGTTTACCATTGTCATTGTAGCCTATTACCTACTTCAAAACATTCAGATTAATGGTCAAAGGAATCTGCTGATATAAATGTAAACACCTTCTTCTTCTTCTTATTGTCACATGTCCGCATCGTCTACTAGCGAGTTTGTCTTGCTCTTGAAAGCACCCTTGGGACGCTCCGATCACTGAACTATAAATAGTAGCGTATCAGAACGTCTAAAGGTGCGTTTTCAAGCGCAAGACTGAATGCGCTTGCAGACGATGCGGTGCAAGCCAGTAGCGCATCGGAGCATCCCAAGAATGCGTTCAAGAGCAACACAAACGCTCTAGCTGACGATGTGGTGTTTACGTTTATATCAGCAGCTTCCTTTGACCATTAATCTGAATGTTTTGAAGTAGGTAATAGGCTACAATGACAATGGTAAACTTTTAAAGTGAATTCATGAACATATGATATGTGTGTGCTCCATTATGTGTCATTTGAGTGGACTAATGCCTCAAAAAGGGGATTTGGAACTTCTTGAAATTCGGACCATCGGGTGAATTCGGATTTGGCCTCAAATTGAAAAATTCGGACTATTGGGAGATTCGAATCATCGGTCGTCGGATTAAAGGACTTTTACTGTATTATTGAAAATATAATTTTCTGAAAGATTCTCTAAAACTTTATTATAATTACAAATAATACACCCAACAGGTCGCTCATATGAATAAACTATTATTGGTTTGAAATCTTTATATCCATCCTTCAACCTGGACTTAACTTTCTTTGAATTTATTAGACTGTTAACATTAATTTTGTCTAAAATTTTAGAGGAATAATTCAAAGTAGATATAATTTTATCTTTAATAGGGTTATCTATGGATTTTTTAGAATTGGCTCTTAACCTCTGAAGTGCGCATGGGGGTAATTGGAAACGTCCCCCTGTGCTGACGTATTTGAGGTGTTTCCGTCACTAAAATATTCATTGTGCCATTAATAGCATTAATATTTATCCATATGCGCCTATTATGGGTTGATTATAAAGGTATTAACCTGAAACAACAATAAAACGAGTGAAAACAGCGTTTGGATGGTCAAAATCGGAGATATAGCCCGCGAGTTGTATAATGTATGGGTGAGGCAATCTGCTTTCCCGCCAATTTCCCCCAAGGCCACTGAGACGCAGTCGATCGATACTCTCTCTCTCTCTCTTGCACTCGCTTGCTATCAGTGATGACCACACCCTCCAATCGGATTTCTAATGTTAGCACGAAAATATACCTCAGAATAAGGGATAACAGGGAAAATAGGTGATAACTGAAGGAGAGGAGGAAAGTGGGGAAGGAGGGGAGGTAGAGGACTGAGATTTTGCATGGCCCTTTTTTTTTTCGATGTCAAAAGTTGATTTTTATTTTCTCTGACTCTTAAGAGTCTTCCCGCAGTGCGCCGGGGGAACTCTTAAGAGTCTCCCCGCAGCTCCCGGGTTAATACATTCCATAAAAGCAAAGACTGTTTTTAAATTTATTTGTGAAATTATTTTTATTGTTTAGAATATTTTCTATCAAAGGAGCAAAACTTTTCTTTTGTAGGCCTTTCAATGAATCTTTTAAATTTTTAATTCCGAAATTTAGATACAATGAATACAAATTGTTGACAATCCGTTTAATATCTGACCTATCTATCTATATGCTCAGGCCCAATCCCCACTTTTCCTATTTTTTATTTTATTTTCCTCTATTTTTTTTTTCGTGGGGGTGGCCGACTCAAGACAGAGCAAGAACAGGAAAACACAAAACACAAAATTCACACACATCCAGGTCACCCAGAGACCAGGGTCACCAAGGTCGCTCTAGCACTCCCCCGGCCCCCGACCACTCGGAGAGGCTCCGATCTCGGCAGGCAGACATTTAGCGGAGCCAAAGCCACAAGCCCGCCCACCACACTTCCAGGCGTACCCTTCATATTAATCGTCTCCCCGGGCCAGGCGCCTGATGGACTATTATCTAGTCCAACTTGCGCCCGACCCCTTCCCCCAAATGACCACGTGTTCACTCAACTATTCACAAGCATTCTCCATTCATTCCTGTTTATTACCACTTCCTTTGCCTGATCTATAGTCATTCCTCTATCCTCCAAAGCTTGTCTTACACAGTCTCTCCATCTCAATGGGGGTCTTCCTGCCCTTCTATCTCCCCTTGTATCTGACTCATATATTCTCTTTGTAAGCCTTTCATCTCCCATTCATTCAACATGACCATACCAGCTCAGCACCCTTCTGTCCACTCTGGCTGACAAATGTTCCTGCTGCCCCACTCTCCTACGTATCTCTTCATTCCTCAATCCGTCTCGACGAGTAACTCGTCTCCATCACATCCAGCTTTCTTCTCTCCTTTTTCTTCAGAGCCCATGTCTCAGCCCCATACATCACTGTTGGCACAACAATTCCTTGATACATTGTACTTTTTACTTTCATTCCGAGATTTCTCGTCTTCCACATACAGTACTTCCCATTGCTCCGAAAACTTTCCTTCCTTCACACACTCTCTGTTTTACCTCCATTTCCATACCTCCACTCGTGCTTATCGTTCCTCCTAGATATTTAAGACACTCTACTTGTTCCAATATTTCCCCATCCAGCCTCACATCTAGATTCACCCTATGATCACCCCTATTACACACCATTACTTTACGTTTATTGACGTTCACCTTCAGTTTCCTCCTCCCACAAACCACTCCAAACTCTTTGACTACCCGCTGCAATTTCTCCTCAGAATCCGCCACCAACGCTGTGTCATCAGCGAATAGCAACTGATTCAACTCCTAATCTCTACCATTTTTTCCTATTAAACCCAATCCTCTTCCCATAGTTCTCATTTTCACCTCCCTCACCACACCATTCATAAATATATCAAACAGCCATGGTGACATTACACAACCCTGTCGCAAACCTACATTTACCTCAAACCATTTCCTTCACCCAGGCTTTATTGTGGTCGGCAGGGAGGGTTCTGTGGGGGCGCTCGGTTATGGCCTTGGCCTTGCTCGGCGACTTGGGGCTGTTCGGCCAGGCAGCTTGGGGAACAACAACAACAACCATTTCCTACTTTTAACATACGCTCTGCTCCCTTCATAAAAACTCTGAACTGCTTTTAACAAATTTCCTCCAATTTCATAAATTCTTAACACCTTCCACATTGCTTCACGATCCACACGATCATACTTTTTCCAAATCCATAAAGGCCCAAAATATCTCCTTATGCTTCTCTAAATACTTCTTGCATAACTGTCTTACTGCAAAAATCTGATCCATGCACCCTCTTCCCCTCCTAAAACTGCACTGTTCTTCTATTGCAACTTCTATACAGTACATTTTATTATCCTCTCTATCAACACCCTGCCATACAGCTTTCCAACCACTGATAATAAACTAATACCTCTATAACTTGAACACTCCTGCCGATCTCTCTTCCCCTTGTACAACGGCACAATACATGCACTCCTCCCTTCTATTGGTACCATTGACAACTGTACATAATTTATGGAATAAAGAATAATTATATGATCCAATGCCACCAAAGTCACATCTTTTTATACAGTATATGTCGACACTGGGGGTTAATGCTGAGTTTTCATTATTAACCCGTGGAACCCCGGCTAGTTTTGTAATGTTTGTTCACCAGAACCCGGCCGGTTTTCAAAAAATGGTTTTATTCCAGAAACAATAGCGAATGGGTTAAGAATGAAGGAAAAACCACGAAAATCCGCTCAAAAAGCTTAAAGAATGGTCCTACTGAGCCCCCGAAAACGTATTTTACAAGAGTAAAAAATTGAAGGCAATTACCCCAAAAAAACAGGTTATTGCGCGCTCACGCGCACGCACGTGGACTTTGAGAGTTTTCAACCATCGGCACGGTTGCGTGGGATACGTACACAGTTCCCATACAAATCTGAGCCCTCTCGAGTGGCTACACCTGAGGTTACGGTCGGAGCAATTAGGGTGACTCGTCAGACGCGTCGCTGGGGCTGTGCGTTACATACATCGCCGACGCGTCAGACGCGTCGCTGGTGCTGTACGGGTTAACAATGTGTTTCACTACAAACTCTTCATAATAGTTGAATAATCAAGATGGTTCATGTCAATTTATCATTAGCTTAAACAAAATTTATACATTTAAGAATTAATCCCCAATATTATTTCATACAGCTGAACCTGACAGTTGACTGGGATTTCTCTCCCATCAACTACACCTGCTACGATCCCAAGCGTCACCGCCTAGCAGTCCGAGCTGAACTGAAGTCGGTGGAGAAGTGCCATGAGGTGCCCAAGGGTTACCTTCCCCAGCACCTGTGTATGTTCAAGACCATCTCTTACAACACCACTCTGCCTACGTACGGGAACCACCGACCCATTTGGCCTAAATATGGGGAGTACAAGTTTGTTCCGGTGCAGCGCTGGCTTCATAATATTGAGGTAATAATTACGCAAGTTTTATATCTGATGCTGCCTAAAGTGCGTGTGATTATTAATAATTACTAACAAATATGCTAATGACAAGGCTAGTATCTTTTTACATATGTTTTAATAAATTAAAGTAAATACATATCTACAGTACTCTGTACAGTATTGTAATGCAATATTTAGTTATCTAAGTTTAAATTGGGAGACTCCTTTTTTTTTTGCTTCCCCTCCTTATTTAGATCATTAACTTTTGGTGGAGATTAGGACATTTTTATGATGACCAGGCATTCCAACCAGTATATCTTAACCAAACACATCATGGATATATAATTGTATCAGGTCTCTTTGATTTATCACACTCCTAAGGGATGGCACGCAAAGAAACAATTTATTGTCGCTCTGTTTAAACCCACAATTCTTGTGTGTACTGTAATGAGTTATACATGTCAAGAAAGAGGAAAGCCCATACTACAATAGGAATGCATTGAACTTGGAAAAAAGTTGATATTTCGTACTGAAATTTGTTCGATAATAAACAAAAAACATCGTTCTTTGGCGTTCAACTTGTCACACTAGCTGAGCAAGAAATTATTTATATTGAAATAAGAATTTTTCCCTGGCTTTCCAAAGGAGTCATCACAATTTGTTTAAAGTCAATAGTTTTTTAATAAGAATATTATCATAAACCTTATACAGTACAGTACTCACAATTTTTATTATGGCTGCCAAACCCAAATTGTTCACTCATGAACGATTTTCACCCACAATAATTGCATCTAAATTGCAATATATTATTTAAAAAAAATAGAGGAAAGGCTATCTAATACTGTATATCACCTAAGAAAACCCTCCAAAACTTTGAATAATCATAGATAAAATTTAATCCAACTAAATTTTTTTTTTTTTCCAAATAGGCCTACTGTACATCCAAATTCATCATGCTTTTACTCTCAATTTTGAGTGACTACACAGGGTCTTTTGTATATGATATTATTTAGTATTTTTCACACACTCCAAAAATGTTATCAGAACTTGTTTATCATTATCATCAATACTTTTCTTTATATGAATATAATATTAAATGGTACAACTGTGCAGAAAATGGCTTTAAATTATATTTATTTCATTGTTGTAGTTACCCCAGACTGTCTGGCCGAACAGTCCTGAGTCAGGTAGACTGAAGCCACTCCAGATGCTCAGGGCCCCCGAATGGGCCAGGGTGAGATGAGATCTATGTCTTTGAGAGAGCAGCGAGGGAGGGGACCATTAGCCCACAGGCTTGCACCCCTTGACCAATGACCCACTGTCCACAGCCACCCAATCGGGCAATCTTGCCAGCACCTAGAAGGAAAAGTAGGACAGTAAAAGAGACAAACAGAAACAGCTAAGGTTGGGTAGAGGATGCCAAACCTCACTCTGGATAGGACCATCCCACGCCCATCGTTTCATTGTTCTGTTATGAGGTTTATAGGTATGCATTATAGTTATATGTAAAGCTCATGGGATGATAAAGTTATTTTAAATAACATCAAATTTCCTAGGCTTGATAGGGATATTTTCTACCAATATTTTTGGTAGATGCGAAATCTTCAATACAGTTAGACATTCAGTTCACTAATTCCAGTCCACTACTAATACGATATGCAGTACTATACAGTATATATTTACTGAAAATAAATACTAACACAATATAGAAGAATAGCATAATGTATATTTCATACACTTATTAGTCATCCAGGGGCTGGATACGGCCATCTTTAAATGTCGGGACAACGAGCCTCCCAGCTCCACTCACGTATTAATACTGAGAAAGCCGGACGGTATGGATTTTCTCAATGCCTGATACAAATGTCGCACACTGTTGCCAATAGCTTGCCATTTTTCTTCACACCACTCGCTACTTGTAGTGGAAATTCCACGCAGATTGAGTTGTTTGCTTTTTGCCACCGAAATTCTGAAGGCTTGCTTTAGCTTAGGAAAGCTATTCGAGTGGTTCTATACTTTAGGAAAAAAAACTCAAAACCACTCGATTCGCCGTTCTGCTCGCCAAGGAGTTAATTTTCATAACTTATGTACTGTACATGTATTTGTGTATGATGTTGGATTCTGCCTCTATTTTAACTGTAAGATTAAGTAATATGTTCATTAAACTGAGGAATTTAAAGTTACTGTATATTGTAATATATGCTTATCTTTCAGCACGGTGCCATTGTGATGCTGTATGATCCATGTGCTGAACCAATACTTGTTGATCGCTTGCGTAAAATTTTGGTTGGCTGTTACCGAAAACACGTCATCACCCCTTACACTCTGCTGACTCGAGAACGGGTAAGTTAAGAATGGGTTCACAGTATATTGATAGAATAAGGTTGCATCATTTCAATTTGAATATGACTAGCACTAGATTAGTTTTCTAAACTTAACAAGAACCTATGCCCTATGGAAATCAAAGGCGTACACTCTATCTCACTTAACCCTCTGAGCCCGGATGACCTCCCAGAACGCAGTAGCAGTCTTCCCCGTGGGACACGGATGGCCTTCAAGAAGGCTAAGGGCTATTTTAAGGCTTAAGACCACTTGACTCAATTCTTGCGGTGCCCGTCACCTGACGGGCAGGTTTTTCCGGCTATTATGTAGCCTGGCAGCGAGGTCAGCTGTTGCAGGCAGCGCGGGCAGGCTTCAACCGGAGCGGATGGGTCCCGGGGACATAATGAGGTGTGATAGAGAGCTCGCTCGCACATCAGCAGCGTCACACATAGCAAAAACCGCTAAAAATTGCGAATTTTTAACGATTATGCCCTTTGTTTGTAAGATCGTTGCATGATAACCAGACCTCGTAGAGAGATGATGCAGGTGTCATTTGAAAGCTCTATTACCTTACTTTCACGAATATATAATTGTATTACGCTCTGGCTTTTGCTTATGCATAAAAATGAGCAGGGAATGAAGGTAATTCCGGGCAATTATGCCCGCTCGCATTGGGTTAAAACCACGCTAGAGAAAGTTTTGTTGTCTTCGCGGGTGGTCCGTATAAACAACAAGAACACACAGCCAACCAGTTTTGTGACTCCTGCCTTCAAGCAATCCTTACGAATGCTTGTATTGATTTTCCTGAGTCCCAAACGATGCATGAAAGCATACAACAGTGACTTAGGAATGGTTAAAATGGCGAAATAAATCAGTAATCAATAATCAATATAATAAATATTATTACGTAATGCATAATACATAATTATTAATAAATTGTTGAGCGAATGTAAATAGACCGTAGCCGTGGCCGCCACTACCACGTCGCCGCATTCTAACGAAGCTCGGTATTTGGCCCAAACACCGGGTCTTATTTTCCACCTCATACAATAACCGCTCAATGTACAGTGTTCTAGTCTTCACCCATCGCAAGACAACACCGATTACTGCCTCTGGTATGTATATGAACTAGGTTAGGTCATTTATTTGCAGAGATATGAGTATCAGTACTTGACGAAAACCGGGAGTAAACACTGATTCTAGGCTCCCGACCAACATAACTGACCTACTTATTTTTACCATAAAAAATTAACCACTTGGTTTAGAGACTTCTAGTCGTCACCTATTGCAAGATAACAACGAGTACTGCTGCTGGATATAATTACTGTATATATATAACCTAGGTAAGGCCATTTCTTTGAGTATTTATAAGTGTGCCAAAATGCTGCGAATTCGCCGAAATCCCCGGTTCCAGCGTTGGCGGGAAGATTTAGCGTGAAGGGTCTGAGCGACGAGAGTTAACATGTTATTTTATTTATTTATTTATTTATTTTTTTTTTTTTTTGCCAGACGATGTAATTCCCGAGAAGGCGTGGCCATTAACATTAGGCGTTTGCCACGAATCGCTAGGTCAAGTTGCCCGTGCTTGACATCTACCAATAACATTTTAAAATGTAAAAATTGCAAACTAAACAAACCAAAATTGGGACAAGGACAATATAAAGTCAAATTAAATTATCAAAATCGCTATGTGGAAACAACGCTTACTAAAATTAAATCTATGAAATAAAAGAACACAATCCACCACATAGGGTGTACATTACTACATGAGCAAGTTAATCTGTTTCTCAAGCAAACTAATCGCACACATAACAACGCACTATCGTCACGTTCAAGGAATTAGTCAAATTTGGGAAGTCCGGGACGTTCTGGTAAATTTTACTAAACTCTGCATGAATAAAGAAACTACATGTTAAATGTCAAAATATTCATTTAAAATCAAATTTGCAACATGACAAGACATTAACAATAGTACAAAATACAAATATTGATAAGATATCTATATTATTACAAAATAATATATAAAGTACAGTACAGCACTCACTAACGATAGTGCTATCGGGTAGGTACCTGTAAGCATAGCATGCCTCAAGTGACCCCTATCAATAACTACCCTACAAATAACCTACATTTATCGCACAAATAAACTAAGGAAATCGCAAAAGCAAGCAATTGATACTATCGACAATGAATACATGTACTGTAATATAAAGACAAATAATTGCAAAATATGAAGTAACAACAGATTTAAACAAAGAGTACTCTTTTAACAAGAACAATCAATTTAAAAAAAAAATTATCAATATTAATAATAGAAAAAGAAAAAGATAAACAATAAATACAGACAAAAAGTAAGCAGAGGATATACAAGAAACTTCAAGTTAAAAAGGCTTGATTAAAATTATTGATGTCAAATTTTAGAATACAGTCACAATAATTGACCCTAAAAAGATTAAATTTATGGAACAATTTACTTGCCTCAAAACCTCTGTCTACTAAGAGTCTGTATAGTAACCTAGCTCTAGCCCAAAAGTCATCTACTTTAGTGCAAATTTTACAAAATCTTCTGGGAATAAAAACAATTATAAGTTATTTTAATATCAATATTACTACTAGGGAAAGGAAAGTTTATTACGTTAAAATTAAAATCATCAACTTTGTGATATACTTTAAGTATGCACTGTTCATTAATAATCTCTATATTTATATCAAGAACATTTTCAACTTTATAATTTACGTTACATTGTGTGAGGGGAATAGAATTAGGGTAAATAAGTTTAGCAACTTGATTAAAATTTAACAAATTGCAAACGAGAATATCATCAATATATCTACTATTATTACTTAACAATTTAGCAAGTGCTAATTTTTCTGGGATTTTATTTTTCTTGCTACTGTCAACTAAGTCTTATATATTTAAATTCTAAAGCAAGCAAGAATAAATCTGCAATTAAAGGGCTAGCATTTCCACCCATAGGGATTCCTAATATTTGTTTGAAAATGTAAGGCCCGGATCTAACATAAGTATTGAAAAGGAGGAATTTAAGGGCATCTTTAAGCTTAGTTCTATCAAAATATACAGAACTAGTGGGAGTAGAGGTAAGTGATGCATTATTAAAATATGTATAAACATTTATGAAATAATTACCATTCCCAACGAACCTGTCAAAGTGCAAATCTATAATAAAGCAAAGCTCTGACAAAGCTTCGACAGCCCGAGCTCGATTCGCCGATTCTTTGAACAGCAGCCGACGCTCTACTGACTATGCCACGGCTCGCGATACCTCCCCTAAATATCGTTGAGAGGGCCTGAGATTCTTTCTGTGTGAGTAGAAGGTCCTTAGTCGACTTGGAAGGTCAGATACATATAGGATATATAGGCTATGGTATATAAGGTTTTTATTTATACATGTGGCTATGAATTACTACAATATTTTATCATTTAGTATTTACAGTACTAATATGCAGAGGGCACACAGTTTCTGGCTAAATTAATTAGGTAACAAAGTGATTGCAAAATGGATAAAAAGTAAAACAACTATTTCATGGAGCAATAAAATGAGTAACAAATATGTATATTAAACTCGATTCGATGTAGCATCTGTCGATGCTGGGTGCACCATGGGAGTAAGCGCTGTAGTAGAGTAAAGGGACCCCTGCCGAAGGATAAGTCAGAAATAGAGAAATTTGAGTGCGTAGTGTGCAAAGGTGAGCTTGTGTTAAGTGATGATCCTGTGGCTGTGAATTTTGGAAATAAGTCATTGGAGCCGGTGAACAAGTTTTGTTACCTAGGAGATACCATCTCTGCCGGTGGTGGGGCCGAGGCTGTCACTGTCTCTAGGATTGGTGGGGCCGAGGCTGTCACTGTCGCTAGAATTAGATGTGGCTGGGGGAAGTTCAGAGAACTGCTACCAATTCTGACCATGAAAAGAATGCCTCTACCCCTGAAGGGAAAGGTGTATGCCTCATGTGTTAGAAGTGCAATGATGTATGCCTCAGAAACATGGGCCGTTAAAGTAAAGGATGTCAACAGAATGGAACATAATGAGATGAGAATGGTGAGATGCATGTGTGGGGCCAGGCTGCAGGATAGAATAACAAATGATGAGCTGAAGAGACATTTAGGTATAAAGAGTATTCGCGAGGTGATGCGTACAAGTAGACTAGGATGGTATGTACATGTGGAGAGAATGGATGAACAAAATTGGGTGAAAAAATGCAGGTCTGTGATTGTGGAGGGAGCTGCACCAAGGGGTGGACCGAGGAAGACCTGGTATCGGACTATACGTGCCGATCTCAAATCCAAAAACTTGACAAGTGAAGCAGCCCTTAACAGGGTTGCCTGGAACGCCACCATTAGGACAAGAGACTGAAACTGCACGTACTGTATGTGTGGAGCACTCAGTCTTAAGATTGCATGTACTGTATGTAAAATTTTATGTAATGCAGCCATCAGGTAACCAAAGCTAACCCCTAAACAAGCATGGACTTGCCTTTCCATGTAATGATGATAAGCATATCTAATCACAATTTATTTTTATGTGTGGTTAACCTCAGGGACGGGGTATCGAGCGAGGAATTAAGAAGGCGTTTGGGCATTAGGAGTGTCGGTGAAGTGATGCGCACGAGCCGACATGGTTGGTTTGGACACGTGGAGAGAATGGATGATCATTGTTGGGTGAAGAAATGCCGGACTGTGAACTTGGAGGGAGCTACGCGTAGGGGTAGACCTAGAATGATGTGGGGTCAGGTACTCCGATCTGATCTCAAATTAAAGAACTTGACAACAGAGGCAGCCCTTGATAGGGTCGCCTGGAAAGCCGCCATTTAGGACGTTAGACTGTAACCACATTCTCTGTGGTTTAAACTTGTATGTATGTATACTGTAATATATATTTATCTATATACAGTAGAGTAGAAATATCATGTCCTCTTCTTAGTTATATTAGAGGTAGTCTCTTGCCTTGGAAATTGACCATGCAAGGATTATATTAACCCCTTCTGTACCAGTGACGTTTTTCTAAGTTTATTTTGGCTACTATTATGCGATTATATTTAGTATAATACAGGCCTCCAGCAATTTACAGGCTTCAAGTGATCTCACTTAACCCTCTTTTCTACCACAGATCCTTCTTAAACTGCACAAAATTGTCTAAATATAGCTAGAATAAAATTAACAAGACATTGCAGGTATAGAAGGGGTTAATGACTGGGATAGTATTATTGTTGACAGAGCTAATAACTTTTTTTAACCCAAGGAGCGTGCCATAGATGTGTTTAAAAGTGCCGCGTATGTGAAAAAGATAACTTCAATTATGACATAATTTGTTATATTTACCATATAAAACATTATTTCTGCTCCATGTGCGTTTATTTTACTTATTATGATGAACATAGGATCAGTGAAGAGAACATATGTGAAACAGGAAATATCTAGTGAAAAACTTATATTTGTGGTGGGAGGGGGTGGATGGAGGCGAGAGAGAGAGAGAGATCGCAACATAGGTACAGTATGCTTCCTGGGCCTGCTTGAGGCAGACTGAGCCTCCCAGCTGTCTTCCGCACATGTGAAGGGGAGGAGGGAGTGTGAAAGATCGTGGCTCATTATATTTTGTGCAGGGAAAGGGAGGAATGATGAATATAAGAGGAATAATAGTCAATAATTGAGGAGGGAGAGGGAGGGGGAGGGGTTGGACACATGTAGGGGAGAGGAAGGAGGTACTGAAGAGTGATTATACTACCTAATCATATATTGCTTCCATTTGAGTGGTGGGTTTTTTGGGTATATTTTCATGGGCTGTCTGTGAGGCCTATCGCATACGCTATACAGACACTTCTGTGAGGCCTATCGCGCTTGGTGGGTTATGAACTGTGTGTAGTTTACGTATTGATATATTTCAACCCCTTTTAGCCACTGGCCCTGGTAGCGTGGGGTTGCAGCCTTGAGATGTCAACAGTGGACCCGGAGCAAGTGAGGAAGTTCATCAAGACCCGGTCACTACATGGGCCTGAGGGTCACCATCCCAAGAATGGGGGATACAGTGAGGGACTCCTTATTGATGCAAAGTTCCCACCGGGTTCATATGGCATCGATGCTAAAATATGCCCCGAGTAAGTAAAAATATACAGTATATACAGTACGGTACAGTTTGTTGCATTCAACGACGAATAATTGGTTATGTGGGTTTTAGCCATTTTAATTTAACTTGTAAGGAAAGATACCAAATATTATGCCTCTTAACTCAGGTGTTGACTCTAACACAACCCCAAAATTAGTAACTTTTATTTATTACTGCTATTAAGAGAATATTTACTTGCAGAGTTTTTAGCAATTATGTTTTAACTTTTAAAAAGTTGCCAAAATGTCTACCAGGTAACTCAAAAGCATAAATTCCATCATATGGCACAATTAAGTAAGCAAGCAATATTGCTTTAAAGATAATTTTGTGGTATTATAGCAATTTTAATACAAAACATTCTGCCTTATGGATTTGTATTTTGCATTTATAATATTTCCAAATATAATATTCTACATTTGTTTCAGTAACTAGCTCCAGTAGCTACCACTAGTAAATAAATTGTGTGGGTATCATTGGATAATGACCTTATACAGAAATTAGTTTTGTGAAGGATATAATAAGGATAAGCAGGACATAATTCTGATTTTTTTTATGTAGAAAATGTTATAAATTACCTACAGTACATGGTCTTTGGATGAAAGTTGCATATTATATATATTTATACGGTAATGCTGGAAATTTAAGTTTTAGGATTAAATAGTAGATATAATAAACCATTTATCCCTTATCTATATCCTCAACATCTTATATCAGATAACCCCCCTAGTACTACCCTCGACACCGTGGGGGGGCTTCGGGGCTGGCGACTGAGGTTTGATGGGGGAGGGTTTTCCCCTCTCCCTTCAAACTTTCGTCGTCGGCTTCACTAATTTTGGCAGCTTTTATTTCCTCTTTTTATGTTCTTCCCCTTTTGTTCTTATTCTGTCTCATCCGATTGTCCTCTGGCCGGCCTATATCATATGCCACCCTGTCGGGCCCTTTAGTTGGCCTGGCTTGTTTGATGGCTCCTGATGTGTTTCTTCGGTCACTGGTGCGGCCGAGCTGACTCAATTCCCCTCAGTAGTGCATTTTTTTAAATCTTGTAATTCTTCCTTAGTCCTGATCTCTTTTATTATTCGCCCTTGATTACTTCTTTGTTGGTGCTGCAGTGTAGCAGTTCTTGCCTTATCCTTCTGCCCTGCCCAATACAAGTTCTACTGTGAAGTTCATATGGTCTGACTGAACTGATGACATGGCATGACATGGCGAGATATGTCTGCGTGTCTTCACCTTCTTAGATTTGTTCACCTGCCCTTCCCTATCTATCTCATCTTGATTAGTTGTCCATCTTCTAGTTCTTCGGGCCAGGCCTATGAGAGTTCTTTCGGGGAATTCAGTGGTCTGGTTAAACTTAATTTATATCTACAAGCGTGAGTAACATACTGGTAACAGCAGATGTAGTCTTGAAACAATCAAATGTTAGTGAGGCCACATATGGATTATGCTTTTCAATTTTGGTGTCCTTAACCCTTCAGACCCAGTTGGGCTCTGAGGCATCCACAAAAAACACCCCCGCAGAACCCGAAAGGGCTCTGAGGCTCCGGCAGCTTGAAAGCCTGTAAGCTTGTTTTGAAAGCCGTCCGTCCGACGCATGTAAACAACAGCCGGTTGGACCGACGCCGCGCATCTCCGACCACAAGAAGGAGAGGCGTCCTTGTTCGTGTGTGCCTGTATGTTATTGTTAAGTAGTGAAAAGTAGTGTAAAGTGGCTGATATCGCCACAAAGTTATCTCCACGGAAATCGTCATCACAACTGAACCAGTTGACTTAGAGAGCTCTACTCAATGCCATTCTACAGGTACGAAACACATCTACGCTTGGGGATGTGCGGGAATGCGGGAAGCAGTCAAAATAACAAAGATACGGTAGCCTACGCATAGACATTTTTTGGCCAAAACCCCCGGGTTTCGGTATGGAATACATAGCCGGGTCTGAGGGGTTAATACAGAATGGACATAGATTCCTTGGAGAGAGTACAACGAAGAATGACAAAAATGATCCATAATACAGAAGAACATAGTTTATACAAAAATCATGAGTCTTTCAAAACTTTGGTTAGGCAAGTTTTACGGATGTGCAGAAGCCTAGACCTACTATCAAATATGCCAAATATAGGAAATAAAGCAAGGTAAATGTTAATGTACCAGTATGTGTGTATGTACTGTATATACTCAGGCTCATACCCCATAGCTGGGGGTGCCCTCCATCTCCATTCCTACCACTGTTTTACCTTTATTTACCCCTTTGAAAGTGAATGATATAGCTAAGTAATAAACTAATTTCCATACTAAAAGAGGAAAATTATAATGGTGCTAGTTAACAACCATCATAACAATGTACTATTTATATTTGTATCCCTCCAAAGGATTGAGTGCACCAAAGCTATACATTTTAGATTATAATTATATTAGGAGATATTAATTAGAATATATGTACAGGTATCTAGATATTTACTTACTATTCCTTTTATCAGCCAACATGACATGCGAGTTGTATATGCTCAGAGCGCTTCCCTTGGTCAAAACAACATTGGTGGGATGTGAGCGGACATAGCATAACTACAAAGTTGGCTGGCACTATGTATTGTATAGCTGATACTGCAGTCATGTTTTATTATTTACATGTTATCTATCTATCTACTGAGGCACATTCCCCCCTTTTTTTTTTTTTTTTTTTTTTTTTAAAGCTTGGGTTGGCCGACTCAAGACAGAGTCAGAATAGGGACAACACAACAGAAAACAATGAACTCACAAAAACATTCCTTGACAATAATTGCATTATTACTTTGGAATACCTTACTGATATTTCCGCAAAAAGATTCTGATCATTTTATTTCCCCCTACTTGTTAATTGATTGTCTTTCAGCGCCTATCCCACAGCTGTCTAAAGGAGAAGGGGGTAATTAATTCAGTCTTATAACTCCTTTCCCATAAAAATCTATTAATTAATGTGATTCTCAATGTTTTCATTCATCACATTCTACAGATGGTATTGAGCAGCATAATTACTGGTTCGGCTCAAGGGTTTAAGGAGGGGGTTTTAGTTTGCTCTCTAAACCCTTATCAAGCTTAAAAAAACACCCACATATGGGTGATATAAATTTGTAAATTTTTCGGTAGAAAAACGTCCCGGCCGATGGCTGATTCCTCTTCAAATACAGGCTCTATCGCTCGCCAGGAGAAAAATAGAAACCTAAATGGCACGAAAGGTCTTAATATTGGCAAAGAAATGGTGCAAAAGGGCTGAAAATCGCCAAACTAATGGGACGAATGTCTTGAGATCTCATAACTAATAGGGGTAAACATGAGGGAGGAGGACTAAAAAAAAAAACTGCCTCCCCTTAAGGTGCATAGGACAGCTGATTTTTGTACAGTATCTGATTGGATATTGAATAAGATATATATACAGTACTGTACTTTATATTCACTTATGTGAGGAATTGCTCATATTTAAAATAGCAAGAACAAGTTTGTGATAGTCATATATTTTTAATAATTTTCCTAAATCTCATTAGATATTGGAAGAATGTTACATAAGTAATGCTTAAACTCATTGGGAAGACATTATCAGGATCTAAAAATGCAAAATGCTAATTATTCTATAATTTATTGCATACAGTTGGTGTGATCTAAAGTATAATACAGTACTATATTTAACTTAACTGTAAATCTCACTGTAGTATTTCCCATGTTGAATATTTAATTGATAAAGACTTGTTCTAAATACCAATCTTGATGTTCCTTTTATCGATTCGAAACTGCATAATAAATCGTAGGCTTGTGCAGCATTCTTTAACTGTCTTCGTGGCGCAATGCATGAGTGTGTTGTTTTCGGTGTGAGCGTCCTGGGTTCGAATCCCCGGACTGCCACATGTGTTTGTTAATTTCATTAATCGAGTTTAGGAGTAAAGTTGGTTTGTGGAGAGAACATAATAATCAATTGTGCTACTACTGCTGTTTATACAAGATCTATATGTAAACTAATGGTTTTCACTTCACAGCAATATGTTTCAATTTTGGATGAATCTCCAGTAAATATTCCGTATTTTATTTATAGTATATACAGTATATATTTTTTGTCTCGTAAAACTAGTGGGCATACATGACATCAATATATGCATTGTGAGCTTATAAGGGTAGAGATTGTTAATATATCTGTTGCCAGGTAGGATTAACATGAACATTCCATTATTCTTGTAACTTGTTGTTGCTGTTCCCCAGGCTGTCTGACCGAGCAGCTTAATCATTCTGGCTATTGAAGTTATTATGATGCACTGTTTGTATTTAATGGGTACTTTAAATTTAATGATCTATGAGAAAGATCCATCCAATAATTATTTAGTCTACTTACAAAATGAGTATAGGACTAGAGTTTCCTAAAGGTAATTCTAATCCATGTTTGGAAAGGCTTACTGAATAAGGACATTATTGAGTCAAGCCACAAAAAATATATTTATCTTGTCAGTTAAATTTCAATATTGAATCTCTTCAGTCATACAGTGAGTGTTTTACTTTATGAATTCTACTGTCAGATGATTTTTACTCCGCTTGAGAAGAGCCTCTAAGAATCAAAGGGTTAGAGATTAAAGCAATTAACCATCTAACTCTTAAAAGACCTTTCTAAATTGGATAAAATTGTCTCAGGGTAGCAATAATGAAACCATACTTGACTAAAAGGGTTAATCAAGATTTTGTAACTGAATTTTAAACTTCAGTATTCACTATACATCAGTAATCCCATGTTTTTATATAGGTACAGTGGAGTATCACTTGTAAGCATTTTGGGATCCTTAGACTTTTGTATCTCTAACTGCTGCCATGTTAAATAGTTGTTGCTTGAACTACAAGTGAACTGCACCACACTTCTCTTGATTGTGGTGCAATGTGTTACGAGCGCTAGTGAATTCCTCTGGAAGAACTGGCGCTTGCGAGAAATAAAAGACCAGATTATTATTATTATTAGCAAACTGTATACCGCACACTGTATTGATATTTATCATAGTCTATTATATAAGTACATTTTACATATTCCTACATATAATGAATTAAATATCAGTCTCTGAAGATTCAGCAAGTACGGTACTGTTTAGATATTAATTTAAAATGAGTAATATATTCAATGAATAATAGTCAAAATTATATATTCATAATGTATTTCAAGTTCTTAGTTTTTGAATTTCTGCGATTAGTTTGCTTGGGAAACAGATTAACTTGCTCATGTAGTAATGTACACCCTATATAGTGGATTGTGTTCTTTTATTTCAGATTTTATTTTGCTAAAGCGTTATTTCCACATAGTGATTTTGATTAGTTCCTTTGCTTTTATATTGTCTTGGCCTTGTTTTGGTTTGTTTATTTTGCAAGATTTACATTCATATTATTATTATTATATTTTAAAAGTTGCAAAATAAACAAACATACCCCCATACTATATAGAGACATTTCCATCGATGTAATCCTATATGACAGTACAGTACTCATTATAAGTTACATATACAGTACTTTATACCAGCTCTTTCTCTAACCATGTAATTGGTACCTGTAATTTGTAATGAATTGTAAAATTACTGATAAATAATGAATCTCGCAATGAACTAGTCTAGACCAAAAAAATTAAAGAGTTGCATATGGAGTTAGATCTTACCACTATATATTTATTAGATACTTTATTTGACTAAATAAGTGTAAATTACTATACAATATATAAATTGGCTGTATATTATGCTCTGTGTTTCATGTTCTCCATTATATAGATAGCTCTAATTAATTTATGCATGAAGTATTACTAGGTACTAAATACTTAATAATACTTATGGGATCACATATCCTTGGAGGTGAAGGGTCCTTAACATTCCTTTACTTGTTTAAGATGACTAACCTGGACCGGCCACGGACAATGAGAAGGTCTACTACTTTACGTACCCGTGCACCCGACCAATCAAAAAAATAAATAAATAAATAAATAAATAAAATTGAAATGTCCAATAGCGATAACTTCATATTTGTTTTCACCAACTCACTAATTAATTTATAAATAAACCTAAGTAATGAATACATGTAGTACTCCAAGTACTCGAACCTAGGATACCGCACTTGGCCTCCCAGAACGCCCCAAGTGACCCGTTTTTCGACTTTAAAAGTCCTCTGTAGACCAAACTATAAGTCCGAGGGAATTCTACCCTGGTGCCATTCGATTTAATCGACCAGCTTTTTTTATTTTTTTTTTTCGATTCTGGGCGAAAATTAAATCTACGACCATGTATAGAAGCAGATGGTCGAGAAAAATCGAATGGCACCAAATAATTATACCGTTGAAACCACAACGACGAGACAAATCCTTGGGTTTAAGCCCAGGCAAATCCTTGATTTTGGTCTAATTTTGACTTGTCAATATTATTACATATTTGGATTCGTCGTGCGGATTTTGTTTAAATTTATACCATAAGTACACTTTGGCAAGCTGAATCGAATGGCACAAACAGAAGTAAAATCGGACCATTAGTTTAGGATTTCGATTTTGACTTGGCCTTCCTGGAGGGCCCAGGGGACCGTTTTTTGGACTTTAAAAGTCCTCTGTAGCCCAAACTATAAGTCCTAGAGAATTCTAACTGGTGCCAACTGGTGCCATTCGTTTTTTCTCGGCGAGCTGCTTCTAGACATGGTCGTAGATTTCATTTTCGCCCAGCCATTCGCCCAGAATCGAAAATATTTGTTTCCAAAAACCATCCATTCGCCCAGAATTGAAAATATTTGTTTCCAAAAACCTTGGGTTTAATCCCAGGCAAATCGGTGATTTTGGTCGAAATTTGACTTGTCAATATTATTACATATTTGGATTCGATTCTGGGCGAATGGCTGGGCGAAAATGAAATCTAAGACCATGTCTAGAAGCAGCTCGGCGAGAAAAATCGAATGGCACCAAGTAGAATTCCCTACGACTTATAGTTTGGGCTACAGAGGACTTTTAAAGTCCAAAAAACGGTCCCCTGGGCCCTCCAGGAAGCCCAGTCAAAATCGAAATCCTAAACTAATGGTCCGATTTTAATTCTGTTTGCGCCATTCGATTCAGCTTGCCAAAGTGTACTTATGGTATAAATTAAAAAAAAATCCGTTCATAAATAACTCGTCTATGGAGTTTTTAACCCTTTATTAGCGGCGCGCAACTTATGTCGTGTGAAAGAAATTTGGACTAAGTGGCGGTTCACAACTTATGTCGTGTGCCATTTTCAGCACGTAATGTTGCTGAGAGAGAGAGATAAGTGGTGGCAGGAGAGTAGCAAGCGTATGACTGCTCCAGACCACCGCGGCGGACCTACTGACATGAATCCCACCCTCCCCCACCCTCACGCACTCGCTACACAGGGAATTATGTAGGGAAACTACCTAATTACATGGTTTTTGCACTCGTGTTGCGCGATCATTGCAAGAAAACTAGCGGTCGTACAAGGATGGTTGGGGTGTCATTGGAAAGCTCTGTTTATGCCCTTTCAGGGATAGATACTTGTTTTACGCTCTGGATCTTATTTAGGCATGAAAATGATCACATAAACAACCCTATTTAGGGTAAAAACACCCCGCTGGGCGGTACATATAAATTACCGCCTAGGCCGCTCGTTAGGTGTTAAACTTTAAAATAGGCCTAGGGGGCCTAAAAATAGGTCAAAATTAAAAACAAAATATACCGTTGAATCCGCAACGGCGAGACGAATCCAAATATGTAATAATATTGACAAGTCAAAATTTGACCAAAATCACCGATTTGCCTGGGCTTAATTAATAAACCCAAGGTGTTTTAAGATTTTGTTTTCGATTCTGGTCGATTGGCTGGGCGAAAATGAAATCTAAGACCATGTCTAGAAGCAGCTCGGCGAGAAAAATAGAATGGCACCAAGTAGAATTCCCTAGGACTTATAGTTTGGGCTACAGAGGACTTTTAAAGTCCAAAAAACAGTCCCCTGGGCCCTCCAGGAAGCCCAGTCAAAATCGAAATTCTAAACTAATGGTCCGATTTTAATTCTGTTTGCGCCATTCGATTCAGCTTGCCAAAGTGTACTTATGGTATAAATTTAAACAAAATCCGTTCATAAATAACTCGTCTATGGAGTTTTTAAACTTTAAAATAGGTCAAAATTAAAAACAAATTATACCGTTGAATCCGCCACGGCGAGACGAATCCAAATATGTAATAATATTGACAAGTCAAAATTCGACCAAAATCACCGATTTGCCTGGGCTTATTTAATTAATTAGGGGAGACTCCAGGTTTTTTTTTTGGCTCTGGTCAAAATTTCAAGTTTTTTGTTCTCTCTGTAAACTGCTTCTTTCAACATATGAGAATAGCATAGGAAGGAATAAAAACACATATTGCATCCATAACCCCCAGGGGCGGGGGTTCGCCCAGGACCCCCCAAAAACTGAATAAAATTCAGTCAATCACAAAAAAAAAAATTGTGTCTGTAGTCTAAAGGGCTTCTGTAAGCAATAGAAATGATCATATGAGGGCATAAACACCCTTATTACATCCCTAAGGTACCCCTTTGGGGTGCCCAATATCAAGGATTTTTGTCCAATTCGAATGAAATATATTCTCTAAAATGTGAGTGTAAAATAAATTTTAAATTAGTTAGCCATCAAAGGTCATTTTCTATAGGTAGCACTCCCCATAGAAAACATTTATGTAGGAGGGGTAACAAAACTAGACCACCAGAATGGATTTACATTTCTCTAAAAGTTACAAATTAAATTGCTAGTAATTACTTTTTGGCCCTAACGAGTCTATTATCTGGATTTGGTATTGCCCAAATGCATTCCCCATCTAACCACAGCAAATTGGCATATAAAAGAACATTCTCTCGTCGTTTTTTCGGCGATTTCCTGCAAATTTAGGAGATATGACCCCTTGAAAGTCACATTTCAGCTCTACCCCAAACTAATGGTATAAAATATTTTTTGTCACCACCTTCTATTATTTATAGGGGAGAAAGCTGACACTACTTTGTAGGGGATGCTGGTAGGATACGCCATGCCAAAATTGGGGGAAATTTGGAAAAAATTCAGTGAGTTAATACTTTTTTGTGAAATTCTGCGCTCACGCACGCGCGCACGTACATAGAGCTGATTTTCTCATCGAGTCAACGTTACACCATGACGGTACATGTGGCAAAAGGCCAGCAATGAGTCTCTTATAGAAGCTGAGATAAAAATCATCCTGGAGTCTCTCCTTATTAATTAAACCCAAGGTGTTTTGAGATTTTTTTCTCGATTCTGGGCGAAAGGCTGGGCGAAAATGAAATCTAAGACCATGTCTAGAAGCAGCTCGGCGAGAAAAATCGAATCGCACCAAGTAGAATTCCCTAGGACTTATAGTTTGGGCTACAGAGGACTTTTAAAGTCCAAAAAAAGGTCCCCTGGGCCCTCCAGGAAGCCCAGTCAAAATCGAAATCCTAAACTAATGGTCCGATTTTAATTCTGTTTGCGCCATTTGATTCAGCTTGCCAAAGTGTACTTATGGTAAAAATGTAAACACAATCCGTTCATAAATAACTCGTCTATGGAGTTTTTAAACTTTAAAATAGGCCTAGGGGGCCTAAAAATAGGTCAAAATTAAAAACAAAATATACCGTTGAATCCGCAACGGCGAGACGAATCCAAATATGTAATAATATTGAGAAGTCAAAATTCGACCAAAATCACAGATTTGCCCATTTTTTTTTTTTTCTCTCGATTCTGGGCGAATGGCTGGGCGAAAATGAAATCTAAGACTACGTCTAGAAGCAGTTCGGCGAGAAAAATCGAATGGCACTAAGTAGAATTCCCTAGGACTTATAGTTTGGGCTATAGAGGACTTTTAAAGTCCAAAAAACGGTCCCCTGGGCCCTCCAGGAAGCCCAGTCAAAATCGAAATCCTAAACTAATGGTCCGATTTTAATTCTGTTTGCGCCATTCGATTCAGCTTGCCAAAGTGTACTTATGGTGTAAATTTAAACAAAATCCGTTCATAAATAACTCGTCTATGGAGTTTTTAAACTTTAAAATAGGCCTAGGGGGCCTAAAAATAGGTCAAAATTAAAAACAAAATATACCGTTGAATCCGCAACGGCGAGACGAATCCAAATATGTAATAATATTGACAAGTCAAAATTCGACCAAAATCACCTATTTGCCTGGTTTTTGGAGATTTTGTTTTCGATTCTGGGCGAATGGCTGGGCGAAAATGAAATCTAAGACCATGTCTAGAAGCAGCTCGGCGAGAAAAATCGAATGGCACCAAGTAGAATTCCCTAGGACTTATAGTTTGGGCTACAGAGGAATTTAACCCGTACAGCCCTGGCCGGTTTTATTATTTTTGCGCACCAGAACCCGGGCAATTTTTTAATTTTTGTTTTTCTTATAAATATATCAGAATGTGTTAGAAAATAATGTTGGACCTGAAGAAATTTGAAAAAAGTACTTACCTAGGCCATTTGGGGGTCCTGGGAGGTAGTGGGGGTCCCCAGCCTCAGTGGAGCCTTAGCGCCATTTCAAATCTCCCGCGCCAGCAGCCAGTTGCCAGCCGCCAGGCAGCATGACTTATTTTGCACCTCTCGGACATAAAGTGCGCTTCAGAGTTCATAGAATGTCTTTGTATATCACATAATGTCAATATAACTGAAGTTGTAGTGTGATAAGTGCCTTCATTCAATAAATATATCATCTGATATATTTATAAGAAGGGCGAGAGGAGGGTGGAATGGTGAGGAGGGTGGAGAGGTTGCAGGAGGAGGAAGTCAGGGAGTACAGGAGAGCAGTGGAAAGACGACTAGGTGGGTTCGACCTGGAAGTTATGGAGGAAGTGGAGGAGATGAGCAAGGTGTTTAAGGATGAGATCTGTGCAGCATGTGAGGAGGTGTGTGGAGTGAGGAGAAGAGGGAGGGGAGTGAAAGGTACAGCATGGTGGACAGAAGAGGTAAGAATAGCTGTGGAAGAAAAGAAGAAAGCATATAGAGAGTGGTTGGGTAGTAGAGGGAATGAAGATTCCGAGAGGCAGAAACGGGCGAGGTACGTGGAGAGTAAGAGGGTGGTGAAGAGGCTAGTGAAGGAAAGTAAGAAGAGTAGATGAGGAATTTGGAAGGAATCTGAGTGTAAAATGGAGGGAGAGTAAGAAACTGTTCTGGAAAGAAGTCAAGAAAGTTAGGGAAGGTAGCAAGGGAAACAGTAAGGGTGTGAAAGATAAGAATGGGAGAATGCTAGCCGAGAAGCAAGAGAGAGTCGAAAGATGGAGGGAGTACTTCAGTGAGTTGCTAAATGAAAGGAATGAAGAGCCAGCAAACATAGCTGGATATGGTATGGGAGGGAGAAGAAGAGAAGTAGTGGAGGAGGAGGTGGGGATCAGGAGGTCAGAAGTGTGGGAAGCCATGAAAAGAGTGAAGTTGGGGAAAGCACCAGGAACAGATGGAGTGTGTGGGGAAATGTTGAGGTATGGTGGTGAGATAGTGATAGAATGGGTATGGAAAATGTGCAAACTAGCATGGGAGAAGGGGAGTGCACCCGATGACTGGAAGACTGGCATAATAGTCCCCCTATATAAGGGCAAAGGGGAAAGAGGAGTGTGTGGTAACCACCGAGGAATATGTCTTCTAAGCGTAGTAGGGAAGGTATACAGTAGGGTAGTGATTGAGAGAGTGAGAGTGAGAACGGAGAAATGGATAGGCGACGAGCAGGGAGGTTTTAGGAAGGGAAGAGGATGTGTAGATCAGATTTTTACCCTGAATTGTGTTGTGGAGAAGTATCTGGAGAAGAAACAAAAGGTGTATGTTGCCTTTATGGACTTAGAGAAGGCCTATGACAGAGTGGATAGAGAAGGTTTGTGGAAAGTACTTAGAATATACGGAGTAGAGGGCAAGTTGCTGAAAGCAGTGAAGAGCATGTATGAGGGTGCAAAGGCGGCAGTACGTGTGGAGAGTGAGCAGAGCGAGTTCTTTGACCTGAATGTTGGTTTGAAACAGGGTGTGTGATGTCCCCGTGGTTGTTTACTGTATATATGGATGGAGTTATGAAAGAAATACTATCAAGAGCAGTGGATGTTGGTGTATCGCTGAAAAGGGAGGGAATTGAGTGGAAGCTACCTATACTGCTGTTTGCGGATGATACAGTTCTGATGAGTGATAATGAATGGGAGTTGCAGGGTCTGGTAAATGAGTTTGGAACAGTGTGCGAAAAACGGAATTTGAAGGTAAATACGGGGAAGAGCAAGGTTATGGTCTTCGAAAGGGGTGAAGTCACAGAGTGTGAGGTGAAGCTGAACGGTCAGGCTATGGAGATCGTCAACTCTTTTAAGTATCTGGGCAGTGTGTTGAGTAAAGATGGGACTATGGATGAAGAGGTGCGGGAGAGGGTACAAAAGGGGAAGAGGGTTGTAGGAACGCTAAAAGCAGTAACAAGAAATAGGGTGGTCAGTATGGAAGTGAAGAAGTCCTTGCATGACAGTGTGGTAATCCCGACACTGACTTACGGAAGCGAAGCATGGACGTTGGTTGAGAGACTCAGACCAAGAGTGAGAGCAGTGGAAATGAATTACTTAAGGAGTGTGTGCGGAGTTACATGGAGGGATAGACAGACTAATGAGGAAGTAAGAAGGAGTGTGGTGTGGAGGTAGATGTGCTGGAAAGTGTGAAAAGGAACAACTTGAGATGGTTCGGCCATATGGAACGTATGGAAAGCGAGAGAATGACTAAGAGGGTGTACGAGAGCGAGGTGGAGGGACAGAGGGGGAGAGGTAGACCGAATATGAGGTGGAAGGATGGAGTGAGGAACTACATGAACGAAGGCGGTGCTGGTTGGGGGGAGGGGCGTCGACTGACTGGGGACAGAGGTGCATGGGGGCGGTTCGTTCGTGGCCACCCCTTCGGGGATCACGGCGTCAGGCAATAGATAGATAGATAGATTCAAGTATTACAAGTGCGCACGAGTGTTAGCGTCCCCGTTGCCATGGTGATGGCGGCCATCTTGGGCGGCCATCTTTGCTCAGGACAATAACAAAACACACGTACGAACACACGGCCAGACAGCGGACCGAGTGACCCACATTCCACAGCACCCTTCCCTCTTTCTTTCTCTGTCTGGCTGTCACTTTCACTCAAGGTCACTCTGTCTCTCCTTTTCATTGAATTATTTTTACTTGTTCATTGTTTTACCTAAGATTATGAGGTGTATATACATTTTTTTACGCACTTATTGTCTCGTATTCTTATAATTATTTGCACACAGTTTTATAAGTTTAGAATTTACTTAGTGTTTTATATTGTTCGGTACTTTGCACTTGTAAGTTATATATATATATATACACACTGTTTTATATTCACTTTTTGCGTCTTTTATATACACTGTTAGTATTACATTATAGCGTCTTTTATCGCAGTCTTTGAACACTTTGAACACTTAGAAGTGCTCGAGGGTGTGATAATCCCTGAAGCAGGTGGGAAAACACAGTCCCACATCACATTCTTCACACATCGTCCGGGTGTCTGTCCGTTTTGGTGTGCGTCTGCCTGTGTTGCGACACACATGACACCGTCTGCGTGGGTTGGGTTTTACTTGGTTGGGCGGGACAAAATCGCAAAAGTGGCGTTGTGTCAGTCTGGCGGGGCCTTCTGGTGCTTGAAAACGAGCTGCGGGACGTTGCTGGCGGCGTGGACCATCCCTGAAGAAGAACAGAAGCTCCCGTGCAAGTTCGATGCAGTACGACTCCATCGTCTCAACTTCACCTGTTATTTCATGATATTGGATGTGGCAGTTGTAGAGGGTGAGGTCGAGTAGGTGGAAAAATAGTTTTTTATACCACCTCATCGTCTTCCTGGCACACTCGACCGACGATATGACAGAGTCTGACTTGTCAACCAGCCGCATGTTGATGTTGTAGTCAATGATTGCAACTGGTTTTTTGACCGCCTCACCTGTGGCTCTATCACGGCGTTTGGTGTCCTCTAAGCGGGGCAGGTGGATACTGGTGAGGATATTGACATCACGATTGTCCATCCACGAGAGCATCAAGATATTATTTGCCTGGAGGTGGATGATGGAGCCCTTCTCCCGCCTTTCGGGTAGCTCTGGCATGTAGACACGATTCCTCCTGACGGTGCCACAGACGCCAGTGTTTCTGCTGTACAGGAATTTGGCAAGAGAAGGGCTGGTGTACCAGTTGTCGAGGTACAAGATGTGGCCCCTGTCCAAATATCCCTCCAACATGGTGATGACAACGGCCCCAGATATCCCATATGTCCTCTCCTCCACCATTTCAGTGACCTTGCCCATGTAGAGGATGATGTCCTGGATGTAGCCGGTTTTGCAGTCGCACATCACGAACAGTTTCAGGCCATAACGGTGACGCTTGCTGGGGATGTACTGTCGGATGCTAATATTCCCCCTCCACAGCACCAGACTCTCATCAATGATGAGTTTTTGGTGAGGTTTGAAGGAGGCTGCAAACTTAGTTTTCAGGTATTCAAATATAGGTCTTATCCTCTCCATCGGGTCTTTGGTATTCTTGGGGCGTTCCTGGTTCCTGGTGTGGCTTGCCAGGCTATCAATAAAGTGCAGGTTTCCCATGATTGCCGTGAATCTATTCCTGCTCATGACTTTCCCAAAGAAGGGGGTTGCGATGAGGGGATCACATGACCAGTACTTCCTGAGAGACGTCTTCTTGGTGACCCCCATCAGGATGACCAGTGCCAGGAATGCGTAGAACTCATCGGAAGACAAATCCACCCATGAGAGACGTGCCGAGTTCCTCTTCTGCTCCTTCCCTGCCATAAAATAATAGTTGTACCAGTTCGTCTGGTCAACAATCAAGCCGACAAGGTTGGCAGTGAAGAACTGCAGAAAAACACCCAGTCTTGTGGTGTCAGGTCCACGATTGGGCATGGTAGGGCCGGCCTCAGCTGCCCCCACAAAGTGGTATTGTCCTGGTAGATAGTTCTCCCCATCCACCCAATCCCACCTATCAGCGCCTTCGTCGTCGCTAGATGGGGCATCGGGGTCATCAGGGTCATCGCCAGGGGCACCGGGGCGGGTCGGGCGGGTGCGGGTGGAGCGTGGGCGGTGTGGGCGAGAGGTGGACCTGGGTCTGGAGCTAGACCTCGAACTTGATCGAGAGCTAGATCTAGAGCTCGAGTCGTTGCTGGGGCGTCTTATTTGCTTCACCTTCTGCATTCGGCCGCGGGTGGCACGCCCGCGAGATATGACACGCCCACGTCGTTTGCTTGCAGGGCGTTGGGGCAGGTCGGGGCGTTGTGGAGAGGCTGGTGATAATGCAGTGGCGCGGGAGGGGCCTGGTTCAGGTGAGGGAGACATTCGTGGGGGGTGTACGGGATGGAGCCTGAAGGTGATAGTGGGGGGGAAGAATGGCGAGGCGGAGAGTCTGGTAGTAGTGGTGGTGGTGGTGGTGGTGACTCATCCCTCCCCGCGTGCTCTGGGTCGGGAGGGAAGAGGGAGCGTTTTGGGTCACGTGACTGCCCTTGTCTCGCACCACGTTGTGCCCTTTGTCCATCACCAGGTTGTTCCATTTCTCCATCACCACGTTGTTGTTCGTCACTATGTTTATGACGACCATAGAACCTCCCCGGGGTATTTTTCTTGAGTGGGGAGATTATGCGAAGTGGGGGAGAAGGCAGGCGGGGTTGTGGGGGTACCTCCTCTTCACTCCCAGACTCGCCCCTTCTCTTCAATCCCCTTCGTTCTTCCCCAGGTACACGCACGTAATTTTGAGGGTCAGCAGGTTCATCTGGAACAACAACCTCTTCCCCACTTTCTGAGGATTCAGTGGGGTCTTGGGGAAGTGGGCGGCGGGGAGGTGCACTTGCCCCTTGCTGTCTTTGTGACGGCCTACGCCGCCTGACAGGAATCTGAGCAAGCTCTTCCTCTAGCTCTCTTATTTCGGCTTGAGAGGGGGCATACTCGTCCCCAGACTCGTCCATTGCCGAGTCAGTGTCACTATCAGGGCTGTCAGTGTCGTACAGTATATCCATGACCTCCTCTGTACTGCAGGGGCGGGTAAGGCGGGCACTATAACGTCGAGACATGGTGTTTCACTCGAGAGGGTGCGCGGTAAACTGACCATGAGGTGTGGGAAGGCGGGTGCCCTCTCCCGTCCCCGCGCGCGCGTATGGACAAAACGTTTTGGAATTAGTCCGCCGGATACCAAAGTAATTCCCATATAAATCTAGAGCCATTCTGAGAGTTACGACTGGAGCTATAAGGGTGACGCGTTAGGCGCGTCTCTGGGGCTGTGCATCACATACATAGCCGACGCGTCAGACGCGTCGCTGGGGCTCCACGGGTTAAAGTAAAAAAAACGGTCCCCTGGGCCCTCCAGGAAGCCCAGTCAAAATCGAAATCCTAAACTAATGGTCCGATTTTAATTCTGTTTGTGCCATTCGATTCAGCTTGCCAAAGTGTACTTATGGTATAAATTTTTTTTTTTTTTTTTTTTTTTTTTTTTCTATATTCCAACTACTCCCTCTCGGGCATAGGCTGAGAGCCTGTACATTCCACCGCTCAACGCGGTGAAGCCCGTGAGGTCTTGTTCCAGTCTGGGGAGTGAGACATGTGAAGCATCCATCATGGCTCGAAGCAGCTCCATCTCTGAAGCGGCCGGTTGCTTCGCTCAAGTGCTTCACCGTCTCACCCTCCAGACTCAGACCCTCACTCTCAGAACGCCACCTATTGAGCAGTGAACTCACTAGGCATTGTCCCCCTGTAACATATTTTGAATATGGGAATATTCATACAGTGTTATTTAATCAGGGAACAATGAGGGTATTTTTTTGGCATTTCGGTGGGCTTTGTGGTGATACTAGGTACAGCACAAATTCACTCCCAATAATATCTTCCCATTGACATATCGGGATTTGAACCCGGGTCCATTGGATTACCAATCCAGTGGCATGACCACTCCACCACACCTCCCCTTAAACTAAATCCGTTCATAAATAACTCGTCTAAGGAGTTTTTAAACTTTAAAATAGGCCTAGGGGGTCTAAAAATAGGTCAAAATTAAAACAAAAATTATACCGTTGAATCCGCAATGGCGAGACGAATCCAAATATGTAATAATATTGACAAGTCAAAAATCGACCAAAATCACAGATTTGCCTTGGTGTTTTTTGGAGGTTGACCGAACATTTTCGATTTTCATATTTTTTGCGGTATATTCGGATTCTTCTCGACGCGAAAAATCCAATGGCACAAACCGATTTTAATTCCGCCCATTTTTGTGGCCTTGGGAGCTGTTTTAAGATTGTACAATACTTTACAAGGAATTTGACAAAAAAACAAAATTGTGTTTTGTGGAGTTATAATAGGTCGGAATCACCTGAATTAATTTTTGGGAACTCTCCGCTTCGAGAGGATTCCAACGATATGGTCACAAGTTAAAATAGAACAACTTTTTTGGAAAACATTGATTTGGACATGTGGGGATATGCTTGGATTCCTCAGGACGCGCTGAATCCAATGGCGCAATCCGTTTTTAAATATATTCATTTTTGTAGAAATGGGAGCTTATTGTCATTTAAAAGTTCTTAACAATTCAATTTGTGTAATCAACCACTATTCAGCTTAGGAAGGACCTCTAGCAAAAAATAAGGCTTCAATCTATCTCAACCAACTTTTAACCACTTTATTCAGCTTAAGAAGGACCTCTAGCAAAAAATAATACTTCAATATATCTCAACCAACTCTTTTCAACCACTTTATTCAGCTTAGGAAGGACCTCTAGCCAAAAATAAGGCTTCAATATCTCGACCAACCCTTTTAACCACCAATCGTCAAAATATAGCCACAATACAAATCTAACACACATCGCTGATACTCAAAGGGTTAACGGACAAAAACAATGTCAAATGATAGCCAAGTTACTTCTGGTACTCAAAGGGTTAACGGACAAAAACAATGTAAAATGATAGCCGAGTTACTGTACTGTCAAAATGTGTCAATCATGAAGGGGTTAAACAAACAATATAAGATAAACAACTAAAGCAACATAACGCTAACCATTCGGGAAACTAACATAATATCCAAACAAGACAATTGATATAAGCACAAAGAAACTAGCAACAGCAGACTGACTACCAAAGAAAAAGGAGCAACAACAGGAGGCATTTCACAAGTAGAGAAAATATCAAAGTAAACTATTCAAGCAAACAAGTACCCATCAAATATATACCCATACACAAGCAAAATCAATTTTTTTTCTATGTGAGTGAGGGAGACAAAAAGCAAAACTGCCTGTAGCGAGTGTCTTCCTCGGAGTTGAGAGAGTGACAGGGCCAAAATCAAGGGACGTTCGAACCAAACTGCCTGGACACACAGAGCAATTCAAGTCATAAGAACAGGGAAATACTGAGTTTGGGAGAGAGTTCCAATGATACAGCAAACCACTCAAATCAAGCCATACTGAAAAACATAAGTGTCTAACCAATATATAAAGTACTCAAGTAAAGAACAATACACTCAAAATATTCACAAGTATGCATCAACCATAGAAATGCATAATAGTACACGACAAAGTACAGTGGCGCTAATAAGTCATGTCTCGGCACCAAGTATATTTTGATCAATAATTGGTATCAACAATACCCAAGCTTCATTTCTTCATATCGAGTGATATATACAAACATGTTCCTACACTTACCCACCCTATTCAACATCTGACAGACATTAATACAGCACAAAGCGAGCCAAACGTAATGACAGCTGGGACATGACTTATTAGCGCCACCGTACACGACAAAGTACAACAAAGCCAACAACTGTAGATAATAATAATAATAATAATAATAATAATAATAATAATGATAATAATAATAGGCTGGTACTGTATTGTACGAGCGCCAATTCTCAAAGATGATTCACGAGCGCTCACATTAACTTCAATTTTTCAAACAAAAAATATATGTTTATAGTCATCAGTACAGTAACTCTAATGATCCGCAATATCATAAGCCTTCAGAAATAGGTGCGACTTCTCTGGTTTATTAAAAGCATCAACACAAGTCAACTGCTTAAGTAACTGGAAGTTGATTGAATAGACGCAATTGATGGAACATACATTATGATAAACTAAGCAACCCAAAACAAAAGAATTATGAATATACAGTACTGTACTTACAGGCGGGTGCCCAACCCCGAGAGGGGTTGAAATAGGGGAGCTATCCCCCCGCCAAAGGTGGCTTTCTAGGGCCTTTCCTAGCTGATGCTGAGAGGGTTGGGTTCTAGTCATGTGGTGATGGGCTGGTCTATCAGAGTGAGAGCTGAGCGATCTCTGCCATACCCATAGCTTACTCTGACTGTTCCTTTTACTTATATATTTTCTAGATCTCAAGTGACGGCATCTCTTCCGTGGATTGACCTCCCAATCTACCAAGATTGGAAGCCAAAGCGTCACATTTTTCCTTTGCCCCTCAACTTTCTCTTTATAATTGCTGAGGGGCACAGGGCCCTGGGTGTGGCTTTGGTTTCCCGGGCGTTTCCGCACCCTCCTCAGCTCCCCGCCATGGAGTGGCTTCGGTCACCCAGGCTTTATTATGGTCAGCAGGGAGGGTTCTGTGGGGGTGCTCGGTTATGGCCTTGGCCTTGCTCGGGGCCTTGGGGCTGTTCGGCCAGGCAGCTTGGGGAACAACAACAACAACAACAACAACAACTGTACTTACATTTCTTAAAGCAGTAGAGGCCGGGACCAGGCAGCCATACCACCACGCCAACAGCCACCAGATTGTTGCTACATCATGGGAACACTTGACCTGAAAAGAAAAGAAAATATATGTAACAACTTGCATTTTATTCCTAAAGTTAGTCAGTAGCCAATTTTAATATCATCCAAAACTGGGACGACACAATATAAAGACAAAACACAACTAATCAAAGTCATCAGTATGTGGAAAAAAATATTAGCAAAACAAAATATGAAACATAATACACAAAACAGAAATTCCTCACTTAACCCCTTCACCGTGATTATTATTTTCATCGTATTCTGGATTTATGTACACTCGGTCAAAAAAGTATCTGCACCCCTACGCTGATCATCAGGTGTGTACAACTCGATAGGGTTGGTACCTCTGCCTGCAACTATATCCGTGTGTCAAGAGACGATCGGATATAGTTGCAGGCAGAGGTACCAACCCTATCGAGCTGTACACACCTGATAATCAGCGTAGGGGTGCAGATACTTTTTGTACCGAGTGTACATACATAAATCCAGAATACGATGAAGATAACCATGGCGGTGAAGGGGTCAAGTGAGGAATTTTGAAGCAGTGAATTTTGTTCACTAATTTATGAAGTGTAATCATTACAAACATTAAATTCAGGCGACTAAGTCAAGAATGGCTGTACAGACTTTCGATAAACATAAAACACGGATAATAAATACTGGAAACGCTATAGTGTATTCATTAAAAGTCGGCCAAACCTCTTCAATACCAACCTCTAGACCTGATCACTTTCCAAGGAGAACTCCAAAGAAAAAATGAGCTACCGTATGCAGCGTTGGGAACTTCTCACCGAGACGCTATGACATGGAGTTCATAGCGTATAGTTCATACCCAAATATCCCAGCCAGTTACCACTCGGTTAGTAACATTATATAAATACCCGAAGGCAGGTTAGTCAATATATATATAAAGTAAATATACTGTATAAACTTAGTTAGTTATGTAGAGCAGATTAACCAGACAACTGAGCTCCATACGGAACTCTCATAGGTCTGGCTGTATAAAGTAAATATATATAAATATATAAAGTAAATCAAACATAAAAATTTATAATAATAATATAATTTAAAATGTAAAACTTGCAAACTAAACAAACAAAAACTTGGACAAAGACAATATAAATACAATATATACAAAGACAATATAAATGCAAAATAACTTATCAATATCGCTATATCGAAAAAACGCTTAATAAAATAAAATGTATGAAATAAAAGAACACAATCCACCACATAGGGTGTACATTACTACATGAGGAAGTTAATCTGTTTCCACGGGCTGTGCTATGGGCGTTAGTGCAATGACACACCGTGGCATTGATAGACGGGAAGAGCGTGGCCAGCTCGGTCTAGGGATTCATGGTAAATATCCACTTAAGTCCTTGTAACAAGTCAGCCACCCCAAAGCTATGGGGTATGTGCCCGAGAATATATATATATATACATACATACCTGTACAGTACATACAAGTGACTCAAGACAAACACAGCATAAAGACTAATGAACTTGATCAAAATCGCTATGTGTAAACAATGCTTAAGCAAAATATAACTATGCAATTATAATAAATATAAATAAAAGAACACAATCCACCACATAGGGTGTACATTACTACATGAACAAGTTAGTCTATTAAATTGTAAAACTTGCAAAATTAACAAACCAAAACTGGGATAAAGACAACATAAAGGCAAAAGAACTAATCAAAATCGCTGTGTGGAAACAACGCTTTAGCAAAATAAAATGATCAAAATATTTCAGTTTTTCACCAACCAACTTTACTTCTAAACTCAATTAATGAAATCAACAAATACATGTGGCACTCCAAGGACTCGAACCTAGGATACTCGCACCGAAATTCCGCGCATTTACGCATTACGCTATCGAGACAGTAATAAACCCAACTAATGAAATCAATGAAACTAATGAATACATGTGGTACTCCAAGGACTCGAACCTAGGATACTCACACCCACATTCGCCGCACTAACCATTACGCTATCGAGACAGTTAAATAAAAGAACACAATTGTAAAACTTGCAAAATAAACATATAATAACTTTTCTTTCAGCTGATGGTAAATTGATTCCTTTATCGTTTGATTTATCAATTCTTGATGCAAAAATATGATAGTGCTATGTGTCTGCGTCATGTTATGGACAACTTTTCATAATTATAATATTAAAACTTGCAAAATTAAACAAACCAAAACTGGGACCAGACAGTATAAATTAAAATGTAAAACTTGCAAACTAAGCAAACCAAAACTTGGACAAAGAAAATATAAAGGCAAAATAACTGATCAAAATCGCTATGTGGTAATAACTAACACCCCGTTCTTAACATTAATCATCAAATACAAACTCCAACGCACTTGAATAAACTAATGAAAGCATTATGGTCCTCCCAGGATTCCAACTCGGGACAACACACCCAGAACATAAGCATCTAAACCATTACACCACCAACACAGTTATTATAATGTAAAACTTGCAAAATAAACAAACCAAAACTGGGACGAGACAATATAAAGGCAAAAGAACTAATCAAAATCGCTATGTGGAAATAATGCAAATACAAAACTTGAAAACGAACTCAAAACTTAATGTTCAAATTAATACTGTATAACGAACTCATCTGAATTATAAACTATCGAAACGACATCACACTAACCAAAAATGTGGAAAAACGCTTAAGCAAAGTATAATTACCGTATGAAAGAAAAGAACAACCTATTTCGCTACAAAATCTTAGTAATTATAATGTAAAACTTGCAAAATAAACAAACCAAAACTTGGACGAACACAGTAAAAAGACAAAACAACTTATCAAATTCGCTATGTGGAAACAACGCTTAAACAAAATAATAATTCTTTATAAATAACAGAACACAATCCACCACATAGGGTGTACAGTCGCGCTAATAAGTGATGTCTCGGCACCAAGTATGTTTTTATCAATAATTGATATCACCAATATCTAAGTTTCATTTCTTCATATCGAGTGAAATATACAAACCTGTTTCTACACTTACCCACCCTATTCAACATCTGACAGACATTAATACAGCACAGAGCAAGTCAAACGTAATGACAGCTGGGACATGACTTATTAGCACGACTGTACATTACTACAGTACATGAACAAGTTAATCAAAATGTAAAACTTGAAAACGAACTCAAAAGTTACTGTTCAAATTAATATAACAAACTCATTACAATTCAAAACTATCGAAACGACAACACACTAAACAAAATCGCTATGTGGAAAAACGCTTTAGCAAAATCAAATTATGAAATATTATGTTTTTTCCACCAACCAACTTCACCTCTAAACTCAATTAATGAAATCAACAAATACATGTGGCACTCCAAGGACTCGAACCTAGGATACTCACACCAAAATTCCGCACATTTATCCATTACGCTATCAAGACATCAAATATAAAACTTGAAAACTCCCTCAAAGGTTACTGTTCAAATTAATATAACGAACGCATTCAAATTAAAAACTATCGAAAACACAACACACTAAACATAATCTACTGTATATGTGGAAAAACGCTTTAGCAAAATTCAATTATGAAAGACAAGAACAACCTATTTTGCTACAAAATCTTGGTAATTAAAATGTAAAACTTGCAAACTAAACAAACCAAAACTGGGACGATACAAGATAAAGGTAAAATAACTTATCAAAATCGCTATGTGGATAAACGCCTTAGCAAAATAAAATCATGAAACAAAACAATAAACTATTTCGCTACAAAATCTTGCTAATAGTCGAGTAATCAGAATGTCGAGATACCAAATTAAAATCGGCTTGAAAAAGACCTTGTATAACTCATGAAATAGTAGAGTATTCAGGATGGCGAGATACCAATTTACCATCAGATTAGAACATTCATACTTGTTTTCACAAACCTGCCAATAAATTTACAAATAAACCTAACTAATGAAATCAATGAAATTAAAATGTTGAACTTGCAAACTAAACAAACCAAAACTTGGACAAAGACAATATAAAGGCAAATAACTTATTAAAATCGCTATGTGGAAACAACGCTAAATAAAATAAAATTTATGAAATAAAATTAATAAATACATGTGGTACTCCAAGGACTCAAACCTAGGATACTCACACCAAAATTCTGCGCACTAAGCATTACGCTATCAAGACAGAGTATAGCCCTGTCAATCAAGGCAGTAAGCAGTGTTAATAACTGCATTACTGTATTTACATCATATTAACCCTTGGGATCCGGGAGGCCTCATATGAGGCAAAACGTATTTTGGTTAGGAGTCCGGGAGGCTTCATATGAGGCAAAATCAAAATCAAAGGGTTTAAATCGCGCGGCCGGATTTTTTTTTATGCGTGGGCTACCGCAGCGCCCCCAAACACAAACTAACATGCAGCATCAGTTTTTGTCACGCATCCAACATGGATGGAGCTCATCCAAAAAAAATCGCTGTGTCCGAATCGATGCCCGCCGCCGCGTACCGTACGCCTAGCAAAAGCAAGGCTAAAACGACCAAGAAAACAGTGCTTAGTCCCGATGGTGCTGCACACACTCTGCAAGAACTAAGCGAATATAGTGAACTGAGTGAATATAGTGAACCGAGTGAACTTGGGAGTGACTTTGACGAAGAACAAGTGGTTAGTGAAGATGAGGGTGAAGTGGCGGATGGATTAGAGTTTCTGGGCTTTATTAGTACCGATGAGGACGATAATGACGATGATAATGATGATGGTGAATGCGGTGCTCGGGAATATAGTGAACTGAGTGAACTTGGGAGTGACTTTGACGATGAAGAAGTTTTTAGTGAAGATGCGGTACCGTACGCTCGCCTAGCCTAGCCTCGCCTCGCCTAGCCTAGCCTAGCCTAGCCTAGCCTAGCCTAGCCTAGCATAGCCTAGCCTAGCCTAGTAAGTGAAAGTGACACACAAATGTATAAAAAGTATAATAACTCAATAATAACAGTGAGTGACAATAATTCATAACAAGAAGAGTAATAAGAGTGAGTGACACAATAATATCCAATAACAGTGAAAGTGCCGAAAATATGTTATAAAAAGTTTCACATAACTCAATAATGGTTGTAAAATAAATAAATGACACAATAACTATTACATTATAACCATAGAAACATAATATCGTCTACCTGTACCAGAGCCACCGAAGCAACGAGTGACTTAGTGCGTGCTAACCAGGACCTCGGCGAAGCGTTCGGACACAGGCGAAAATACGCGGGAAATTACCTCCATTCCCATCATCATATCTCGGCAACCACTTGTCGTAGCAATGTCAACTCAATGCCAGTCTACAGACGAAGGTTGGTTCTACACTATGTAAGTTAGTTGACTCCTCTAGGTGGTCTCAATCAGTAGATATCGAATTATGAAGATAGCAATTTTTCAGGAATACCCCCGGACACGACGATCGCCTCATATGAAGGCCCCCGGATCCGGAGGGTTAAAATGTAAAACTTGCAAAATAAACAAACCAAAACTGGGACAACACAAGATAAATGCAAAAGAACTAATCAAAATCGCTATGTGCAAATAAAACTTAATAAATTGTTATATTTTTTCACCAACCAACTTTACTTCTAAACTCAATTAATGAAATCGACAAATACATGTGGCATTCCAAGGACTCGAACCTAGGACACGCACATCAAAATTCCGCGCATTTATACATTACGCTACCAAGAATAAAAGAACACAATCCACCACATAGGGTGTACATTACATGAGCAAGTTAATCTGTTTCACAAGCAAACTAATCACACACATAACAACGCACTATCGTCACGTTCAAGGAATTTGTAAATTTGAGAAGTTCTAGACGTCCTATTCCAAGACAAGCCCCATTGTTGTTGGTTGAAATTACTATAGTTTTGTCCTATTACTAACCAGGCTTTGTCTCGAGTCGGCCACCCACAGCTATGGGGTATGTGCTGACGATAAATTGAATCCCTAGTAGCTAATTTCTCAATACTTAATGAAAATATATGAAACTACTATGTCTCTGCATCATAGTAAGACCAAGTCTATATATTTATCACCATATTATGTCAAAATTGCAAAATAAGCAAACAAAAACGAGGAAGGCAATTAAAATGTAAAACTTGCAAACTAAACAAACCAAAACTTGGACAAAGACAATATAAAGGCAAAATAACTATTCAAAATCGATGTGGAAATAACACTCTAACAAAATAAAACTATACAATATAACAACACAATCCACCACATAGGGTGTACATTACTACATGAGCAAGTTAATCTGTTTTCCAAGCAAAATAATCGCAAACATAACACACTATCGTCACGTTCAAGGAATTATACATGAACAATACATTATCATCAAAAGAACAGTAAAAATATCGATTAAATTCTTAAAGACTCACATTATTTTGGCAGAGTTGTTGTTGTTGGTCAAACAATTGTATCCGATGGCCCCGTGTAGTGGAAGGTGTCCTGTTCTGGTCCTCCAACGGTTGTCCTATACTTCTGACATCAGGGAACCCAACACCAATCTGTAAAAGTTTTTATGTGGTTAGCTTATATACACGCCTATATGGCCGACACATGATGCGCGTATTAGGATTCCGCGTATTAGGAACAACATGTAAAAAATAGGTTAGCCTAAACTGAACTAGATGAATAAAAATGAATATGAACAATAAATGAATGTTGGAAATATAGGAGTGAAGATGAAAAATGATGTGATGATGAAGTGAAATTTGTAATAGCTGGGTTGAAGGGAGGTAAAGCAACAGGTCCTGATAAAATAAGTAATGACATGATAAAAAGAAGTGGGAAGAGTTTAAAAAAGTCAATAATAAGAATGATGATCAAAATTTATGAAAGTGAGTATATACCTAGTGAGTGGCACAAAGCATATATTAAGAACATATACAAGGGTAGGGGACATAAAAAAAAAGACTTGAATAACTATAGAGGAATCATACTAAACTCCCATCTACTTAAAATGCTTGAAAAAAATAATAGAATATAAAGAGAGCGATCGATTAGAAGATATGAGTGACTATCAGTGTGGAGCAAGGAAAGGAAAATCAGTGAGGGAACATAATTTTATTATTAGAAATGTAATAGAGGAGGCACAGGTGATGAAAAATGAATTGACTGCTGTGTACTTCGATATTTCTAAATGCTTTGACAAAATGGTTCTGAAAGAAGTTATGAAGGAACTCTGGCTAAAAGGAATAAAAGGAAGGAACTGGAGACTAATATATAAAATAAACTCGGCAAATGTGTTGATACCACTAACAGAATTAGGTGAATGTAAATAAGTGAGAGTCGATGAAATGATAAAGCAGGGTTCAGTATTAGGAGCAAAGATAAGCTCCACAACTATAGATTCATTAAGTAGAATGATAAAAGATAAGGGAAACGACTGGAAAATAGGAGGAATACAAATAAGCCCCTTAATATTTCAAGATGACATAATGGCTATAGGGAATAAGAATAATATTCAAAGCACAATCATTAGCCTACCATCGAAGTATTCCAAAAACTTAAAAGGCTAAAAATGAATGAACAGAAAACTAAACAAATCGCACTTGTAGGAAAAGACATGAAACTTGAAATAAATGGTAAAGTAATCCAAGAAAACTCATCGCATAAATACTTAGGGAAAATCATTCAGGCAAATGGAAAACAAAAAGATGATATTGAAAACAGAATAAACAAGACAAAAATAGCAGCAAATGAGTGTATAAACATATTAAGTAAAAGAGAAATGAAGACAAACGGAATAAAAGTGGGAATTAAGCTATATGACACTTGTGTAACGCCTTTGATACTGTTTGGGGCAGAAGTTTGGGGAAAACTAAAAGAAAAAGAGAAAAAATAAATAAATAACATCCAAACACAGTATCTAACTAAGTTGTTTAAAGTCCCCAGAACGACCCCAAAATGTGCCCTACTCCATGAAATTAAGGGAATAAAAACTGAACATAAAATAAACCAAAGAAAGATTGAATATTACATTAATTTGAATAACCGAGACAATGAAGCAATTGAGGTTAAAATTAAAACAAACAGTGAAGACAATAAAAGAAAATACAAAAAAGAAATTTGTAATCTTAAAGAAAAATACAATATAACTGAAAATCTTGAAAGAATGAGTGAAATCGAAGCTAAACAATTGATTAAAGATAAAGTGCAAATCAAAAATAGGGAAGAGATAATAGAAGGTATGAGAAGTGGAAGTAAAACTAGAGAAGCTGTTGAACAAGACATATCAAGTAATTATATTGAGGACTTAAGCTTTGAAAATGCCAGAACAATTTTTATAACAAGGACAAGAATGATAGAAGTAAAAGAAAACTTCAAAAACAAATAGGAACCTAACCTATTGTGCGATATTTGTCAAAATGAAAATGAAAATCAAATGCACCTGTTCAACTGTGAATCATACGAAGACCTATACAAAGATCTGAGAGGCAGGGACAACTTGAGGGAAATATTTGAACAAAAGAATTAAAAAGGGTAGCAGAGATTATAAGAACAGTTCTAAAAAGGAGGGAGACTATCGTTAATTTGAGAAAAGAAATATATAAGTAATATGAAAATGTTTAACAAATACAAATAACAATGAGGAAACAGCTATCGTTCATAGAATGAACTCCTGGATGGGAGAGTGCACCAAAAACAACAACAAGATGCGGAAATATACTTGAGCCAAACAGGCCAAGTAAGATCTCTCTATTGGTCTAACTGGTAGGGTGACTGTCTCGTAGCCCAAGGGTCCCGGGTTCCAACTCCCGCCCAGGGTATATTTTCGGGAGGATATTTTCGCATCAAACGAAGTTTAACACGTCCGGCCCCAGCGACGCGTCTGGCGTGTCGCCTATGTATGTAACGCACAGCCCCAGCGACGCGTCTGACGAGTCACCCTAATTGCTCTGACCGTAACCTCAGGTGTAGCCACTCTAGAGGGCTCAGATTTGTATGGGAACTGTGTACGTATCCCACGCAACCGTGCCGATGGTTGAAAACTCTCAAAGTCCACGTGCGTGCGCGTGAGCGCGCAATAACCTGTTTTTTTTGGGAAATTGCCTTAAATTTTGTACTCTTGTAAAATACGTTTTCGGGGGCTCTGTAGGACCATTCTTTAAGCTTTTTGAGCGGTTTTTCGTGGTTTTTCCTTCATTCCTAACCCATTCGCTATTGTTTCTGGAATAAAACAATTTTTTTGAAAACGGGCCGGGTTCTGGTGAACAAAAAATACAAAACCAGCCGGGGCTCGACGGGTTAAGTGTGTTGGTAAAATTGTCTAGATGGTTGAAAGTAAGATCGGAGTGCCATAACTCCTCTTTCGGGTATGGTGTAAATCCTATTCCTACAAACATACCTTATGGGAAAAATAGCTTATGGTAGACACCTCGAAAACAAAAAATTGCCTAATTTTAAAAATGTTTGCCCTAAATACCAACCAAGAGTGGATTAAATAATGAACAATATGACAGACAAAAATTAATATTTTCTTACAAACAAACTTTACTTCTAAACTCAATTAATGAAATCAACAAATAAATGTGGCACTCCAAAGACTCAAAGCTAGGATACTCACACCGAAATTCCGCACATTTATGCATTACGCTATCAAGACAGAAAATACACCGAAAATGAGAGCAAAAATAATTGAAGACTCAAAACATCAAACTAGAAAACAAACAAACAAGTGAATAAATTTTGAATGTGATATGGACCATCAGGGTGTACTGTATGCCCTATACTGTATATATCTTTTTGTGTGTGGAATAAAAAAATCTATCTATCTATTTACTCAGGCCCAATCCCCACTTTTCCTATTTTTTTTTTTTTGGGGGGGGAGGGGGACTCAAGACAGAGCAAGAACAGGGACAACACAAAACACAACAGAAAACAACGAACACACAAAAACAAAAACACAAATTCACACACATCTAGGTCATCCAGGAGAAGACCCATAAAAAATAAAAAAATATTAATAATAATAATATATACTGCCATTGTCAAGGTGTTTCTTGGCTGGAGGCGAAATCTGAGTGACTCGGGTGAATCCGAAATCCCAGCGTCACTTGCGCAAGTTATGGCCGCCAACTTTAATGTCGTCAACACTAGCCAAGACGCTCTCTAAGTACACCCGCCTTTTACTTGCTTATTTGTTAATTAAAATGTAAAACTTGCAAACTAAACAAACCAAAACTTGGACAAACACAATATAAAGGCAAAATAACTTATCAAAATCGCTATGTGGAAATAATGCTTACTAAAATAAAAATGTTATAAAATAAAAGAACACAATCCTGAACCTTGTATCTCTCACGTTTATGGCCTCTAGTGCATTCAGTGATAGGGATGGTGGGCCTGGTAGTAATGATGAAGGAATTGAATGCCCGGGACTATCAAAACAGAGTCAAGGCAAGTGCCGTGTCTGACGAAATCCGCGGAAACATGACGATGAGTTGCTATCTATTTCTATCTATCTATTTGCTCAGGCTCATTTCCAATTTTTTATACATTTTTTTTTTTTATATATACAGTATATACAGTATATTTTTTTGTATTACTGGGGGTATGCTAAATATGACTATGGTTTCAAATAAAGTCTATGTGGTAAGTAATATCAACATATGATATCTGGTGCCACGCGAAATGATGGGTGTCCACGTGTATTAGGTAAAAAGGGTGGATATGGCCACTTTTGGTCTCCCAAAACGCTTATTAGGAACTGTTGTTGTTGTTGTTGTTGTTCCCCAAGCTGCCTGGCCGAACAGCCCCAAGGCCCCGAGCAAAGCCAAGGCCATAACCGAGCGCCGCCACAGAACCCTCCCTGCTTACCACAATAAAGCCTGGGTGACCGAAGCCACTCCATGGCGGGGAGCTGAGGAGGGTGCAGAAACGCCCGGGAAACCAAAGCCCCACCCAGGGCCCTGTGCTCCTCAGCAATTATGAAGAGAAAGTTGAGGGGCAAAGGAAAAATGTGACGCTTTGGCTTCTAATCTTGGTAAATTGGGAGGTCAATCCACGGAAGAGACGCCGTCACTTGAGATCTAGAAAATATATAAGTAAAAGGAACAGTCAGAGTAAGCTATGGGTATGGCAGAGATCGCTCAGTTCTCACTCTGATAGACCAGCCCATCACCACATGACTAGAACCCAATCCTCTCAGCATCAGCTAGGAAAGGCCCTAGAAAGCCGCCTTTGGCGGGGGGATAGCTCCCCTATTTCAACCCCTTTCGGGGTTGGGCCCAAGGAACTGTAGGAACTGTAGACACTTATTGAGAATTTTGTGTTTTTTCCGACCCCCCAACCGCGTATTAGGGTTTTCGTGTATTAGGAGAGCTGACTGTATTTTGTACTATTATTAAACCTTTCGTGCACTGCTGGACGCGATTGTGCCCTTACAGGGATACTTACAAATCTTGTGACCATCAGGGGTGTTTAGAAACCTTTAGTTAAATTACTTCAACCTCTGCAGTTTGCAGTCTGCAGATCCCAAGGTTAAGGCCTTGGGTTAACATTCCACACTGATATTTGGTATTGATAAATACGTTCAATGTAATGAAACGCCCGGGAAACCAAAGCCCCACCCAAGGCCCTGTGCCCCTCAGCAATTATGAAGAGAAAGTTGAGGGGCAAAGGAAATTTTTTTAGAAGTAAAGTTGGTTGGTGAAAAAATATGAATACAGTACTGTATGTACAATTAATTTGCCTGAGAAACAGATTCACTTGCTCATATAGTGATGTACATTCTATGTGCTGGTTTTGTGTTATTCAATTTCAAATGTATATTTTACTAAAGCGTTATTTCCATATAGCGATTTGTATCGATAGATAGATAGATTTTGAGACTGTAAGCACATTCTCTGTGGACAAAACGGTCTTTAAACTTGTATGTACAGTATGTATGCATGTACAGTATGTATGTATGTATAGATATTGATATAAGTTCTTTTGTCTATATATTGTGTCATTCCTGTTTTGGTTTGTTTTGCAAGTTTTACAATATAATTTCATTTGTTTCATTATTACACTGTTCAATAATTGGGGAAAACTATGGTACTGTACTTAACCCATTCGCTGCGGGTGACGTTCTGGAATGTTTTGGCAAGTTACAGCGATTTCCAGGCTTTAATAGCCTGTAAAAAACGTAAAAATTGAGTGTCAGTGGGCGGGAGCGTGAGGGGCCCACCTCCGACCCTCAGAGCACCGAGCGGCTCACTGAGGTTGACTGTGTCTCACGCGGGTCTCTCTCTGTGTCTCCCAGCAGTGTAACCAAGCGAGCGAGTGTTACATAATAGCGGGTTTCCCGCGTTTCACTGGCACCGCTGCGGGTAAACCAGACCACATACGGGGCCCGTTCTGGTGTCATTTTGAAGCTATTCTCGCCTAGTTTTCGGCAGAATACACTTCATTTAATGCAGATGCTTGATTTATCATTCAGGAGTGCCTGAATATGCCCCAAATAGCCCAAAAATGGCCGCAGCCAAAGGGTTAATTTTTTTTTCTTTTTTCTATGTGATTGAGGGAGGCAAAAGGCATAACTGCCTATAGCGAGTGCCTCCCCCATAGTTGAAAGAGTGACAGGGCCAAAATCAAGGGACGTTCGAGCCAAAATGCCTGGACACACGGAGTTTGAAGCAATTTAAGTCATAGGAAGCGGGAAAAACTGATTCTGGGAGAGAGTTCCAGAGCTCAGCTGTTGAGTAGAAGAAAGTTTGAGAGTAACGTTTCACTCTTGGGTTGGAGAGTTGCACAGAGTAGGGGTGGGATTGAGTTGCAAGACGGGTACCACATGCCCTACGTAAAGGAGGTGGTATGCACTGGGATAGCTCTGAGGAACACTGATTATTATAGTAGCGATAGAATAGCGAGAGAGATGCAACATTGCGGCGGAGAGAGAGAGAGATTGCAGAGAGTTGGTGAGTTACTCAGTTACTCAGTTACTTGTTCGTCAAGGGGAATCCACGCAATGCGAGCTAAGCTCATTATTATCGCGCCTCCTTAACTGGGAATGTATTGCGTGAAATGCATGTTAAGTGTTTTATGTACTGTTGGAAATGGCTGTGGATGTGTGTGCAGTCTGTATTTAGCCAATTGGCGACATTGAAAACGACGGGAAACGACGATTGAAAGTGGACGGGAGTAAATGATACGAAAGGCCTTCCTTTCAACCTTGTCTAGGAGAGCGGTGTGAGAGGAACCTCCCCACACATGTGAACAATACTCAATACAAGGGCGCACTATGCCCCTGTACAGAGCAAGAAGCTGTGCAGGGGAAAAGAACCCCCTAAGGCGGTTGAGCACACCCAGCTTCTTGGAGGCTGCCTTAGCAAGACTGGTAATATGGTCCTTCCAAATGAGAGCAGAAGAAAAAGAGACACCAAGAATATTGAGAGAAGATGAAGGGTTGATTTTTGTATTGTTGAAGAATAAGGGATAGTCCGCTGGGAGATCCTGACGGGTAGATAGATGGAGAAATTGGGTTTTGGAACCATTAAAGTTAACAAGGTTTTCTCGCCTAAAACCTCGCCTAAAACCCGTCCACCTCTCCTCCCCAACCCACCTAACCTTCCCATATCATCCACTCCCCCCCCTAAAACCCGTCCACCTCTCCTCCCTAACCCACCTAACCTTCCCATACCATCCACATCCTCAACTCAACACACCACACCCCATCCTAATCCATTCCAACCCCCATCTCCTGCTCCCCAATCCCCACCCCCACCTCACCCATCCCAACCCCCCGCCCCTCCCTCACCCCCACCCCCCCCCCCACCCCATCCTCCTGCAGCAGCACCCAACGTACATCGTGCACATAACATTAACATTCTTCAACTGAACATAGATGGCATCAACACAAAGAAACACGAACTCTCACACTTCATCAAACAACACAACATACACATTGCCATCTTACAAGAAACAAAACTCCGCACAACACAAAAAACACCCACATTTCATAATTTCACCACCATCAGACAAGACCGGGCTGTCGGCGGGGGCGGTGGACTCATCACCCTGGTACACAAAGAAATATCATACATAGTAACCAGTGTACAAACCAAATCACTCCTCCCCCCAAATGATAACACAACAGAAATACAGTCAATTAAAATACGCACTGGCAACAACTCCAACATAACCATCATAAACACATACATCCCTCCCCAAACATCCCCTACAGTACCAAATGAATACAGACCACACTTACAACACATCACAAACACCCCACACACCCCACACATCATCCTGGGTGGTGACTTCAACGCCAAGACGTCGGCCTGGTTTGTCGACAACCCCGACACAGACAGAGGGCTGGTACTACAAAACCAAACCGATAACCTCATCATCCTTAACGACATCCATCAACATACCCATATTCCTCACCAAGCCCTCTATAACCCATCATCTCCAGACATCACCTTTTGCTCCCCAGAACTCGCCCCCACAACATCCTGGAGGGTGGTCAGAACCTTAGGCTCTGACCACCTCCCGATCATTATCACCACCAAAACCAGACTCACCCCAGCTAGCCACAAACACACATACACCAATTATAAAAGAGCTAACTGGGAAGCATTCACAAATGAGACAGAACAACACTTCACAACTCTAAACAGTACACCCATCACTAACATCAACAATGCTGTACACATACTCAATAAAACTATCCAAAACGCTGACAAGAAACACATTCCAAGAGGTAACAGAAAAAGACACAACCCCAACTTCACACCAGAAATTCAAAACCTCATCAGACAACGCGACATACTGAAACACTCCCCAGCACCCCACACACAAGACATCACACAACAAATTCAAGCACTCAACACCCAAACTAACAACAAAATACAAGAACAACAAAAACTAAATTGGAATAACTTCCTACAAACACTTGATCACAAAACAAACCCCAAAAAACTATACAAACACTAAACAGCATCACACTTTCCAACAGCAACACAACACAATCACATGCTGCAATCACAACAACAGACTCTACTCCTTCATGTAAACAACAAGCAAACACTCTCATCAATCACTTTTCACATGTCAGCCACCTAAAACCTCACAAAGACGACCGACGTGTCATCCGACGTAAGAGACAATTCCCCACAGACCCTGACTATACACCCTTCACCAATCACCAGACAAAGCATATCATCAACAATCTCAAGCACTCACCCGCCTGTGGCCTAGACAACATAAGCAACATACACCTCAGACACCTGGGACCACAAGGCATACAAGCACTCACTAACATATCAAACTACAGCTATTCACACAACACAATACCAGACATTTGGAAGCATGGTATCATCATCACTTTCCCCAAACCCAACAAAGACCCCACGCTACCCTCCTCGCACCGCCCCATCACACTCCTTTGCTCCCCCTCCAAAGTCATGGAACGCCTAGTATTACAACTAATTACACCTGACCTACCCCTAGCTCCAACACAACATGGCTTTAGGCCACTGCACTCCACAAACACTCTTCTCACAGACCTTACACAAAGAGCTTTCGACGGCATCAATTCAGCTAGACCACCACACAGATCACTATTAGCCACACTCGACATTAGTAAAGCCTTCGATGCCATCCCCCGCCACAACCTAACAAACAAAATCTACAACACAAACATGCACAACAACACAAAACGGTGGCTGGCCAACTTCCTAGCAGGCAGATGTGCACACGTATCTTTTGCCGGTCAGTCATCTAAAATCAGAAACTTTCCAAACGGAGTCCCACAAGGATCCGTCCTATCGCCCGCACTCTTCAATCTGTACATGCACGATATAACTACACCCAATACGCCCCAAATAAACTTAGCCTCCTATGCAGATGACATAACACTCACATGCACACACCATGACCCAAAAAGAGCAACAGATCTCCTTCAACCCTATCTCAACACACTACATGGCTGGTGCACTACAAACAGACTTAATCTAGCCCCAGCCAAATCCACCGCAACCCTGCTCACAAGTTGGACAGGAGAACACGAATACATCCCTCAACTCACCATAAACACACACCCCTAACACATACACACACACCCAAAATCCTAGGAGTAACATATGATACTCATATGACATTCAAACAGCACACCACAAACATTAAAAAGAAACTGACACCCAGACTTAACGCCCTCAGGTCACTTGCTCACACAAAATTTGGACACAACAAAGAAACTACCACCACAGTATATAAACAATACATAAGATCAGTGATGGAATACGCAAGCCCAGCCTGGGCTTCTAACCTAGCTGAAACACATCATAAGACCTTACAGACTATTCAAAACAAAGCCCTGAAGATCATTACAGGCTGCACAGCTACTGCACCCACAGATCACCTACATCAAGAAACCAAAATCCTCAAAGTCAAAGACCATCTGGACATGAGAGGCACTCAATTCCTGGCAGCAGCCTCCACGAACCAAGACCACCCACTAAACTACATGGCAACACACCCACAGACACCAAGAAATATAAAAACAACACCCAGCACACGGTATCACACACAATTATTGTCCTCTCTCCCTCCCTGCCCACCCCGAACCAACATCCAGAAGCACATCCATACTCATATCTCTCACCGATCCATCCACTCACTCACAGACAACACACAGCTGCATGCACGACCTCCCGAAATCCATCCTTCCGAATCCTCCCTTCCTCGCGAGGACAGAGTCCACCTGGCCAGGCTGAGATGCGGACACCATCCAGCTCTCCTGAGCTATCAGAAGAGACTGGATGACTCCGTTGTCGACGCCTGCCCGGGATGTAACACAGCACCCCATACCATTAAACACATCATAGAAGACTGCATTTCACACAACCACTTACGCCAACAACACAATCTACACTCAATGAGAGCTCTGTGGGAAAGCCCGATCGTGGCCATGGCCTTTCTCAGGGACTCGGGGCTGTTCGGCCAGGCAGCTTAGGGAACAACAACAACAACAACAAGGTTTTCTCTGCCCCAATTGGAAATAGTATTTAGATCAGAATTTAAGAGTTGTATGGCTTCATTACGTTTGTCGTTGAGGGATTACTGGCTGGGACGTTCTGAAAAAGTAATGGAGTAGTGTAAGGTTGAGTCGTCTGCGTATGAATGGATGGGAATTAAGGTACAGTTAAGGAGATCATTTATAAAAATTAGAAAGAGAATAGGAGATAGGACAGAGCCCTGAGGAACACCGGAGTTTATAGGGTGAGGAAGTGAACAATGGCCGTCCACAACCGCGGCTATGGAATGGCCGGAAAGGAAATTAGAGACAAAGGCACAGATGGAGGGATAGAAACCGAAGGAGGGTAGTTTAGAAATTAAGATTTATGCCAGACTCTATCGAAGGCTTTCGATATGTCTAGTGCAATAGAAAAAGTCTCACCGAAGTCCCGAAAGGAGGATGACCAAGAGTTAGTAAGATATGAAAGAAGATCACCAGTAGAGCGACCCTTAAGGAAGCCATACTGGCGATCTGAGAGCAGATTATGAGAAGAGAAATGCTTCAGAAATTTGGAAGCAAGAATAGTTTCAAAAACTTTAGAAAGACAAGAAATGAGAGCAATTGGACGATAGTTGGAGGGTTGAGAGCGGTCACCCTTCTTTGGGACAGGTTGAATGTGAGCAAACTTCCAGCATGAAGGGAAGACGTTAGAGGATAGACAGAGACGAAAGAGTTTGCCTAGGCAGGGAGTCAGCACGGAAGCACAGTTTTTGAGAACAACAGGAGGAACACCGTCCGGACTATACGTCTTATTAGTGTTAAGCCCAGAGAGGGTAGAAAGTACATCTTTTGAAGAGATTAGGATATTAGGCATAAGTAAGAGAGAGGAGGGCGGAGAGGGAGGAATAGCACCGGAATCATCCAAGGTGGAGTTTCTAGCAAAAGTTTGAGCGAAGAGTTTAGCTTTGTCAGAGGAAGAAGTGATGGTTGTGCCATCAGTGGGAAAGGGGAGGGAAAGACGAGGAAGAGAAATTGTTGGAGAGGTTTTTGGCTAGATGCCAGAAAGCTTGGGAAGAGCTAGAGTTGGATAGTTCAGTGCAAGTATACAGTATATGCTTCATTAACAAGTTGAGAATATAAATTGCATAATAGCAAGACATTTTACAGACACACATAATAAAGGTTGATTCGCTGACAGTACCTTTGTTTTTTTTTCAAGAATAAAGCAAATTAAAGTGAGGAAATGTATGTACTGTATGTATATACTCTGGCACTTGCCCCAGTTTTCCTATTTTTTTTTTTTATGGGGGTGGCCGACTTGAGACATAGCCCGAACAGAGACATCACAACATATCAGGAAAACAAAACAAAACACAAAATCACACACATCTAGGTCATCCAGGAGAAATACCCAGAGACCCAGGCCTATTTGGGCTCCCCAGCAAATTATTCTGTAACAATTTTCTAGTTAATGTACCGGTACCTGTGTGAAGTTAGGTATCCCAGCAGAACTTGTGACTGGGGCCCGTTCCCCTGTGGTGGTGGTGGTGGTGGTAGTGGGGTCTTTACCCTGGTGATGGTGATGGTGGTGGTGGTGGTAGTGGTGGTGGTGGCTGGGCAGGGGGGTCAGCTCTGTACTGGACACCTTTGGAGGGGGCTGTTGTCATCATGCTCCACTAGAGTCGTCACCTGAAATTACAAACACTTTTAATAACACTTCATAAAAAAGTCAAAGGAAAAACTACAATCAATTCTAGTTAATCGTCTGACATGCTGTCTTGATAGCGTAATGGTACTGTACAACTCGGAGGGTAATTAAGCATTGGGAGTACTAGTGAGGATATGCATAAAAATAGCCTTAGATGGTATGGACATTGTGGAAAGGGTGAACGAGAATAATTGGGTTCAGAAAGTATCAATGTGGAGGGAGTTGCAAGGAGAGGTTGACCAAGAAAGATGTGGGATCAGGTACACGTCTCCCTCACTATCCGATGCCCCAATTTACGATATTATTATAGTTTTTTAGGCGTTTGGGTTTGGGTAGGGCCGAGAACGCATCCCCATTTACCCCATTAATTTGAGGGTTCGCTATACAATATTTCTATTTAAGATCAGATTTTCAGGAACGTAACCCAATCATAAATCGAGGGAGACCTGTACTACAAACTGATATCGCAGCCAAAGGACTGACTAAGAAGAATGCCCAAGACCGAGCTGCCTGGAACGCTGCTATAAGCTTAACAAAAAGTATCATGGAATATGTCAGAAATAGTAAGAAATAGAGAAATTTGAGTGCGTAGTGTGCAAAGGCGAGCTTGTGTTAAGTGATGATCCTGTGGCTGTGAATTTTGGAAATGAGTCTTTGGAGCTGGTGAACAAGTTTTGTTACCTAGGAGATACCATCTCTGCCGGTGGTGGGGCCGAGGCTGCCACTGTTGCTAGAATTAGGTGTGGCTGGGGGAAGTTCAGAAAATTGATGCCAATCCTGACCATGAAAAGAATGCCTCTCCCCCTGAAGGGAAAGGTGTATGCCTCATGTGTTAGAAGTGCAATGACGTATGCCTCAGAAACATGGGCGTTAAAGTAGAGGATGTCAACAGAATGGAACGTAATGAGATGAGAATGGTGAGATGGATGTGTGGGGCCAGGCTACAAGATAGAATAACAAATGTTGAGCTGAGGAGACGTTTAGGTATAAAGAGTATTAGCGAGGTGATGCGTACAAGTAGACTGGGATGGTATGGACATGTGGAGAGAATGGATGAACAAAATTGGGTGAAAAAATGCAGGTCTGTGATTGTGGAGGGAGCTGCACCAAGGAGTGGACCGAGGAAGACCTGGGATCGGACTATACGCGCCGATCTCAAATCCAAGGACTTGACAAGTGAAGCAGCCCTTAACAGGGTTGCCTGGAACGCCGCCATTAGGACAAGAGACTGAAACTGCACTTATGTGTGGAACACTCAGTCTTTAAAATGTTATGTATGTATGTATGTATGTGACTTTATTTTGCAAGTTTTACATTATAATTTAGTGCAATAGCTGGGCCGTCGAGCGTATGGTCACAAACATGTGATCTACTGCCTTAGAAAAATCAAGAAAAACAATTGGTTTGGCGTTGGACTTGTTGCGTGCTCTACAATGCAACCTGATGCATTCATAAAATACTCTACAGTACAGTACTTGAAAATAGGATTAATTGAAAAAAATTATATCAACGAACCAGCTAAAAAGGGGAAAATCAACATCTTGTGATGTTGGCAGTTGGATTCTTGGGCCACCCAGTGTGTGTTATTGGCAGACAACAGTCTGGCACAGGGTTGGCACCTCTGCCTGCAACTATATCCATGTGTCAGAGACGATCGTCTCTGACACACGAATATAGTTGCAGGCAGAGGTGCCAACCCTACCAAGCTGTACACACCAGATGATCAGCATAGGGGTGCAGATACTTCTTGGAGCGAGTGTACATATACTGTATATTACATACATACATACATACAAATTTAAATCATAATGTAAAACTTGCAAAATAAACAAACCAAAACAGGGACGACACAAGATAAAGGCAAAGGAACTTATCAAAATCGATATATGGAAATAACGCTTAATAAAATAATTTTGTAAAATAAAAGAACACAACCCCCCAGGATCCGGCCCCTCGCGACTTTTGTATTTTCGTGGGTGTTCTCGTACCGGGTAAACTATTGAATTATCGGGATTTTGCCACCCTTATAAATACGCCAAAAAATGGCCTAACCGAGGTTATAAATATAAATATCCAGCGGAAGTTGTCGTTGTTGTCTTGCATTTGGTGATAACTAGAAGTCTCTAGACCAAGTGCTTCAGTTTTGATGATGAAATTAATTAGGTCAGTATGCCGGACGAAAGCCTAGGATTCGGAGTTTATTCCCGATAATCGGCATTTACCGATACTCATATCTCGGCAAATAAATGGCCTAACCAAGTTTTTATACATACCAGAGGCAGATATGGGAGTTGCTTTGCGATGGGTGAAGACTAGAACACTCTAAATTGTGTAGTTATTTGTGAGGTGAGAAATAAGACAGAGTTAGGCGGTAATTCCGAGCTTCGTCCGAATGCCGCGGCGTTGCACTGCTGACCGCAACTACGGTCTGTTTATATTCGTTCAACAATTTATTAGTGATTATTGATTATGGATTAGGTGCGATTTTACTATAGAGCCGCACATTTGACAGGTACCACCAAGGATTTAATACAGATTTGTTTTCGGTTTCCACACATCCAACACCAAGCTACACCCTTTTCTGGTGTAAGACACACTAAAAAAAACAATGGGGACACTTTAATATTAACAATATTAGACAAAATATGTGATGCCAACAGTGATGTATGGGGCTGAGACATGGGCTCTGAAGAAAAAGGAGAAAAGAGGGCTGGATGTGATGGAGATGAGCTGCTTGAGGAGTATGTCTGGAGTTACTCGTAGAGACAGATTGAGGAATGAAGAGATACGTAGGAGAGTGGGGCAGCAGGAACATTTGTCAGCCAGAGTGAACAGAAGGGTGCTGAGCTGGTATGGTCATGTTGAACGAATGGTCAGGTTCAAGGGGAGATAGAAGGGCAGGAAGACCCCCATTGAGATGGAGAAACTGTGTAAGAAAAGCTTTGGATGATAAGAGGAATGACTATAGATCAGGCAGGGGAAGTGGTGGTGGACAGGAGTGAATGGAGAATGCTTGTGAATAGTTGAGTGAACACATGGTCATTTGGAGTAAGGGGTCGGGCGCAAGTTGGACTAGATAATAGTCCATCAGGCGCCTGGCCCGGGGAGACGATTAATATGAAGGGTGCGCCTGGAAGTGTGGTGGGAGGGCTTGTGGCTTTGGCTCCGCTGCATGTCTGCCTGCCGAGATCGGAACCTCTCCGGGTGGTCGGGGGCCGGGGGAGTGCTGGAGCGACCTTGGTGACCCTGGTCTCTGGGTCTTCTCCTGGGCGACCTGGATGTGTGTGAGTTTGTGCTTTTTATCTGTGTTTATTCGTTGTTTTTATGTTGTTTTTGTGTTTTCCCTGTTCTTGCTCTGTCTTGAGTCGGCTACCCCCAAAATGGGGATTGGGCCTGAGCATATAGATAGATAGATAGATAGATAGACAAAATATAAAGATAACTCGGTGGAAAAGTTGCATTAGCGGGAGTAACGTAGATCGTTTCTGGACATCGCGCTCGAGTTATAGTAGGCTATTCGCGCATCTAACTAATTTCCCAATACTGGCAGTTCAATTAAAATTTAGGCCCCGCAATACAGTATATGTGGGTTCTATATACAAAGGACAGTCGCATTACAGTTTTTACCCATTATCCAGCAATGTTAACGGTTAACGCCCACCACTAATGGGGAGGGATCAAATTATGGTTACTATGGGATACAGAATGGTCCCCCCCCCCTCAAAAAAAAAACAAAAAACAGGGAAAGTGGGGATTGGGCATGAGTAAACCCCCCCCCCCCACAAAAAAAGGGGAAAGTGGGGATTGGGCATGAGTATATAGATAGACATACTGGGTGGAAGGGAACTCTGCCCTGTGCCCTCCTCCCTCACCTCCATGACTTACCTTGAAGTTACCTTGAAGTTACCTTGAAGAGCTTTTGCCTCAAGGGAGTGTTAGTCCCTCGTTGATCCCCGAGGCAAGGCCACAGCGTCGCCGCAACCCTTCACTGTGTTGTATATACTCCAACTGGGACATGATGGAGTTGGAGGCTGCTGGGCGTGATGAGGTACCGGTATGTCCCGGAGCTCCTGCTTGGTTCGGGATGGTAGCCAGAAACTTGTCCAGTTCCCTCTTGAAGACTTCTGTTGTCACACCTGTAATGTTTATCATGTTTCTTAAATAAGTAACACCCCGTTCTCAACATTAATCATCAATTATAAACCCCAATGTACAGTCGTGCTAATAAGTGATATAACGGCACCAAGTATGTTTTGATCAATAATTGGTATCAGCAATATATAAGCTTCATTTCTTCATATCGAGTGAAATATTCAAACATGTTCCTACACTTACCCACCCTATTCAACATCTAACAGACATTAATACAGCACAGAGCAAGCCAAACGTAATGACAGCTGAGACATGACTTATTAGCGCCACCGTACTTGAATAAACTAATGAAAGCATATGGTTCTCCCAGGATTTCAACTCGGGACACCACACCCAGAACATAAGCACCTAAACCATTACACCACCAACACAGTTAAAAGGTTATTACCAGGGTGATAGTAGGATAATTATTCAGAATTGGCTCGGCTGCTTGCCGCCTTATTATAAATAATTTATTAAGGACAATGTAGGTCTATGGAATCCTTATACTATAGCCTAATGTACTTTGTATAATCCACTGTGGGAGAAAAATTTGATCACATTTATAAAACATGATATTACTGCAAAAAATAGTCCCATCACTGCCTCTGATGTCCTCACTGTTTAATAAAGTCTCCATTATGGTTTATAATCAATATTTACCCCCTGCTGGTAACATACATGATTGTCAATAAGTCATGGGAGGGTCAACCCCCCACATTGGAATTACAGTATAACTAAAACCATGAAAACACTCATTTATCAAAATCTGTGGGGAAAACGATAAATAAGAGTGCGAGCCTTTTTCCTATAATTACCAATAGTAGCACTAACACTCCCCACCTCCTATAAAAAGCGCTTACACAATACCAAAATAGTGACCCATCCTACTAAATGTACGGTAAATTTGTGGGTGCGTTTTGAAGTTTTATTAGTTTTTAACAAGATTAGGGACTAGGGCTTCCCAAATAAGGCAAGGTTAATATATATAAAAAAAACAAAAAAAAACAAAAAAAAAAAAAAAAAAAACACACACACACAGGAAAATTACGAACCGCGTCGAAACTTCCTGTACCGGTATTCAACAAATCTCACACGGTAGCGTCGTCGTCGGACGTCTGGGATATATTTTTATAATACAGTACAGTACTGTAGTTTTAAAATAAATCTTGTTAGTCCTAAAAACAAATAAAACTTCAAAACGCACGGGTAGGATGCACAGTAGTATCCGGGTGTACGGTCGTGACGGTTGTCATGTTTACATGGGTCGATCGCTCGCGGTTAACATCCCGTCTATTTTGACGGCTATTTTTTCTGTTTTTTGCCCCCTGCTGGCAATATATATGATGATGATAATAAGTCATGGGGGGGTAAGGGGGGCCCTCAACATATTAGTGTATCCCACGTGGCAGTCAAAATAGATGGAAACATGAACGGAAGCATCCGCGTAGTGTAAACAAGGTGGGCGGTAAGCCCGAATACTACATGCTTGCCAAACGCACCCACAAATTTACCGTACTTTAACCCTCCTGGCCCGGGCAGGCTCTCAAAATGACAGTGTGGGCTACCCGGGCGATCTGGCCGAAAAAGTCTAGGCCTAGGCTACCGTATTTTTGTTTAGTTTAACTGCTAGAAATTTCCCACGCATCTATAAATGTAGTGCGGTTTCCAATCTGTAGACTGGCATTGAGTAGAGCTCTCTAGGTCAACTGGTTCAGTTGTGATGACGATTTCAGTGGAGAGCACTTGCAGGCGATGTTAGCAATATGACGATCTTTTCACTACTGAAACAACGATATACAGACATACAATAACAAACGAGTCTTCTCTTTCTTGTTTTCGGAGGTGCGGTGACGTAACGATCGGCTTTGTTTACATGCGTCGGACGCACGGCGTTCAGACCAAGCTGAATAGGCTTTCAAGCTTACAGATTTTAAAATGACACCCGGGCTCCTGCCCTTAATTCGTGGTGTCATTTTAAAATGACAACCGGGCCAGGAGGGTTAAGTAGGATGGGTCAATATGGCGCCGCCACGGCAGCAACTTTCGCAAGTGACGCTCGAAATCTGGATATCGGATTCACTCCAATTTCGCCTCAAAGCATCAAACACCTTGACAATAACAGATTCCTGCAGTTCAGTTCACTATTTCTTGCGTTTTCTAGTTTGATGTAGAGTCTTTCATTATTTTTGCTCTCTTTTTCGGGTTTCGACTGTGATTTTTGCGCCAAGATCGAATATTTTAGCACGATCGTGGAATTTTGAAATATTTGGGGTATGGCGTAATGTTTAATTTCGCCAACTTAGACGGCGCCAAATTCAGTGCTCCACTGCAAGTGAAATATGAAACCCTTTAAAAACTGTACCTCTAGGCCCCTACTATACTGGCAACATATATGATTTCTATGCATCATGGGGGGGTTAAGGGGGACAGAGCCCCATTCACCCAATCATGGATCCCACGGCAATCCTGATTAGCCGTACCATACCTGTTTTCCAAAAATCTCCCTAAAGATAATTAAATTTTTACAGTAGGCCTAGGCCTAATTTTGTCCAAAATTCTACCCATAAAAAGTTCATTTTATACACCAAACAAGTTTTAAATACATCCTCCCCATAGAGGATAAATATGTATTTTTTACAGTATTTTTGAAATTCTCCCTATAGGCCTAAATGGTCATTTTTGAACAATGCTTTTTCATACTCTCCCTATAGGCTAGAGGGCAGTTTCCTAATTTTATTATGCTTTTCATCGTAAATTCTTTACTTTAACTTCACATTTTCCTTGATCTTCATAGCCCTCCCATTTTTAGATTGTTGGATAGCCTAGGCCTAGCCTAATTTCCACCTGATCAATTTTTACAGTAATTTTGGTTTAATGTTATTTTAATACCACAAATTTTGTTGATATATTTGAAGATAAATATTGAATCTATATGCTCTAAAGATCATAAGAAAATTTGTTTTAACCCTCGGCAAAACCTAATAAAAAAGTATGGTACTAAAATGTCTTTTTCGTAACAAGGTTGTCAATACGGTACTTACAGTCATCGATAGCTCTAAAGATCATATGAAAATGTGTTAAACCCTCGGAAAAACCTAATTTAAAAGTACCGGTATCTTGTTCTCCAAGGTCTTTAGCAACGTCTAAAATAGGGGCATAGTTTCTCACATTGGTTGTTTCAAGTAATGTTTTCCAGGATTCATAGTCTTGAGGAATAAATAAATGGTCATCATCTTCCTTTGATGTTTTCTGATGTATGATACAATGTTTCTTGATAGGTTCTTCATGTTTTTGGCTCTCCATTCTGAAGTAAGGTGAACCAGCTACTCTAGACTGATGTTTATCTTCAATACTCTCATCTCTATTGAACAGGATTATCCCACTACCATAGTACTTAAAACAAATAAAATAGGTAATCAGTATTGCTTGTTAGAAAAGCATCTGTTGCAAAGGTGACATATATGTAGGGCATGCATACATTATCCTAAGCTTCATACATAATTTTTTTTTTTTTTTTTTTTTTTTTTTTTTTTTTTTTTTTTAAAAGAGACAATGAACGGAGGAAGGAAAAACACAGATAAAACAAAAAGGTCCATGTGCCTAAAGGCATCCTCCATTCATAAAATGTTTGTAACAACTGGATTTAAACTGTTGTAGATTGTAAGTTTGTGGAAAGCAACTCGAGGGAAGTGAATTCCAAAGAGTAGTAGTTCTGGGGATAAATGAATTTTGATAAGCAGAAGTTCTGCATTGTGGAGGAGAGAGTGTAAATTCATGGGCGCTCTCAGCTGCCCTAGTTCTACGGGGAAAGATGTGGAGAGGCGGCACAATTGAAGCAAGTTCTTCGGAACAATTGCTGTGAAAATATCTGTAGAATAATGCAAGGGATGCAACGTTTCTTCATATGGATAATGTAGGAAGGTCCTGTGTGATTGCAGGGTTATTGATTAATCTAATAGCTTTATTTTGAATTTTGGCCAACTGCCTCAATGCAACCACTCCACTTCCACTCCACAGAGGTGAACAGTAATCCATCTGAGAACGCACATGACTTTTATATATTACGGCCAACTGCTCGTCAGTGAAGAATTCTCGAACTCTGTACAGGAGTCCCAGTTTTTTAGAGGCATTCTTAGCAATGCTTCTAACATAATGTGTCCAGCTCAAGTTAGTAGTTAATGTTACACCGAGAATGTCAATACTAGGGGAAGTGGGAATATTTACATCATTAAAAAATATATGGGAGTCAGTGAGATTCTGTCGGTTAGAAAATTGAATGTACTGTACAGTACAGTACTTGGTTTTCTGTGCATTAAAGGAAACTAGATTCTTTTGTCCCCATTGTATGGTTTATTGAAGTCTGTTGTAAATCTTCTTTAAATGTATGTATGAAGAAGTCCTTGCATGACAGTGTGGTAATCCCGACACTGACTTACGGAAGCGAAGCATGGACGTTGGTTGAGAGACTCAGACCACGAGTGAGAGCAGTGGAAATGAATTACTTAAGGAGTGCGTGCGGAGTTACATGGAGGGATAGACAGACTAAGAGGAAGTAAGAAGGAGGTGTGGTGTGGAGGTAGATGTGCTGGAAAGTGTGAAAAGGAACAACTTGAGATGGTTCGGCCATATGGAACGTATGGAAAGCGAGAGAATGACTAAGAGGGTGGAGGGACAGAGAGGGAGAGGTAGACCGAATATGAGGTGGAAGGATGGAGTGAGGAAGTACATGAACGAGGGCGGTGCTGGTTGGGGGGAGGGCCATTGACTGACTGGGGACAGAGGTGCATGGGGGCGGTTCGTTCGTGGCCACCCCTTCGGGGATCACGGCGTCAGGCAATAGATAGATAGATAGATAGATGTAAACAAAGTAAGAATTTCTTACATATTGTACAGACGAATATTTTGTGTTAAATCTTCATGACCACTTTGTGTATATTCTGCAATGCAGAGTCACTGAATTGTCACTGCCAGTAGTGGATGATATGTAAAATAGAAGCTAATGTTAATAACTTTTCTGAATAGCATATTGGCTGAGCTATATTCCCACTAAGATTGAAAGAGAAAAGGTCAATAATATGAGAGAACCATCAGTTTGAATTAGAATGTCTTATTCGGCACTATGCATAGTTGTGAAAAATGTATTTTGGCATAAGGTTAGTAATCAAGCAATACCACATATAAAGCTACCACTGCTGCAATGCTATCACATATTTTCCAACACTAGGGGTGTATACCTTGTTGAAAATCACTGAGAATTATTCCCCTCAGATGGTACCGGTGGCCCAAATTTGGGGTCCTGGCTCACGGACTACGATGCACAATCTTGGAAGTGTTTTTCACTCTCCCGCGGTGGTTTCTAGTAATTTGACATTTGCTACATACCGGTAATTTTTCAGAGCAGCGGGGGGCAAGAATTTAGAGTTTGGGCGTACGCGGAGTGGCGTCGGCCGCTTGCCATCATGTTCCCGTCTAATTTGACTGCAGTTGGATACAATAATATGAGGGGGGGGCCATATCATATTGTCATCAGTCATCATCATATGCCAGCAGGGGGCAAATAACCGAAACAAAAATTGCTGTCAAAATAGACGCGAACTTAACCGTGGCAATCAACCTATGTAAACATGACGACCGTACGCCCGGACACTACATCTATCCCCAGCGGGGGTCCGCCCCCAGGTTTGGTCAGGTTTTTAGGTTAGGGTAATGACAATATTGTCGTCGGAGGTCCGGAGAAGGCTGGCAAGTCGCATGACTTTACATCCGCGACTATCTTCGCTTGGCGGCATTCACGCTCCTGCAGTGTTTTTCTTAGTAATTTGACGTCTTCTACGTCATTTTTAAGAGCAGCAGGGGTCTGGGGACGGCAGCCCCAATTTAGGTCAGGTCGTTAGGTTAGGGTACTAGCAATATAATAGATAATGTCGGAGGCAGCGGGTGAGTCACGTGAGTGTTTGTTTACGTCCACCGCTAGGCGGGCGTCACGCACATTGGAGAAGCCGTTCTTGTAAACAATTACCGTTAAAATAGACGGGAATGTGATCACGAGCATACAAGTAATGTAAATATAGTCGGCGATACGTCTATGCCCGAATACTGTACTACATCCTTACCCCTTTTTTTCGGTTGCCAATTAGTCCTAGGTCTAGCCCAGGGCAACCTGATACGGGACCCATCAATTTTCATAATAGTGATAGGTTTGTCATAACACATACAGTACTTTATTGGGGTTGGATGTAGTTTTCGGGCGTACGGTCGTCATGTTTACATAGGGCGATCGCCGCTGTAACTTTGCATCAATTTTTTCGGTTATTTGCCCACTGCTGTCAATATATATGATGATGACAATATGTCATTGGGGGGGGGGGGGGGGGCAAAGCTCCCCCCCCTCAACATATGACTGTATCCAATGGCATTACAAATAGACAGGAACATGATAGAAAACGTCCGATGTCACCGCCACCGCCACCGCCGCCGTCATGTTTACATTTGATGATCGCCATAGTTAAGTTCACGTCTATTTTGACGTCTATTTTTTTCTCGGTTATTTGTCCCCTTCTGGCAATATATATGATGATGACAATATGTGAATGCCCCCTCAACATATTATTGTATCGAAAGGCAGTCAAAATAGATGGGAACATGATGGCAAGCGTCCACTACCGCTCCGCATAGTGAAAACAATGGTGGCGGTACGCCCGCACTTAACATTCTTGCCCTTTATTGCTACAATACAGTATATATAATATATATATGTCATAATGTCATTACCGTCTTGAATGCATTAGGCTAGCGGCCCTAGCCTGTATGGGCGCTATATAAAAACACTTAAAAAAAGTAAAGCTCTCTCTATAATTCTCCCTATAGACGGTGGTGACGCCGGCCCAATATTGTAGGATAAATTTCTAATTAGGCTCTCTACTCTCAAAGTAGCTGCTGGTTTTAATAAACATCATAATCTTGACAGGTGTGACAACAAAGGTCTTCATGAGGGAACTGGACAAATTTCTGGCTACCATCCCGGACCAACCAGGAGTTCCGGCATACACCATCACGCCCAGCAGCCTCCAACTCCATCGTGTCCCAGTTGGACTGTTGGAGTACTGTACCTACAACACTGTGAAGGTTGGCGGCGATGCTGTGGCCTTCCCTCAGGGATCAACGAGGGACCAACACTCCCTTGAGGCAGAAGCGTTTCAAGGTAACTTCAAAGTAAGTCATGGGGGTGAGGCGGGCACGGGGCAGAGCTCCCTTCCACCCATCCTGTATCCCATGGTAACCATAAATAGATCCCTTCCCATTAGTGGTGGGCGTTAACCGTTGAGATTGCTGGATAATGGGTAAAATCTATAATGCGACGGTCTTAGGCCTACGAAAGAAAAATTTAACATATAATTATAACTTATAAAACTCATAAAAGAGTAGGTTACATACGTAAATATATAAGTTTAAAGATCGTTTTGGCGTATTGTCCACAGAGAATGTGGTTACACTCTCACGTCTCATGTTATGGTCTTTGAAAGGGGTGCAGCCACAGAGTGTGAGGTGAGGTTGCACGGCCAGGCTACGGAGAATCTCGGCTCACTTAAGTACCGGTACTGTATTTCGGCAGTGTGTTGAGTAAGGATGGTCCGATGGGAGTACCGGGTATGGATGAAGAAGTGCGGGAGAGGGTGCAACAGGGGAAGAGGGTTGTAGGAATACTGAAAGCAGTAGGCCTAACAATAAATAGGGTGGTCAGCATGAAAGTAAAGAAGTCCTATCATGACGGTGTGGTAATCCTGACATTCACTTATGGGAGCGAAGCATGGACATTGGTGGAGAGACGCAAACCAAGAGCGAGAGGGGTGGAAATTAGTTACTTGAGAAGTGCGGGCAGAGTTACAAGGAGAGATAGACAGATGAATTTGGAAGTACGAGAGCGGTGTGGTATGGATGTAGGCTAAATGTGCTGGAAAGTGTGTAAAGGAACGCCTTGAGATGGTTCGGTTATGTGGAACGTATGGGAAGTGAGAGAATGACTAAGAAAGAATGTGTACAAGAGTGAGGTGGAAGAATGGAGTTTATGCGGTAAGGATTTAGTATTCTGGTGTACCGCCCGCCTTGTTTACACAACCCACAACGAGGGGCAACGCGCTCCTCGGTGCTGCTAGGAGAGTGGCGAACGCAACCTTAGGTGACTACTCAGCACGCTCGTGATCATTTTCCCGTCTATTTTGACTGCCGTGGGATACAATAATAAGTTGAAGGGGGGGGGGGGGCTAAGGCTAAAACAGATTTTGAGCCATAGCTAGATTTTACCCAACTCTCTCACCCAAGGCAAAGAGTGAACTAGATTTTACCCAACTCTCTCACCCAAGGCAAAGAGTGAACTATCTTTCCCCAGTCTTTCTCCTACTCCGCAACTCTCGCCCCAATCTGTCTTTCTCTCATTCTATGACTTGAAACTCTGGAACTCTCTCCCCAATCTGTCTTTCCCTCATCCTATGACTTAAACTTTTTTCAAGCTTAGTGTGTCCAGTCATTTGAATTGTAATTTCTCTCCCCAATCTGTCTTTCCCTCATCCTATGACTTAAGTTTGTTTCAAGCTCAGTGTGTCCAGTCATTTAAATTGTAATTCACCTTAAATTTGGCTCTCTCACTTTTTTTTTATTTTAGGGGGACACTTGTCACAGGCAGCTTTGCCTTTTATCTTCTTCATAATGTAAACATAGTAAAATCTTTATTCTTTAGACTTGGGCCTTCCAGTTTATGCCTTAAAAACGGTAAGGGTTTAATTGTAGGGCGATTCACCTCGCACATGGTTAAGTTTCCTTCTAATTTTTCCTAAACTAAAGACGTAAATCGTCTGAATATCTGTAACCTAAACTAACCTAGAATGATTTATGGGGGCTGCAGCAACCACAAACCACAGAAATTGAATAGTCCATTAGTGGGGGTGTTGATGCGGCAGCCCCCACAAATATATATATATATATATATTTTTTTTTTTTTTTGTACATTAGTGTAACCAGGCCACAGAGTCACAACAAGAGACTCTCATAGGGCTGGCCTTAGCTAACACTAAGGATTTAGCAAGTTTTGGTATGAATCAGGGTTATATGGTGTAAGTGGGAGGGAGAATAATGAAATGTCATGAATGAGTGAGCTATATGTTAGAAAACAAACTATAGGATAGATGTAGAAGGTCGGTGAGTTCATCAAAATGTCAGAGTAAGATTATGTACCAAAGCAGAGGTGACGTGAGATTGAATAACGCGGGCATTCAACACGTAAATGGCGAACAGTGATGGGGACACGACAAGGCCGACAGTCTGGGCGCGGTTCATGCGGCGACTACATCAAGTATCCATGAGTCAATCTAGTATGGCCAATACGTAATCGAGTGAGTAGTACTTCCAGAAAACGGTAGGGTTGCAAGGAAGACTGCCACAGAGAAGGGGAGGGCTTAATCGATCGTAACTTGTTAACAAATAATACTAGGTTAGGTTAAGGTTATTTAGATGATTTCGGGAAAACAAATCGGTTGAGTTAGACGCTAACTTAACTGTGTGTGAAGTACTGTACTACGCTCGATAACACGACCCTTACCTTAAAAACTAGTCCAGATTATAGAAAGTGACATTAGGAATTCATAGAATACTGTACTGTACTGAAATTCAGAACGGAAACAAATATTTTAAAAGATACAGTCAAATTGTTTTAATCCGGAAGGCAGGGGACCGCGGGACTTCCGGATTAGCAGATTTTCCGAGGTATCAGATTTATACATAAAAATGGCCGTAAAACACATACAAATTAATAATTAATTAGAATAGAGGCAGTGAGGTGAAGTTCCGGTGGTGTAGAGGTGTAAATCCAAGAGGTGTAAATCCAAAACACTCGATTAATTGACTTAAGATAGACATGAATCTTATTTTATAATCTTATTTTTGGGGAAAATAGTATATTTTGGGGGGAAAATAGTATATTTTGGGGGGAAAATATTAAATTTTTGGGGGGAAAATATTGTATTTTTTGGGGGAAAATATTGTATTTTTGGGGGGAAAATATTATATTTTTGGGGGGAAAATATTATATTTTTGGGGGGAAAATATTATATTTTTGGGGGGAAAATAGTATATTTTGGGGGGAAAATAGTATATTTTTTGGGGGGAAACCTTCCGAGGTATCGGGCATTCCGAGGTTTCAGCCTCCGGATTAGCGGAATTTGACTGTATATCATATATTCTCGTGGACTTGTTTACCCTCTCAACTCCCATTTCTTATACGACGCGCAGTCTCGAAAGTGTTTTTCATTCTCCTGCAGTACTGTTTAGTAATTTGACGTTTTATATACCGGTATAATTTTTAAGAGCAGCAGGGGTCTGGGAGGGCGGCAGCCGGGCAGCCCCCACTCCCAGTGTAGGTAAGGTACTGTAGGATGGTTGTAGTATAACTGGGCTGAATGGGAGTGGTAATAGTAGCAGTAACACTCCCTTTCTACTCAAAGTAAAAAAACGCTTAAATTATACAGAAAGAGTGGTAAATTTGTCTTGTAGGTCAGGGTCTGATTTTTACGGTAAATTCTCTACAGTATTGTATTTCTCTTTTGTTTAATGCTTTCTTAGAGTTTTTTACTATGTGAAATTTGCTGGAAATACATACCCGGTACCGATATCCCAAGAATTTATTATCACCGAAAATGCCGAAGTATTTTCACCATGAAGAGAGACTTACTCTGAAAAGGAAAGCCAAGGAAAACAATATTGATGAAGCTGGTGAGAATACCTCTGCATCAAAAAGACCAAATAAAAAGTCTTCCTCAGAAGCAAGGGTGTATGAAAAAATCTGAATTTTGTGTAATAAAGTAAAGTTTCTTAACCCTCCTGGCCCGGGCAGGCTCTCCAAAGGACGGAGCTCGTATCCGGGCGATCTGGCCGAATATCAATAAAAGTAAACTAAGGCTAATCTCGCTTAATATATTACCTACATTAATCAAACATATATAGAAATGGGCGCCTTACCTTGCTGCGTAGAATGGCGTTGAGTAGAGCTCTCTAGCTCAACTGGTTCCGGAGTGATGGTGATGGAAGTGGAGGTAACTTTTGCCGCGTATTTACCTCGGCGCGTCCGAACACTCAACCGCGGCCCCGGCTACGACGCCCAGTTGCACTCGTCGCTCCACCCGCAATTATGCCGGAAGCGATTTGATAGTTTTTTATTGGTTATTCTGTCATTTATTATAGTTATTATGTTATTTTCACTCAATAAAGTTATTTACATGAACTGATTTGTGTCTCTGTCACTTATTACTTCGTTTTATTATTATTATTATGATTATAGTGTCACTTTCACTGGACTTTGATAATTGGTAGTGTCATTTCCCCTTTTATGTATTGTTAGGTAAGCTAATAATATATATAGTGTCACTGTTACTTGTTCATATTGTTATGAAGGCACTTATTATTACTTGTGTGTGTCTCTTTTACTTATACTTAGTTTTATTATTATTATACTGTCACTTTGACTGGCCTAGGCTTATTGAGTGTCATTTTCACTTATTTATTGTTAGAAATATATATTTTAGTGTCGCTTTCACTTGTTCATATTGTTATTGAAGGCACTTATTATTACTTATGTGTCCTTTTCACTTATACTTAGTTATATTATTATTCTTAGCCTACATTTGATTGTCACTTCCACTTCAAAAGTTTGTTAGAGTGTGGAAGTCGTTGAAGCAGGTGCCAGCACACAGTCCAACTTGACACTCGAGGCATTCCCAAGTGGTTTTTGTTGGTTTGCGGGGTCTGCGAGTTGTGTGGCTGCACACATGGCACCTCTTCTGACTCCTAACGTTACTACCTGGTGCTTTGAAAGGAAGGGCGTTGAGCTGGTGCTTCCTGAAAAATTCAGCACACCCTGTTCTGTCCAGCTGGCCTGGTCCTTGTAGTGGCCTCCCTGGTGTAGCCGCATGTTTAGTCAGGAGCTCAAGTAGCACCTGCTTGTGGAACTTCCGCAGGGACTTGTACTTCTTGGCTCCTGGAGTCCTCAGACGGTAGATGTTGTAGGCATTGAGGACCGACATATCTACCGTATGCAGGATAAACTTCTTGTACCACCTGCAAGATGTTCGCAGGCAGTCGATGAAGCCCATCTGCATGTCGGACTTGTCAACGAGGCGCATGTTGAGGTTGTAATCCAGGACAGCAGCTGGTTTCTGGACGGGGTTCTTGGTTCTTCGGTCCACCTTCCCTGTGGCGACCATCTCGGCCTTGTGGCATGTGCTGAGGAGGTTGACCTTGCGCTGGTCATGCCAGTGGATGGAGAGGATGGGGCCACTCTTCTTGTGGAAGATGTCCGCCTTCTTCATCTTGGTTGGGTAGCCTGGCATGCCCTTCCTCTTGCCCTTGACTGTGCCGACAGTTCCGGTCTTGCGGTCATGGAGGTACTTGGTCAGGAGAGGCGACGTGTAATAATTATCTGTGTAGAGGATGTGGTTTTTATTGAAGTGCCTCTCCATCATCTTCTTCACTACAGCGCCACCAAAACCAATGAGGGGGTCAGTCTCAATTTCTCCAGCCTTGCCACTGTAGACTATAAAGTCCAGCACATACCCCGTCAAACAGTCGCAGAGGACGAAGAGCTTGATGCCAAAGCGGTGTCTCTTGGACGGGATATACTGTCGGAAGTGCAGCCTACCACGGAACAGGACCAGAGACTCGTCGAGGCACATCTTCTGGAAAGGAATCAGGTATGTGGTGAACCGATGACGTATCATGTTATACAGCTTCCTGATCTTCCATAATGAGTCGGGAAGGTGGACTGCCATGTTGTTTGTCAGGTGGAGATAGGAGAGGATGTCGAAGTACCTGTCCCTGGACATGTATTTGCCAAATGCTGGAGTCGTTATGATGTCGCCAGTGATCCAGTAGTCGGCCAGAACGTGCTTCCTATATGTGTCATCAGCATTGTGAGTGCCAAGAACACATATAGTTCTGCCACAGTGACAGCTCTCCATGCCACCATCTTGGCACTGGTCTTCCTCCCAAGAAAGTTGGCACAGATAGCATGGTGGTGATTTGTCTCTTTGACGAGGTATTCCATGACTTCATTGTCATTGAAGCCACAGAAAAGTTCACTGGGGGTAGCATCTGGGCCACAGGGATATGCTGGTGACACCCCGGAACCCATCTGTACCTCGTCAAAGGCAGGACAATCTGGCTCAAAATCAGCCCCATCTGTCCACACAAACAGGTCGGATGCTGATGCTCGAGGACGTGCAGGTGCAGCAGGCACACGCCCTGGACGCCCTGGCACATGCCCTTGGCCACGCGGATGCCCTGCACGCCCACACCCACGCCCACGCCCAGGGGCAGCGGCGTCGGCAGATTGACCACGTCCACGACCTCGCCCTCTCGCTCGTCTTGTCGGGACTTCCTCTTCCTGTTCCTGTTCCTCTTTCTCTTCCTCCTCAGGCGACGTCAGGTCATCTGGGGCAATGTTGGGGTAGTCAGCATCCTCTTCAGGAGACAATTCTGGTGAAGAAGTGACCGGGCGTCGGCGGTGTGGGGCGCGGGAGGCTGCGGGAGCTTCAACAATGGGAGCCTCGGGCTCGGGAGTTGGGCTCCTTTTGCGGCGAGCCGAGGGCTTCTCCGCAGCAAATAATGCTCTGCGGTGTGTTGAGGGCTGTGGCACATCACCAATACCACTTGAAGAGGCCCTTTGGTCATCCTGAAGGAGAAATGAAGCCGAGGGCTGTGGGTGACCCACGCGGCGTCCCGGGTCAAGGCGTCGGGACAATGGAATGCGGGTGGTTGCTAGGCCAGGGTCGGCGTCATTATCACTGTCTTCAGCTTCCCTATGCTTTTCTGCGGCTGCCCTGCGTGCTTTTTTAGCTGCACTTTTCACCAACGATTGTTTGTAGAAATATTTGCCCACTTTCAAGGGCGTACAGGCAGGCAAAGGGGAAGGTCCTGGGCTAGGGCTAGGGCTAGGCCTAGGCTGACCTAGCAAAGATGGCGAGGGGGTAGGCCTAGGTTCTAGCACACTTGGAAGCTCAATGGCACCTTCCTGAAACACTTCCACATCAGGATCATCACTACTGTCTCCCCCCTCAAATAAATCGACATTATCATCATCTCCAAAGCCCACGAAATCGTCATCTTCACTTGCACTTATGAATTGTACCTTGTCCACCAAGCTTTCGCCACTGCTCTCTTCACTATCAAAAAGTTGTCGCTGTATAGCACTATCACTCAACAAACGCTTAACTTTCTTTCGTTAAGCTTTCTTCTCGGTTGCAACAGGCGTTGAAGTTGCGAGCGGGGTAGCACTGGGGCCCGCGGGAGGTTGCAGCGAATCGGACACGTCGGAATGTTTTTTTTCAGTATTACTCGCTATGGCGGCCACGTACGAACTGATAACACTAGTAGTTGAGGCTTGGTGGCGCTGCGGTCGCTCCTACAATGCAAAATTTGGCCGCGCGAATTTTGAAGCACGCTTTCAAGCACAAGGATTTTAAAATGACACCCGGGTACCGGCCCTTTTTTTTTGGTGTCCTTAGAAAATGACACCCGGGCTGGAAGGGTTAAAGGCTCCAAGTCACGTGAAAAACGTACTCAAGCTATATAACTGAGAGCTGACCATACATTACGACAATGTGCAACCCAAAAGGGAAATTAAAATATTCTAGCAGTTCAAGCAGAGACATAGTAGCTGCTGAAGCTGACTATCATGTGGCATGCTATAAGGATTATACCAGAATCACAAAAAAGCACCCGAGCCCAAAGAAAGTGCTGAAACAGATGATGATGATGAAATGTATATTATAATTAAATAGAAGCCTGTAAAGAGCTGTTCATGTACATCAGGTCCTATATAATACCCAACAAGATTATCACAAAAGTCACCTCTTTGGTCATGAAACTTGAATCGTTCGTGCTATCTGGTGGAGTTACAGTCATGCGAGATTCAACACTGAAGCACATATGTAGAACACTGGAATTTGAGTTGGGCCATTCAAGTAGATATATTTTCAGATGACAAAGGAAAATTGTTGTTAGTTCCTGAAACTATCATTATGAGATGTCATCTTGGAAAATCAAACTTTACAGAGGGAACTTAAAGTTTGGAGGGACAAGTCAACCAATGTCAACAAGATCATAGATAAGACTTCATCACACCTCAGATCAATCATTAAGCAAGAGATGACTGCGACTCCATGGCCATTCCATTCATCTGATGTTAAAGATAGTGCTCATATCTCCATACCAGATGAACCAGAGCAGCTTCTTGTTGGACTTCTCACTGGAAATCCTGACACCAAGACTCAAACACAAAGGGTCACTATAGTTAATTTAGTCAGGACATAATACTGTATATGCTGCGACATGTGGTCAAGATAAACCACCAAAGCAGCTTCTACTTCCTTATGCAGTAAAAACACTGACAGGTAACACTGAGCTCATCCACAAACTGAACAAGCTTGGACATGGGGTGTATTATTCCCAACTTGAAGAGAATGAAACTGCTCTGTGTCTTCAAAAGCTAGCAACAGTCTCTGAACAGAGAGTTATACTTGCTGCCTCCATGAAGCCTCATGTACTCACCAATCTTGCATGGGACAATATTGACACACTTGAGGAAACTCTCGCTGGAAAAGGTACAGCACATAGAGTCAATGGTATAATAGTACAAGCCAATGTATGTGGACCCCATCTGCCAAGAGCTCAGTTCCCACACATTAAGAAACTGAAGCAGAGATCAGTTAGCATTGAGGATCAAGAACTATAAGTGTATGTAGCAGCTGAACATGTGGGCCCACAACCTCTTCCAACCAGGGAACACTGTGCACAAGGGGAGGTGTGGTGGAGTGGTCTTGCCACTGGCCTGGTAATCCAAAGGTCCCGGGTTCAAATCCCAATGTATCAATGGGAAGATATTATTGGGATGGAATTTGTGCTGTACCTAGTATCAGTGCATTACCACAAGCCCACCGAAATGTCAATAAAATACCCTCATTGTTCCCTGATTAAATAGCACTGTATGAATATTCCCATATTCAAAATATGCTATAGGGGTGCAATGCCTGGTGAGTTATCTGCTCAACAGGTGGCGTTGTGTGTGTGTAGGTGTGAGAGTCCGAGTGTAGGGGGTGAGACTGTGAAGCACGGGAACGAGGTGGCTTCAGAGATGGGGTCGTTTCGGGCCAGGAGTGAGCACCGTGCCTAATGTGAAGGCAAGATGGCAGGTGCTCGTTGTACTCTGCGTGCTTCGCATGTCTCACTCCCTAGACTGGAACAAGACCTCACGGGCTTCACTGTTCATTGTAAAGCGGTGAATGTTAAGGCTCTCAGCCTATGCCCGAGAGGAAGTAAGTTGGAATATAGAGAGAAAAAAAAAAAACAAAAAAAACAAAAAAACATGAAACCAAAAAAGCTGCTCTCCTTGCCTGCAAAAAGATGGTATGAACTTGGTCCAAAGAGTGAAAGATGATCAAATTATATTCAGTGATATTGCCACAACAATTCTGGGTATGGCTCTGAGGGAAGGAAGTCAAAGTAGCAGAATATATGTTGTGTTTTACATGTACAAGGTAAACTCTATCAAGAATAGTGAAAGATCTCTATTGGGTGAAGAGCTTGGCCATGAATTGCATATCACAGGCACACAGATGGTGAGGCAGTGTAGGAGCTACTTGACCAAAATCAGCAACAAAACTAGTCTTATTAACTTCTTAATCAATGAATAGAGGAAGGCAGAGTACAGAGCAAAGCTGTGGGAGAAGACTCTGTGTGCAACTATGAATTACATATGTTACAGAATCACATCTCAAGGGAGTGAGGAGGTATCAGATCTTCAGTGTCAACAAGAGGAAGCAGATGGTCACCTACTTCTCCATGCTGCCCATGCTACAAAAAAAGGTTACAGATCTATAGTTATCTGCTCAGAAGACACAAATATCTTTATCATGTGTTTAGCTTTCTGTGACAAGATTGAGGCCCCATTGTTCCTGAAATGTGGCACTAGAACCCGTACAAGACTTGTAAACATCAGGAAGGTTGCTGCCACTATAGGTATAGAGGTTTGTAGGGCTCTCATTGTATTGTACGCATATACAGGATGTGACACTAAGTGCTTTTACAGGCAAAGGTGGAAATTCCCGGCGCGACCGAAGCCGCACCGCAACCCTGCTCACAAGCTGGACAGGAGAACACGAATACATCCCTCAACTCACCATAAACAACACACCCCTAACACATACACACACACCCAAAATCCTAGGAGTAACATATGATGCTCATATGACATTCAAACAGCACACCACAAACATTAAAAAGAAACTGACACCCAGACTTAACGCCCTCAGGTCACTTGCTCACACAAAATTTGGACACAACAAAGAAACTACCACCACAGTATATAAACAATACATAAGATCAGTGATGGAATATGCAAGCCCAGCCTGGGCTTCTAACCTAGCTGAAACACATCATAAGACCTTACAGACTATTCAAAACAAAGCCCTGAAGATCATTACAGGCTGCACAGCTACTGCACCCACAGATCACCTACATCAAGAAACCAAAATCCTCAAAGTCAAAGACCATCTGGACATGAGAGGCACTCAATTCCTGGCTGCAGCCTCCACGAATCAAGACCACCCACTAAACTACAAGGCAACACACCCACAGACACCAAGAAATATCAAAACAACACCCAGCACACGGTATCACACACAATTATTATCCTCTCTCCCTGCCTGCCCACCCCGAACCAACTTCCAGAAGCACATCCATACTCATATTTCTCGCCAATCCATCCACTCACTCACAGACAACATGCAGCTGCATGCACGACCTCCCGAAATCCATCCTTCCGAATCCTCCCTCCCTCGCGAGGACAGAGTCCACCTGGCCAGGCTGAGATGCGGACACCATCCAGCTCTCCTGAGCTATCAGAAGAGACTGGATGACTCCGTTGTCGACGCCTGCCCGGGATGTAACATAGCACCCCATACCATTAAACACATCATAGAAGACTGCATTTCACACAACCACTTACGCCAACAACACAATCTACACTCAATGAGAGCCCTGTGGGAAAGCCCAATCGTGGCCATGGCCTTCCTCAGGGACTCGGGGCTGTTCGGCCAGGCAGCTTAGGGAACAACAACAGGCAAAGTTAAGACAACTGCACTAAAACTTCTCATCACCAACAAGGAAACCCAGGACACATTCTTAGAGTTGGGTAAAAAATGGGACCTCTCCCAAGAACTAATGAACAAACTAAATAAATTTACATGTCTCCTTTATACTTCAAAGGCATCGACCAGCAGGGTTAATGAGCTCAGGTATCAGCTTTTCTGTGCCAAATAAGGTGAAATAGAAAGTCATCAACTCCTACCATGTAAGGACTGTCTTACAAAACATGCAGAACGAGCCAACTAACAGGCTGCTATATGGAGAAGATGTTTGGTGAAGGACCCGCAAGTGTCAAGCCCTGTTTGTAGAGGATGGAAGATGGAGAAAGAAGAGGAAGGTGAACAGTTGGTGGTGCACTGGATGGAAGGCCAACCAGCACCTGATCTTGTCCTGGATCTGCTATCCTGTAACTGTTCTAAGAAGTGTTCACTCCCAAGATGTATATGTATTGCAAATGGCCTCAAGTGCATTGGCATATGTTGACTGGCAGATTGTGAGAACCAAGCATCCACCTCGAAAAGTGTGGCAAGTTCAGATGAAGATATAGAAGATGTAGATGACTTGGATGAATATTATGATTACCGTACTTAGCGTACTAAGATATGAAAGTACAGTATGTAGAACAAAGTATAGAGAAGCGTCTTTGATGTAATTTATTAATTTTAGGTTAAAATTGAAGACAACCCGGATACGAGCCCCATCGATAATTATCAGTGTTCTAGAAGTTTCATGGACGATACTATGTTGGTGTACATATAATTACCGTCGCAAATTCACTATAAGTGAAATACGAGAAACTGTTGGATTGTTCACCGATAAAACAGGGAACGTGAGCTGGGTTTAGACCGTCGCGTACCCATAAACAGGGAACGGGAGCTGGGTTTAGACCGTCGCGCACCCATAAACAGGGAACGTGAGCTGGGTTTAGACCGTCGATTAGTTTTCGGTTAGGTTAGGTTAAGTTAGCTTTGGTTAGGCTAATGTTAATAATACTAAAATGCGATGGTCCTCGGTATTAAGCAACACTGTATATCAAAGAAAAATAACAAAAAAACTAAAATGAACTAGTAAAAAGGCTGTCCGGGGTCTCTTCAATTTTTACCTCATTTTACAGCCAAATGTGGCTTAGTGTTATGTGGAACCGCACATTTGAATTATTGTTCTGTAATTTTCTGTTATGACATTATCTGTGATAACATTGTTGTAGGCTACTGATATTAGCAAGGGTTGTAGCCTAGGCCTATTTAATAATTTTAATTCCTTAATAATTTCTATGAGAATCAATGTGATTAGGCTATAGGCTAATTATGTACCTTAAGGTTTTTATTGTTTTTTTCCTCCAAAATATACAACAAACAAACATATTTCTTCAAATAAGTGATTCACCCTAGGCTAACAAAAAAATACACCTTACAGTAACAGCAAGTGCCACCGATGACACAGTTTTGGACATACTGTATACTTTTATAGCAATATTTCATGAAATGTAATTGAACTCCGTTACCGTACCATAGTCATTAATTTCAATGTTGAGGAATCACTGTTGATATATAATTCAAAGATTGAATGTATAGGTTGTACATTATACTGGCCGCCCATCAGATAGCCTATGCTTACTTTAGGTTTGTGTTATAGCCTAAAATTCAAAGATTGACTGTATAGGTTGTACATTATACTGGCCGCCCATCAGATAGCCTATGCTTACTTTAGGTTTGTGTTATAGCCTAAAATTCAAAGATTGACTGTATAGGTTGTACATTATACTGGCTGCCCATCAGATAGCCTATGCTTACTTTAGGTTTGTGTTATAGCCTAAAATTCAAAGATTGACTGTATAGGTTGTACATTATACTGGCCGCCCATCAGATAGCCTATGCTTACTTTAGGTTTGTGTTATAGGCTAGCCTAAAATTCATGATAGCACACACCACACATAAAGCTACCACTGATGCACTGCTAGCCTATGACATACAGTATTTTCCAACTCTTGAGATGCATAGGGGCCTACCTTCTCAAAAATCACAATGAGAATTATTCCCCTCAGATGGTACCGAGTCAGGGTGTCAAACGACGCTGTTTTTTTTAATGATAACGCAAATTAACTTTTTGTATAATGATACCAGAAACTCCCCCAAGTGCCCCCCCCCCCCCCTTTTTTTTTTTAAGAAACACAAAAGGTAAATTGACACAATTTTGGCATAGCCTATTTTCCATCTTGATTGCTTTTAGATTGCAGGAAATGCTGTTTTAGACACCTAAATTCTCAAAAAAATTCCGGGGGGGGGGGCATGCCCTCGGAGGCCCGGACCCCCCTAGAGCTCGCGCCTTCACCGCTCCGTCGCGCTATAATGATAACAAAATAATAAACCATAATGATAACACAATTCATATTTTGTGGATTGACACCCTGTGACAGTAACCGAGTACCGACCAACCCACCTGGCTCATGGACTATATCTATTAGGCCTAGAGCGGAAGCTATTATAGTAAAGAATTAAGATTTTAAGGTAAATGTACAGTTATACTAGCCCTACCCCACTACCCCCCACAACCTCCCCCCTTCAAAACACTCCTTTTAGCGTGTTTTTGGATGGTTCAGCAGATGCGGAAACTGGAAAAAAAACTTATTTTGATAAAAAATTATCACCAACCAGATACAAGTTTTTCAGGTAATTTGTTTTTGTTTTTAATGTTTTCTTTGATATACAGTGTTGTTTAATACCGAGGACCATCGCATTTTAGTATTTTTAACATTAGCCTAACCTAACTTAACTTAACCCTCTCACCACGGAAGGGCTCTTGAACGCCCATAAAAAAGCATATAACAGGTACCCGGAAGGGCTCTTGAACGCCCAGTGGTTGAAAGCCTGTGAGCTTCGTGTGTGAGGCGTCGGTCCGACGCATGTAAACAACAGCCGGCTGGACCGACGCCCCGCATCTCCGGCCACAAGAAGGAGAGCGTCGCTTGTTCGTGTGTGCCTGTATGTTGTTGTTAAGTATCGAAAAGTAGTGTAAAGTGGCTGTTTTGGCCATAAAGTTATCTCCAATGAAATCATCACAACTCAACCAGTTGACTTAGAGAGCTCTACTTAATGCCATTCTACAGGTAAATAACACAGCTACGCTTGGGGATGCGCGGGAATGCGGGAAGCAGTCAGATTAACACATATACTATTATACGGTAGCCTAGCCTAGACGTTTTTCGGCCAAAACACCCGGGTTTCGAGGAATATATATATAATACATAGCCGGGGCTGGAGGGTTAACCTAACCTAACCGAAAAGTAACCTGTCTCCGCGACGGTCTAAACTCCCCCTCACATTCCCTGTTTATGGGTGCGCGACGGTCTAAACCCTGCTCACGTTCCCTGTTTATGAGTTTGCGAAGGTTTGTAATACTTCAATGTACAGTATCTATTTCAACTTCAAGTCAAATATAAATTTCCGCGCATCATCAAACCATACTAAGTCTACTAGCCTACTAATAATATTAACCCATTAGTACCAACAGAATAGCCACAACATAGGGGTAGTATAACTGTAGATTTATCCATAGCCTAATGTTATCATCATACATAGACCTAGTATTGTCAGTAGGAGGCAAATAACAGAAAAAATAATAAAAGTAGGCTATCCTATGGGAACATAACCGCAAGTATACGAGTAATTTAAACAAATCTGGTGATACGCCCGGATGCTACATCCTTTCCAAAAAACGCTACGACCTAGGCCTAGCCTATTTCACGTTTTCTTCTTTAGCCTATAAAAATTGGTGCAGTTTAGTTTTTTTCAGCCTAACCTAGCATAGTATCCATTAAATAAGGAAATATACTGATTCATGGAAATAATAATAATAGGCCTAGCCTAGCCTAGGCTATTCCTACCCAAATCGAGGGAGCCACTGCAAGAATTGGACAGAATAAGGAATGTGTTAAAAATCGGGGCCTCCTACTCTCTATAAGTCAAGATATATATACATAGAAACCTCTGACAATAATATTTACCTGTTCCAAAATAGTATATAACCTAGGCCTAGGTCTATTTTTCAATATTTTCTTCGCGTATTTGTATACGCCGGTTGACAAGAACAACGTTTGAGATCACGTGACACACGTCTCGTAAGCAAGAAGTCAATTTTCATAGGCCTGTATATTTTATTACTGGTATTTTGTATGAAAGAGATCACATAATTATATACTTTAGAATGGTATTGAACCGTAAAAGCGTACTAATTAATGCAATAAAATAACTAATGGTCTGTTATTACGCCATTTCACAGAAAACGGTTAGCGTAAACTATTATAAATGTATGTGACTGCTATTTAAACATACAGTATTAATTTCGACACTCATACGTATACTTAAAAGCTAACCCATAAACACATATATTCAAAGTTACACTCCCTCCTTCAGCTACATTGCTCTTTAGTGTGTTGGGGCTTGTAAACAATAAATAACACAACAATAAAGAATTGTGTAATAAAGATGTAGGCTTGTTGAAAGTCTTTACCCATTCAATTCCCGCAGATCCCTCCTAAGCTGTATAAGATCGTCTTATGATAGCAAGAATATACTGTCAAATCGCGTCATGATCTTCTATGGGTTAAGGGGAGGTGTTTGTTTTTCCTGGACTTCCTTCTCATGTTTAGCCCCATTATATTAGTTATGAGATTTTAAGACGTTAGCCTTATTAGGTTGGTGATTTTAAGACCTTTTGCCCCATTTCTTTATTAGTGTTAAGACTTTTCGTGCCATTTAGGTGTCGATTATATTCATGGCGAGCGATAGCGAGCCTGTAATTTTGTGGAAACCGGAGAGAGAGAGAGAGATTATAATAAAGATGTTTCAGTTCAGGGTGTGAAAGATAAGAATGGGAGAATGCTAGCCGAGAAGCAAGAGAAAGTCGAAAGATGGAGGGAGTATTTCAATGAGTTGCTAAATGTAAGGAATGAAGAACCAGCAAACATAGCTGGATATGGTATGGGAGGGAGAAAAAGAGAAGTAGTGGAGGAGGAGGTGGGGATCAGGAGGTCAGAAGTGTGGGAAGCCATGAAAAGAGTGAAGTTGGGAAAGCACCAGGAACAGGTGGAGTGTGTGGGGAAATGTTGAGATATGGTGGTGAGATAGTGATCGAATGGGTATGGAAAATGTGCAAACTAGCATGGGAGAAGGGGAGTGCACCCGATGACTGGAAGACTGGCATAATAGTCCCCCTATATAAGGGCAAAGGGGAAAGAGGAGTGTGTGGTAACCACCGAGGAATATGTCTTCTAAGCGTAGTAGGGATGGTATACAGTAGGGTAGTGATTGAGAGAGTGAGAGTGAGAACGGAGAAATGGATAGGCGACGAGCAGTGAGGTTTTAGGAAGGGAAGAGGATGTGTAGATCAGATTTTTACCCTGAATTGTGTTGTGGAGAAATATCTGGAGAAAAAACAAAAGGTGTATGTTGCCTTTATGGACTTGGAGAAGGCCTATGACAGAGTGGTCAGAGAAGGGTTGTGGAAAGTACTTAGAATATACGGAGTAGATGGCAAGTTGCTGAAAGCAGTGAAGAGCATGTATGAGGGTGCAAAGGCGGCAGTACGTGTGGAGAGTGAGCAGAGCGAGTTCTTTGACCTGAATGTTGGTTTGAAACAGGGGTGTGTGATGTCCCCGTGGTTGTTTACTGTATATATGGATGGAGTCATGAAAGAAATACTATCAAGAGCAGTGGATGTTGGTGTATCGCTGAAAAGGGAGGGAATTGAGTGGAAGCTACCTATACTGCTGTTTGCGGATGATACAGTTCTGATGAGTGATACTGAATGGGAGTTGCAGGGTCTGGTAAATGAGTTTGGAACAGTGTGTGATAAACGGAATTTGAAGATAAATGCGGGGAAGAGCAAGGTTATGGTCTTCGAAAGGGGTGAAGTCACAGAGTGTGAGGTGACGCTGAACGGTCAGGCTATGGAGATCGTCAACTCTTTTAAGTATCTGGGCAGTGTGTTGAGTAAAGATGGGACTATGGATGAAGAAGTGCGGGAGAGGGTACAACAGGGGAAGAGGGTTGTAGGAACGCTGAAATCAGTAACAAGAAATAGGGTGGTCAGTATGGAAGTGATGAAGTCCTTGCATGACAGTGTGATAATCCCGACACTGACTTACAGAAGCGAAGCATGGACGTTGGTTGAGAGACTCAGACCAAGAGTGAGAGCAGTGGAAATTAATTACTTAAGAAGTGCGTGCGGAGTTACATGGAGGGATAGACAGACTAATGAGGAAGTAAGAAGGAGGTGTGGTGTGGAGGTAGATGTGCTGGAAAGTGTGAAAAGGAACAACTTGAGATGGTTCGGCCATATGGAACGTATGGAAAGCGAGAGAATGACGAAGAGGGTGTACGAGAGCGAGGTGGACGGACAGAGAGGGAGAGGTAGACCGAAAGAGAGGTGGAAGGATGGAGTGAGGAAGTATATAAACGAAGGCGGTGCTGGTTGGGGGGAGGGACGTCGACTGACTGGGGACAGAGGTGCAGGGGGGCGGTTCGTTCGTGGCCACTCCTTCGGGGATCACGGCGTCAGGCAATAGATAGATAGATGTTTCAGTTCCACAGACTATTTAGTGGTGATAATATATGTTTCTCCCATGGTATTTAATGTAATTCAAACGATCACATCCATTTCCTCTGAAAACTTAGTTAACTTAACCTAACTTACGTAATTCAACCTATACCTTAACTCAACTTAGATTACCTAGCCTAACCTAACATATCTAACCCATAATTTAGCCTTGAGCTAAAGAAAAAGGAACCTAAATATGCAGATTTCCATTTCAAGATCATATAGGCCTATAAAATGTAGGCCATTTTTTTCTATTTGAGTGAGGGAGACAAAAGACAGAACTGCCTGTATCGAGTGCCTCCCCCAGAGTTGAAAGAGTGACAGAGCCAAAATTACAGACGTTCGAGCCAAAATGCCTGGACACATGGAGTTTGAAGCAATTTAAGTCAGGAAGAGGGAAAGACTGATTCTGGGAGAGTTCCAGAGCTCAGCATCTAGCAGGCTGTGGTATCGAAACTGCATATATACCGAGAGCCATTGCAATAGGCATTAATCTCCGACATTCACCCAACCTGACCTGATTCTAACCCTACGGTCATAATAAAACAGTCCCTAGTATAAGTTACAGAAATAGAAAACGAACATATGCGCGGCATAGAGAAAACGGCCATTATTGATGGTAAACTATTATTCCCCTTGGATCCTAGCAATACTGAAAATGCTGACAACACACACAATTATACGCTTATACACAACACACACTTACACTGTGAAAAATGTAAGGTTAATTTGTAGGCTATTTTAGGTCAGGGTCCAAAAAGTCCACTTAAATATTAAAAACACGTACATTTGAAGAGGAACACTATTGACAACGTTTCGCAGTTAGTTTCTTCAGGTCACTAACGTTAGTGAACTCCTCGAATGGTGTTATTAATCACACACTTACACTCGCATTTACCAATGAATACACTTACATATACACAAGCACACTCACTATAGCCTACTCTGTTTTTGTTTTTTTCCCAGCTGATGGTAAATTGGAAAGCTATCTTCATCCTGATTATTTGATTAAATGATTACACGATTTTGTAGCTAAATATGTTGCTAATTATGAAAACCTGGCAATGATATGACGCACAGACATAGCAGTATCATATTTTTCCAGTAAGAATCAAGAAATAAGATGGTAAAGGATTCAATTTACCATCAGCTGGAAAAAATAACTATAATAGACACACCTTCAGCCACATCTTTTCCTGGAGTGTTTAAGCTACTACTAAAGGGCTAATTAAAGAATAAAAATAGACAAGTTTCCCCAGAATAATGTGGTTTACACTGAAGGATTGAAGGGTGAACTATTTTTCCACGCCCAGGTTTCTTGCACTCTTGCTCACTATATTTGATTATGCTCATGTATTGCTTCTTTTAGACACCTAGAAATATCGTATCACAAACCTTGCGTCAATATTATCAAAAGATTTAGTATTCTGGAGGATATTCTACACTGTGGAGTTACTCGTAGAGACAGATTGAGGAATGAAGAGATACGTAGGAGAGTGGGGCAGCAGGAACATTTGTCAGCCAGAGTGGACAGAAGGGTGCTGAGCTGGTATGGTCATGTTGAACGAATTGGAGATGAAAGGCTTACAAAGAGAATATGTGAGTCAGGTACAAGGGGAGATAGAAGGGCAGGAAGACCCCCATTGAGATGGAGAGACTGTGTAAGAAAAGCTTTGGATGATAGAGGAATGACTATAGATCAGGCAGGGGAAGTGGTGGTGGACAGGAGTGAATGGAAAATGCTTGAGAATAGTTGAGTGAACACGTGGTCATTTGGAGTAAGGGGTCGGGCGCAAGTTGGACTAGATAATAGTCCATCAGGCGCCTGGCCCGGGGAGACGATTAATATGAAGGGTGCGCCTGGAAGTGTGGTGGGAGGGCTTGTGGCTTTGGCTCCGCTGCTCCTGCCGAGATCGGAACCTCTCCGGGTGGTCGGGGGTCGGGGGAGTGCTGGAGCGACCTTGGTGACCCTGGTCTCTGGGTCTTCTCCTGGGTGACCTGGATGTGTGTGAGTTTGTGCTTTTTATCTGTGTTTATTCGTTGTTTTATGTTGTTTTTGTGTGTGCTCTGTCTTGAGTCGGCTACCCCCAAAATGGGGATTGGGCCTGAGCATATAGATAGATAGATAGATAGATAGATAGATTCTACACTGTAAAAATAGATAAATAAATACATACCGGTACCGTCAATACCTATACTTCTAAACAGTAAAAATTTACATCTTGAGCCGGGGTTATTGCAGTGATGATTGCCTACCAACACAGACCCCCCCCCCCCCCCTCACACACACACCCTGTTGCATAGCATCTCCCGGCCCTCACTTGTACCTGCTCCCAGAGTGTCTGTCCCCCACAAATAAAGTGCCTATCCCCCCCAGAACCAGGCACCCCATAGCGCATAGCCACCAATATGTCGCCCAGGCACTGCCTCCCCACAGTGGCTATACCTCCACAGTACCTGCCCCTACCCCTCCAATATGTCCCCCCCCCCACTAGTGTCTGCTCCGCCTCCTCCATAATACCTGCTCCCCATTGTAACTGCCCCCCGCATTACCTGTTCCCCTAATACCTCCCCCCCACCCTCCAAACTAGTAACAGATGAGTAGGCCTATATCCCCGCCAAAAGTTCACTCCCACTCCCGCCAACCCAATACCCTCCCTCCTGCCCTGCTCCAGTGCCACTGTTTGCTCCTCCCCTCCCCAGTACCTGCCCTACAGTCCATAACCCCCACAGAACCTGTCCCCCACAGTATCTTTCCCCAGGCCCTTCGCACCCCACAATGCCTGCCCCCCACAGTAGCCTACTCGTCATACTGCTGTGCCCCCCAACCCCCCCTCCCCATTAAATGTCCCCTACAAGCGGCAGGCAAATTAATATATTTTCCCGCCAAACGTTCGCCCACACTCCCGCACGTCCGACCCTCTCTTCCCCTGGTGCTCCCCCCCCCCCCTCCCTCCGACAGTGCCCGACCGCCCCACAATGTTCCCCCACCAGTGACTTAATCCCAGATTCCTGGCATAAGTTCGCTACTATCCCTGCCAGCCTGCTACCCCCCCCCCCACTTCCCAGTGTCACTCTGTCCCTACCCTCACCAGTAGCCTATCTGCCAGTTTGTCCCTCACTCCCTATATTATAATTTTGCGATAACCCCCCCCCCCTGTCACTTTGGCGATCCCCTCAATAGTCCCTGCCCCCACAGTGTTATCCTCCCCGCCCCGCCCTGTAACCTCCCCCCCCCCCCACAATCTCTCTCTCTCTCTCTCTCTCCATGTGTGAGTGTGTGTGTGCGTTTCCTACTTAGGCCTATCTATGTGGTGTGTTGCGGAGACAGTCCAGTCGGCCTCTGTCCAAGATACCGTAACATTAAATTAAGTAATAAGATAACTCTATGAGAACGTCCTGAATGTGTCAAATAATCGACTGTAATAATCATGACAGGAATATACTAGATGGCAAAGTATAATAATTGTGAGAAATACGTCATCAGTACTGGGCGGTACCTGCAACTCGCTAACTTTCTTACCCTGCAGCCAGCCACTTAATTAACTCCCATGCTCGGTGGCGGTAGATACAAAGTAGTGCCGTCAATGAAACTAGCTGTTATTGCAATATACCATCTCTATAACAAACCAGCTGGTTATATACACATTAAGCTTTCACAACGGTAATAAACCTGAGTGCAATTATACCTGGCATGTTTTTAATCATTAATACTGTGGAATGTGTTGAGCCATAATGTAGCCTACTGTAGGCCTATTTCCTTTTTTGCTGACGTAAACATTTATGATCACTAACCATATTAACCCAAGTTACCCTAAAACTAGAATTAACTAGTAAAAAGGCTGTCCGGGGTCTCTTCAATTTTTACCCAATGATGTATAGGCCTATGCTCCACCGGACCTATTAGGCCTAAAAAGATCGATGGGATAACTGTCGGTCCAAATCATCAGTATAACCGGCTAATGTCCTTTCAAAGGGGTATAGGCTAGTAAACACTAGGATAGCCTATACCCAGTCAGAGGTAAGAAGAAGAAGAAGAGTCCTGGGTTTAATGTTATTTTAATACCACGAATTTGGCGATATATTTGAAGATTAATAATGAATCTATAGCCTATGCTCTAAAGAGTATAAGAAAATTTGTTTTAACCCTCGGCGAAACCTAATAAAAAAGTATGGTACTAAAATGTCTTTTTCGTAACAAGGTTGTCAATACGGTACTTCCAGTTATCGATAGCTCTAAAGATCATATGAAAATGTGTTAAACTCTCGGAAAACCTAATATAAAAGTATGGTAGGCCTACTAAAATTTAATTTTCGTAACAAGGTTGTCAATATGGTACTTTCCCATTATCAATGTACAATCAAAGCTGAAGATTGCAGAGTAAACACCGTAGACTTCATCGACTTTTCTTTCACCTTCGTACAATCAACAGCCAATTTTTTTTTTTGTAGGCTATTTACTAAGGGATTAGTACTCAACCAGCGGGGGTGTGGGGGCAGCAGCCCCCACCCATAATACTAGGTTAGATTAGGTAAGGTTGTTAGGTTAGGCTAATGTCTTTTCAAATCACTATGGGGGGACGTGTCTCAACATGGATCGATAGGCCTAATGGGGAAAATAGGTTTTCCCGAGATTTCTAATTAATTACAAACACTATATATTGATGTAAATGAACAATTATTTCTATAAAAAAACACTCGGAAAATTCGTGGTATTAAAATAAAAAAATTCCGAGTCCTGCTGTAGTCTCCTTGAATGTTACCCTGCGCAAGCCTGTACTTCGAAAGTGTGGGGCAAAAATCCAACGCCGCTGTTTGTTTACAACCCAGCGAGCGAGCTAGATGTGGATCATGTGCCCAAAACAAGCAAAATATGATACAGAATTTTACGATCAAAAGTCGAATCCTATCGTCGAAATTGTTAACTTTTCTTGTAATTTTAGTTAGAAATAATAGCACTTAGCAGACATGAATACGTATTTATATTTATATGTGTTAATTTTTGTTGGGTAGCATTGTTTTCTTACCCCAAGATAGAACTGAGCGACCATCTTGACTATTTCCCAAAAAATAGACAAATCTACCTAACTGATCTGACGTCTCTCTGACTGTTTTTACAGTTAGCCAATATAGCATGACTTCATAATGCATAAATAGAGACCCTATAGTATAGCATACTATAGGGTTTCCATGCAGAAATAGTTAACTGATATCCGTCCCATATTCATAATTTGCCTTCCGCTCAGTTTTCTGTATAATCTACCAGTGAGCAGCCCTCAGTGGATCCCCTAAACTTATGATGTGATATGCCAATCTATCACAGCTGCCAAACGTGACCAAGTTAACTAACCTGACTTTACTGACTTAACTTGATCCTCAAATCAAGCAATTCCACTAAGAAAAATACCACACGACCCGTGTTGAGTGATGTGTCCAGGGTAACCTAACACGTAGGCTACAGTGACGTACTGTACAATACCTGATCTAATTACCTCTAGATTAATTTACAGTTATACAGAAATTATATAGAAAGTAATTACAGTTTTCGTCCCATTTCATTATCTGACAGAAGACGGATCAAAAGTTTTTTGTCATCCATCGGATGATAAACTGGGATTTCACTATTTCATTTCTACAACATATATTTAGGGATCCACAAAAAATGAGTGGCTCAGTAGAGTAAAATCCCTTTTAATTAATCGTAGTCATGTGCTGTACTTATAACTGTCTTGATGGTGTGTAATGGTTAGAGCGTGTATAAAGTCTGTGTGATATATCCTAGTTTCGAATCCTGGGAGAATATCATGCTTTCATACATTTCATTTAGGGGTTATTGGTGTTAAGAACGATGTTAAAAATAATAGATCGTAGTTTATAGCTGCATTATTATTTATTGTATCCAGGATCACCAAACATCAACTTCCTATCCCTATTTGTATCCTGTCTCCAACCAGCAATCCCCCCTGCTACCCACCATAGGAGAATCATTCAGCCACATCATCTATCTATCTTATGCCGGACGCCTTACTCCCTTGTATGTGGGTGGCTATACACAAAACGCCCCCAAGCGGACCTGTCCCATATTATGCAGACATTAAATGTTTAACCCTAATTATTTTGCACAAATAAGATATTGGGTGGACTAATTTGCAACAATAATACAAATACTGCACATTGACAGCACTAAGAGTTTACTAAACACATACTATGTACACAATACTATATACAATACTATATACAATACTGTACTATGCAAAACGACACCTACTTATAGGCTACTCCGCAAATATATGATCTACAAGAGGCATCCATAACCAATAATTATATTACCATACACATCAGCCAGTCACACACCATATTTATACAGTAGCTGCCCATTTCCCACACAGTAAACAAGTGGAATAATTTAATTATATATTGTTCACCCTTTAATTTTGACTATCAGTAGAGAGTGTAATTCAGCTTAAGGAAGATTTTTTTGAGGTCAGCGGGATAATGGAGATATTCAAAGCTGAATAAAATCGTCTAATGTTAAACAAACAAAAATCAGAAAAACCAAAACATCAATTTATACTGGGACTCACACTTTTGATAGCCTACTAAGATACTTTTAATTTTGTATTTCCAGACATGGCTTTCCTCGCTAAATTCCCACACATGATGTTTGAGAGCAGCCCTCTGTGGGTCCCTCAACGTAAACAAAACACACTTCTCTCTCTCTCTCTCTCTCTCTCTCTCTCTCTCTATCTATATATATATATATATATATATATCTATATATATATATATATATATATATATATATATATATATATATATATATATATATATATATATATATACTGTATATATATATATATATATATATATATATATATATATATATATATATATATATATATATATATATATATATATATAACAAATAGAAAAAAACAAACTATATCCTGATAAATCGTACTATCTGCTTTTATAAAAATCTATGTAGTTCTTGTATTATATCGTTAAGATAAACTTTCTATTGGATACAATCTGAGTTACCTATCCCATCACTTTAATATAACCTTTCTACACACACACAATTTACACCACTGAAACTTTCGATACATCATTCCGAATTTACCACACACACACACACACACACACCATTTTCAGATACCCCCACACACAAACACATTTACAGACACAAAACTCAATGTACAAAAACCAACCACACGTCATTACGAAACTACCAATATTACACCTTTTTTCTCGTCCTACCAGCCACCACAGCAAAATACCAAGGGGACGAAATACATTCAAGAATTCCCTGGGTTTAGGCATGTTGAAGGCAGTCGAAATGATTTTTGTTTTGTTCATGAATTATAAAAGTTCGCTTGCAGGTGTCTATAAGTTATGGGACTCAGTAATATAATATGATGTCTGTCCTCTTAAGACGTTCGACCCATTAGCATGGCAATTTTAAGACTTTTCACCCCATTTATTTGCCAATATTAAGACCTCTCTTGGCATTTAGGTGTCGATTTTTTTTCCTGGCGAGCGATAGCGAGCCTGTAATTTAGGAGGAATCGGGCTTCGGTCGAGAAATTTTTCTACAGAAATACGTAGAATTTTGCCTTGAAAGGGGTTCTTGAGGTGTTTTTTTAAGCTTGATGGAGGTCTAGGGAAGAAACTAAAAACAAAAATAATCAAAAGATAAATAAATGAGCCAATAAATACGCCCCATCCTCCCTTAATGTGACCCAGCCTAGAATGAACGGACTATAGCTAAGGGGTTCCGGGATAGGCCGGTATCACACGAGCGCTTTTTCCCTTAACATTTATCCTCAACACTGGTTTGGCAGATAATGAGGTCAACATTTAATATATTTCTTTTACTTAAATTCACATACCATCAGTCTAGTTTTCGATACCAGGGCAAAATATTCAAGAAATGTTCCCAGAAAAATTTTGATCATCGAATGTTGACTATAAAAGCTCTCGTGTGATACCGGCTTTAGTCCTACATATTTACCATTTAACCCCTTCTGTACCGGCGACGTCTTTCTTAATATTCTGGCTGCTATTTGATGATTTTACTAAATTTAAAAAAGGCCCTCCAGCAATTAAAAGGCTTCGAACTATCTCCCTTATCCCTTTTGACTACCCCAGATCTTCTTAAACTACCCAACATCGCCTAAATATAGGTAGAATATAATTAAAATTACGTCGCCGGTACATAAGGGGTTAAGTAATATACCAGCAGTCTAGTACCAGCCGATTTATCTAGAATAATGGCATAGTTTCCGAGCTATGGCACACATAATATGGGAATCCCGATAGTGTACTAGGATAGTCGTAAAATGGCTGAAAAGGCACGCGTATGCCTCTCCCATTATGTGACAGACGCAAGCTTTCTGTCTAAAAAACAAGAAAAAGAAAAAGAAACAAAAATAATTATGTTGTAGGTAGGGGTTGTCGAGGTATGCATATTGTTTTACCATTTTGTAAAACAAGTGAACCATTAGTCGATCTAACTAAAATAATGGTAAATATACAGGAGACGCAACAATATAGGTAACAAATTTATAATGGTAGTTTGGGGTTCCTATCATCATATGCTTCATTTCTATATACTTTTTATCCCCGGAAAAAGAAAAAATCTTGAGATTTTTCATTTTTTTCTTGGGATTTTTTTTTTTTCATTAACCTAACCAAAAAACCTAACCTAACCTAACCTAAATGTATTTGGGGGCTATTAGGTTAGGTTAGGTTAGGTTAATGACAAAAAAAAAAAAAAAAAAAAAAAAAAAAATCCCCCCCCCCAAGATTTTTGTTTTTCCCGGGGATAAAAAGTATATAGAAATGCAGCATATGATGATAGGAACCCAAAACTACCATTATAAACTTGCTACCTATATTGTTGCGTCTCCTGTATATTGACCAAAATAATGTTTAGTTCCAGAGCTATACTATATGCAAAGAATACCCGTTAACTTGATAAATAATAAACTCAGAAGTTGAGAATTAATATACTGTATATACATATGAGGAGGAACACGTTATTGATGTTTCGCATATAGCTTCATTTGGCCTGAGGAAGCTATATTATGTGAAACGTTGTCAGTAAAGTGCTCCTCCTCAAATGGTGTTTATATTCACCTGTAAACGTTGTCAGTAAAGTGCTCCTCCTCAAATGGTGTTTATATTCACCTGTAAACGTTGTCAGTAAAGTGCTCCTCCTCAAATGGTGTTTATATTCACCTGTAAACGTGCCTGAAAACAAGTACGTATATATGCAAACAATGCTGAAAAAAGCGCGCGAATGCCTCTCATAATGTGACAAAAGCTTTCTCTTCGAATGACAACAAAAACGATGATATTGTAGGTTGGTACTATTAAAAGAAAAATAGTAAAACAAAAAAATTCAATTTAGCTAGAATAATGTTACGTTTCAGAGCTATACTAAACCCTCAAATACCCCTAAACGTGCCTGAAAACAAGTACGGATAGAAAAAAATGCTGGAAAAAGAGCGCGAATGCTTTTCCCGTAATGTGACACAAGCCTTCTCACCGAATGACCGAACAAAAAAGCCCGCGTGATGTTGTAGATAGGGTGTTGTCGGTGCGTTATGGCGGGGTGTCCAGCAGGCCTCATGAATGAATGCATGTAATATATCAGGACCTCACACACACACACACACAAGGGCAAAAAGAGAAATGGAAAGGGTGGGGGTGGTGGTGGGTTGGTAGATTCTGATGGGTTAACTCTCTGGCTCTCTGTCTGTCTGTCTCTCACTCTCTCTCTCTCTTTCTTACTCTCACTCTCTCACTCCATACACGAGGACAAAAAGAGAAATGGCGAGAGTGATGGTGATGGTGGGTGGGTGGGTAGAACTAACTGTATTGGAGTTATTGTAGGTGATTGCGGTTGTTCCGAGGTGTTTGAGTTTTTTTCTTCTGAACCCCCTTCTCCCTCATATTTAACCCCAATAGTTTCTGGGTCTTCTCCTGGATAACCTACAGGTAGATGTGTGTGAATTTGTATTTTTGTGTTCATTGTTTTCAGTTTTGTTGTTCCTATTCTGGCTCTGTCTTGAGTCCCCCCCCCCAAAAAAAAAAAAAAAGGAAAAGTGGGGACTGGGCCTGAGTATATAGAATAGATAGAATATAATATAATAGTTTTGAAATTTTAAGACGTTCGCCTCATTAGTTTGACGATTTTAAGATCTTTTGCCCCATTTCTTTGTCAATTGCAAGACCTTTCGTGCCATTTAGGTGCCATTAGAAGAAGTAATATGGATGGAGTAACTATCAATTTATTCCGGCAAATAACGATAAGCAATTTACTTTGTTGGCCTGTTAGAGCTCTATGGCCTATGTGAAACGTTATCAATAGTGTGCTCCTCCTCGTATGGTATACAGTATATATTCATTCCGTCAACTTGTCTGAATATATATTGATCAATTTACTTCTGGCAACATTTACATATATATACTGATTGTAGATTATCTTACGTGACTGAATTCTTATAAAACTTTAATTCAGATCCTGCCAGTTCAGAATTGACCATTCGTAAGATTAGAAGTACAATGAGTTAAGCTATAAGCAGCAATATCTAGCAGACTTGACAACTATTGTATATTCGTAATAAACCTACTTCAACATAATTTCTATCCATCACAAATCCTTATAATTATGTATTCTTGTTAAATTAGACGTCTACATCTGAGATAGCTAGACACATGCCAGTTATTCTTATAACGAGCATATTAAAAGAAATTTGAGTGCGATAAAAATAAACTTAGAAAAGTAGACATAATTAATATAAATACTATGCGAGGATGAGCCCTTTGTTGACAACGTTTCGCATAATATACTGTAGCTTTATCAGGACAAATGAAGCTATATGCGAAACGTAGTGTGTATATTTAAACTGTGAGGGTGCTTAAAGGGAAGTTTGTTTTATTATTATTGTTTATATTTCTTCCTCCCTAGACCTTAAGGGGAGGTGTTTAGTTTGTTCCCTAGATTTCCATTAAGCTTAGAATTATACCCCCTAGACACCCTTTCAAGATAAATTTTACATTTTTCGGTAGAAAAATGTCCTGGCCGAAGGCCACTTCCTCTTAAATTACAGGCTCGCTATCGCTCGCCAGGAAAATATCGACACCTAAATGGCACGAAAGGTCTTAAAATTGACACAAATGGGGCGAAAGTTTTTAAAATCGCCAAATTAATGGGGCGAATGACTTAAAATGTCAAAAGCAATGAGGCTAAATGTGAGGGAGAAAGGGGTCAAGAAAAAAATCCCTCTAGTGGAGATCTCCCCTTAATAAACCGTAACAAAATACCCCCCCCCCCTCCCCCGACGACGCTCCTTCCAGACAAATCGCCAGGAAAAGATCGACACCTAACATGGCACGTATGGTCTTAAAATTGATAAAGAAACGGGGTGAAAGGTCATAAAATCACCCAACTACTGGGGCGAGCGTCTTAAAATCTCCAAACCAATTGGGCTAAACACGAGGGAGAAGGGGAGGGGGTCCAGAAAACAAAACACCACACAATTAAGGGCCTATAATACAGAGACCTGCGGATGAAGATGAATGGCTCTGTTGACGCTATGCACACTACAATATATCTTAAGGGAGCCCACCTAACGTTTTTTCTCTTTCTCTCCCTCTTTCTTTGGCTTGTAATCATTCGGCCCCATTCAGCCTACTATTTTAGGACGTTTACCCCCATCCAGGTGTCAATATTTTCCTGGCGAGCAGTAGCGAGTCAGCACATATACATTTTTGTTTTGACGGTAAGCTATATTTGTAAATTTTTCGACAGAAAAATGTCTCCGGCGAAGCCGGATTTCTCCATACAATGCTGGCTTGCTATCGCTCGCCAAGAAGAAATCGACACCTACAGTAGATGGGGATAAACGTCGTAAAACAGTTGGCTGAATGGGGCCGAATGGATACAAGCCAGGGAAAGAAAGAAAAGGAGAGAAAGATAAAAAAAAAACGGTGTCCCCCTTTAATAGTCACTACTAGGGCACAGTCACTTACAAACATTCGTGGACCTCCCCCCCCCCCCCCCCAGTATGTTAGAATTATGCTAATATACCCCCGGAAAAGTAATAGTGTCGCGGAGAGAAAGTGGGAAGGAAAATTACGTAAGAGAGAGAGAGAGAGAGAGAGAGAGAGAGAGAGAGAGAGAGAGAGAGAGAGAGAGAGATCAAATCCAGAAATATAGGGGGGAGGTGCTCAAATCCTGAATTATTGCCTTAAATTATTCATCTTTATTATTATTATTATTGTTTTATTATATTATTAAATTATTATTTGTAGGGTATTATTATTATTATTATTATTATATATATATATATTTATTTATTTTTGGTATATGGTGACAAAATGAGTCAGAATGCCAGCCACCCTCCATAGGTCCGGGGGAATACTGATGAGATAACACACATAGCCTACATTCACCCACCCACACACAAATACGCACATACTCTCTCTCTCTCTCTCTCTCTCTCTCTCTCTCTCTCTCTCTCTCTCTCTCTCTCTATATATATATATATATATAATATATATATATATATATATATATATATATATATATATACTTTGTATATATAGTATATATTTGTATGTTTATAGCAAGATTTAGTTGTATACTATATGGTTAATTCGCAAGTAGTATATAATAGACAGCTTACAAACTAACTACAGTGTTAAGCCTCAAGGGTACAGATACAGGACCAATGGGAAGGAATGAGAAGGCAATGCTATAGTCAATATTGAAAACAACACTTAACATAAAAATATTGTCCTGCTTTCCCACCCCCCCTTTATATAGCCGCCCCCCCCCCCCCCCCCCGACCATACTGGGGACGGTAGGGGGAAGGGGGGGGGGGGAGGATCAATCCACCATGCAATATTTCAGCCTGGGGGGCCCCGGATGTAACAATATCCCAGGATTTAACCCACTGGTGATGTATGGTGGGTGTATGTGGTGGGGGGTGGGTGGGGCGTTGGGGGGCGTATGGGTGCATTATATATATACATACAGACAGAAAAAAGACAGAAAGAGAAAGAGAAAGAGAGACAGAGAGAGGGAGAGATAGTAGCATATATGACTGAAGGGTTGAAAGGGGAAGGTGAGAAATGATTATATAATCAAATGCAAATTTAGCGCAATTTCCTCGCCAGTAAAGTTTTTAAAAAGTTGCAGGATAAATAAGCTATTTTGGCAAGACAGAAATGTGGTTGGTAATTACTGCAAATAGCAATGATTACACAGTCCAAGAAACATTCGAGTTTCTGTGTGAGAATTGGTGTATTTATGTTGCACCGTATTTTAATATTTGCAATGAATCTTTAGCATTGCATTTCGTCAATAAAATGGGTTTGACAAAATGGTTAGCGAACACTATTATGCATAATAATAAATGCATACAAACTTGCATAAATATTTACTGTATCTAGATGTAGATATTTTTATTTATATTTTGCCAAACGAAGGAACTACTATAGACAGGTATGTGTGGTGCAAGTCATGTGTAATATATAGTAGTATAAATGCTTTGGGTATGCATATGAAAGAATATAAGAAACAAATTTCAGTAACGCGTCAAATATATAATTTCGCGATTCTTTAGTTCTTATAGATGATCCCTGATAAATACCACCACTACTACTACTACTACACATACTAATACTACTACTACTAATACTAGTAATTAGATTTATAATGCCCCTACCATGAGTTCGAGTCCAGGCCGGGCTATAAAACACTGCTGTATGTACACACACCTGTGTATGTGGGCTTTCAAACGCACACAAACACACACATACACATACAATAATAAATAAATATTATTTTATTAATAGACACTCAGAATAATTAAAAATAAATAATATATTACCATTACCAAAAACACTATACAGTACATATACATATATTTTGTTACGACCCTGGCAGCCACGAAGCAGTTGGTTCGCTTGACTAGAGTGGTAACAGTGAGTTTTTATGATTCTCAAGTCTGGTAGGATTTTGGCTGTCTGTTGTTACTTACTTTCCTTTCACTTATATATATATATATATATATATACATACAGTATATGTATATATATTCAGTATATATACACACATACAGTATATGCATGATTAGTATAATAAAGTTTATAATATAACGTCTTACAGTTTACAGCACAAAATAGATCTAGGAATTCTGTTGAAAATTTCAAGCCGATTCAAGATAAAGTAGACGGTCAATTATGTGGAAAAGTGGACAATTTACCCCTTTGACTCCAACAGGTACAGTAGAGGACAGGGGTTTACGGACAACATTAAATTTTGTTCTAATAAATCTCTCTCTCTCTGTCTGTCTGTCTGTCTGTCTGTCTCTCTCTCTCTCTCTCTCTCTCTCCCTCTCTCTAACTCAGGGGTTTACGGATAAAATGTATTCTAATAACTAACTCTAACTCTAACTCTCTCTCTCATATCTCTAACTCAGGGGACAACATATGAACGTACAATTATGATACACCGACGAAATATAGTGAACCTTGTATTACGCCTCTGGATACGGATCATTGGGTTTCACTAGTTAATGGTCACCCATCGTTAAGGGGTGACGGGCGTATTTATTGGCTTATATTATTTATCTTTTTACTTAGTTTTCAGCTTCCTCCCTAGACCTCCATCAAGCAGGGGAGGCTGAACCTTTTTCTGAGCCCAGAGATCAAAATGTCTAATTATTGTGTTTATGTTCTATAGTGCTTCTTTCAACATAGGAGAATAGCATAGGAAGGAACAAAAAAACATATCGCATCCATAACCCCCCGGGCCGGGGGTTCGACCTCGACCCCCGAAAAACTATTTTTTTTTCTTTCAGCCACACAATTTTTGTTTTGTGTCTGTAGTCTAAAGGGCTGCTGTAAGCAATAGAAATGATCATATGAGGGCATAAACACCCATATGATAGCCCTAGGGCCCCCTTGGGGGGGCCCCAAAATCATGGTTTTATGTAGATATTTGTTTCATAAAATCGGAAAAGCAATCCCACTGACGAAAATTTTGTGTAGTTACCCATTATTATCGATCTTCTATGTGCGCGCTATTAGAGAAAACGTAAGCTAAGGAGGACAAACTGTTTTTTCTGCCCCAAATTTATTTTCTAGACATGAAATCTAAGAATTGGTGTGGTTTGGTACCATTCTTTGGCATTTACGAGTCTATCTATATTTTTATCTATTGCTCAAATACATTCCCCTTCTACATAGAGTACATAGGGGTACATAGGAAGGCCTGTCCGTTTAAAAAAGTCCCGATTTGCCGAAAATGTCCGATTTTTGCCCCTTTTGGAGTCAAATCAGCTGTAACCCAATGATGATAATGTAATATATTTATTTCAGCACTTTCTATTATTTAATAGGGATATATTTAAACGGCACGGTGTTGGGGATGCTTGTACTGTATGCCATGCAAAAATTGCGGGAAATTCGAACAATTTTGAGTGACTAGATGGTTTTACAAAAGTGCAATGAAATTTTATGCAATTTTGCGCTCACGCGCGCACATAGAGATCTGATTTTTTCATCGAGTCTTAATATTACCATATGTAATAAGATGGTATAATGCCAGAAACTCTATCTCTTATACAGGCTGACTTGGGGGTGTAGACTTCAGCCTCCCCTACAGAACAACCCCCGCCCCCTCTTCCACCCCTTCAAGATAAATGTGTATATTTTTCGATTACTACTACATTACAGGCTCGTTATCGGTCGCCAGGAAAAACATTGACACCTAAATTGTACGAAAGGTCTTAATATTGACAATGAAATGGGGCAACAGGTCTTAAATTCGCCAAACAAATGGGCCGAACGTCTTAAAATCTCGTAGCTAGTGAGGATAAACATGAGGGAGAAGGGGGTCCAGAGAGAGTTGTTCAGGTATTGATGACCGCAACTGGGCAGTAGTTTCTATACTGTATCAAGGGGACATTTTCACTTGAAGGATATGTTTTTCGAATCGCCTTCTCCCTCATGTTTAGCCCCAATAGTTTTGAAATTTTGCGACGTTTGCCCCATTAGTTTGGCGTTTTTTAGAAATTTTGCCCAATTTCAGTCAATTTTTAGATCGTGCCATTTAGGTGTCGATTTTTTCCTGGCGAGCGATAGCGAGCCTGTACAGTAATTTAGGAGGAACTTGCCTTCGGCCTGGACATTTTTCTACCGAAAAATGTACAAATCTACATCGAAGGAGGGATCTTAAGGGTATTTTATTTTTACAGCTTGATGAGGATCTAGGATGTAAACTAAAAATCTCCCTTTAACCCCTTCTGTACTGGGGCCGTCATTTTAACTTTATTCTGGCTACTAGTAGACGATTTTATTCTGATTAAATAGGGCCTCTATCAATTAACAAGCTTCGAACTATCTCACTTAACCCTTTTTACTACCCCACATCCTTCATAAACTGCACACATTGTCTAAATATAGCTAGAATAAAATATAACCCACGTCGCTGGTACTCAAAGGGTTAGTCGTCCGAAGGCACTCCTCTACTTTGCTCTCTCTGTCCTCCTTTATGTCTCTCTTCATACTTACAGACCTCTCACCTTCCCAACCTGTCTAGCCCACCTCGACTCTAACTTTTAACCCTTTGAGTACCAGGGACGTCCTTTTCAGCATTTTCTGGTGATCATTAGACGTTATATTCAGCTTAAGAAGGACCTCTGGCAATTATAAGGCTGCAAACTATCTCAACCAACCCTTTTAACTACACAGATCTTTCCCAAGCTGCATATTATCGTCTAAATACAGCAAGAATATAATTGAACACACGTCGCTGGTACGCAAAGGGTTAAATGTTTTGAATTTCAAAATATTCTTGGGGATCTTAAACCGCATGTATTTTTTTTTCTTCAATTGGCAAATATAACCATAGGGACGAAATAAATACATTAACTTCATTACATGTATTCACTAAGTGTACAATCTGTACAATACGTAGCACAGTTCAGACATTTTCTCGATACAATTGCCGACTTGCGAGTTTCGTTCTATAAGGAAGTTGGAGCCGTGAACATCGATATTAAACAGAAATGCAATAATAATGTATGTTTCTGATGGATAAATGGTATGTTGAATTGGGTTTTGTGTCTCTACATATGTACTACGACCGTATGTTAGCTGTAAATTCTGTTAAATATCGTTGCCTACAGCTCCAACTTCCTTATAGCCTGAAACTTGCAAGTGGTCAATTCACACTATGTATTTGTTTTCCTATATTTACGGTGAGAGGAGAGGCAGCAATATTGTCAACGCCAAACATTCGGTGGAGACAAGCAGACATAACCATCAACATTACTAGTTCTTTACTGTTTTTGTATATATTTTGTTTTCCTTAGTTTGCTCCCTAGACCGCTATCAAGTAATAAAACAAAAATAAAAAAATAAAAACAAAAAAATAATAAACAGGACAAGGCCCCTCCTAAATTACAGGCCCGCTATCGCTTGTCATAAATAAATCGAGACCTAAATGGCACGAAATGTCTTAAAAGTGACAAAGAAATGGGGCAAAATTTCTTAAAATCACCAAACTAATGGGTCGATTATCTTATAAACTCACAACTAATGGGGCTAAACATGAGAAAGAAGGGGGTCCAGAACCCCCCTCCCCCCTTTAATATTTGCCATTGTAATGAAAGGGTTAAAGGTAAGCAAATAAATATAGATTGGTGCAGAATAATATATATATATATATATATATATATATATATATATATATATATATATATATATATATATATTATATATATACATTGTGCTTTTTATCCCGAAAACAGTTCTAAAAGAGAATAACATAGAGCAACTTTTTCTTGGAATGGCAAGGGTTCAAGGCAAGGCAGTGTCTATATGCTTTGGGCACAAGTGGTGTAGATGTTGAGATAGTCGATAGACACACACACACACATACACACAAACACACATGCACACACACTTACACACGACCACAGTGGCTGAGCGCACTGAGCAAGTCGCTTGGCTCTGGTAGCGAGGGTTTTATCCCAGCTACCTGTGGTAGAGTTTTTTGTTAAAAACATTCCTACCTGTGGAGGTTAGGTGTGGATGCACCACCTTTGGGTTCCACCTAGTTCTCTGTCTACATCCTACCCCTTCTGGGGGTATGTAGGCGCTCTCGTGGCAACCAAAGTAAATCTTTTCACTACTTGGGATAATTTAGGTTAATAAACCGTGTATTTTCAGCCTCATTGGCTGCCGGCTCGAAATAAACCAAATATTATGATAGTGTTATTATTATTTTGTTCTATGTGGCTGAGGAAGACAAAAAGCAAAACTGCCTGTGACAAGTGCCTCTCCCAGAGTTGAAAGAGTGACAGGGCCAACATCAAGGAATGTTCGAGCCAGAATGTATGGACACACGGAGTTCGAAGCAATTTAAATCATAGGATGAGGGAAAGATGGATTCAGGGAGATAGTTCCAGAGCTCAGCTGTTGAATAGAAGATAGATTGGGAGTATCGTTTCACTCTAGAGTTGGAGAGTTGTACAAAGTAGGGGTGGGATTGTGTTGCAAGACGTACGTAGAGGAGGTGGTATACACTGAGAGAGCTCTGAAGAACACTGATTATTGTATTAGGGATAGCATAGCGAGAGAGATGACACTCTGAATACAAGAACAAATAGACATCAGTACATTTTGCAATAAAACAAAATGACATCTCTATAAAAATATATAACTTAACCTAACTTGGCCAAACTTATCCTGTAAACTGATTTATAACTTATAGAAATATTTTTCAGGAGATATATTTCGTGTACCAATTAATCCTGTGTAAGTTTTTTGTTTAAGATTTCCAAAACACACACTCACACACACACACACACAAACCCACACACAGACAAACACACACTCCTCACACACAGAAACCTATTGAAAAACATATACACACATATACACGTCCCCGCATCCATACGTACACACACACCCACCTGTCACACTCTCTCTCTCACACACACACACACACACACACACACACACACACACACACACTTTCCTTAACCCTACATAATGACTCTCCCTTATCCATACTTGATATACTAATATAAACACGCACACACACCTTCCCCCTACCCAATAAACACGCACACACACATACACGCACACCTGTCAAACATGCACGCACACACATACACCTGGAGAACACATAAAAAAAAAACACACACACACCGGAAACACATCTACTTGTCAAATACACACCTGTCAAAAAAACCCGCACACAAACACCTAGCACACACACACACACACACACACCTACCTGTCAAACTCCCCCCCCACACAAACACACCTAGTACACACACACACACACACACACAAACACACACATACATACACCTACATGTCAGACACCTGTCAGCCGACCCTCTACTAACTATGTTGACTCCAGCCTTAATTGCTCCTTCTGGTCATAATTGGCTTGTTAAGGTAGTGGGGGAGGAGGGGAGTGAGGGGGAGGAGGGGAGAGAGGGAAGGGGGGAGGATGGAGGGAGGGTTATGTGGGAGGGGGAGAGAGGGAAGGGAGGGGGAGGAGGAAGTAGGGAAGGTTAATGGGAGGGAGAAGTACTGTAGATAGTACAGTATTTGGAGTAAGCTATTAATACTAATAGGAGGGGCAGGTGCCCAACCCCTAAATGGGTTGAAATAGGGGAGCTATCCTCCCTTCAAATGCAGCTTTCTAGGGCCTTTCCTAGCTGATGCTGAGAGGATTGGGTTCTAGTCATGTGGTGATGGGCTGGTCTATCATAGTGAGAGTTGAGCGATCTCTGCCATACCCAATACCATAGCTTGCTCTGACTGTTCCTTTTACTTATATATTTCTAGATCTCAAGTGGCGGCGTCTCTTCCGTGGATTGACTTCCCTACTGGCAACCTAGAGGTTGGCAGACTGGGAGCCAAAGCGTCACATTTTTCCTTTGCCACTCAGCTTTCCCTTCATAATTGCTGAGGGGCACAGGGCCTTGGGTGGGGCTGTGGTTTCCCGGGCTTTTCCGCGCCCTCTTCAGCTCCTCGCCTCGGAGCCATTCGGTCACCCCTTTTTTGTGGTAAGCGGGGAGGGTTCTGTGGGGACGCTCGGTTATGGCCTTAGCCTTGCTCGGGACCTTGGGGCTGCTCGGCCAGACAACCTGGGGAACAGCAACAATAACAACAACAACAACTATTAAGGAGGCTTGGAAATAGTGAGCGACAGTTAATTCCAGAATGAGAGAGAGAGAGAGAGAGAGAGAGAGAATGTGTGTGTGTGTGTGTGTATGTGTGTGTGTGATACTCATATGTACTCCCGTGTGCACCTGTGCAACGTTACCCACACACACACACACACAACTCGTAATGAGTCTCACATGGGTCGGGTACACACACCATACGGGTACACAGGGGGGATCCTAATAACTCCAAACTTACACATCACAGGTAAAATATATATTATAGCTAAAATGTTTAGTCACTCATTAAAGACCATAAAGCACATGTGTTAATATATAAACTAATACAATAATAACTACACCCCTCCCCCCCCCCACCTTCACTCGCAACATACACACACACATTCTCTCTCTCTCTCATTCTGGAATTAACTGTCTTGGGATAGGGTTTTGCATGATCTGATTCACATAGATTAACGAGCTTGTTGAAGTCGAAAACACAAATAAAATAATCGGTTAATCTAGAAACAGATTCCGCATATAAATTGGAGACAGTTCCCCAAAAATGAACATGATTATTATTTCTGGTTTCCAAAACAGGTTTAGGATCCTGGTTTATTTTTGTTGAAAACGTTTAGTAGACTACGAGGTCAACTGATTGAAAACTTTAGCATACTTAAGGGGGATTTTTTTAAAGCTTCATTGAGGTCTAAGGAGGAATTGAAAAAATATATAATGGAACTATAAATATACAATACTTATATATAATAAATAAATACCCAAACTCTCACTTTAGTAACTCCCTGGAGTGAACAGTAAGGTGTGTGAGATACTGACCATTCCTTGTACCTCCTCCTTGTAACACACACGCACACACTCTCTCTCTCTCTCTAATAAATGTAACTCTCTCTCTCTCTCTCACTCTAACCCTCCCACCATTGTATAAAAGTCCCTACATGTTTTATTTCGTTGCTCTCCATTACCAGTTTCTAATTAATTTCTTTTCAACTTTTTACCCCATTCGTATTATTAATTAATTTTCGTTCTATTGTCTGCTATCTCTCTTCCGTTGCTCTCCTCCTCGCTCTTATTCTCTCTCTCTCTCTCTCTCTCTCTCTCTCTCTCTCTCTCTCTCTCACACACACACACACACACACACACACACACACACACACACACACACACACACACACCAATCCTGCCTATCTGGTGGCGATAGGTAGATGCAAAGTCTGAAGGTCTCTCCATGAATATTCTGAGACATCCATCAAACGCTGGTATGCCGTGATCAGAGAGAGAGAGAGAGAGAGAGAGAGTGTGAAATATATATATATATATATATATAACATTTATATATATATATATATATATATATATATATATATATATAAAGTTTTACACAATATTTGCAGAAACGAGGGAAGACTTTTAAGACCTTTCAATGTTAATTTTATCATCATGGAATCAGATGGCTACACACTTTTATAATTAATCCTCTGACTTCCCCAAGCCCTACCGAAACTGCATACAAATCGTCGAAGGGTAACCAGAGTAAAATTAAACACCAGGTAAAATAAGTACATAAACAGTATACAAAAAACAAAAAAAACAAAAACAAAACACGACACCATACCATCTTAGCCTGTATTTTGGTGACAGTGTGGATCGCTAACATTTACACCAGTACATAAATGAACACACTGGGAGGAACTTTGAACATAAATGAACACACTGGGAGGAACTTTGAACACTATAACTTTGAATTATATTATTTTGACCATCGTTAAACGATTTTATGCAGCTTGGAGAGAACATATTGGAGTCAAGTGTCTATAACGTATCAAAGTTAATCCTTTGACTCCCACAGGTCTTTCTAAAACTGTATATTATTATATAACAACCAACAAACAAAATTAATTAGAGTGTCATTCGGTAGAGCGCATACCTCCACCTACGCTGGCTTTGTCACCAAATATACTTAAGGGAGCCCACCTCGCTTTCTTTCTCTTTCTCTCCCGCTCTCTCTGGCTTGTATCAATTCGACCCCATTCAGCCTACTGTTTTTTTAAGACGTTTACCCCCATCCAGGTGTCAATATTTTCCTGGCGAGCGGTAGCAAGCCAGCATATATATATTTATGTTTTGACAGCAAGCTAAATTTGTAAATGTTTCGATAGAAAAATGTCTCCGGCGAAGCCGGATTTCTCCATACAATGCTGGCTCGCTATCGCTCGCCAGGAAGAAATCGACACCTGGATGGGGATAAACGTCTTAAAACAGTTGGCTGAATGGGGCCGAATGGATACAAGCCAAGGAAAGAGAGAAAGATAAACAAAACCGGTGACCCCCCTTAAATACACACCAATGACACCAGTGTGACATAAGCTAAGACGATGAAAATGTATTTGCCCTCATCAATATATTTTTGGGATAGGTGGCTGGTTCTTTATCATTAATATCACAGGCCTCAGGCTTAAACTTTCTTCTGGATCTGGGTTCCAGGATATGATCCGGATCGCTTCCTAAATTAAATAACGTTTTCCTTGTCGCATATCCTATCTGCCCACCGAATATCACGACAACCGGTTTATAGCCTTTTGAGATATCTTGTTTACAGACAGACAGCAAAACCAACAGACAAACAAACGAAGGAGAAAATATAACCTCCGTCCAACTTCACTGTCTGAGGTAATAATTATCGTCGTAAATGTTACCCAAAGTTGGTGTAGCCCGTGTGTTCTGGTGACAGGCTGGGGTCGCTAACATTTCACCAGTCTATAATTGAAGCAGAGTCTGGGGGCGAACCTTTAAAGATCAGGAGAATCACCCTGGCACATCTCCGTAGCCTCTCAGACCTGTAGCTTAACCCCTTCTGTACCGGCGACGTCTTTTTAATAATATTCTATCTCTATTTAGACGATTTTATGCAGTTTAAGAAGAATATGTGGTAACAAAAAGGATTACGTGAGATAGTTAGAAGCCTTTTGATTGTTGGATGGCCCTTTTTAAACTGAATAAAATCATCTAATAGTAGCCAGAATAAATGTAAACAGACGTTGCGGTACAGAAGGGGTTACGGGGGTAGTGCTGTTTTTTTGGTCTATATATCCATTTATTAATTTATTATTGAGTTTCCTCGCTAGACCTCCATCAAGCTTAAAGAAAACACCCCCTAGACCCCCTTTCAAGAAAAATGTGTACATTTTTCGATAGCAAAATGTTGCGGCCGAAGGCCGGTTCCTTCTAAAATTACAGGTTCGCTATTGCTCGCCAGGAAAAAAATCGACACCTAAATGACACGAAAAGTCTTAATATTGGAAAACAAATGGGGCGAAAGGTCATAAAATTGCCAAACTAATAAGCCAAACGTCTTAAAATGTGAAACTTACCTAACTTATAACATCTAACCTAACCTAACACAACACACGTAACCTAACCTACCTAACCTAACCTAACAGTACCTGAGCTAACCTAACCCTAACTAACCCTAATCTACCTGTACCAGAGCTAACTTGACCTTACCTAACATAACACACCTAAATTAACCTATCCTAACTTATTATATCAGTACTTGAGCTAATCTACCCCAACTTACCCTAACCTACCCAACCTAACATAACACACCTAAACTAACCTATCCTAACTTATTATATCAGTACTTGAGCTAATCTACCCTAACTTAACTATACCTGAGCTAACCTGACCTAACCTACCCAACCTAACTTAACACACCTAAACTAACCTATCCTAACTTATTCTATCAGTACTTGAGCTAATCTACTTAACGTACCCTAACCTATCTGTACCTGAGCAAACTTGACCTTACCTGACCTAACCTACCCAACCTAACATAACACACCTAAACTAACCAATCCTAACTTATTATATCTGTACCTGAACTAATCTGACCTTACATAACCTGACTTACCAACCTAACATAACACACCTAAACTAACCTATCCTAACTTATTCTATCTGTGCCTGAGCTAACCTGACCTTACCTGACCTGACCTACCAACCTTACCAAACACATTCAACAGTATTATACCGAAATACCCAAAGTAGAAAAACGCTTAAATATCAAGAGAATGAGACACTCCACGAAGCCTGTCCATCTCACTTCCAATCCGCATCACAAGAGTACACAGGATTTCACCAGAATTTCTTTTATATGCAATGGTATACGCTCTGAAACACAAATCCTGGCCCAATACGAACCCCTGAACAGCAAAACGAACATCCGAAATGTAAATATTTGGTACAGAATTAATGGGACGACTACATTTGAGTTTAAAAGAAGGCAAAAATATAACAATACCAATATAAATATAATTGAATATTATGATATATATATATATATATATAAGACGAATATATCAAAGTGTAAATGACCTAAAATAGAGCTGGAGGCAAAGTGTATTTAGTCTTACAGTGCTGGACTGGTCAAGATGTTGGACTGACAGGACTCCGGGTGGGTAGGGTTGATTATCTTGGGATTTAAGGGGAGATGGGTCGTTTTTCTGGTCCCTCCTTCTTCCTCATGTTTAGCCCCATTAGTTTTCAGATTTTAAGACTTTCGGTCCCTTAGTTTGGCGATTTTAAGACCATTCACCCCATTTCTTTGTCAATATTAAGACTTTTCGTGTCATTTAGGTGTCGATTTTTACTAGCGAGCGAAACGAGCCTGTAATGTTAGAGGAACTGGTTTCGGCCGGGACATTTATCTATCGAAAAATGTACTATTTTATCTTGAAGGAGGGTCTTGGGGAGTGTTTTTTTAAGCTTGATGGAAGTCTAGGGAGGACAATAAAAAGATAATATCAAAATACATAAATGAACAAATATATACCTCCATCCCCCCTTAAAGGTTTCTTAAAGGTTTCTTAAAGGTTTCTTTCCCGAGGCTCCTTGAAATACAGACAGGTATAATGCCGATAATAGCGACGATAGAACAGTTTACACAGTTCTCTCTCTCTCTCTCTTTCTCTCTCTCTAAAACGGTATAAATTTAGCTTGAAGGGGATTTAGTTTGAAGGAAGTCTGAGATGCCATTTTTTGTTAGCCTAAGGGACACACTAAAATACCTCACTCGAAAATGGCAAATCCTTAAATAATAATCAAACCAAATATCCCAATCGCCCCCCCCCCCCCCCAGATTTTTCTTTCCATTTAGGAAACATGTTTATGATGTATATACTTCGAAAAAGAGCTAATAAGTATATTTAAATAGATTAATTAATACAAAAACGGATATAAATACGAAAACGCCATGTATATATATATATATATATATATATATATATAGATATATATACTGTATATAAACCGCACCTTAAATTAAAATAAGAGACAATGCTTTCCCGACACCTTGACTAATAAGAACCGAAGCCTGCACGAGTATTTATTATCACCAGGATTCAATATTAAAAAAAAAAAAAAAAATAAAATGGTGAGAGCATTGTGGGTACTCCGGGGTGTGAGTATTTTAAAGGGAGCATTACGATACCTTAAATTTTATTATATCATTAATTTTGAAATGTGGAAAAGAGAAGGAAACGTGAGGGCATTGTGGGTACTGTAAAGGTGACTATTATAAAGGGAGCGTTACGATACCCTAGATATTATTATATTATTAATTTTAAAATGTTTATAAGAAGAAGAAAAAGTCAGGGTTTTGTGGGTACTATAAAGGTGAGTATTTCAAAGGGGGCGTTACGATATCTTAGACTTTATCATATTATTAGTTTAACAAAACAAAGTTAGGGCATTGTGGGTACTGAAAAGGTAAGTATTTTAAAGAGGGCGTTACGATACCTTAGACTTGATCATATTATTTTAAAGAGGGCGTTACGATACCTTAGACTTGATCATATTATTAATTTTAATATAAAAAATTAACAAAACATAGAAAGGGCATTTTGGGTACTCTGAGGGCGAGTATTTCAAAGGGGGCGTTCCGATACCGTAGATATGTTATTATTATTATTATTATTATTATTATTATTATCTTCTGTACCTCCTTCTCCCTCATGTTTAGCCCCATTAGTTTTGAGAGCTTAAGACGTTCACTCCTTTAGTTTGGCGATTATAAGATGCTTCACCTCATTCAGGTGTCTATATATATACACATTTAGTGGGCATTTTTTATTTTTTTTTTGTTAGCCTATGGGACAAACTAAAATACATTGCTCGAAAATGGCAAAGGCAAGCAAAATCCTCAATAATGACACCAGTTAAACAAAATATCAAACAGCGAATCAGGGTAATCCAAAAAGACACTCCCTCGGATCAAATAAGGACAATGACAACATTATTTTTATTAGCGTCTTTGAGTGAACATGGACATTCGATAAGTTTACAATATGGCGGAGGGTGTGATATAGTTGGCCGTATCTATATAGACGGCTTCTTTCGTCATTGTTGCGTCTCGGGATTTCTTATGACTTTGTCCTTTCTTTGTAAGTATTTGATTAATTAGCAGGGTGTGTGAGAGAGAGAGAGAGAGAGAGAGAGAGAGAGAGAGAGAGAGAGAGAGAGAGAGAGAGAGAGAGAGAGAGAGAGAGAGAGAGAGAGAGAGAGGACAATTTCATAATTTAGCGTCATTTATTATTATCATTATTATTTTTTATTATTATTATTTTTCCTTTTTTTTATTTTTATTTATTTTTATTTATTTTATTTTTTAACCAGGACGATCATGGTGCTGTAGTTAACCTTATTCTAACCTAAGCTAACCATTAACACTATCTGATCCGCCGTCTTGGGGCTATTATGTTATTTTATTTTATTATCGGGGGTTTTGCTTGATTTTGCCATTTACGAGCAATGTATTTTAATATTTATGTAAATAATAATAAATCTTTATTTAGCCAGTAGAGGATACAATCCTAGGTAATTATTAAACTTTCAAATATACAATGGCTGAGCCTTTTGCAATTAAGATATCTTAAAGAGTATAATGTATTAGTAGATTATAATATAGTTTTATTAACTTCACTCCAACACCAAACACCCCCGATGAAATTAATGAAGAATATCGTTATTATATACTGAAATGGTTACATAACGATTATCTAGTGATTTGTACCGAGGGAGGTCGTGTTGCTGTTGGGTTTAATGTGTGAAGCTGCAGTTGTTAATGTGATTTGTTGTGTAGTATGATTCACTGTTGGCTGTGTCCGCTGTCTCTTGTGCTTTATGTAACGCCACGCATTCATTGCCATGTCCAAAGCCCCCGCAGAACATTATGCATATCTGATTATATATATATATATATATATATATATATATATATATATATATATAACAAAATAGACATAACACTATTTGAAAAGTAGAAATATGTTGAACTGGACGAACTTGTGACATTTTGTAGGTGGACCAAGATATATATGTGTGTGTGTGTGTGTGTGTGTGTGTGTGTGTGTGTGTGTGTGTGTGTGTGTGTGTGTGTGTGTGTGTGTGTGTGTGCGCGTGTGTGTGTGTGTGTGTGTGTGTGTGTGTGTGTTATTGAAGGTCACTAGGTTCCCCTCTGCTCCCCCTCTTGGGTTTTGAATTTGATTGGAAGGTTTGTGTAGATCAAGGTCCAGCAAACTCCTCTACCTCGGATCAGACAGTTGGGTTACAGATTTAGTAAACAAACAAGTTATACAATTCGGCAACACCCTACTTCGGCTCATTCACACAATTTGATTGCGTTATAGATTTAGTAAACAAAAGAGTAACAGAGCTCGGCAATAACTTACTTTGGCTTATTCACACAGATTTATCTCGTTATTGATTTAGTAAATACAAGAGTAACAGAGTTCGGCAATAACCTACTTCGGCTCATTCCCAGAGTTTAATTACGTCACATATTTAGTAAACAAAAGAGTTAACAAGTTCGTCCATATCCCATTTCGGGGGTGACCGGTCACTTCAACAAGTAGACCATTTCAACCAGTAGCTCTCAACCACTACCAGATCAACCAATACGGTTTGGTTAGGTTAGGTTAGGTTAGTGCTATATTTTGGCACTGGTTTGGTTGGTCTGGGTTAATTTGGCACTGGTTGAGAGCTACTGGTTGAAATGGTCTACTGGTTGAAGTGACATGGAACCCATTTCGGGTAATTCACACAGTTTTACTTCATTACAAATTTAATAAACAAACGAGTTACATTGTTCGGTAAAACCTTACTTAAGTTCATTCAAATAGTTTATTAAATTTATATTAGTTGCTAAAGGTATACTTGAACACATGAATAACTGGTACAGCCGTATGTAAAGTTACGCCATTTTATCAAATATTGGTATCGACGACTTGATTGAAGGTATATCATGGTAGGTGACAAAATAATTATAGCAATTTAATTCAGAAGTTGCCAGACAAGAGTTGCCGAAACAAAATGTCAGAAATAGCTAAAACTAAGTCGACCCAGACAGTATGACTCGGCTTCTCTACCACACCAACAACTTGGCCCCTATCAAACCACATGGGCCCTGTCATTCTAACTCGACCCTTGTCATTCTAACTCGGTCCAAGTCATTCTAACTCGGTCCTAGTCATTCTAACTCGGCCCTTTGTCAAACCAACTCAGTTCTGTCAAGCTAACTCGGCCTCGTCAAACCAACTCGGCCCTGTCATTCTATCTCAGCCCTGTCAAACCAACTCGGCCCTGTCATTCTATCTCAGCCCTGTCAAACTAACTCGGCCTTATTCATTCTAACTCGGTCCTTGTCAAACCAAATCGGCTCTAACAGTCAATCTCGGCCCTGTCAAACCAACACCAAACCTCTGTCAGTGTAACTCGGCCCAGACAGTGTAACTCGGCCCACCCCCGACAAACGATATTACAGGCACCTCCGCCCCCTTGTCTTTGATCCCACGGTCCTGCCCAATATATATATATATATTCTGCTAGTCTCTCTCTCTCTTTCTTTGGCTTTTTGTCTCTGTCTTTATTTTTGTTTAATTGCTATATTCCAACTACTCCCTCTCGGGCATAGGCTGAGAGCCTGTACATTCAACCGTTATACATAGCACGGTACATATACATACACATTTTGGGATCTATCTCTCTCTTTATACCTTGTTACTGTCTTGTCTCTCAACGATATTCTCCGCCTTCATCAACCACCAATAGGCTGTCTAATTATGTAAACAGCTAGCTAGCCCCTTGTCTCTCTTTCTGGCTCTAATATGTACTCATTCTCTCTCCCTCTCCCTCCCCTCCCCTCCCTCTCTCGCTCTCTCTTCATTGTTGCATGCCTCGAATTGACACACATACACACACATACATACACGCATACTCTCACACATACACTCATACAAACCCACACACACACACACACACACACACACACACACACACACACACACTTACACACTATCTCTCTCTCTGTGTGACATACCACCATTTCTCACACATACACATACACACACACACACACACTTACACACTATCTCTCTCTCTCTGTGACATACCACCATTTCTCACACACACACACACACACTTACACACTATCTCTCTCTCTGTGACATACCACCATTTCTCACACATACACATACACACACACACTTACACACTATCTCTCTCTCTGTGACATACCACCATTTCTCTCCAACATACCAGCTTCCTTTTTCTACACACGTCCCCCCCCCACCCCGCCGTTCCCTCTGTTCCTCTGTGACATACCTTCCTTCGTTCATTCGTTTGTTAGAAGACCCGTAGATTATCGTAGCTCTTGGGTAGTGTGGTGTGCGGGAGAGAAAGATGTTTGAGGCACTGTACGTATACTGGTATACCTTAAGGGGGGTCATTTTTTTTGTTTTTATCTTTCTCTCCTTTTCTATCTTTCCTTGGCTTGTATCCATTCGGCCCCATTCAGTCAACTGTTTTAAGACGTTTATCCCAATCCAGGTGTCGATTTCTTCCTGGCGAGCGATAGCGAGCCAGCATTGTATGGAGAAATCCGGCTTCGCCGAAGACATTTTTCTATCGAAAAATATAAAAATTTAGCTTGCTGTCAAAACAAAAATATATATGTGCTGACTCGCTACCGCTCGCCAGGAAAATAATGACACCTGGATGGGGGTAAGTGTCTTAAAACAGTAGGCTGAATGGGGCCGAATGGATACAAGCCAAAGAGAGAGGGAGAGAAAGAGAAACAAAAACAGTGAGGTGGGCTCCCTTAACCCATACAGTACCGGTGACGTCGTTTTCATTATATTGTGGCAACTATAAGCCGATTTTATTCAGATTAGGAAGGTCCTCTAGTCATAATAAGCCTTCAATTAAACTATCTCAACCATCCCTTTTAACTACCGCAGATCCTTCCTAAGCTGCATCATATCGTCTAAATTTAACTAGATTAAAAGATAACACACGTCGCTGGTACTCAAAGGGTTAACCTATACATACGGTTTTCAGATTGGAATGAATATGATGAACAGGCTGACAGGGAAATGAATATGATGAACAGGCTGACAGGGAAATGAATATGATGAACAGGCTGACAGGGAAATGAATATGATGAACAGGCTGACAGGGAAATGATCATGAAGTTATATGTTTGTGTCCATTTGATCACTTTCAAAGGCGTAAAAAAGAACTGTAAACCTTGATTTAAACTTCGCATAGGCAATACTACATACTGTATATACGATGATACACTATATCATATTGTATTATTGCATATATTTATTATTGCCTTTGTGAAGTATAAATCAAGGTGTATAGTTCTTTGTTTGTATTTAGTACTAATTATTGTATAAGTAACAATAATAAGTACTAAATATTTAAAAGAAGGGACGCATATTTAGTTTAACACGCTGCCTACAATATACAGTATACTTCTTCCTTATCATCCGGTACGCTTTTTAGACGGAAGGATTGGAGGGTGGGGAGAGAGCCTTCTACTGTGTTGTCCTATTCTTCAATTATATGTTCTCTCCACTAACCAACTTTACTCCTAAACTCGATTAACGAAATGTCCCTGTGTCTAATAGTATTAAGGGCGGACCACCTAGTAAGGACTGCAAGATCTGTGTGGTCTGAGTATTTGTGTAACTCTGAGTAACTCTCTCTCCCTCTCCCTCTCTCTCTCTCTCTCTCAGTGTTCCAGCAGGTGCTAATGAGTATATAGTAATTAGCTTTCTTTATCTTCACGCCTCTCATTTTTCCAGTTTTTCACTCACTCACCCTCTTTCTCACTCATTTTCTCTCTCCTACCGTGTGTGTGTGTGTGTATGTGTGTGTGTATGTGTGTGTGTGTGTGTATGTGTGTGTGTTTAAATTTGTTGTGCTTATTATACATTTTAGTAATCTTTTGACCCCATACACTTACATTTAATTACCATAACTCGTACCGTACAAGAGTATATAATTAAGGAAGCCTATATACATTTATCATTAACCCCTTTTGTACCGGCAACGTCTTTTTAACTATATTTTGGCTACTAATAGACGATTTTTTCAGTTAAAACAGGGCCTCCAGCAATTACTAGGCTTTGAACTATCTCACTTAACCCTTTTGACTATCATAGATCCTTCTTAAACCGCACAAACTCCCCTAAAAATAGCTATAATAAAATTAATAATACATCGACGGTACAGAAGGGGTTAACAAGATTTCACAAATACGCTATGATTCAACACGAGAGGGATACACGATATTATATAAGTGGCTATATAGTATACACTCTCCATGCTTCCTATTCTCCGTTTACCACTTTATCTCTCCTATTACTTCTTCTTCTTCCGTTCTTGCTTACACATATTAGCAACACAATATTCTCCCTCCCTCCTATTCACCATTTATCACATTATTTCCCATATTATTTCTTCTCCTTCCGTCCTTGCTTACAAATGATTATAAATAGGGATACACGATTATTTTTATGTGACTATGCTTTCTCTTTCCCTCCTATTTCCCGTTTATCACTTTATCTCTCGTATTTCTTCTTCTCCCTTCCTTTCTTGCTTAACAATGGTTAGAACGAGAAGGATATTCACATTTTTATAAGTAACTATACATACTCCCTCCCTCCTATTCCCCGTTTTATCACATTATCTCTCTTATTACCTCTTCTCCTGCCGATCTTGCTTAAGGGGAGGCAGTTGTTTTTTTCGAGTCCTCCTTCTCCCTCATGTTTAGCCCTATTAGTTATGGGATTTCAAGACATTCGCCCCATTAGTTTGGCGATTTTCAGACATTTTGCCCCATTTCTTTGCCAATATTAAGACCTTTCGTGCCATTTAAGTGTCGATTTTTTTCTTGGCGAGCAATAGCGAGCCTGTATTTGAAGAGGAATCGGCCTTCGGCCGGGACACTTTTCTACCGAACATTGTACAAATTTGTATCGAAGGGGGGTCTTGTGGGTATTTTTTTAAGTTTGATAGAGGTTTAGAGATTAAACTAAACCCCCTCCTTAAACCATTGAGCCGAACCAGTAAATTTGGCTGCACAATACCGTCTGAGCTCCCTTAAAACAAATATTTTATAGGGATCCACGATTTTTGAAAAGTGACTGTACATTCTCCTTCCCTCCTATTCACCGTTTATCACATTATCTCTCGTATTTCTTCTTCTCCTTCTTGCTATCCCTCTCCCCCATTTGTTTACGCCAGCCTGCTCTGATGTTCTTTGATGAGGTATTAAGGGGAGGTATTTAGTTTGTTCCCTAGACCTCTATCAAGCTTAAAATGACACCCCCTTGAGTCCCTTTCAAGATAAATTTGTACATTTTTCGGTAGAAAAATATCCCGGCCGAAGGCCGGTTCCTCTTAAATTCCAGGCTCGCTATCGCTCGCCAGGATAAAATTGACACCTGAATGGCACGAAAGGTCTTAATATGGGGTGAAAGTTCTTAAAATTGCTAAACTAATGGGGCAAACGTTTTATAATATCAAAAGCAATGGGGCTAAACATGAGGGAGAAAGGGGTCAAGAAAAAAATCCCTCAAGTGGAGATCTCCCCTTAACTACTTAAGGGGAGGCAGACCGTTTTTCTGGACCCCCTTCTCCCTAACGTTTAGCCCCATTAGTTTTCAGATTTTAAGATGTTTGCCCCATTAGTTAGTCGATTTTAAGGCCTTTTGTCCCACTTCTTAGTCAATTTTAAGACCTTTCGTGCCGTTTAGGTGTCGCTTTTTCCTGGCGAGCGATAGTGAGCCTGCAATTTTAAGAGGAACCGGCCTTCGGCCGGAACATTTTTCTACCGAAAAATATACAAATATATCTTGAAGGGGGGTCTAGGGAGTGTTTTTCTAAGCTTGATGGAGGTCTAGGGAGGAAACTAAAAAAATATATGAATAAATGAATTAATAGACCAAACAAACGGCCAGCCTCCCCTTAACCTTAGAATGTGGACACTATGTAGACGAGTTGGAGGAGGACGGGTGGGACGATAAGAACATGGGGTAAACAGTTTATATACTAATACTACTACTACTACTACTACTACTACTACTAATACTATTACTACTACTACTACTAATACTACTACTAATACTAATACTATTACTACTACTACTAGTCTACTACAACAACTACTACTACTACTACTACTACTACTAATAATAATAATAATAATAATACATAATACAAATAATACGAAAATAACTACAATGAGAGGAAAAGAGAAAACATATAAATAATATAAATAAATAGATATTGACAAAATCAGAAAGAAAAGAAAAAAGAGAGCAAGGAAAAACTGAAGATGATAATATACAGTATATACAGTAATATACATATATTATACATATAATATACATATATTTTCGCAAGCAATGAGAAATATCATAATGTGTGGTGGTAATAGATCCAAGGCGAGTCTGAAGGTGGTGGGGTGGACTAGAGACCCTACAGTAACAGAGATCGGCCAACATCCGCCATATTGGTGCCACTGGGATCATTAAGGGGGGATCACCTGCTATTTTTATGTTTATCTCCTTTTCTCTCTTTCTTTGGCTTGTATCCATTCGGCCCCATTCAGCCAACTGTTTTAAGACGTAATTATCCCCATCCAGGTGTCGATTTCTTCCTGGCGAGCGATAGCGAGGGAGAGAAAGAGAAAACAAAAGTGAGGTGGGCTCCTTTAAGGCGGTTTACATTTATTTAACCATTATCAAGAGTTAGTTTACAGTTTTATAATAAATTAGATGTCTTAAAACCCTCTATTAGCATTACAGTAAATATGTGAACTCTTTAATTTATCTTAAAGATATAAACAAATCCATGATCACATTATATCCAGTCACCTTCCCGATCACTATGTCTCTGCTTCACCTGTCAACAACTGTACATAATATATATATATATATATATATATATATATATATATATATATATATATATATATATATATATATATATATATATGCTGTATATATGTATAGTTTAATCTGTGCATCATAATTATACACAATCACAACTATAATATTAGACCATTCTTAGCTAATTCCGTCACCAAAATGGCCTCCAAATAAATGGTGTCCGATCTCTCCCCCCACCCCACAGTCTCTCCAGTGTTGACCTCCACCCACCACCACCACCACCAGGAGACCTTGTTTATGTTTCAGAAGGCCGCGGGAATTTTGAGGTGACCTGTACCTTCTTCGACATTTTCTTGGTGGTATTTGGACAGGGACAGGTAGGTAGGACAGATAGATAGGGCAGGTAGATGGACGGGATGGATACACACACATGACCTCACTTATATATCTACACCTACACACACACATATTTTCTACCTACACCTACACACATATACACATTTAATACCACACACACGTATCCTCCACCCACGAGCACATTTACACACCTACCCACACATATATACCAACACCTACACACTTATATAATTATACACCTACACAAACACACACACACGCAAGCATATACACATACACAAGCATGCACACACACACACAAAAGCGTACACACCTCGACAATGGATAATTCAGAGTGGCTAGCTATACTCCCTCACTATTTTCCTGGTGATCTTTGGGAATAACAGACGAGACTGACAAACTGACAGACAGACAGTGTGGCAGACAGACGGACAGACAGATACCCATGAATGCACACAAAACACTCGCACATATATATATACAGATTTACATAGATACACTGGCCACACATATCTTACGATCCCTGCGAGGTGGCCAGGACTTAATCCTAATAGAGATAGCAACACTAAAAGAAAGTGGAAGGAAAGGATAGCAAAGATGAAGAGAGAGAGAGAGAGAGAGAGAGAGTACAAAGGAAGTACAAAGGAAATCAAGCAACAACAGATCTAGTGACCCTTCTAGGTTGCTTGTCCTCCAAAACACTGAGGATCAAGTGTCCAAACAGTGGTTTAGAGTGGGTAAGGGAACATTGGAAAGGGAAATACTGCCCTGGAACTAATGTCCGTGGCAGGATTAGGAAGTTAGTAGGGGACAGATGGGTTAGTAACTGAGGGGGGGATAAAATAAAGTTATTCATTTACAAACGCAGTCAGTCGCGGGTTTGATGCGAGATATTTGTCTAGGCGGAGTTTAAATGAATCAACGGTGATGCAGTCTATATCGTTTCGGGGAAGCCCATTCCACAAGTTGACAACTCGATTGAAGAAGAAATTCTTAGATTCGTGTGAGTTAAAAGATTTACCAATAATTTTGCAACCGTTTCCCCGCGTGTAATTAGATTGGTCGATAGTGAAGTACTTACTACAGTTCATATTGTCGATGCCTTTGATGATTTTGAACACTTGAATTAAGTCACCTCTTAATCTGCGCTGGGTTAAAGGAAATAGATTTAATTCTCTAAGACGCTCTTCGTATGGTTTGTTCTTTAGGCTAGGTATCATTTTGGTAACTCTACGTTGAACTCGTTCTAGCTTGTTTATATCTTTTTGGTAATAAGGGCACCAGGATTGAACGCAGTATTCCAGAAGAGGGCGGACTAATGAATTGTAAAGGGTTAGGATAACTTCTTTGGATTTATGCTCAAATGACCTGCCTATAAAGCCAATTATTTTGTTTGCCTTCTTAACAACTTCTGAACATTGTTGACTCGGTTTTAGGTTACTCGATATTGTTACTCCCAGATCGGTTTCTCTGTTTACATTCTTAAGCTGAGTGCCATTCATCGAATAGTTTTGCTTTCTCATTTAGGTATCCGATATGTAGTACTTTACATTTATCCGCATTGAAACTCATTTGCCAAATTTGGGCCCAACATGACAATTTATCTAGATTGTGTTGCATATCGTCAACTTGTTCTTTTGAGAGTACGCTATTTGCAATTTTTGTATCGTCAGCAAATTTTGAGATTGTACAGGTGAGACCCTCATCTATGTCGTTGATGTAAATTAGAAAGAGAATTGGTCCTAGTACCGATCCCTGGGGTACCCCGCTACTTACATTGGTCCATTTTGATGCCTTACCGTTTATGACTACTCTTTGCTTTCTGTCGCTGAGCCAATTTTCTATCCATTTCAACACACCGTCTTGTATTCCATGCGCTTTTAGTTTTAGCAGTAAACGTTTGTGGGGAACTTTGTCAAAGGCCTTTTGAAAATCAAGGTATATAATATCTACAGCTTTACTCTCATCGTAGAGGTTGAGGATATCGTGGAAGAAGTCTAAGAGGTTTGTTAAACAGGAACGTTTTTTTACGAAAGCCGTGTTGAGTATCTTTAAGTATGTTATTTTCCTCTAAGTGATTTACGAGTCTGTCTCGTATGACCGTTTCTAGCATTTTACATACAACTGAGGTTAAGCTAATTGGACGATAGTTACGGGGTAGGGATTTGCTGCCTTTTTTGAATATCGGTGTTACGTTGGCTAGCTTCCACTGATCGGGCATAGTTCCAGACTGCAAGGATTTATTGAATAGTAATGTCAGTGGTTTAGAGAGCTCATCCTTAGCTTCCTTTAGAACTCTAGGCGAGATTGTATCAGGTCCAGGCGTTTTATTTACCTTGAGTTTATCTAAACAATTCAATACTTCTCTCTCTGTAACGGTGATATTGCTTAGAACATCTGAATTATCAATCTGAATCGGCGATGGTGTAGGGATATCACTGAGGTCTTCTGTTGTAAAAACTGATGCAAAGAAGGTATTGAGGGCATTACTCATTTGTTCTTCGTCTTTGGTGTATTCTCCATTTTCATCGACTAACGGTCCAACAGTTGAAGTAACAACTTTTTTCTTTCTGATATAACTATAGAATTCTTTCGGGTTTGTTTTACTTTGATTCGCAATATGTAACTCTAAGGTCTTTTTACTTTGCTTAATTAACTTTTTGGCTTTGCGTCGTAGCTCTACAAATTTCAGCCGTTCTTCGTCATTTTGTGAGGATTTTAATCTATCATTAGCACATTTTTTAGCAAGCAGGCAGTTTGAAATATCTTTATTCCACCATTTGGGCTTATTATTATGGCCTGGACGCCGAGTTTTTGATGGTATGCAGTCTTGCACTGCTTTTAGGTAAGTGGCTTCGAATAACTTCCAAGATGTATTTATGTCGTTATTGTGAATTAAAAAGCTCCAGTCAGTTTCTTTAAACATAGCTCTAAGTTTATGGAAGTTTGCTTTCTTGAAATTAGGGACTTTTTCGATGCTACTATTTGGTTCGTTACTAGTAAACTTTAAAGTGAAAGTTATCGTACGATGGTCGCTGTTACTGAATTCATCACCAACATTCAAATTCTCTATTAATTCTTCTTTTGTTGCAAGTACAATGTCAAGAACGTTATTACCACGGGTCGGCGTTCCAACAAATTGATAAAGCGAACTCTCTTGCAAGTTCGTATACAAGTCATGTCCGGAGTGTGAAGTAAGAGTATCGCCCCACTTGGTAAGTATCGCCCCACTTGGTGAGAGAGAGAGAGAGAGAGAGAGAGAGAGAGAGAGAGAGAGAGAGAGAGAGAGAGAGAGAGAGAGAGAGAGAGAGAGAGAGAGTGAAAGCGAGAGACAGGGAACACCATATATAATTAATATGTAACTGTGATGTGTATTAACAGTTACGCCATCTAATACCTGGTGAAGTATAAATATCTACATCCGCCTTCACACACATATTATTGATAGCTTCTTTAGTCAGGTGAAGGTATTGAGGGATAAGCCTTTACAACGGCACCTCGTATCTACATTCTACTTTTCCTATTTTTCGGAAGAGTGTAGAGAGGGGAGAAGGGGTGTTGGAGAGAGAGGAAGCTGTTGGAGTGGCTTTGTTATGTGTGTTTATTCTGTAACTTCTTTCTCGTTCCAGGTCAGGTGAAGGTATTGAGGGATAAGCCTTTACATCGGCACCTCGTATCTACTTTCCGAAGAGTGTTGAGGGGGGGAGAAGGGGTGTTGGAGAGAGAGGAAGCTATTGGAGTGGCTTTGTTATGCGTGTTAATTACTCCTAGAGATCCTGTAGTTGGAGAGAGCGGTCATCATTTCAGGGTGTCAAACGAAAGCCAAATTCACTATTTTTAGTCTATGTTAATGTACATTTATAGCTAAATTGATTGTTTATAGTTCAAATTATGCCTTTCGATTTGAACGGCATTTTGGTGCCTCAATTATCAAACAACGGGGTATTATTATATTTTTGATCATGCAGCTTGCATACGTAAAGACCACACTATTTTTTTTTTTTTTTTTTTTTTTTTAAGAGACAATGAATGGAGGAAGGAAAAACACAGATAAAACAAAAAGGTCCATGTGCCTAAAGGCATCCTCCATTCATAACTATATCGTAACTATCTATCTATCTATCTATCTATTTACTCAGGCCCAATCCCCAGGGGGTGGGGTGGGGGGTGGGGGGGTGGGGGGGTTGGCTGGCTGACTCAAGACAGAGCAAGAATAGGGACAACACAAAACACAACAGAAAACAATGAAGAACACAAATACAAATTCACAAAATATCGTAACGGTATTGCCAAATTTGATTATGGCAATAGAGATACTTGAGTGTAAAAAAGACAAACACATCACACACCAGTGGCACCAAAATGGAGTAGGTTGTCCGATCTCTGTTACTATATATAGGGTCTCTGGGGTGTGTAGGTCAGAATAATTAGGAAGATGGTTCAGCCACACCAAGAGTTTTGTAGCTACTTTGTAACTTGGTGTAGGGAGGAAGAAGGGAGGGGAAATGGGTCATATTTCTGTCCCCCCTTCTTCCTCATGCTTAGCCCCATTCGTTTCCAGATTTTAAGATTTTTCACCCCAATTCTTTGTCAATATTAAGACTTTTCGTGACATTCGATTTTTTCCTGGCGAGCGATAGCGAGTCAGTAATTTAAGAGTAACCGGCCTTTAGCCGGGAAATTTTTCTATCGAAAAATTTACAAATTTATCTTGAAGGAGGCTCTTGGGGGAGTGTTCTTTAAGCTTGATGGAGGTCTAGGGAGGAAAAAACAAAATCAATAAAATGGTAAATAAAGAAGCAAATAAATACGCCCATCCCCCTTAAGGCGGTGTCACACGAACGCGTGTTCCGGCATTTTTTTGTTCGAGCAATTATGGTTTAACAGCCCAGGCAAATCGGTGATTTTGGTCGAATTTTGACTTGTCAATATTATTACATATTTGGATTCGTCTCGCCGTTGCGGATTCAACGGTATAATATTTTTTAAAATTTTGACCTATTTTTAGGCCCCCTAGGCCTATTTTAAAGTTTAAAAAGTCCATAGAAGAGTTATTTATGAACGGATTTTGTTTAAATTTATACCATAAGTACACTTTGGGAAGCTGAATCGAATGGCGCAAACATAATTAAAATCGGACCATTAGTTTAGGAGTTCGATTTTGACTGGGCTTCCTGGAGGGCCCAGGGGACCGTTTTTTGGACTTTAAAATTCCTCTGTAGCCCAAACTATTAGTCCTAGGGAATTCTACTTGGCGCCATTCGATTTTTCTCGCCGAGCTGCTTCTAGACATGGTCTTATGTTTCATTTTCGCCCAGCCATTCGGCCAGAAACGATAAATTTATACCATAAGTACACTTTGGCAAGCTAAATCGAATGGCGCAAACAGTACAAATGAGTAATGCCCTCAATACCTTCTTTGCATCAGTTTTTACAACAGAAGACCTCAGTGATATCCCTAAACCATCGCCAATTCAGATTGATAATTCAGATGTTCTAAGCAATATCACCGTTACAGAGAGAGAAGTATTGAATTGTTTAGATAAACTCAAGGTAAATCATACGCCTGGACCTGATACAATCTCGCCTAGAGTTCTAAAGGAAGCTAAGGATGAGCTCTCCAAACCACTGACATTACTATTCAATAATTCCTTGCAGTCTGGAACTATGCCTGATCAGTGGAAGATAGCCAATGTAACACCGATATTAAAAAAAGGCAGCAAATCCCTACCCAGTAACTATCGTCCAATTAGTTTAACCTCAGTTGTATGTAAAATGCTAGAAACGGTCATAAGAGACAGACTCGTAAATCACTTAGAGGAAAATAACATACTTAAAGATACTCAACACGGCTTTCGTAAAAAACGTTCCTGTTTAACAAACCTCTTAGACTTCTTCCACGATATCCTCAACCTCTACGATGAGAGTAAAGCTGTAGATATTATATACCTTGATTTTCAAAAGGCCTTTGACAAAGTTCCCCACAAACGTTTACTGCTAAAACTAAAAGCGCATGGAATACAAGACGGTGTGTTGAAATGGATAGAAAATTGGCTCAGCGACAGAAAGCAAAGAGTAGTCATAAACGGTAAGGCATCTAAATGGACCAATGTAAGTAGCGGCGTACCCCAGGGATCGGTACTAGGACCAATTCTCTTTCTAATTTACATCAACGACATAGATGAGGGTCTCACCTGTACAATCTCAAAATTTGCTGACGATAAAAAAATTGCAAATAGCGTACTCTCAAAAGAACAAGTTGACGATATACAACACAATCTAGATAAATTGTCACATTGGGCCCAAATTTGGCAAATGAGTTTCAATGCGGATAAATGTAAAGTACTACATATCGGATACCTAAATGAGAAAGCAAACTATTCGATGAATGGCACTCAGCTTAAGAATGTAAACAGAGAAACCGATCTGGGAGTAACAATATCGAGTAACCTAAAACCGAGTCAACAATGTTCAGAAGTTGTTAAGAAGGCAAACAAAATAATTGGCTTTATATGCAGGTCATTTGAGCATAAATCCAAAGACGTTATCCTAACCCTTTACAATTCCTTAGTCCGCCCTCTTCTGGAATACTGCGTTCAATGCTGGTGCCCTTATTACCAAAAAGACATAAACAAGCTAGAACGAGTTCAAAGTAGAGTTACCAAAATGATACCTAGCCTAAAGAACAAACCATACGAAGAGCGTCTTAGAGAATTAAATCTATTTCCTTTAACCCAGCGCAGATTAAGAGGTGACTTAATTCAAGTGTTCAAAATCATCAAAGGCATCGACAATATGAACTGTAGTAAGTACTTCACTATCGACCAATCTAATTACACGCGGGGAAACGGTTGCAAAATTATTGGTAAATCTTTTAACTCACACGAATCTAAGAATTTCTTCTTCAATCGAGTTGTCAACTTGTGGAATGGGCTTCCCCGAGACGTTATAGACTGCAGCACCGTTGATTCATTTAAACTCCGCCTAGACAAATATCTCGCATCAAACCCGCGACTGACTGCGTTTGTAAATGAATAACTTTATTTTATCCTCCCCTCAGTTACTAACCCATATGTCCCCTACTAACTTCCTAATCCTGCCACACGGACATTAGTTCCAGGGCAGTAGTTCCCTTTTCAATGTTCCCTTACCCACTCTAAACCACTGTTTGGACACTTGATCCTCAGTGTTTTGGAGGACAAGCAGCCTAGAATGGTCACTAGACCTGTTGTTGCTTGATTTCCTTTGTACTCCTTTGTACACCTAAGCACACCACATTTCTTTCCAACACACCTAAATTTACCTCTAACGTACCTTAATTTTGGCTCTCTATCACTCTTTCAACCTTGGACACATTGTTACAGGCAGCTTTGCCTTTTGTCTCCTTCAATCACCTAGACAAACAAATATGCTATGGTTTAAGACAAGGATAGTTAAGTGGAAGGAAGAAAATATAGTTAGATAGATAGATAGAGAGAGACAGAGAGAGAGAGAGAGAGAGAGAGAGAGAGAGAGAGAGAGAGAGAGAGAGAGAGAAGAAAAATTTCAGCTCGATGGTCTAAGGCTCTAAGCAATTCCTTCCCTATACATCTTAAAGCCATGAACAATACCGTACTAAACTATTCTCTTGTATGGGTGTTCTTTTTAACTATTCCGCATACCTGAGTCCGTGTCACTGCTGAGGGGGTTCGAGCAGACAGGTAATGTACAGTCAGGAGCCAAATACCTGCACATCCATTTGCATGTTTGAATCTTTAAAGGGGGTCACCGTTTTTGTTTTCTTTCTCTTTTTTTTTTTTTCTCTTTCCCTGGCTTGTATCCATTCGGCCCCATTCAGCCAACTGTTTTAAGACGTTTATCCCCATCCAGGTGTCGATTTCTTCCTGGCGATCGATAGCGAGCCAGCATTATATGGAGAAATCCGGCTTCGCCGGAGACATTTTTGTATCGAAAAATGTACAAATTTAGCTTGCTGTCAATACAAAAACATATATGCTGGCTCGCTACCGCTAGCCAGGAAAATATTGACACCTGGATGGGGGTAAACGTCTTAAAACAGTGGGCTGAATGGGGCCGAATGGATACAAGCCAAAGAGAGAGGGAGAGAAAGAGAAAACAAGCGAGGTGGGCTCCCTTAAAGCCAAGTTGTGAAGCCTCTGGGATATAGCAGAACACTGGATTGTCTCGCTTGGGATCGATACAGGTTCAAATGGGTGTGCAGGTATTATGGCTTATAACTGTACACTCAACAGCTTAAGTTGGGGCTTAAGGGGAGGTTTTTAGTTTGCTACCTCCATAATAAAAAAAAACAAAAAAAACAACAACACACACACACACACGACCCCCCTTCTAGATACATGTGTGTGAACGAAGATAGCATAACTGAGTGTTAATTTGTGATGCAGGGCTAAATGTCATTAAGCTTCAGAAAGATCGCTATTTAATTCTGCATATTTAGTTTATATAATTATATATATATATATATATATATATTTTTTTTTTAGGTGTTATTTTTTAAACCCCATCGGTGTGCGATCACGTGCCAGGCTATTTTGACTGCCGTGGGATACAGCAATAAAAGCCCCCCCCCCCCCCCCCCCACACACACACACACACGATTTAGTGCCATCATAATTATATATTGACAGCAGGGCGCAAATAACAAGACAAAAAAAAACGAAACCGCGAGCGTACGACCTATATAAATAGAGTAGAATAGGGTAGAGCGATGAAGGGAGGAGGAAAGAGATAGGAGAGGAGGTGTAGAGAAGGGGGTAAGAATAGTGGGTCTAAGGAGAGGTGGAAAAGGAGGTTAGAACACTATTGAGAGGAGAAGAGAACGTAGACAGGCAAAAGTTAGCGAAGGGGCAGAAGGTGATCAGAGTAGGGACGAAAGATAAAATAGTAGATAAGTGTAGAAGATGGACAGTAAGAAGAGCAAAAAATATCTAGAGAAGGTGGATAAGGCGGTTACTGGGAGACTACAGTAAAACAAAATATTCAGCTTAAGCTTCTTCCTTCATTACTTTACTTTAACTATCCCTTCTATGAATACTAATTTTCTGAACTGTATCTTAATCTAGCTCTAGCTTTTTTTATGGAGGAGCGGCTAACTAGGCAAGCCGTTCTCCAGCAAAGCGAGGACAGGGACTCCGCCGACGAAGAAGAACTTAAGAAGACATTATGAGCATACGCCTGGATACTACATAATTCCCGATATTTTGTTAGTGAATTAAGGAGTATATTATACTGAATTACCGACAGTTTGGACATATATGCCAATGAAGTACATGGTGTAACTAATATATAAACCTAAATATTAGATCATAACTTCGACCCGGTGTAAAACTATAATATTACCAAAACGACACCTAAATGGCAAGAAAGGTCTTAAAATTGACAAAGAAATGTGGCAATAAGTCTTAAAATCGCCTAAACTAATGGGGCGAACGTCTTAGAATATCAATTTCAAGGGGGCTAAACACGAGGGAGAAGGGGGTCCAGAAACAACACTCCCTTAAGATAACTTTGGCAATCCATATGATGACACTTTTCTGGATACTGTTCCCTCCCACAAATATTTGGGTGTCCACATCTCAGCGGACATGAGGTGGGTCACTCACGTTAGCAGCATCAGATCAAAGGCTAATAAGGCCCTGGGCTTCCTGCGCAGGAATCTCACCAAGTGTAACGCAAACATCAAAATTATAGCATTTAAAACACTTGTTCGGCCACACTTAGAATACCGCGACACCGTCTGAGATCCACACACTCATAACAATATAAATAAACTAGAGGCCATACAAAACAAAGCTGCAAGATGGATCAGACGTGATTACAGACACACTACATCTGTCACTTTGCTCAAACAAGACATTAGACTCGACCCACTTGCAACAAGAAGACAAATGCATAGACAACAGATGTTATAAAATCACTAACCACTTAGTAGACATAGACAAATATATACTGTATATTTACACCCTACAAATATACGATTTACGAGACGCAGCCACTCCTAAAATACCACATGTATCAGGCAAGCACGGACATATTTAGACGATATTTTTTTTCCCCGCAGCATCCATGAGTGGAACCACCTCCCATCTCATGTAGTTAATTGCCCCACCCTTGATTAATTTAGAACTAGGATCACCCATCATTCCATCCCTAATCCTGATCCTGTCCCCAACCACTAGTCCTAAAGCACAACCTCCGCATAACATGCTGCCCGAGAGCGGCCCTCTGCGTCTGCGGGTCGCTCAACGTAAACGTAAACGTAAAAACCTCTCTTACCTGCCAACCACGAAACTCCAAGGCTGCGATACACCTCTTCTCCTTTACACACCCTTTAAGGCCGGTTCACACGGACAAGTTTTTGTCCTCCTTCCCTTGAGGGCTGACAATTGGAAGGAAAATCTCGCCGGGGTGTCATATTTCACTGGGGAATTCAGGAAACCAACTGGTTGGTTTTTTGGACATTCACAGCCCTCTGTTCACTGCGTATATCCGATACAATGACTTGGCCGCCTTTTTGGCCACCTTTCGTACCACACGAAAAACAAGACGTTGAGTAATGCACGTTTGTTTACATTCATACCATTCCACTTCAAGAAACAAAAACTATATATTAAGCAGGTCATATACGAAGAAGATATATGATACTATTCTGAGATGATAAGAAGAAAGAAGAGGTAAAGATAATAATTACAGAAATATGAAAAGAAAGATACAAGTCAGTCAACTCATTCACTTGATAATAACAAAATAAATAGGGAGGCAATCTCACTGACCTAACATCAACCAGTCGTGTATACCACTATATCCCAAGCACCAACAGACGCATTAGGTTTATCTTAAGTTTATTCTTAAGTACGGTATGTCTGGCATAACAAAACGCATACGATCTTGTGAGTTGGTACAATATCCATTGTTAATATTTTACTATAGCTTGCCATCGTCCGTTTTCTTTTAATTGCTCCCATCATGACGACTTTGCTTTTTGTTCTTGTCTGATTATAATATTTTGTTAGATTAACATAACTTAACTAACCTAATATAATTATATATAGGCTAACAAAAATAACAAAATAAAAATATAAAATACTTCGGATCCGAGGAGGATCGAACGCTTGTTTTCCTGTTCACGAGATCTAGCCCGTACTGACTGAGCTACGAACAACATGTTAAATATGGTGTGAAGGCTATCTTTAAACACGGTTGGGCTGCGGGACTGACCATTGAAGAAGGCGTGGGGTGGAACAACTAGAGCTACCTCGTGTATTTATCTCACCCCTGCTCATTATAACCATCACCCTGCACCCCTGAGACCCTTTACACACATGAGTGGTCCAAATATGCACTCATATCACTATGTAAATTGATACATGTGCTTTCTGCTTGGCAATTCTCCGTCCACAATCCCTACCTTTGACTTGGCTCTCCCGTGTGAACACTTTTTGAGTTTCGCCGGGAATTTTACAGCAACTCTCCCCGTCCTGAGAATTGGAAACAAAAATTGCTCGTGTGAACCGGCCTATTAAAACGATACCGACACTGCGAGCGGTAGACTAGACACGGACAATAGTTAAGTACTACAAAACGCGCGCAATGACCACTCAGAAGCTCTACATGATACTATAAGGCGCTTCTCGATCGCCTCTTCAAAACTGCACTGCCACAATGTAAACAAACGTTTTCAAAAATCTTAATCTCCGTTTTCATTTACAAAATCTGATTTCATAATTATTTCATCCTTATTTCATGCTATCTTAATTCCCAGACATGTTTGTTTGAAATAGTACGTTTATAATATTTATAGTGTTGCTAAAAAATGAATTAGAGTAACCCCAAATTGGTCCCGATTGCAAGATTGGCTTCCTTGACAAATTGCGCCGCAAACACCCACCAGGACCCAGATTCACTAACGGTCGTAGCGTACGATGTCGTACAGCAACCTACGATCGTTCCTAAGGGAGTGCGGAAGGTGTATTCACGAACGCATCGTTGAGCTCCCTTTCGGTTATTTTCACCGAGGCTTCTCTTGACCAATCAGGCGCTTGGCCTTTGTAAATAAACAATATGTCACCCACATAACTGAAGCGCCAAGAAGAACCTAATATACTTTAATTTATGAGCTTGTCATTGTTTAGCATGGCTAATTCGATCCACCACAGCCAGCAGGAAGAAGAATAGAGTATCTTGTGAATTGATGATAAGAAATTAGCCTAGCTAGGCTACAGGGAAGCCTGTTAGTGGCCCAAGTAAAAGATGATCATTGATAATCATATGTTAGGCTAGTTGGGAGTGTATTATTTATACCTTAACCACAGTATATTGTTCTACTTTACCATGTCTACACCTAGACAGGGCGAGCCAAACCAAAATGCCAGACTTTACTATGTCTATGCCTACACAGGCAGTTCTAGCCAGGCCAAAATACCAGACTTAGCCTAGGCCTAATTTTTCAAAATAGGCCTAGGGTAATTTTTTGTATTCACAACACCTCAAGGCCTATCTACCTTTTCAAAATAGGCCTAGCATAGGCCTCCTCAATCTATTATCCAACAGTTGGCCATGAGAAATAATGATAGGTTGAGGGGGGCTTTGTCCCCCTCACGTCCCATGACTTATTGCCATCATCAAATATATTACCAGCATGGGACTAATAACAGCTAGTTAACAATGAGGACGGTATGCCTGCAAACACCATCTTAACCTGCTAGGCTTCTACTTTACCATGCTTAGGCTACACCAAGCTAGGCATTGCTAGCCTAACCAAAATACCATACGTAGGCCTAACTTTTCTAGCCTAAATAGCCCTAACTTTTTCAAAATAAACCTAGGTTATATCCTAGGGTAGGCTAAACAAAAATATTCACAACACCATATAGGCTAGCCTATTATTTTTTGTTTAGACTATGCCTAGGGTAATTCTTTTCATAATTTTTTTCCTGTGATACTTTCAAATTTGTTGAGGAAATAGGCTACCCTAATCTAACCCAGCTAGGCATTGCTAGCCTAACCAAAATACCATACATAGGCCTAACTTGTCTAGCCTAAATAGCCCTAACTTTTTCAAAATAAACCTAGGTTATAGCCTAGGCTAGGCTAAACAAAATTATTCACACAGCGTTTATTATTTATTCATTGTTTAGGCTAGGCCTAGGGTAATTCTTTTCATCATTTTGTTCCTGTGATACTTTCAAATTTGTTGAGGAAATAGGCTACCCTAATCTAACCCAGCTAGGCATTGCTAGCCTAACCAAAATACCATACATAGGCCTAACTTGTCTAGCCTAAATAGCCCTAACTTTTTCAAAATAAACCTAGGTTATAGCCTAGGCTAGGCTAAACAAAATTATTCACACAGCGTTTATTATTTATTCATTTTTTAGGCTAGGCCAGGGTAATTCTTTTCATCATTTTGTTCCTGTGATACTTTCAAATTTGTTGAGGAATAGGCTACCCTAATCTAACTCAGAGGTGGTGGGGAGTTGGAATAAAACATTTCCGCAATAAATGAGGGTTAAAATCTACTAATGGTAGGCTACGTGTTGTCGCAGCACATGAATTTGTGCATCAATTAACCTTGACTAGGTCTAGGCTGGCATATGTAGGCTATTCATAGCTTAATTCGGCCTGTCATAAGACATTAAGGATACAAATATATTCATACTTTGTATTAAATGCCTTAATGGTGTTGTAAACACAAGTTAACAATCATATTGCGCTATTATTGTTTCAATAATGACTTAGTGTGTCATAAAGAGCTATACTGCAGACGAATTTGTTATGGTCGCGGGTTGTGTTATCGATATTTGTGTACCTATATCCGGGTCAAATTCATGTAAGGGTGGTCTGGACCACCCTTTGCGAAAGGGGATTTTAGGGGCTTCCTACGATCAAAGATGGCCGCTACGAAGCTTCGTGAATACCAGCGTTGAGACGTAAGGGAACGGTAAGGGAGTTTTCGGATCGTACGACCGTTAGTGAATCTGGGTCCAGATCATTGGAGTCGTGCGAGTTGCCCTTCAACGCTTTCAAGAAACTATATTATTTTCAATGCCTAATTTTACAGTTTTATTTTTGTAATTGTTTAGCTTAATGATAACACAATCACCTAACTTACCCAATTGTAAATATAATGGGAGATTAGATTTTTTTTAGGATGGTTACGTTAAGATTTTAGATTATTTTGAAGCTAAAGCAAAAAGTGTAATAGTGTTGCAACACTAGTCTTGGATAGTAACAAACAAGTTATCTGGGGGACCCGAAGAGGGCTGTTCTCGGGATGCATGATGTGCTGGGGTACGGGAAAAAAAAGATTAGAATGAGGTCATAATATAACACAAATTAAATACATTCACATACTGTACTTGTCAAAAGCTGTTACACTGTTTTCCAACTGTAATTTTTTTTTATTGGGACTATGCTCACCATGCAATATAGGTTATATTCATGGAAATGTGTACTCGCATATGAGTACAGTTTAAAGTATATCTTTCTATTTATCTCTCTCTCCCTTTTCGTTATTTATAATATATACACATTATTAATTCATCCAATCATCTATATTTCTGTCATATGCTTTAATACAGCTATATATCTTTATAGACACACACAAACACACACACACACACACAACGAGAACATAAACGTAGGCACAGCACACAATAAGCCCATACATAAATCCCACCAACCCCAGCCCACCAACACACACACACACACACACACACACCAATATAAACATGCCCTGGACAATAATGACGGCACCACTGTATAATGTCACAGTCAAACACCGGAACATAATGCCCTTTAATACTCCCCCTGTCATTGATTGTGTGTGTGTGTGTGTGTTTATATTTGGGTACGGAACACGAATTCTTGCATATTTAAGTACTTGTTTTCTGTACTAACACGCACACACTCTCTCTCTCTTTATATATATATATATATATATATATATATATATATATATATGCTGTATAATTATACTGTATATTTATATACAGTATATGAGATAATAAAATAAAGGTTTCCCCCACCTATCAGTCATATAATCCTTGGTAGTAGACTATATATTTAATGATACTGTGTTAATCTAAAAGTTGGAATACATGCACACAAATTAATGTCTTCTATTCATGCCAAAAAACCAAGCTTCATTTACATATTATAAATGGTTATTATAGTACTATTTTATTATACTTAAAGTCCAGTGCCATATTTCCAAGTCCCCCCAAGCTAGACTGATCATGAGTTCACCTGGGGGGTTATGAAAAGCTTTATTAACTTCGTGGGTAGATTTATTTATCCCAAGAATCCTGACCTGACCTGACCTGCCTTACCTAACCTAATATAATCTACCTTACCTAACCTACCTTACCTAACCTAACTATCCTAACCTTACCTACTTAACCTTGCCTAACCTAATCTGCCTTACCTAACCTTCCTTACCTATCCTAACCAAACCTGACCTACCTTACCTTACCTAACCTACCCTAATCTACCTTACCTAACCTTACCAATCCTAATCTGACCTAACCTTCCTTACCTATCGTAACCAAATCTAACCTACCTTACCTAACCTAATATAATCTACCTTACCTTACCTAACCTAACCTACCTAACCTAATCTAACCTAACCTAACCCAACGTACAAAGCCTTAACAAACTTACTTAACATAGCCTAACCCATAAAATATACATGATTACTTACATAGAATTCAGTACTTTAATGTTTTCTTTTCTGTTTTGGTATTTTTCTCCAAACTGCCATATTGTCCAAGTCCTCTCAAGTCGGATAGATGACAGGCTTACCCCGTGGATTTATGAAGAAGTATATTAAATGTGCGGGTCTTTGTCTTGTTGTGGGTTGATAGGACTGCTGACGAACTCCTGAGACGTGGGAGGGTTTTGGCTTAAGGTGCGTTTTTCTGCTTGTGTTGGGTTCTGTTGCGTTTGTTGCGTTGGGATTTTGTTGTGTTTGAGTTTGCTAAAATTCATGTCGCTAAATGTAATAATGTGCCGCTAGATCAAAATATATACCTCTAGATCAAGTAGCTAAATTGGCAACACTGCTTCTCGGTCTTCCACATGGTCACCCGAGTTTAATCCTCTTCTCAGCCATGACGTTTTTTTTTGTGTGCAAATACTGGTAGCCGGTACTCTTTCCCTTGAGCAAGGAAATGGGTAATATTCTTTCAGTGATATACAGTAGTTTCTTATATAGCAGTATGTCGAGCACTAGTGAATCTCGGAGAAAGGGCTAGCGAGAAATAACGCTTTACCCCTTGAGGATATGACGCGTTTTAGCAGTTTATTTTGGGTATATTTAAACGATTTTATACAGCTTAGGAAGGACCAGTCAGAATTATAGGGGTAAAACGTATCTCAATCATCCCTCTGACTTCCATAAACCCTTCCAATCTGAATAAAATGGTCTAATAACAGCCAGAAAACAAAGAAGTGCGTCATCGATCCTCCGAGGGTAAATGAAAGACCTGAATGAAGATTATGTTAGGTCAAGATAAGCTATAGTCTGTTCGCTGTAAGTAGGCGAGAAATCATGACCTCTATCCTCTGTAACTCAAAAAGGGCTAGAGCAAATTGGCTGTAAATTGTCCACATATATTCCTTGACTGACTCTTCCCAAATGGTTGTTGTTGTTGTTGTTGTTCCCCAGGCTGTCTGGCCGAACAGCCCCAATGTCTCGAGCAAGGCCAAGGCCATAAACGAGCGCCCCCACAAAATCCTCCCTGCTTACCACTAACAAAGCCCGGGTGACCGAAGCCACTCCAAGGCAGGGAGCTGAGGAGGGTGCGGAAATGCCCGGGAAACCAAAGCCCCACCCAAGGCCCTGTGCCCCTCAGCAATTATGAAGGGAAAGTTGAGGGGTAAGGGAAAAATGTGACGCTTTGGCTCCCAATCTGCCAACTTCTAGGTTGGCAGTAGGGAGGTCAATCCACGGAAAAGACGCCGCCACTTGAGATCTAGAAGATATATAAGTAAAAGGAACAGTCAGAGTAAGGTATGGGTATGGCAGAGATCGCTCAGTTCTCACTCGGATAGACCAGCCCATCACCACCCAAATGGTAGAAATATTAGCTTGATTATTCTAGTCATTCTTGAGTTACAGAGGTTAGAGGTCATGATTTCTCGCCTACTTACAGCGAATAGACTATAGCTAGGTTGACATCATAATATATGTTGCTATCCCTACCTATTCGCGAAATGAGAATAGGGAAATGGGAAGAAAGATCAGCATAGTTTTGACAAGTATATTTAGTCTGCTCTCATATGGATACAAAGATAATATAAGGTAGATCAGATTAGAGTTATCGAAGCTAAGATTAATATATACACATACACACCCAGAAGAATGATATATATTACAATAGAAACTTGGCAAATCCGACACAGTATATAATACAAGACGCTGAAGAACCACCAACAATAACAGGCTTCTCCTCCAACCCGTAAAACAGTTCAGGATAACACTCATACATATTAAGGTTTATTCATTTATCAGTTCTTCTTCTTCTTATTCTTATTATTATTATTATTATTGTTATTTTCGGACAAATCTTTGGCTGTTTTCCATATAAATCCAACTGCTAAATCTATTAGCCTTTATTATGGAAATATATCCTAATGGAGCAAAATATAAATATATGTTTTACATACAAAAATTAACTTATGATAAATATAATAGTATGTTACATTAAAAACATATCTCATGATGTATATATTATGAACAATATTTGATGAATCATATATTTAATGATTTACAAACATTGCATCATTAACGCTACCCAGTCATCTAAAATATAATAAATGTATCACGAACTGTTTTACGAATACAGATCTGAAACTGTGAAGACATAAGGATAATATAATATCTCATTACCCTATGAGGATACTATTACGCATTGTTTTCATGTGTTCTGGCTATCATTAGACGATTATATTCAGATTAGGCAGGGTATATGGAAGTCAGCGAGTTAATTGAGATAGTCTTTACCCTTTTCATTCAAGGGACTGGAGTTCTCGATAAGGGGCTCCAGTCTTGAAAATGTACTTGACTTGCAGTGTGATGGCTTAATAATCCAGAAGGGTTGATAACCTCTGAAGTCCTATTTTATCTAACTTTTCATTCCCACAGATCCTTCCTGAGCTGTATAACATCGTCTAATTGATAGCCAGAAGAAACTGTCAATGTGCGTCATGATCCTCAAAGAGTAAAAACGTTCATGATCCTCAAAGGGTAAAAACGTTCATGATCCTCAAAGGGTAAAAACGTTCATGATCCTCAAAGGGTAAAAACGTTCATGATCCTCAAAGGGTAAAAACGTTCATGATCCTCAAAGGGTAAACACGTTTATGATCCTCAAAGGGTAAAAACGTTTATGATCCTCAAAGGGTAAACACGTTCATCACCCTACAGCTTCATCAATGACGCACAATTTTCTATAAGGATCTATAATATTTACAAAGGCAATAAAGTCTACTGTTTATAAGGTTCGTACAGTAGATGTCTGGAAGTATTAAGGGGGTCACCTGCTTTTTTAGGTGTCTGAGAGAGTGCGCTGCCCGTGTATAATGCCCCAACAGGTACCACCCACGGTATACTACCAAAATAGTGAAACATTCCGCTTCTGTGATCGTCTGGGGGATTTTTAGTGGGGCAAAATGGGGTGGGGGGATTGTTTTTTCTCCCTATTTACCATTACTATGCACTCTGATAACTATTTGGATGTGCTCAAGCACTATTTGTACCCCTTTTTACATTTACATAGATCTGGCGGCATGTTTGTTTATGCACAACGGGGCCTCATGTCACAAAGCAGGTGTCGTTACTGAGTTCCTTGAAGACGAGCAAGTGCCTGACCTTGAGTGGCCAGGTAACTCCCTGAACCTTAACCTGATCGAGAATACCTGGGCCCACATTAAGGAGAAATTATCCACCATACAAACCACTTCGGTCTCATGCCTTCAGGACGCCGTCTCTCAGATTTGGTATGACATCGACCCTGGATAAGAAAAGAAAAGAAAAGGTAAAAGAAAAATGGCATTTGGTATTATATATCCCATTTTTTACATGTTTTTCATCAATTTGGTGTTATTTCAGGTCCTCATTTTAGTTTGTCTCATCTGTTTCCGCCGCATTGTAGTATGTAGTATTTTTTGTTCATGCGTGCTAAAGATTATCTTAATGAGAGAGATTGTTGGAAAAGGTATCAGGTTAATTACACTTTCTAGCATCTCGTCATGGTGGTTGACATTACCCGGGGCGAAAGTTAATCTACTGTATATGGTAAAGTCCCTGCTCGTCCTAGCCCTGTCATTCAAGGGACTGTACGGCGTTAAAAACTGCACCATGGCCCTATTGTTGTTGTTGTTCTTGCTGTTCCCCAGGCTGTATGGACCGTGCAGCCCCAAGGTCCCGAGCAAGGCCAAGGTCACAACCAAGCGGCCTCACAAAACCCTCCCTGCTTACCACTAATAAAGCCCAGGTGACCGAAGCCATTCCAAGGCGGGGAGCTGAAGAGTGTGCGGAAATGCCCGGGAAACCAAAGCCCCACCCAAGGCCCCATGCCTCCCAGCAATTATGAAGGGAAAGCTGAGGGGCAAAGGAAAAATGTGACGCTTTGGCTCCCAATCTGCCAACCTCTTGGTTGGCAGTAGGGAGGTCAATCCACGGAAGAGACGCCGCCACCTGAGATCCAGAAAACATACAAGTAAAAGGAACACTCAGAGTAAGCTATGGGCATGGCAGAGATCGCTCAGCTCTCACTTTGATAGACAAGTCCATCACCACATGACTAGAATATAATCCTCTCAGCATCAGCTAGGAAAGGCCCTAGAGAGCCACCTTTGGCGGGGGGATAGCTCTCCTATTTCAACTCCTTTCGGGGTTGGGCACCCGCCTTGTAGTTGAGAGCAGTGTGCTGCTCCCAACACTCCCATATGGATCCTAAAGGTGGAAAGGTGGTGCTAGAGCCGGAGACTCTCACATAACAGCTGCATTATAGTTAAAGCTTCCCCATTATGTTTCCACTATCAAAAGTGTCAAATTTGGGTGATTAAAGCTCACATGCAAGCAAATGTTTGGCATGCATCATGTATCTTAGACATTAAAAAGAAGAAAAAATTGTGGAGATTGAACACAATATTTTTAGCATGACTGCACAGTCATATTCAAAAGTTCGGAGACAACTATAATTATAAACTTTTATTCTGATAGCACTCAGTTGTTTCTAAGCATCCAAACTTTACCTTGTGCTTTATACTTCCACACCAAGGATTGTAAGGTTAATGTAGAGTTCTGCACATGCAAAACATCATCATGGTTATCAGCGAACTTTCGAGTATGGACGTATCTTTCCTACAGCTAATATAAAGTTCCTTCAAAAATATATACATATACAACAAGTCTCTTCATATACAATACAGTCTACTTTCAAAGTCCTATACACACTCAAATTTGGCCATTTTCAGCATGCATGAAGCAATTGTCCCTTAACATACATGGACATATTTGTAATATTCACCCGCTTATAAGGCAAGTTGAAGAAATATTTTGCTTTAGTTAAACACATATCTTAAATGTGAATATTGATATAACTGTGTCACAACTTTTGGACGCAGAGCTAAGCCGGAATGTCAATATATACAGGTACTGTACACTTGAATGCCATAGTCTATAGCCCACTCATAAGAATTTGTGGACCCCTACGTTTTTCTTCATTCAATTATAGCTATCTGGATTAATTTTTAGACATAATTTGTTCTGTTTAATAAATAGTATATACACTATAGCCTATAGCTTCTTGTCACTAACCTGAAGAAAACCAAACCAGTTGTCAATATAATAAAGTTCTCCTCCTCTGTCAAGTTGTCAATATAATAAAGTTCTCCTCCTCTGTCAAGTTGTCAATATAATAAAGTTCTCCTCCTCTGTCAAGTTGTCAATATAATAAAGTTCTCCTCCTCTGTCAAGTTGTCAATATAATAAAGTTCTCCTCCTCTGTCAAGTTGTCAATATAATAAAGTTCTCCTCCTCTGTCAAGTTGTCAATATAATAAAGTTCTCCTCCTCTGTCAAGTTGTCAATATAATAAAGTTCTCCTCCTGTCAAGTTGTCAATATAATAAAGTTCTCCTCCTCTGTCAAGTTGTCAATATAATAAAGTTCTCCTCCTCTGTCAAGTTGTCAATATAATAAAGTTCTCCTCCTCTGTCAAGTTGTCAATATAATAAAGTTCTCCTCCTCTGTCAAGTTGTCAATATAATAAAGTTCTCCTCCTCTGTCAAGTTGTCAATATAATAAAGTTCTCCTCCTCTGTCAAGTGTTCGGAGTGTTAATATTTACACTGAAGGACATACATCGTGACATTGCGTTTTCGAAGCTATCCCGATCTAAATCCAATCTTTTCATTAATGATTTATCTAATTATTTACATATCGGGGGCTTGTTTTGCTGTTTGAGAGTTCATTTTGGGCCAGGATTTTTTGTCTTAGAGAGTACCTCTTATATTTATTATCGTTACTAATTTTTATCTGGCCCACCACAGAAGTCTAAACCATGAACTCCAATTTTGCCATAGTGTCGAAACAGTGAAGCCGAGGGTCGAAACCACCAGGAGTGTTGTGGGCGAGGTGGGTTGTGTCGAGGCCGCCCCACCATTCTCGCCCTGGTCGTAGGCAGGGTAGTGATAGCTTGGTCCGAGATGCACCTTGGGGCCGAGATTATTGGGGTCTGTTGGTGAGAGATAATCTATTTTTATTAATTTAACTCCAACACCAAACACCTCCAATTAAATTAATGAAAGCATGTGATCCACCGGGATTCGAACCTGGGTTATCACACACAGATTTTAAACACTCTAACCATTACACCATCAAGACAGTTAAAGGTTTATGCACAAGCCTACGACTTATTATCCATTCTCGAATACTGGATATTAATCTAATATACATATTCCCAACTGCGCTATGGTAGCTTAATGGTTAAGTGAGAGGAAAGCATATTCATGGAATCATGGGGCACAGAACATATAGATCGACCTCGCTACGAAATATCCCTGAACCAAATGATAATAAATGTTTATTTATTTCACTTCAACACCAAACACCTCCAACACCAAACACCTCCAACACCAAACACCTCCAGTGAAATTAATGAAAGCATGTGATTCAAACCTGGGTTAAGCCACATTGGAATGCACCGAACTATAATGGTATATCAACAATAAAACTACATTGAAAACATATCCGTAAAATATATAATAGAAATTCGTAAACAAATACTTTCGAAAACCTTACTGAATATATATATATATATTATTTATAACCTGAAAAGAGAGGGAAAATAGAACTGAGACTAAAAAACAATTAATACGGAAACTAACCGGAAGATAAATGGATGAATTGGTTGCCTGATAAAACATAAACCTATACAGAGATAAAGCAATAAGTGTCTCCCTGAACAGAAAGAAACCCAGAGATAAAGACAGAAGGGTTAGGGAAGGGGACAAAAGAGCAACCAATGACCTTATGGTGAAGGTCAAGGAAGGAGACAGAGAAGAGTCAAGCCAACATTCATACTAACGGTAGACGATTTTCATGTTGAACTTAGAATATAGGCATGCAAAGAAAGATGCCAAAAGCCTAAGAACATGAGGAGCCATGACAGAAAGCCTAAGAACATGAGGAGCCATGACAGAAAGCCTAAGAACATGAGGAGCCATGACAGAAAGCCTAAGAACATGAGGAGCCATGACAGAAAGCCTAAGAACATGAGGAGCCATGACAGAAAGAAACATAAGTAATATTGAATTAAGGGGGGTCACCTGTTTTTTTCTCTTTTTCTTCTTTTCTATCTTTCTTTATCTTGCTCTGGCTTGTATCCATTCGGCCCCATTCAGCCAACTGTTTTAAGACGTTTATCCCCATCCAGGTCTCGATTTCTTCCTGGCGAGCGATAGCGAGCCAGCATTGTATGGAGAAATCCGGCTTCGCCGAAGACATTTTTCTATCGAAAAATTTACAAATTTAGTTTGCTGTAAAAAGAAAATATATATATGCTGGCTCGCTACCACTCGCCAGGAAAATATTGACACCTAGATGGGGTAAACATCTTAAAACAGTATGCTGAATGGAGCCGAATGGATACAAGCCAGAGAAAGAGAGAAAAAAGCAGGTCACCCCCCTTAACAGAGAAGAAACAAACATAAATGCTTAAGAAAAAAACATATATATAAAAGCATGGTATAAACATGGCTCTGAACCCCCCCCCCCCCAGAAAAACAGATAATTAAGAAAAATAATCGAAGTAAAAATATAGACAAATACATAGCTCTGAGAAAGAAAAACATAGAAACAATAGATGCTTAAGAATACAAATCAAACTAAGAAAAAAAAAAAAAAAAAAAAAAATATATATATATAGCTCTGAGAAGAAGAGAAAAAAAAGCCCGAAAATAAAACAAGAAAGGTTAGAGAAGGGGACAAAAGACCAACCCATGACATTATGATGAAGGTCAAGGAAGGGAGACAGAGGAGGAAAGTCAAAGATACTGTATACCTTAATCTTTACTTCTGACCTGACAATATAGGATTACTTATACACACACACACACATCTAATTATCTATCTATCTCTATCTCGCTCTCTCTTTCTCTCTCGCTCTCTCTCTCTCTCTGTATATATGCATATATACTGTATATACTGTATATATATATATATATATATATATATATATATATATATATATATATATATATATATATATATATATATATATATATATATATATATATATATATATATATATATATATATATATATGGATTGGGTGGGGGGAGAACACAGGAAAGATATTTAATTCTTTATTATCTAACGTTTCTGGCTATGGACAACCCATCATCAGAGACTCTGAAGATGGGTTGTCCATAGCCAGAAACGTTAGAGAATAAAGAATTAAAGCTCTTTCCTGTGTTTTCCCCCACCCAATCCATCTACCTGTCAGTATGAATAATCCACATATTTTGTATATATTTATATTTGATAGTGAAAGACAACTTTAATATAAAGACGATAATAGGGTTGGGTGGTGGCTGATAACTACCGTGTTTGATGGAGGAGCAATAATGGTTTGGTGGTTACACAGGTACGCCACGGTAGCCTTGTCCGATTCCTAGTAATTCAGGTGTGACTTTAACCTCATGACACAGGGACAAGTGGCTTAATTATTCACTTTTGGTAATGCACAATATTTACAAAAAATAGGGCACGGTGTGAAACAAGTTGTGGCAAAATATCATACTGATCCAACTGTTTATTCATAAGTTATTCCCGAAAAACGATGTAACACGGCCTCTGAAACCCATAGTAACTGGCAAGCAGACATATTCTGACGGAAATTGTTTGAGCGGGGCGTTATCAACATTTCAAGACCACACACGATACATAAGTAGTAGAAATATAAGTAGTATCTAAGTAGTATTGATATAAGTAGTATTTGAGTAGTATAAATAAAAGTAGAATCTAAGTAGTATAAATAGCACCTAAATCAACATAAAAAATTATGGCTATATATGATTAAAACATTACAGACTAGACAAAGGTAAAATACATTCACTAAAAATCAATCAATCAATAAATAAAATCAAAGTAAACAATTAAATAAATGACCCTCCAAGCAACCCACGCCGTCTTCCAACCATAAACAATGTATAATAATTGGTCTCTAAATTGCTGTTCCGAGTAAGCTGATGTGAGTTTTACCCGAAGAACGTAAAGGCCGATGAAGTCTGTTTTGCAGCGGTTCTGTCACAAGAGCCTTAAGGGGGATGGTTCACTTTTTGGGCGATTTTTGCATGTATTCGTTATGTTTCTAGTTTCCTCCCTAGACCTCCATCACATTTAAAAAAAAAAAAAACATCCCTTAGATCCCCCTTCTAGATTAATTTTTACATTTTTCAGTAGAAAAATTTCCCGGCCGAAGGCCGGTTCTTCTAACATTTCAGGCTCACTATCGTTCGTCAGGGAAAAAATCGACACCTAAATAGCACGAAAGGTCTAAATATTGACGAAGAAATGGGGCGAAAAGTCTTAAAATTTACTAACTAATGGGGCAAAAATCTTAACATCTGAAAACTAATGGGGCTAAACATGAGGGAGAAAGTGGTCCAGAAAACCGGCCCATCCCCCCTTAAAGATCAATTCCAGGGATGAAACCTATTCATGTCCATTGGGATCTGCTTGGTTTTAGGGATATGCTACTGAAGAACCTTCATCAGTGTGTCCTAACAACATAGAAATATAGCTTATCTAACTTATTTTATGTGGCGAGAGCTGACGTGTTTACCATGACGTCACATACATCAATGGCGGAAATACTCAACATGGGAATCTGTGGTCTTTTTTATGTGAGAAACTCTTATACATTGTATGCATGTGTATAGCTTCACCATTGTCTGGTCAAGGGACCGCAACATTTAAATGAACAGAAAACGGTTCTTTCATTTAAGAAATAGGCCTTGGAAGCGACCTCCCTTGATTCTTGACACTCTAAACACTCAAAACACTTCCTGTATGGTTATTGTTGGCAAGATGGGATTATTTCTTAGTGTGCATCACATATTCAGGACTTTGTTCGATCTTTTGCAGAGCTTGAATTGAGAGTGTCCAGGAAAATATTGACACCTGGATGGGGGTAAACGTCTTAAAACAGTAGTCTGAATGGGGCCGAATGGATACAAAGAGAGAGGGAGAGATAGAGAAAATAAAAGCGAGGTGGGCTCCCTTAAGTGTGTTCTATAGACGGATTCGAGCGCGTATATAGGCTGATTATATATGCATATACCTTGAACTTTGCCACACTCCGAAACTCGCAAGTGGTCAATCTGGCGGGACACGGATATCGCCTCGGAACTCTGCAACATTCATCGGGATTTAGATTTCTCGAGGCGATATGGAAGCGGGGAGTGTGCCGGGTTTTAAAATGCTGCTGTTTCATATTTAAGATGGGGAGGGGGGAGGGAGGGGGTGGATCCTCTTCTCCCTCAGGTGTAGCCCCATTAGTTTTGATATTTTAAGACATTTCGAGCCATTTAGGTGTCGATCATTCCCTAGCAAGCGATAGTGAGCCTGTAATTTAGGATGAACCATTGTCATCAGTTAAGCTTAGAAAGGGTCTGCTGGATTGAAAGTCCTAACACAAATATATTTTACAACTGTGCTTGCCTAGGGCTCTTCTTAAGCTGTATATATTCGTCAAATGATAGACAGATAAAAATGAAAAATAGCTTCCCGATATTTAAGTTTTTATCTTATTTTATTATATATATTTTTGTATACTCACTTCTCCCACCTTTTGTGCCATTCAGGTGTCGATATATTCTTAGCGAGCAATAGCGAACCAGCCTTCGCCAGCCGGGGCTTTTATCTCCAGAATAATGCCCAATCTTATCACAAAGGGGAATCTTGGGGGTATTTTTGTAAGTTTGATGGAGGTCTAGGACAAAAAATAATTACAATCCCTCGCTCTTTCTCTCTCGTTCTCTCTCTCTCTCTCTCTCTCTCTCTCTCTCTATCTATCTATATATAATTATATAAATAGAGTTATTGAAGCCAGCGATCGTCAGCCATGCAGTCACTACAGAACACCAGCCAGGTATCACATCACAGCCTTGTAATATTCACGTGGTCTAGCTTTCTCAGGGCATTATATGGAGGCGATGACTTTTCGGGCTTTTTAAATGTCGGCATGTCTAAGTTACGAGTTTGGCCGGTTGGGTTCGGTTTGGGTGCTGGTCGGGGAGATAGTCTTGTTTCTTGATCTATTTATAGGTGCCATTGTAAAGGCTTAGCCCTCAATTCCTTCACTTGACATAGAAGTATTTACTTTAACAAGGAAATGGAGGCATTGAAAAGAGGCTCCAGTCTTGAAGTTTCTTCCTGACTTAATAATCTAGAAGGGTTGATAGCATTGAAAGCCTTTCTTAACAAATATTAATGATAAATAAATATTTACTTTGATCTAGCAGTAAATTATATACCTAGCGATAAGAATTCTTGAAGTATTCTGAATCTTTGAACCCTTTCTGGTCAACATTGTGGTATTATTCTAGCAATTTTAGGCATCCATTAACTATTTTGTAGCCTTCTAGCAATGTTCGTAAACTGATTAAGCAGTATTATTTGATTTGGTTTGGTAACCCTGCAAGACACCGCTAGCTACGTGATACAGGCGTGCCAGCCGTATGATAATGGTTGGGGAAGTGGGCGGGGCTTACAGATATTTCTTGAATGAACATAGCATAAAATATATCACCGGTACTGAAGGGTTAAAAAGTTGAGAAGTGTTGTATTCTATGTCGAGACGAAAATAATATTAAGTATGATGCATAATTATGGATATTCCTAAATTTCATATACAGCAGATCGTCAAATTGCCAGAAATTATAACCTACTTGGAGTAATGCCTCATTTTATTCTATTTCTTGTTAAGTGTATAAGACCTGTATAACCGAAAAAATACACATAGTAAAATCAATCTCCCTTTTCCTGAGTGGGGACGATGCATATTTGATTGAAAAAGATCATAAAACAAAAAAACAAATCTTTGAGGGGAAATATCAAAGCTATGGCAGGCCCGAAACTTCTATAGGGAGTCACATCATCGTATTTTGTATTATGTTTTTCCCACCAACCAACTTCACCTCTAAACTCAATTAATGAAATCAACAAATACATGTGGCACTCCAAGGACTCGAACCTAGGATACTCGCATCGAAATTCCGCGCACTTATGCATTACACTATCAAGACACATATGCTGGCTCGCTATCGCTCGCCAGGAAGAAATCGACACCTGAATGGGGTTAAACGTCTTAAAACAGTTGGCTGAATGGGGCCGAATGAATACAAGCCAGAACAAAGGAGTGAAAATAAGCAGGTCACCCCCCTTAAGAGATTGTATATCATTAAATATTTGGGACATTTTAAATTTTTCCTTAAGCTAATATAAACAACGGGAGATATGATTTTCATGTAGGCTAACTGATTATTCTATTACTCACAAGTTCCATTTTGAATGTAAAAATTTAATTCAAACTTCGCACCATATGGATATTTTTCCACATTCAAACAAAATAAAACAAAATAAATAAATATATATATATCTACACTGTATATAGCCACGAATTTTTATGAGCACCAGCACACGGTAGGCAAGGGATCCAACATGGCAGCAACTGGAAGGAGGTTGGCATATAATTATGTCGATGGCTCCGTTCGTAAGGGATTTTTCTTTTCTGTCAGTCTGTTTGTATGGTGAGTGTGTGTGTGTGGCGTGTGTGTGTGAATGTGTGTGTGTGTGTGTGTGTGTGTTTGTATGATGAGTGTGTGTGTGTGGCGTGTGTGTGTGGCGTGAGTGTATGTGTGTGTGTGTGTGTGTGTGTGTGTGTTTGTATGATGAGTGTGTGTGTGTGTGTGTGAATGTGTGTGTAAGTGTGTGTGTGTATGTATGTGTGTGTGTGTGTCGTGTGTGAGTGTGTGTGTGTGTGTGTGTGTATGTGTGAGTGTGTGAATGTGTGTGTGTGTGTGCTTATACTATGACAAAATAGCAAACTTTCTATGTATGGGTCTGTGTGTTTCGGGTGATTCTGCCATACACTTAATCAACAGTCGATATTACTCGTCTCAATCTCGTAATTAGGAAGCATAATACAGGAAGGCAGACGTAATATAAGATAATGTGTTCCATGGTGATGAGTTTTTATATTTTTACCGATAAGGGGAGGTGGGTCGTTTTTACCGATAAGGGGAGGTGGGTCGTTTTTACCGATAAGGGGAGGTGGGTCGTTTTTACCGTTAAGGGGAGGTAGGTCGTTTTAAGGGGAGGTAGGTCGTTTTTACCGTTAAGGGGAGGTAGGTCGTTTTTACCGTTAAGGGGAGGTAGGTCGTTTTTACCGTTAAGGGGAGGTAGGTCGTTTTTACCGTTAAGGGGAGGTGGGTCGTTTTTACCGTTAAGGGGAGGTGCGTTGTTTTTACCGTTAAGGGGAGGTGGGTCGTTTTTACCGTTAAGGGGAGGTGGGTCGTTTTTACCGTTAAGGGGAGGTGGGTCGTTTTTACCGTTAAGGGGAGGTGGGTCGTTTTTACCGTTAAGGGGAGGTGGGTCGTTTTTACCGTTAAGGGGAGGTGGGTCGTTTTTAAAGGGAGGTGGGTCGTTTTTAAAGGGAGGTGGGTCGTTTTTAAAGGGAGGTGGGTCGTTTTTCTGGTCCCCCTTTTTCCTCGTGATTAGCCTCATTAGTTTTCAGATTTTTGACGTTCGACTCATTAGTTTGTCTATTTTAAGACCTTTCGCCCCCATTTCTTTGTCAATATTAAGACCTTTCTTGCTATTTAGGTGTCGATTTTTTCCTGGCGAGCGACAGCGAGTCTGTAATTTTAGAGGGAACCGGCTTTCGGCTGGGACATTTTTCTACCGAAAAATGTACAAATTTATCTTGAAAGGGGGTGTAGGTGTTTTTTGTTTTTTTTTAAGCTTGATGGAGGCCTAGCGAACGAACGTCTTAAAATCTCAAAACAATATGCTAAACATGAGGGAGAAGGGGGTCCATAAAAAGCGAGTACTACCCCCTTTAAGTGTGGTGGGCGGTTGGATAGAGAGTTTGGGAGAGTTCGGGGCCGCGGGGTCAGGTCGGCTCTCGGGGGACTCGGCTGGCTGGTTCGGCACTCTTGATTAATTCATCTCATATCTGATGAAATTCGATGTTTGGTATAGGAGTGAGAGTGAGGGAATGAGGGAGGGATGGATGAATTGGGGGGGGGGGGGAGGGGGGAGGAGGAGGGAGCGAGAGTGATGGAGTGAAAGAGGGAGAGAATGAGGGAACGAGATAGGGATGGAGGGGATGAGGGAGCGAGAGTGATGGAGAGAGAGGGAGGGAAAGAGAGGAGTGAGAGAGGGAGGGAGGGAATGAGGGGGTGATATAGTGAGGGAGTGAGTATGAGAGGAAGGGAATGAGGGAGTGAGATAGTGATGAAGAGAAGAAGGGAGGGAATGAGGGGGAAAAGAGGGGCGAGGGAAAGAGAGAGGAGTGAGTGAGTGAGTGAGGGAGAGGGAGGAAGAGGGGAAGGGAGCGAGATTATGAGAAGAGATGGAGAGGTATGAGAGAGAGAGAGAGAGAGAGAGAGAGAGAGAGAGAGAGAGAGAGAGAGAGAGAGAGAGAGAGAGAGGAAGGAGGGAGGGAGAGAGAGAGAGAGCAGGCTACATTCGTGGGAGGTTTTATATAGTTTGATGAGATTTGCAGATTATGCAATTGAGGACGGAGAGGGCTGGATATTCAATAAACAAACAAATAAATAAATACATAAATAAATAAATTTAAATAAATAGATAATGAATAAATAAATATATATATAATACATAATACCATATACTATAAATATATATATAATACATAATACCATATACTATAAATATATATATAATACATAATACCATATACTATATATATAATACATAATACCATATACTATAAATATATATATAATACATAATACCATATACTATAAACATCCTATCGACCACAGAAGCTTATTATTATTATTATTGAGGATATTGCTTGTTTTTGCCATTTTCAAGCAATGTATTTTACTTTGTTCCATAGGCTAACAAAAAACGCCTTCCCAGACTTGTTTCACACTAAAAAGTACCAACCCAGACCCCCTTCAAGCTAAAGTTGCCTTCCGTCCCTATATACACACTTACCTACATACCTACCTACCTACATACATACATAAATACATACATACATAAATACATTACATACATACATACCTTTCTCAGCCCTCTGAGAATAGGCTACTCTCCCTCTCTCTCTCTCTCTCTCTCTCTCTCTCTCTCTCTATCTCTCTCTCTCTCTCTCTCTCTCTCTCTCTCTCTCTCTCACACACACACACACACACACACACACACACACACACACACACACAGATACATACCTTTCTCAGTCCCCTCCTTCAAGCCTGGGGAGATGTCATTGATGCCCTTGGGTCGAAATGAGTCAGGGTACTTCCCTCCTGTTGGGGAGATGGATATAGTTAACTGTAGATAGATAGACAGATAGATTGATAGATAGATAGATAGGTTGGTCGATTTACAGGTACGTAGATAGGTAGATGGATAGACAGATAGATAGGCTGATTGATAGGTACGTAGGTAGGTAGGTAGATAGACAGGTAGGTAGGTTGATTGGTAGGTACGCAGATAGGTAGGTTGATCGATGCAGGTAGGTAGACAGACAGATAGATAGATAGGTAGGTTGATTGATGCAGATAGATAGACATAGGTAGGTTGATTGATGTAGGTAGATGGATACTTAAACAGAAAGGTAGGTTGATTGATGCAGGTAGGTAGGTAGATAGACATATAGGTAAGTTGATTGATGCATATAGATAGATACACAGATATGTAGGTTGATTGATGCAGGCAGGTAGATAGATAGATAGACAGAAAGGTAGGTTGATTGATGCAGATAGATATATAGGTCGTAAATAGTATAAATTCACAGTGCCATGAATACTTAAAGGATGAAACATAAACTACAGTAGATCTGGACTTGACACGAAAATGGAACTTTGCAGTAAGGGACCCAAAATTGGAGAACGAATCCCCAAGTTTGAACCACGTAACCGCGAAAATATCACATTTTCGCGGTTTCGAGGTTCGAACTTGGGGATTCATTTTCCGAATTTGGGTCCCTTACTGCAAAGTTCCATTTTCGTGTCAAGTCCAGATCTACTGTAGTCTATGGGTGAAATTATAATTTTAACAGAGAGAAAACAATTCTAGAGAGAGAAACATAACAAAACCTTAAGGGGAGATTTTATCATATTCATGTAATTATATGTTTTCTTTCGATTCCTTCCTACACCTCCATAAAGCTAAACAAATACAAGACCCCCTTCGATATAATTATAAGTACTACACCGGACATGTTGAACGAATGGGAGACAAAAGGCTTACAAAGAGAGTTTATGAGTCAGAAACAAGGGGAGGTAGAGAGATGACTGAAGAAAAGGCAAGAGAATTGGTAATGAATAGGAATGAATGGAGAATGCTTGTGAATAGATGAGTGATATCGAGGTCATTGGGAGTGGGGGTCAGGCGCCAGTTGGAGTGGATAATAGTCCGTCAGGCGCCTGGCCCGGGGAGCCCGTGAAAATATGAAGGGTCATGCCTGGATGTGACATGGGCGGGCATTGTGGTGGTGGGGCTTCACTGTGTGTCTGCCTGGTGAGACCGGAACCTATCTGGGAGGTCTGGGACCTGGGAGTCTTTTACTCGAGACCCCAAATGGGACTAGGTCTCTGGGTCTTCTCCCTGGCGACCTAGATGTGTGTGAATTTTTAATTTTATATACTGTATATATTTATTTTTTATTTGTTTTTGTGTTGTGGTGTCCCTGTTCGGGCTCTGTCTTGAGTCGGCAACCACCAGTTATGGGGTATGTGCCTGAGTATATACATATAATACAATACCCCAAAATTATGTTAGAAAACATATTATTTAATAAGTAAATGAAAAGGCGATAATATACACTATGTCTTACCTTCCGTGTAGTCCCCCTCCCCTTCCTCCTCCCCTCCTTCCGCCTCTCCTACCCCCTCCTCCTCCCCTTCCGAAACCCCCTCCACGTGGCTCTTCGGTGGCTCAATCTCTGGGAAGCAAAGAGATAAAGGTTCGAAGTATTTATACATTTATATAGTTGTTATCATATTAAATCCCTCAGTGCAATGGTGTGAGAGGCCATACTGTGGCATAAAAACACTCACACACACGCACACAACTGCATACAAAATCAAAGTAATTACAACATGAAATGAATGATGTTGTAGAATTCAGAAATTATAATACAATAAAAATAACACTGTAAACAGAATAGAAACTACATACCCCGACAAGACAAGGTGGCGTAACAGATGCTCTACAATACTGCAGGTTAGAAAACACAATCAAAAGAACAAAAGCTCAAATACAAAGAGAGAAACTCACTGATATTCATACGCTTTGGGAGACAGGGAACATGGAAGAGAAACTATTACATATTAAAAAGAAAAGAAAAAAGAAAAGAAAGATTAAATCAAATAAACACACACACACACACACACACAAGACTAAAAACCTAACCCAAAATATATAACAAAGAACCCCAAAACTAACCAAAATATATAACAAAGAACCCCAAAACTAACCAAAATATATAACAAAGAACCCCAAAACTAACCAAAATATATAACAAAGAACCCCAAAACTAACCAAAATATATAACAAAGAACCCCAAAACTAACCAAAATATATAACAAAGAACCCCAAAACTAACCAAAATATATAACAAAGGACTCAAAAACTAACCCACAATAAATAACAAAGAATCCATGCAAAATATAGAAAACCCTTTAATTATTAGCAACTAGGGGGGCAGGATGGTGTATAAGTGATCATCCATATTGCATTTCCTTTTTGCACTCTTTTTATAATTTTTACTTCTCTCTTCCTATTTTGTATCTACTCTCATAGTTTACTTATTTGCTTGAAGTATGTTTGGAACTATACAGTGTGTGTGACTTTTATGCAAAATTAAGAGTGTTGTTGTTGTTATATATATATATATATATTGTACATACAAGAGATAAATCTAGAGCCCTAACAACATGACATAGTGCTTTACAATACCGCATACCCATACACAAACCAAAACTCCAAATAATAACAACATCCATATTAAAGAACACCCCATATGCCCTCATCCATACCTAACACGGGGAACAGAATATTGGGTAAGTATTAATTAATATACAGGATGAATAAACCAAATAACAGAACGAAACATACGATAAACCTAACATGCACACAACAGAAAGGGTAAACAACACGTACACACACACACACACACACACACACACACACACACAAGAGGAAGCAACATACACACACACACACAAGAGGAAACAACACATACACACACAAGATAAACAACACATACACACACAAGATAAACAACACATACACACACACGACAAACAACACATATACACACAAGAGAAAACAACATATACACACACACAAACAAAAACAACACATACACACACAAGCGAAAACAACACATACACACACAAGATAAGCAACACATACACACACACGACAAACAACACATATACACACAAGAGAAAACAACATATACACACACAAACAAAACAACACATACACACACACGACAAACAACACATATACACACAAGAGAAAACAACATATACACACACAAACAAAACAACACATACACACACACACGAGGAAACAACACATACACACACACGAGGAAACAACATGTTCTCATTTCAATCAACATGAAGAGTGAAATGTCAAAAATGAAAAAGAAAAGAAATAAATGAATAAATAAAAAATAATAAAATCCTGCAAGCATTAACATGATTAACACACATAGACACATGAATTTGCAATTGGCGGTAAACATCGGATGATCTAGCATACCGTACAATGTAAAAACAAAATAGTAAAATATATATAGAAAATACATTAATATATGAACAAATACATCTATAAATAAATAATAACAACTTCTGCAAACAAAAGAGCAAACCCCATGCCCTCATTCATAAGTAAATAATGATACAGGTCAAAATGTCCTATTGCAAAATACAAAATATATCGATTAAACACGCATAAATATAAACACTGGATCCAAATGACCAAACATCATGCTTTTATTCATCAGTAACGAGTGTAATAGAACATTATTTAAATTATTATTACAATAGTGGGATATTAAATACAAAAAAGTAATATTAAATGAAAAGAACATACATACAAAAGTAGCCACGAAGAGCCTTGACAACAAGACTTACAGCAGGTGCTCTATCATACCGCGGAATAATACAATAAATAAATCAACAAATACATAAATAAATACAAAACAATTTGCATATGAAAGAGACACACATATACCATCATCATCATCATCATCAGCAGCAGCAACAACAAAGAGAGGCACAGGACATGGTATTGTTGATTTACTATGCAGAGGGATTAATAGCCCCCCCCCCCCCCACACACACACTCACCCATCCACACAATCACAAAAAAACACACACCCACAAAACAAAATAATAATAATAATAATAATACTATTAATAATACACACACACACACACAAACAAAACCACCCGCCCACCCACATCAACACACACACATACCTGAAACAAATACATACCCATAATATACCACACACACACACACAAAACCACCCGCCCACCCACATCAACACACACACATACCTGAAACAAATACATACCCATAATAAACCACACACACACACACACACACACATACTCACACCCATAGTGATAACCAATAATTAACAAAATATATACCTTTCATCATCCAAACAAAAACCGTAAAAGAAAAAAGATAGAATAACAAATGTTGAGCTGAGGAGACGTTTAGGTATAAAGAGTATTAGCGAGGTGATGCGTACAAGTAGACTGGGATGGTATGGACATGTGGAGAGAATGGATGAACAAAATTGGGTGAAAAAATGCAGGTCTGTGATTGTGGAGGGAGCTGCACCAAGGGGTGGACCGAGGAAGACCTGGGGTCGGACTATACGCGCCGATCTCAAATCCAAGAACTTGACAAGTGAAGCAGCCCTTAACAGGGTTGCCTGGAATGCCGCCATTAGGACAAGAGACTGAAACTGCACTTATGTGTGGAACACTCAGTCTTAAAATTTTATGTATGTATGTATGTAATCATGAATACAATATAGAAAACAAATGACATGAGTGTTCTACAATATGCCAGGATAAAACACATAATTACAAAACATATATAAGAAACCTTTAGACACAAAAAAATATAAAACATAAACATATAGAGATCATGAATACAATACAGAAAACAAATGACACAGATGCCATGGATAAAACACATAATAAACCCACACTATATAAACAATAAACCTTGATAGAAAAGAGCAAAGCCACGGCCTCGTTCATACGTAAAGAGTTGCCAATAGAGCTTTCGAATGTCGCCCGGAGATATTGATGAATAATGAAGAGCCGTGTATAGGCGAACCACAGATTGGATTCCAAGTTCATCATTCATTGAGTGGGGTGTGGCGGTCGTGGCTGGGTGTGGTGATGATGGCGGGTGATTGTGTTAGTTGTGATGGTAGTGGTGGTGGTTGATTGTGGTAGTTGTGATGGTAGTTATGGTGGTTGATTGTGGTAGTTGTGATGGTAGTGGTGGTGGTTGATTGTGGTAGTTGTGATGGTAGTGGTGGTGGTTGATTGTGGTAGTTGTGATGGTAGTGGTGGTGGTTGATTGTGGTAGATGTGATGGTAGTTGTGGTGGTTGATTGTTGTAGTTGTGATGGTAGTGGTGGTGGTTGATTGTGGTAGTTGTGGTGGTTGATTGTGATAGTTGTGGTAGTTATGGTGGTTGCTTGTGGTTGTTGTGATGATAGTTGGGGTGGTTGATTGTGGTAGTTGTGGTGGTTGCTTGTGGTAGTTGTGATGGTAGTGGTGGTGGTTGATTGTGATAGTTGTGGTAGTTATGGTGGTTGCTTGTGGTTGTTGTGATGATAGTTGGGGTGGTTGATTGTGGTAGTTGTGGTGGTTGCTTGTGGTAGTTGTGATGGTAGTGGTGGTGGTTGATTGTGGTAGTTGTGGTGGTTGTTATGGTGGTTGATTGTGGTAGTTATGGTGGTTGTGGTGGTTATGATTGCAGTGAATTGGTTGTAGTAGCGATTGTGGTGGTTGGTTATGGTGGTGATTGTGTTGTTCTTGTAATTGTCACAGTGGTAGTGATGATAGTTGTAGTGTTTATTTTATGTTATCGCTCGCCAGTAAGAAATCAACTCCTGGATGGCGATAAACGTCTTAAAACGGTTGGCTGAATGGGGCCGAATGGATACAAGCAAAGAGAGAGGGAGAGAAAGATAAAAACAGCCGGTGACCCCCTCTTAACAAAAACTGCTTACATAGTTTTAATTAAATTTCTCCTATGCTGGTAGTGATTTAATGAAGTGTATAGAAACTACTAAGTATTTCCCCCAACTTGCGGCATTGCAATATAAATACATCGTAGAGTTCATGTTTAACCCCTTCAGTGCATTTCCGTAAATTTTCCTCTTATCATCGTTGTTTTAGACGATCTTATTCACTTTAGGAAGGACCTATGTGAGGCATTAGGTATTATCTAGGTGAAAGTGAAGGTATTGAGGGATAAGCCTTTACAACGGCACCCCTATATGCTTCCTATAGATCTTTCTTAACTTTATGAAGGAGACATAAGGCAAAGCTGTCTGTAACAAGTGTCTCCCCCCAAGCGAAAAGATTAACGTATTTTTATTTGGTGTATTGCAAAGAAGTGTGGTGTACTTGTTTAGTATATTGAAATGAATAGGAGGTGTTTATGAGATCTAGCTGAATTACTCTCTGTATAGGTGAGATACAAACAGAAACAGTGAGGGAAGCCAGACACATTAAACATTGAGCAACATCGGCTAATGTTCGTAGTAAAAGAGGTGTTTAAGGGGAGATGGATCGTCAAAGTCAAATAATGAATAATGTAAGTCTAATAAAGTATGTCTACAAATATATATATATATATATATATATATACTGTATATACTGTATATATATATATATATATATATATACTGTATATATATATATATATATATATATATATATATATATATATATATATATATATATATATATATATATATATATATATATAATACAGTAAGTCTAGCTAAGTCTAAATAAGAAAGTCTAATAAAGAATGTCTAAATATATAAGTCTATTATAAAATAGAGTAAGGCTATTAACCCCTTCCTTACCTAGGATGCATTTTGTGTTATTCTAGCTATATTTAGACGATTTTATGCAGCTTAGGAGGAAGCCGTGGTATTGAATATGGATAATTCCGATAGTTTGAAGTTTTGTAATTGCTACACGTCCTTCCTAAGCTAGATAAAATCGTATAATAATATCCAGATTATAATGAAAAGGACAACTCGGTACTAAAGGGGGTTAAAGTAAGTATAAATAAAAAAGTCTAATGAATAATAGAGTAGGTCTAACAAAGAAAGTCTAATAAGATAATCTTATAATGAATAAAGTAAGTCTAATAAAATAAGTCTAAATAAGTAAGTCTAATAACTGAAGAACAAAGTAAGTCAAATGATAACCAGAATAGCACAAAGCATGGATAAAAGATAGATATTCAATTATGATCAGGAAAGAATACGAGACAAGCTAATGGAAATATGAAGAGTTAATATTACACGAGTCGGGTATAGGGCGGACCTCTGTTTTATGGTCGACATAGATATATTACACAATGTATGATCTAGAATGTATAATATTGAAGGTATAACATAGAAGGTATAATAAAAAATGTATACTGGAGAATGTAAAATAAAAATTGTATATTATTAAATGCAAAATGTATAATGGCTGCAACAGATACAGTAATTGGGAGGGGGTTGAGGTCATTAACACCATTTGGTTCGACTGCTTGGGGGTGATTATGATATTTTGATTATTTATAATTGAGGATTGTGTTTGCCATTGTCAAGTAATGTAGTTTAGTTTAACCACCCTAGGCTAACAAAGACGCCTTTCCTGACTTCCTTCCAACTCATACTGTAAATGTCCATCCAGACTCCCTTCAAAATAAAAATTTACATTTTTTATAGAAAAATATCCCGGCCAATGGCCAATTTCTTATAAGTTAAAGGTTCATTGTCGCTCGCCCAGAACAAAACAAAATCGACACTTGATGGCGTACAGTATATTATTATCGCCAAGATAATAGAGTGAAACGTCTGATAATTTCCAAACTAATGGAGCGAAACAGGGGCGTTCCAAAAAGACCCCCCTCGGCCCAAATAGGGTTAGCATAGACTGTCAATATATAATGACCGCCGGATACATTAATAAGGTGAAATATTACCGAGGTTATAAATGGTATAGAACACGTTTTATAATACTGTATAATTATGAGAATACATTTTATACTTGGGCGATGAGGGCTGGACGAGAGGTATAACTATATTATGAAATAATATGTGATAAGATCCTATTGAGGAATCATGTCAGAAATTACAGCTTAATAATATGTAAAGTCATATGACATGATAAATATACACCCATTAGAATATTTGAAACATTAAAGCCAAACTATTGAGGGACCCAAAGCAAGTTTTTTTCAAGCTAGCGAAAAATTGACTCCCCCCCCCCATCTTAGGGGAGGATTTTAGTTTGCTCACTAGGAGGACAATTGGGTTGCTTACTAGACCTCTATCGACAAGGGACTGGAGTTTTCGCAGAGAGGCTCCAGTCCTTACGTTATTATTGACTTACAGTGTGCTGGCTAAATAATCCATTAGGTTTGATAGCCTCTGAAGTCCTATTTTAACTAAGTAACTAACCTCTATCAATTTGTACATTTTTCGGTAGGCCGATTCCTCCAAAATCACAGGCTCGCTATCGTACGCCATGAAAAAAGCGACACCTAAATGGCACGAATAAATGAGGCGAAAGCTCTTAAAATCACCAAACTAATGGGGGGAACGTCTTAAAATCACAATAGTAACGGAACTATTATTTATCTCACCGTATATCCTGATGGCTCCGTCTGTCTGCCCGAGCGAGTTCTTGGCGAGGCAGTGGAAGGTGCCGAAGTCCTCCTCCTGCACCCGTCGGATCCGCAGCTTCATGTACACCTTATAGGAGCTCTCCGCCACCAGGGTCTCGTACCGGTCACCTGTGTACAAATATGAATTAAACTCTTAGTTGTTTGTTGTGTTTGTCAGTGTGGGTGAGGGTGGGGGAGATGGGGGTTGCTTTTCATTCACTTTTGGTGAATTTTGACTTGTCAATATTATTACATATTTGGATTTGTCTCGCCGTTGCGGTTTCAATGGTCTAATTATTTTTAAATTTTGATTTTTGTTTAGGCACAATAGGCCTATTTCAAAGTTTAAAAACTCCATAGACGAGTTATTTATGTACGGATTTTTTTTAAATGTATACCATGAGTACATTTGGCAAGCTGAATCGAATGGCGCAAACATAATTCAAATCGGACCATTAGTTTAGGATTTCGATTTTGACTTGGTCTTCCTGGAGGGCCCAGGGGATCGTTTTTAGGACTTTAAAAGTCCTCTGTAGCCAAAAATAAGTCCTAGAGAATTCTAACTGGTGCCATTCGTTTTTTCTCGCCGAGCTGCTTCTCGACATGGTCTTAGATTTCATTTTCGCCCAGCCATTCGCCCAGAATCGAAAATATTTTGGTCGAAAAATATTTTCGATTCTGGGCGAATCGCTGGGCGAAAATGAAATTTACGACCATGTCTAGAAGCAGCTCGGCAAGAAAAAACGAATGGCACCAGTTAGAATTCTCTAGGACTTATAGTTTGGGGTACAGAGGACTTTTAAAGTCCAAAAAACGGTCCCCTGGGCCCTCCAGGAAGGCCAAGTCAAAATCGAAATCCTAAACTAATGGTCCGATTATAATTCTGTTTACGCCATTCGATTCAGCTTGATCAAGTGTACTTATGGTATACATTTAAACAAAATTCGTACATAAATAACTCGTCTATGGAGTTTTTAAACTTTAAAATAGGCCTATTGGGCCTAAAAAATTGTCAAAATTAAATAATAATTACACAATTGAAACCGCCACGGCGAGACGAATCCAAATATGTAATAATATTGACAAGTCAAAATGAATGTAACTAATGTTATATGAAATAATGTTACCTGAAACGACCATGTCCCCTTTCGGATCCACCCAGTAGTTGATGGTCGCCGGGTGGGCTTCAGTGTGGCACTCCAAGGTCACCTCCCGGCCTATATAAGCTCCCTCCAGCTGTTGAGGCACCCACGTCATTGGTGGAACTGTCAGATTAAAAGGTTCTACGTTAGCTACAAAATATGAGGCATGATATGTAACTAGGAAAAGCTCTAGGTAAGGAATAAGATTTTGTAACCCGAGCATCATCTTTAGATTGATATCCAGTATTCGATAAATGGATATAAAATCGTAGTCATGTACTTAACCTTTAACTGTCTTGATGGTGTAATGGTTAGAGTGTTTAAGAACTGTATGTAGTAAACCAGGTTCGAATCCTGGGAAGATCACATGCTTTCATTAATTTCATTGGGAGGTGTTAGGTGTTGAGAGTGAAATAAAAAAATAAGATTATTCCTACATAAACTGCTTCCAATTACTGCGGCACTCACGGGACTGTAGGGTAAGGGTGAGAGGGACCTAAGTTGGCTACAAGATTAGGCATGGCAAAATAAATAAGGCAAGCTATATAAATGAGGGAGGCACTCGTCACATGCAGCTTTGCCTTTTGTCTCCGTCATCCACATACAGTAGATCACCGCCCCCCCAAAAAAAAAAATAAAAAAAAAATAAAAATAAAAAAATAAAATAAAACATGCCAGCTAAGATTTCGTTCACTATAAGCTCTCTCCAGTTGCTGAGGCACCTATGTTATTGGCGGGATTGTGAGAGCCGATCAAAAAGATCTAAGGTTAGCTATAAGATCTGGTAACATAATAAGCTAGGCGTGGTGAATTAAACCAGGCAAGATTATAGGTTAGTTAACCCCAGATTCTCACTTTGTTTTGCTTAACTCCCCTTGTCCCTCATGTTAAGCCCCATTAATTGTTGAGATATTGAGAGATTCGCTCTATTAGTTTGGCGATTTAAAGACCTTTCGCCCCATTTCTGTAAATTTTAATACCTTTCGTGCCATTTAGAGTCGATTTTTTCCTGGCAAGCGAGAGCAAGCCTGTAATTGATAAGGAATCGGCCTTTGGCTGGGACATTGTTCTACCGTAAAAAGTTCACATTTAAAGTATATGGAAGGAGGGGGGGGGGGGTTTCTTGGGAGTATATATATATATATATATATATATATATATATATATATATATATATATATATATATATATATATATATATATATATATATATATAAATACACAAGACAAAGCTACCTGTACCAAGTGTATCCCCCAAATAATTTGAGATAGTCGTCTAGCACAATACATTCTTAGTTATCCATATTTCCAAGATACTGTGGTTAGGAGAAAGGTTAAGCTGTATCACATATGGTTTTTATATCTAATCACCTGCCTCGTCCAGACTATTTAATAATTTATATCTTCCATTATAGTGGGCGTTGAGATAATTGCTTTTATTGGGAATATCCGTTTCATAAATGTTATAAATCCAATTTATATCCGATATATCCTTTATATTGCCTTATATTATAATACCCTGGGTCCATAACTTATACTATATTTATCACTTGTGTTCGTCTGTCTTTATCTGTCTGAGAGAGAGAGAGAGAGAGAGAGAGAGAGAGAGAGAGAGAGAGAGAGAGAGAGAGAGAGAGAGAGAGAGAGAGAGAATTACACCTGCTGGCAAAGAATCTATGGTGTATATAAGTTCAGGTATGGTGTATATAAGTTCAGGTGTCGCGCTAGGTTCTATCACTTCTTTATACTCACATTGGACGCTAAGGTGGGCTCTTTTGCTGTTAGAGGGCTTGTTACCATTAGAAGCAATACTGAGGTAGGACCCCATCTGAAGCATCAATATCTTCAGCAGCACTATGTTTTACTATTTAATACTATGCTATTATACGTAACATTACTTTTAACTCACACTGGACGCTAAGGTGGGCTCTTTTGCTGATAGAGGGCGGGATGCCATTAGAAGCAATACACAGGTAGGATCCCATCTGCAGCCTGGACACCTTCCTCAGCACCAGGTTCTCTCCCTCCACCACCTTGGCGCTCCCTCCGCTCCGCCCTCGGTCAGCCAGCGAACCTTCACCAATACGGAACAGGAACAACTTATGGTGATGTTCAGAAATGCTTAACCCCTACTGAACCGGTTACATCCTTTTCGTTATATCCTGGAAACTATTGTATGATTTTATTCAGCTTAAAAAAAAACTAACTATTAAAAGGCTACACAATATCTCGATTAATCCTTTTAGCTACCATAGACCCTTCTTAACCCCTACTGTACCATAGGGTACAGTAATGAAAGTCCCCCCCAGTCCCAAGCACTGTGGCCAAAATGGCAAGATAAAACAACCTCCCACCTCAAAAGATGGAGGAATACTGGCTCTCCCAGCCTGCAGAGGCTTGGATATAAGCTGAGAAGTGTTGCCAACTCTAGAGCAGTGCTCAAACGGTCGTGGTACCAGGCACTGCCTGATACTGGCAGTTACAAGGATCGTATATTACTGACGGCTCCCTGCCGTCGCTGAGACTGGGGAGTGATTTATCTACTGACGGCTCTCTGCCGTCGCTGGGACCAAACGGGTTAAGCTACACAAAATTGTCTGAATGTAGCAAGACTAAAATTAATAAGCGTCGCTGGAATAGTAGGGATTAACCGCTACTGTACCAGCGACGTCTTCTTAATTTAATTCTAACAATATTTAGACAATTCTATGCAGTTTAAGAAGGATCTGTGGTAGCAAAAATGGTTAAGGGAGATAATTTGAAGCCTGTTTATTGCTGGAGGATCTGTATTAAGCTGAATATAATCGTCCAATAGTAGCCAGAGTAAAGTTAAAAGGACGTCGCCGGTACAGAAGGGGTTAAGTATGATATTTGTAAAAGGTTGTGTCACACCCAATAAAAAAGAGTTGCATTATACTGGTTGTTAAATTTAATTATCTATAGGAATTCAACCAAAATATACTATAGTCCATTCATTATGGGTAGGCCAAAAATCGTGACCCATAAACTATGTAGCTTATAAAGGGCTAGAGCAAATGGGCTGTACATTTGCACACCTATTCTTTGGCTGAGTCTTCCCAAATGGTAGAAATATTAGCTCGATTACTCTAGTCGTTTCTGAGTTATAGAGGTTAAGGGGGGTGACCCGATTTTTGTCTCTTTCTTGGTTGTATCCTTTCGGCCCCATTCAGCCTACTGCTTTAAGACATTTATCCCCATCCAAGTGTCGATAGCGACCCAGCATTTTATAGAGAAACCCGGCTTTGCCGGACACATTTTTCTATCGAAAAATGTACAAATTTAGCCAGCTGTCTAACATATCCAAAATATGGTGGCTCGCTATTGCTCGCCAGGTATGAATCGACACCTGGATGAGGATAATCGTCTTAAAACAGTAGACTGAATGGGGTCGAATGGATACAACCCAAAAAGAGAAAACAAGCAGGTCACCCCCCTTAATGTTCACGAGTTTTGGCCTATATACTTGAAATAGGGTATAGTTGATAAAATAAAGACCCCGTACCTCTGACCTCCCTCTGTTGTTGTTGTTGTTGCTCTGCCGTCAGATCCTTCATACCACCACCACCGCCTACCATCCCACCACCACCACCACCATCACCACTACCACTACCACTACCACCTTCTGCCAGCAGTGTGGTGGTTGTCACTTGTTGGGGGACTTGCAGGCCTGGTCGACTGCTCTGATCTGTGGAGTAAATTCATTAAATGTATAAAGGGGGTGGTGTTTGTGTGTTTTTTTTTTTTTTTTTTTTTTTTTTTGTATATACTGTATGTATTTATACATATATTTGTTTTTAGTTTCCTCGCTAGACTTCCATCAAGCTTAAAAAAAAAAAAAAAAAAAAAACACACACACACACTCAAAAAATAAAAAGCAACTACCTTCTCCTAAATAATTATACATAAACATCCAAAATACACATAACGTTTATGAATACAAACAATGAACTAGGTTGATATAATATATGCCTCTCACTCGTTCGTTGTGTTTCACCTTGGGCTCGTTCTCGTGACAATTATTACTTCGTAGGCTATCACAACTCAATTCAAAACAATACACATTAACTCATAGATTTTGGCGAAGGTAGACAGCTATACACGAACTCAGCACACACACACACACACACACGCATGCAATATAATCTCTCTCTCTCTCTCTCTCACACACGCAATATATAATCTCTCTCACACACGCCAATATCACACAACCAAACACACACACACACTCACTCATCACACCAACTTCACACACACATACAATCTCTCTCTCTCTTACACACACCCACCCACACACACACGTTTCACATACATTCTCTCACACACATGCTGTACCCTAATCTTCTCTCTCTCACACACACCCACACACCCACACACACACACGTTTCACATACATTCTCTCACACACATGCTGTACCCTATTCTTCTAAATGTTTACTCTATGCATTTCACTCGTTTGTTTCTAAACCATTAAGGGGGATGTATTGCTTTTTCTGGACCCCTTCTCCCTTATGCTTAACCCCATTAGTTTGTCGGTTTAAAGACCATTCGTCAAATATGAACTTTCGTGCCATTTAGGTGTAGATTTATTTCCTCTCGAGTGATAGCGAACCTGTATTATTGGAGAAACCGGCATTTGGCCGGGACATTTTTCTCGATCGAAGAAGAAGAAAGGAAGAAGAAACGTGAGAAGTCGAATAAAAACGGATGGAAGGGGAATTGAGAGAAAGAAAAAACTATCTCGGCGGACTAGACTTCTTTCTTTCTAAGGGCGCGACGTGCAAGCTAGAGAATGTCAATCGCAACTGTAGACGGCCGAACGTGATCCTAGGAGGCGGGCGATTATTGGGGCATTAAAGAGTCAACAACACCAGGGAGGAGAAGAAGGAGAATAGGAGGAGAAAGAGGAGGAGGGGGTAGGGGGGTGGAGAGGGGTGGTGGAAAAGGGTGAAAAACGAGGAGGTGGAGGAGGAAAGGGCTGAAAGCCGAGAAAAAAGAGGAGGAAGAAAAAGGAAAAGAAGAAAAATATTAGTAATAATAATAATAATAATAATCTATCTATCTATTGCCTGACGCCGTGATCCCCGAAGGGGTGGCCACGAACGAAACGCCCTCATGCACCTCTGTCCCCAGTCAGTTGACGCCCCTCCTCCCAACCAGCACCGCCTTCATCCATATACTTCTTCACTCGATCCTTCAAAATACTAAAAATAACAATAACAATAAAGTACCGTACAGTACAAGATGAAGCCTACAGATGAGAGCCAGAGAGCCTGAAGTATAGGCGAATATTGGCCCATTAAAGAGTCATAGATAGGCCCTAACACCAACACCACCACTAACACCACTAGCTGATGTAAAAAAAAAAAAAAAAAAAAAAAAAAAAAAATATATATATATATATATATATATATATTAATAAATATATTAATAAAATAATATACTAATAATAATAATAATAACAACAATAGCATTCCTGGTCTACTAAAACACTGGAGTATTAATGATGATGTATATATTCTAGACAAGACCTTTACTAATATCTGTTTTTCATGGATCCACGATGACATCAATACCAGTACTACAAATGCTACTGCTACTACTACTACTACTACTACTAATACTAATACCACTACTGCTACTATTACGTCTTCAAATAGTAATCAGAAAACAATAGTATCAACAAATAAAAATACAATTTCTATAATGAACATACTACTACTACTAGTACTACTACTACTACTACTACTACTACTACTACTACTAATAGAACAGTAACAATGCAAATGGCGTTAATGCTAATATAATTAATTTAATTATTTGCTTTTTAAATACCGTTAAACATTCCTATAATATTCCAAGATGATTAGTTCGGAGAGAGAGAGAGAGAGAGAGAGAGAGAGAGAGAGAGAGAGAGAGAGAGAGAGAGAGAGAGAGAGAGAGAGAGAGAGAGAGAGAGAGAGAGAGAGAGAGAGATTCTTTGTTTATATTATTGTTAATTGTTAATAACAATGTTCTAGACTCCATTTGTTCTTTGGTATAATATCCTTAATTATTCTATGTACATTATACTGTATATATATAACACTTTTATACACACACACACACTCACATCATTTCTCTCTCTCACACAACATAACTTCCCTCGTCCCAGTCTCTCCCTCTTTAAAAAGGCCGCCACCTATTTTTTCATCTGCATCTCTCTCTCTCTCTCTCTCTCTCTCTCTCTTATACAGTTATCCAACTATCTGTTTAATTACAGTATCTATCCATCTATCTATCAATGTCCTTATCAATATTCTTTTGCTCTCTCTCTCTCTCTCTCTCTCTCATGAGTAGTGGGTGAGGAGATAGCCTTCTGCTTTACTATCCTTACCTTTCACTTTGTAGCAAATTGTATGGCAGCATGAAGTCCAGACTGCCTAGTAGAGACCGCAAAGTCTGTCCATCCTGTGTATCTATGTAACTCTCTCTTTCTCTCACACACACACATTCTCTCTATCTCTCTCTCTCGTTCTCTCTCACTCTTACACACACTCTCTCTCTCCCTTTCTCTAACCCACTCTCACTTTCACACACACTCTATCACTCTCTCTCTCTCTCCGGCCATCAGCACTTCTCCATAACACCCCCCTGAGTTAATAATAGACAGGTCCGGTACAGAAGGCATACACTTAATAGTAACCCCTAACCCAGAGTTATATACAGCAGTAGGCCACATCGTTAATAATGTAACACCAGTAGTAGTCCACTTAACCCTATTTGGTCCGAGGGAGGGTCTTCTTCAAGCTCCCCTGTTTCACTCCACTAGTTAGGAGATTTTAAGGGTTTTCGCCTTTCGCCTCTGACTTCCATATACCCTTTATAAGCTGAATAAAATCATCTATAGGTAGCGCCAACGAACTTGACAATTATCTTGGCCCCTTAACTTCTTATAACTCGAAATGAATGAAAGCAATCGGGCTGATGTTTCTATAATTTGGGAAGAGTCCACCAGGAAATAGGTATGGATATTTACAGCCAGTTTGCTCTAGGCACTTTCGAGTAACAGATAGGTCAGGGATCAAGATTATTGTCAAGTTCGTTGGCGCTACCTATAATAATAGCCAGAAAACAGAACAGAAATGCATTATCATATCTTGAATGGGTTAATCTGGTAGAATGGATGGCCCAAACCTGCTACAATAGACTGAAATATATATCCTCTAATCGCCTTTTGCCGACAGAAAATGAAAATCTGATAGCTTCTCCTAATTTCCCATTTATAGGATGAGAGATGGACGAGTGAGAGGTGATGGAGGAATTATGAGAGAACAGAGATATATTATGAGTGGCATTTGATTGATACACTAGATGAAGGTGAGGTGGATTGTATTTATATACCGGTAAGTATATATTTAGTATTATTATCGTTATTTGTATCATTATTATTATGGAAATACAAATAATAATAATAACAAAATATATAATAATAATAATAATAATAATAATAATAATAATAATAGTAATACAAATATTAACAATAATTTTGTTTTCTTACATGTATGAGTCTTATTTCATTGAGTGGCATTTGGATTGACATCGGCGATGAAATGTAAGTGAGAGGATAATACCACTAATCCACTCTCTCTCTCCATTTATATATATATATATATACTGTATACTGTATACTGTATGTATACAAAAATATAAAATGAGATTTAGCTGATAATTGGCCACGAAGTGAATACACATACAGAACGCAAACGTTTCAAACTAAAGATAACCCATATACAGGACGCAAACGTTTCAAAATATCATAAACAAAATTATAAACCCACTATTAGAATAAAGTACAATATAACGTTCCAGAAAATAAATCCGTTAATCTTCTGTACAGAGAAGACACAAACCATTCTAAAATAAGAACCAATACAATTATAAAAACAACATTGTAAAAATGTACAGTTGTAGACTTATGAATCAGGTACATATGTTGTGGATGTGTGGATGAATATATTTTATTTATGAATAGTTGAAAGATGAAAGGAAGTTGCTTTTAACTCTTTCAAGATACGAGACGCGTTCTTTCATTATATTGTGGCTATTATTTGGCAATTTTATTCAATTTAGTTAGACGTTTTTGTAGACAGAGGTTTAATTTGGATAATATTTACCCCCTTGACGCCTAGAAATCCTTCCCAAGCTGAATTACATCGTCTGATGATAAGCCAGAATTAACTGCTAAAATGCGTCATAATCCCTATGAGATAAAGTTGCTAGAAGTGGGTATAAAGCTATCCATTAACGATTATACTATAGAATATGCCTTGATGGTAGACAAATAAAGCCAGCTCTCTCTCCAACACATGTGTCTGGTTCATCCGTCTACAACTTTACATTATAATGATCCAGCCAAAGATTAAATAGAAATCTGTCACGTCTCATTCTTAAGGGGAGATTTCCACTTGAGGGATTTTTTTCTTGACTCATGTTAAGCCCCATTGCTTTTCTAATTTTAAGACGTTCGCCCCATTATTTTGACGATTTTAAGAAGTTTCGACCCATTTCTGTCAATTTTAAGACATTTCGTGCCATTTAGGTGTCGATTTTATCCTGGCGAGCGATAGCGAGCCTGTAATATAAGAGGAACCGGCTTTCAGCCGGGACATTTTTCTACCGAAAAATGTACAAATTTATCTTGAAAGAGGGTCAAGGGGGTGAAATTTTAAGATTGCTGGACGAGTAGAAAACAAACTAGAAATCTCCCCTTAAACAGAAAATAGCAGCATCCCAAAGAAACCTAATGCGCAACTAATAGTGCACTTTCAAAAACAAATATTACAAAATTCATAGGTAGTATTCATTTACCATTCAGAAGAGCAGCGAATGAAGCTTGAAGGTTATAATGGGGAAATAATGGTGGATATTTATTGAGTGGCGTTTGATTGATAGACGATATGCAGATGATATGAAGTCTATCTATCTATATCTATTTATTTATCTATTTATCTATCTATTTATCTATCTATCTATCTATCTACTGTATCTATCGATCTACCTATCTATTTACTCTATCTATCTATCTATCTATCTATCTATCTATCTATCTATAATTATTCTTTTTATTATTAGATATTTTGAGAAGCTCCCGGTTTCGCTCCATTTAGTTTGGAGATGTTAAGATGTTTAACCCCATTACTTTAACATAATGAGACGCTTCACCCTATTGGACCCTATTTGGTCTGAGGCAGGCCTTTTGGGGTCCCCCTTGTTTCGCTACATTAGTTTGGCGATAGTAAGATGCTTCACTCCATTCAGGTGTAGATATTTTCTGGGCGAGCGATAGCCTGTAAATGAGAAGAAATCGGCCTTTGGCCGGGAAATTTTTATATCGAAAAATGTACAATTTGCGCTTGAAGGGGGTCTGGGTGGGCATTTTATGTTTATTTTATTGAGTTTACAGGAAGTCTGGGAATGTGTATTGGTTAGCGTAGGGGACAAACAAAAATACATTGGTCGAAAATGACAAATAATAATTGAACGACAGGTCATCTTGATTTCCCATTTATAAGACCAGCGGAGGAAGCTTGAGGGTTAATTAAGGGAGCCCACCTCGCTTTTTTTCTCTTTCTCTCCCTCTCTCTTTGGCTTGTATCCATTCGGCCCCATTCAATCTACTGTTTTAAGACGTTTACCCCCATGTAGGTACCGCTCGCGAGCGGTAGCGAGCCAGCATATATATATTTTTGTTTAGACAGCAAGCTAAATTTGTACATTTTTCGATAGAAAAATTTCTCCGGCAAAGCCGGATTTCTCCATACAATGCTGGCTCGCTATCTTTCGCCAGGAATAAATCGACACCTGGATGGGGTTAAACGTCTTAAAACAGTAGGCTGAACGGGGCCTAATGGATACAAGCCAGGGAAAGAGAGAAAAGGAGAAAAATATAAAAAAAAACTGTGACCCCCCTTAAGAAGAGATGATGGTGAAATAATGGGGAATATTTATGGAGTAGCAACTGAGTGGTAAACGAGCATGCGGTTGAGGTGGAGTTTATATATTGACTCCAAATATAGTTTGAAAGGGAGTCTGAGGAGGTAGAACACGACAATGGAACGAGCCCGAACAAGGATTAACCCCTTCTGTACCAGCGACGTCGTTTTTATTTGATTTCCGCTAGATTTAGACGATTTGATTTCCGCTAGATTTAGACGATTTTAGGCAGCTCAGGATGGATATGGGGCAGCTAAAGGATTCATTGAGATAGTCTGCATGCAACCTTTTAAAGTGCTGGCGTCCTTCCTAAGCTGAATAATATCGTCTAATAGTCGCCAGAATTCAATGACAAAGACGTCACCGGTACTGAATGGGTTAAGAGAGAGTGAGGAGAGTTACTATATATATCTATCTATTATGTCTATATACTCAGGCCCAATCCCCACTTTTCCTATCATTTTTTTGGAGAGAGAGAGAGAGAGAGAGAGAGAGAGAGAGAGAGAGAGAGAGAGAGCGAGAGCGAGAGCGAGAGAGAGAGAGAGAGAAAGAGTTACATCATATAATAATCCCTGACATGAAGCAGATCTGTCCTGGATAATATTAACACCATATTCTTTATGTATGAAGAATGATGTGTATCTTATCCGTGAGTAGTCATATATTTACCCCTCCCTCTTGTTTCACCCCATTATTTTAGCGATTTAGAAAAGGTTCGCCCCATTAACTTGGCGATTAGAAGATGCTTCGCCCCATCCAGGTGTCTATTCATATTTTGGCGAGCGATAGCGAGACTGCAAACTAGGCTACACTAGTATTTGGCTAGGTCATTTATATATATATATATGAATTAATAGGGAATGAGAGAGGTTATAAGTAATGCCCTGGCTTGAAGAAGATATGGTCTGGCTATTATTAACACCATTCACATTGATGACCAGCTAAAGGTTGACTGGTGTGAGAGAGAGAGAGAGAGAGAGAGAGAGAGAGAGAGAGAGAGAGAGAGAGAGAGAGAGAGAGAGAGAGAGAGAGATAATAACACAATTTAAACACACCTATACCTCTGATGATGAATTTTAAGTACAATATTATATATATATACATAATCATTTAATAGCCGTCCTAATTACAGTCTAAATTGCCATTACTCATAAGCTTAACAGGCTTAGGAATTAACACCTCTCTCTCTCTATGAACGGCATATAAAATGATGGGGAGTTATATATATTTATATATTAATTTATTTATTTATAGTTATTTTTGACCTGAAGAAGCTACCTGCGAAATGTTGTTAATACATTTATTGCTCCTCCTCATATGGTGTATATATTAATTCTTTCAACTTTTCTAAGTTAATTTAACATAATTTTATTTTTCTTTGTAATTTCAACCCTAGACCTCAGTCAATCTTAAACCCCCCCCCCCCTTTCGAGATAAATTTGTACTGGTACATATATCGGTAGAGAAATGTTCCGGTCGAAGGCCGGTTCCTCCTAAATTACAGGCACACTATCGCTTGCCAGGAAAAAATTGACACCTCAGTGGCACGAAAGGTCTTACAATTGACAAAGAAATGGATCGAAAGGTCTGAAAATCGCCAAACTATTGGGGGGAACGTCTTACAATCTTAAAACTAATGGGCCGAACATTAAGAAGGAGGTCCATAAAAAACACCCCCCGGATACTACACTCTATAAAATGATGGGCATGAAAAGATAAATTAAAGTGTCCATACTGATACACCCCTTTAAAACTATTGGGTCAGAGGGAGGTCTTTATGAGCTTTCCCCGTTTCGCTCCATTAGATAGGCGATTTTATAACACTTCACCACATAAATTTGGAGATAATGTATGATTATTGCATGATTATTGTATGTTTTTTTATATGTACTGTATATATGTTAATGTCAAACGTTTTTAATTGAATTGAATTAAATATGACGCTTCACCCCACTCACATGTCGATTATTTTCTGGGCCAGCCATAGTGAGCCTGTAACTTAAAGGATATCGGGTTTGGAGAGGGAAATTTTGTCTATTGAAAAATGTACAAATGTAGCTTGGAGAGGATCTGGGTAAGCATTATCTTTTTTAGTTTGAAGGAAGTCCAGGGAAGCCGTTTTTGTTAACCTAGGGGACAAACTAAAGAATGCTCGAACATGGCAACGCTAAGTAAAATCCCCCCAAATAATTAAACTAAACATCAAAACTACCCCCAAGACCTCGGACCAGATCGTGTTAAATATACACAGTATATTAGCTTTACAGTATGCTATTAAGGGGACCGACCCGCTGTTTTTTTCTTTCAGGGTAGTAGCCATTCGACCCCATTCAGCCTACTGTTTTATGACGTTTATCCTCATCAAGGTGTCGAGTATCTCTCGCCAGCATGTTTTGGATTATGTTTTAGACAGCTGACTTAATTTGTAAATTTTTCGGTAGAAAAATTTATTCTCCAGCGAAGCCGGATTTCTCCAAATTGAATTGTACAAAGAAGTGTACACTATCTGGTCTAAGACAGATTAGGGTAAAGCGCTACGTAATATTGATATCAAATGTCAGATGGTACATATAATTTCAAGGATTCATATATATATATATATATATATATTAGTTAAGTAGCACCTAACATAATTACACATTATATTTAAAGTCAAATACATTTACAAATAACACATCATCTGTATATACAAAAAAAAAAATAAAAATAAAAAAATAATAATTGAGCCTTACCCTTCACGGGAACATAATCCATAGCTAAAATCATACATTTCACACAATAAAAAGTCAGAAAAATAAAATAAAAAATACATAGTGCAAATCAATCCACCAGCTGCATTTTTCCAAGCCCTTCCTACCTTACCCTTCACAGGATAATTACTCGGTCGTTTATGTTGATGCTGACTGACAGGTTGAAGGGCTTTCATTTAATTATCACGGACGGGGTTAAAAGTCTACGGACATTTTTTCACCCGACGTCACTTGGTTTGGAAGGGATTGTTGCCGTTATTACATATTTCGCCAGGTTTTTATGACTGTGTGTTATGATTATTACTATCGCTGTTATTGTATTTATGTATTTATTTATATATTTATCTACTTTGTTGTTGTTGTTCATAAAAGTCTACGGATTTTATTGACTGAATGTCACTTAGTTTGGAAGCTATTGTTGCCATTATTTCATAATTCGGTGAGGTATTATTAGTTTGTATTATTATTATTGTTATCATTATTATTTTATTATTATTATTATTATATATTTTATTATTATCTATATATGTATTTATACATGTTGTTGTTGCTGTTATTCTTGTTAAAATAGTAAATATTGTTATTGTAAATATTAGAATAGTAATTCATATTATTGTTATTGTTGTTGTTGTGTTAATTATTATATAGATGATAAATAATAGTCATATGTAATTCCGTGTGTATTGAATTATTTGCCATAATACGTGTTTATGCCTAGTATACAGTATATACGCATTTATGAACATTCATGTTGGGTATATATTTGATTTATTGGGGTTCTGCGTTTTCTATAAGTTAGTTACAAATTATTTAGTTAAAATACGACTTCAGAGGCTATCAACCCATCTGGATTATTAAGCTAAATAATCCACAGTAGCGTCAGGACTGGAGCCCCTTTGCGAGAACTCCAGTCCCTTGAGTTATAAGATAGTAAGTAAGATTATTATAATGTATTACTGCTGTTTTGTGATATGTATCTTTATGTTAACTATAATATTAGGTAAGGACTTTAGATAACATCAAGCTCCAATGGATTAATGACACTTGTAGCAAACATAATTATACGCTGCTGGCTAGTGCAGAATTTTGCCATAATTCATGTTCGTATGTATAGTCGACCAAATAAGTGATGTCTCGGCACTAAGTATATTTTGCTCAATTACTGGTACCATCAATATCTAAACATAATTTCTTCATTTCGACTGTGATATACAAACATGTTCCTAGACTTACCGACCCTATTCGACATCTGGCAGACATTAATACAGTACAGAGCGAGCCAAACGTAATAACAGCCGAGACATGACTTATTAACGCTACTGTGCAAACCACTACAAGGCTGCAACACCCTCTGTAGTAAGTAATTCACTAATTCTACTGACCTGACTGTGAGGTCAGGGATGATGTTCCTAATTTTACTTTGATTGCCAATTAACCCTGTCAAGATCCAATTCGCATTTCTTTTCTGTTTTCCGGCTATTATTAGACGATTCTATTCAGATTAGGAAGGGTATATCGAAGTCAGAGGGTTAATTGAGGTAGTCTTTACCCTTATAATTCCCACAGATCCCTCTTAAACTGTATACAATCGTTTAATGATAGCCAGAATGTATTATCAAAATGCGTCACAATCTTCAAAAGGTTTATCTACCGAGTTAATATATGGGGATTTTTTTTTATATAATGTCGGAATTACTTCCAAATTATATTTATTCTACTAAGTTGTACTCTAATGTTACCAAGTTACTGACCTGACTGTGTGGGGTCAAGGATGATGTCAGAGTTGTCCTCGCGACGCCACAGGATGTCTGGTGGTGGGTGACCTTTGGCCTTACAAGTGAGGGTCACATCTTGACCTTCCCGCACTGTCAGGTCACCAGAGGACTCACGGTCTATGATGTCAGGGGGAACTGAAGGAGATAATGAGTGATAAAGAATGAGTAAACAAGAATGAGAATGAGAGTGTCAATTTGCTAAACACCTTCTGTATATGCCTTAAATGTAATGTTTAGAACCAAAGTGTCCTACTAGTCATGATTTAAGAACATGACACCTGGAAAACTAGAAAAGCAATGGGTGATAGGCTAAGGATTGCATATAAATGATTGGAAAAATCAATTTTAGGAGTAACTCTGAAAGATAGGAAGAGGGTATCAGACATAAAAAGAACTTGTAGAATTTTGAAGTCTTAGCTACCCTTACCCATTCATTGACAACAAAGATGTAGCACTAATAGTAGCAAACATTCACTGACTGTAAAACTTTATATAAGCCAAACAACTCTTTGATAATATCAATATAACACTTCAAACACTCTGAACAAATCAGACATAATTAACATAGATTTCTAAAACACACACCCACATTCGACAACTTACTGGCAATATTTTTAGTTTTTTTTTAATACTCGCAACAACACATCCAATACACGAAACCACTTCAATCAACTCAATAACATCAATGTATTATTTTAACATACTCAAATAACTCACTGACCACATCGACGTAGCCCTGCCTGAAATCAACCAAAGCAACAAAGTAGCACTACAAACTGATTGACAACATAGACAAAGACTCCAAACACTCCACAAAATCACCCAAAGCAACAATATTGCCCGACAAACTGATTGACAACAAGGACATAAACTTCAAACACTCCACAAAATCACCCAAAGCAACAATATTGCCCGACAAACTGATTGACAACAAGGACATAAGACTTTCAAACATTCCACTAAATCACCCAAAACACCAAAATAGCCCTACGAACACTCCCACAAAATACTCACCAACCACATCGACGTATCCCTGCCTGAACCTCATGGGGTCTGTATTCACTTGACACATGTACCATCCACGGTCACTCTCACGGGCGTTGCGAATCTGCAGGTGCCAGGAACGGTGGTCGTTGTGCAGCAAGTCGATCCGGGGGTTGCGCGTGATCACCTGCTTGTGGATCGTCAGGATCGTTTGCGTGTCCACCTGCACCCACGCTACCTGGTGAAGAAAGATAAATTGTTAAGGGGAGATTTATGTATTTTTTCTGGACCCCCTTCTCCCTAATGTTTAGGTCCATTAGTTATGAGATATTAAAACGTTGGCCCTTAAATTTGGCGATTTTAACCCAATCAGTGCGGGCGATTTTCCGCTATAATAGGTATCATTCAGGCACTCCTGCTTGCTCAAGCAAGTGTCTGAATGAAATGAAATGATTGCAGCAATAAGCTAGAAGAAAAGAGCTTTCAAATGACACCAGAACGAGCTCTGTAGTTCGCAGGGTTCACCCGCAGCATTACTACAGACATCGGTAATGTTCGCTAATAATTAGCACTGTTCCGCTACATTTGCCTTTGGCAACACTGAATATATCTCGCGGGACCCCACGACAGATCCTCAGTGTCACGGCAGACGTGCCAGAGAGAGGACGGGGGCCTGCCGTGCCGCTGATCATACACACTCGTCTCTACAGGCTTTAATGGGCTTTAAAATCCAGTATATTTCCAGGACGTACCTGTACGGCAACTGCAGTGAAAGGGTTAAAATCTTTTGCCCCATTTCTTTGCCAATATTTAGACCTTTGTGCCATTTTGTTTCAATTCTTTCCTGGCGATCGATAGTGAGCCTGTAAACTAGTAGGAACCAGCCTTCAGCCGGGAAATTTTTCTACCAATAAAATGGACAAATCTATCTCAATGGGGGGTGTTGTGGATATTTCTTAAGCTTCATGGAGATCTAGGGAGGAAAATAAAATAAAAATATATAGATATATAAATAAACAAACAAATAAATATATAATCTCACCTTAAAAATATCTGGTAAAGAAAGACGACTTTTTAGTATTAATTTGAATTAAGGGGAGATATCCACTTGAGGGACTTTTTCTGGACCCCTTTCTCCCTCATGTTTAGCCCCATTGCTTTTGAGATTTTAAGACGTTTGCCCCATTAGTTTGGTGATTTTTAAGAATTTCCGCCCCATTCTGTCAATTTTAAGACCTTTCGTGCCATTTAGGTGTCGATTTTATCCTGGCGAGCGATAGCGAGCCTGTAATTTAAGAGTAATCGGCCTTCGGCCGGGACATTTTTCTACCGAAAAATGTACAAATTTATCTTGAAAGGGGGTCAAGGGGGTGAATTTTTAAGATTGTTGGAGGAGTAGGAAACAAACTAAAAACCTCCCCTTAAGATATTGTAGAATAGCCATACAATCATGCTGGGGTAAGATTCTATAGTGGGTTAAGTATACGACCAGTGATAATTTGAGCTCAGGTTGCCATGGTTGAGTGTTGCATTCCTATCGTGGTTAAACAACTTTTTATAATTAGTTTTGTCCAACCAAATTAATATTTCAGGTAATGAGAGAGAGATAGAGAGAGAGAGAGAGAGAGAGAGAGAGAGAGAGAGAGAGAGAGAGAGAGAGAGAGAGAGAGAGTACAAAGGAGTACAAAGGAGTACAAAGGAAATCAAGCAACAACAGATCTAGTGACAGTAATAAAATAGTAATAAAATATAATAAAATATACAAAATATATAAATAAATAAAATACAATATACTACTCTAAGGAATGAGACAGAGGAAGCGAGTCAAGAAGTTTTAAGAAGACTCGGGAGAAGATAAGAAAGTATAACAGTGATAAAAACGGAATGGGTGATAAACAAGGGACACAAAACACAAGGATGAGAGAAGAAAGGGAGAGATAAAATTAGATAATCAAGGAGGAAGGTACAGACGGAAGGAATGGGTGATAAACAAGGGGCACAGAACAGAGAAAACAAAGAAGGGAGAAGGAAGGGAGAGATAAACAAAGATAAAGGAGTGTAACAGAGGATAAAAACGGAAGGAATGGGTGATACACAAAGGAAACAGACCACAAACAAGGAAGAGAGAAGGAAGGGAGAGACAAAATGAGATAATCAAGGAGGAAAGGATACAACCGGAAGGGATGGGGAACAGAACCCAGACAAGACAGAGAGAAGGAAGGGAGGGGTAAAATGAGAAGCAAGGAAGGAAAAGTGCAAATGATGAAGAAAAGAAGGAGGGGGCATGCGGAAAGGAAGGAAGGAAGGAAGGAAGGAAGCATAATGGTATATAGGAAGGAAGGAAGGAAGGAGGGAGAAAGTATGGTAGGAAGTAAATAATTAAGGGAGGAAGGTTGAAGAAACTATCGAAAGAAGGAAGGAATGAAGGAAACAAAGTGAATGCGTGGCAGGAAGGAAGGCAGTAAAAATGTATGAATGAAGGAGAAAGTATGGGAAGAAGGAATTAACTAAGTATGGAAGGCAAGAAGTAAGAAAGGAAGGAAGTGCATAAGTACGTAAAGGATGAAGGAGATAAAGGGGAGGTAATCGCTTTTTCTGGATCCCCTTCTCCCTCATGTTTACCATATTAGTTTTGAGATTTTAAGGTTGTTCGACCCCTTAGTTTGGCGATTTTAACACCTTTCGCCCCATTTCGTTGCCAATTTTAAGACCTTTCGTGCAATTTAGGTGTCGATATATTCCTGGCGAGCGATAGCGAGCCTGTAATTTTAAGAGGAACCGAGGGACATTTTTCTACCGAAAAATGTACACACTTATCTTATCTAGGGGGTATTTTTTTTAAGCTTGATGGAGATAAATGGAGCAAACTAAATCATATAGTACAAAGTTTAACAAATTAGAAATATTGAAGCCCATCCTCCTTTAAGGGGAGATATCCACTTGAGGGACTTTCTTCTTGACCCCTTTCTCCCTCATGTCTAGCCCCATTGCTTTTGAGATTTTAAGATGTTTGCCCCGTTAGTTTGGCGATTTTAAGAACTTTCACCCCATTTTAAGACCTTTCGTGCCATTCAGGTGTAGATTTTTTCCTGGCGAGCGATAGCGAGCCTGTAATTTAAGAGGACCCGGCCATTGGCCGGGAAATTTTTCTACCGAAAAATGTAAAATTTTATCTTGAAAGGGGGTCAAGGGGGTGTAATTTCAAGCTTGATGGAAGTCTAGGAAACACACTAAAAACCTCCCCTTAAGTAAGAGATCTAGCCATGCTCCAGGATATGCTACAGACTCTTCACTATGTTACTACACCAAACTCAGTCATACGTCTGGTTGGGTACTGATATTTACTTTAACTGGACGATACACAATTAATTAACCCTCTCAAGATACGATGATGCAGCTTTTTCTGTAT
>CM064482.1:57073809-57088809 GCA_032716605.1 Paralithodes platypus | reverse complement strand
AGTCTGGTATCTTATTAAATATTTAGTTTTTAGTATTGTCATTATCTAATTTTCGATCATATATTATTTGGGACTTGTATTTGTGTTAGGTCTTTTATTTCAGCATCCTGTAATTTGCTTATATGTAGATAATTATCCTTGTATCTGTTCACCCTATTCACCCCATTAGTTTGGCGATAATAAGACGCTTCACTCCATTCAGGTGTCTATGTTATTTTCTGGGGGAGCGACAGCAGCCTGTGGGTGTGACTGTCTGTCTGTCTCTCTGTCTCGCCAACACACCCAGACATGCATTTATACACACAAACACTTTCTATCTACCCCCCACCCCCCGTACCCCCTCTCTGTCTTTCTGTCTGTCTGTACAAAGGACTACAAAGGAAAACAAACAACAGAACTATTGATCCTTACGAGGCCTCTTGTAACTAACCCACCTTGTCAATGTGGAAAACAAATGTTGGGAGGCTATTCATTTGTAAATACAGTTAATTGGGGGTTAAGGGCGAGATATTTATTTAGTCGATTTTTGAACGATTGAACAGTATATAAAACATTCAATAACATTCCTGTCTCTTTCTCTCTCTCTCACTCACTCACTCACTCACTCACTCACTCACTCTTACTCTCTCTCTCTCTCTCTCTCTCTCTCTGCTATAAACTGGGGTAAGGTTTAGCAGTTGTCGTGGTTGGTTGGCAAGAAGTGTGGTTCAGTTTCTTCCTTATGACTCTTACTCTAACAACTTACTCCTTCCTTACTCTGATTATCTCTCTTTCTGTCTCTCTCTCTCTCTCTCTCTCTCTCTCTCTCTCTCTCTCCTTGGGTCTGTCTTATGTTGCTTCTTTAATATCCTTAAGTCGCTTGCTACTTAGCTTCCTTTATACTCTCTCTCATACACACACACACACACACACACACACACACACACACACACCCACACACACACACACCCATCTCCATCTATTCCTTCAATCTTCCTTCTCCTTACATAACTTTCCTTCGCTTAATGTTTCTTCTTCTTCTTGTTCTTCTGCTTCTCTCTCTCGCTCTCGCTCTCTCTCTCGCTCTCTCTCTGATTCTATTGTTCCTTCTTAATTAGCCTTAACCCATTCAGTACCAGGGACGTCCTTTTCATCATATTCTGGCAACTATTAGACGATTGTATTCAGCTTAGGAAGGACCTCTAGCAATAATAAGGCTTCCAACTATCTCAACCAACCCTTTTAACTACCACCGAACCTTCCTAAGTTGCATAATATCGTCTAAATATAGCTAGAATGAAATATAACACACGTCGCTGGTACTCAAAGGGCTAAGTCGCTTGCCTCTCTTTCTTAATACTCTCTCTCTCTCTATCTCTCTCTCTCACACACACACATATTCACACACACACACACACACACACACACACACACACACACTTTGTCTATCTGTTTGCTCACTCAATCCGTGTTCTCACCTACGCAAAGAATCTCTCTCGAGGATTCAGCCAGGGCCTGCCGGCCCATCGGTCCGGAGGTCTATGGTAACTGTAACTCACTCACTCACACACACTCACTCACTCACTCACTCTCACTCTCTCTCTCTCTCCGTCTAATCTTCCTGCCATTACTTCCCTACCCTTCATTCTTCTTCTTCATCGCCTTTCTCCACTCCATCATCACAGTTTTCTCTCTGTTCCCTCCTTTGTGTTGAAGTGTCTCATATAGTCCTGTTATTTCTATCAACTCCTTGCCTGCCTTCGTGTCTTGTTATTGCTGTTGTTATTTCTTGTTTGTTTCACGCCTAGACCTCCATCAAGCTAAAAAAAAAAAAAAAAAAACCCCCGCAAGAACAAGGTTTCTAAATACTTCGTCCAGAGAGCCCTTGACGGATGGAGCGTAACATTTTGCACACTTAACATTATGAGTGTGCTGAACTAAACAATACTTTTTTAATAGGTCATCTCGTTATAGACCGCAAGGTCTTTCATATACTAATTACACCTCGTAACTCCTAATAGCTCATTAAATCGCACTTTCCTTCCTATTCATCTTATTGGCCTCAAATGTTCTCTATAAATCATCCCCTTATCCCCCTCCTCCCCTGTTTACTTGCTGTACATCAATCTCCTTCTTCTTCTCTTTTTCTACCTCCTCCTCCTCCTCTTCTTCTTTGTCCCACAGTTCATCACCTTTCTTTATATTATTGTTGTTCATCATTATTATTATCATAATTATTTTGGTTCCCGTTTTCCTTCTTGTTCCGTTTTCTTCCTCATCTGTTCGTCTTCCCGTTTTCCTTCCTGTTCCGTTTTCTTCCTCATCTGTTCGTCTATCTTAATCTTTCTATCTTCTTCTCTTTTTCTCTTCATCTTCTTTTTCCGGACACTTGGCACAGCGGCTCCCAGGCAATTAACCAGCATTACAAACATCACACCTCAGCACCTTTATTATATTATTATCATTATCATTATTATTATTATAATTATTATTAGTATTATTATTACTATTAGTATTAACATTGATTTCGCTCTTCTTCCTCCTCTGTCCATCTATCTAAATCTATATATCTCCTCTTTCTCTTCCTACACTTGGCACAGAGGTTCTCAAGCAATTATCCAGCATTACAACCATCACACCTCAGCACCTTTTTCACACGGGGAGAGAAAGAGAGAGAGACGGAGGAACAACAATATCATCCCTTCCACTAACTGTCAGGGGGGATTCGAACTCCGGCCTTCTAGATCATAGATCAATCAAGGTGTTACCACTGCTCCACTCTGGCCAAACAGAACTCAGACCCTTGAAGGGGGCCCACCTCGTTTTTTTGCTCTTTCTCTCCCTCTCTCTTTGGTATTTATCCATTCGGCCCCATTCAGCCTAGTGTTTTAAGACGTTTACCCCCATCCAGGTGTCAATATTTTCCTGGCAAGCGATAGCAAGCCAGTATATATATATATATATATATATATATATATATATATACTGTATATATATATATATATATATATATATATATATATATCCTTGTTTTGACAGCAAGCTAAATTTGTAAATTTTTCAATAGAAAAATGTCTCCGGCGAAGCCGGATTTCTCCATACAATGCTGGCTCGCTATCGCTCACCAGGAATAAATCGACACCTGGATGGGGATAAACGTCTTAAAACAGTTGGCTGAATGGGGCCGAATGGATACAAGCCAGGGAAAGAGAGAAAAGGAGAGAAAGATAAAAAAAAACAGAACTCAGACCCTTGAAACTGCTACTGTGTTAGGACTTGATGCCAAATGAATAAACACATCACTAGGGCGGAAGAAAGCGAACAATATATACATGGACAAGAAGAGGAAGCATAAGAAATATATACATGGACAAGAAGAGGAAGCATAAGAAAGACAGATAAATATAAGGGAAGGAGGAGAAGGAACAAGAACAATACGAAGACAAATACATACAAGGAAGAAGAATGAGAAGAAAAAGAATGCGAAGACATATACATACAAAGAAGAAGAAGAAGAAGAAGAAGGACAAGGAAGAGGAAGGTAGAGGAAGCATAAGAGAAATATATGTACACAGAAGAAGAAGGAGGAGAAGGAAGAAGGAAGAGGAGGAATACAAGAACAAAAAAGGTTTCAGGAAGTAGTTGGGATAGCCTAACACGATTCTCAACTTTTCCCTGTAGTGTAATTCAACCATTTACGAGAGCCAAGTCGTCCTGTTCACTTAAGGGGCTGTGTTTTTTTTTTTTTTTTTTTGACCTCCCTTTTCCCTCATGTTCAGCCCCATTAGTTTTGGAATTTTAAGCCGTTCGCCCCATTAGTTTGGCGATTGCAAGACCTTTCGCTCCACTTATTTGTCACACGAACACATTTTCCGGCAATATTCGATGAGCAAGTTTATATATTTCCATGCTACTTTGAGGCTCTTTCACATTGGCATCGGAAACTAGACTGAAGGTAGGTTAAGGGGAGATAGGTCGGGTTTCTGTCATCCCTTCTTCTTCTTCATGTTTAGCCTCAATAGTTTTCAGGTTTTATGACGTTCGGCCCGTTAATTTGGTGATTTTAAGACCATTCGCCCCATTTCTCTGTCAATATTAAGACTTTTCGTGTCATATAGATGTCAATATTTTCCTGGCGAGCGATAGCTAACCTGTAATTTTAGGAGGAACCGGCCTTTGGCCGGCACATTTGTCTACCGAAAAATGTAAAAATTTATCTTGAAGGGGGGGGGGGGGGTCTAAGGGGTGTTTTTTAAGCTTGATGGATGTCTAGGGAAGAAATTAAAACGACAAAATAATATATAAATAAAAAAACGACCAAAATATATTCCCAACCCCCTTAAGTACTGGTAGTTAAATTTTTATGGATCATACATTTTGAAGCTGCCAGACTGCAATTGCACGTAAGAAGTGACGGGATAAATCGCTCATGTAACAACGGTTTTACATTCAAGGATAGAAGAGGGGTCACAATTTCCTAACTTCACATCCGTTTTCCTCTATGGGATTAACACTATCTGGTCTGGCGTCTAATGGGCTATTATGTTATAATTACCAATGAGGATGTTAAGGGGAGGTATTTAGTTTGTTCTCTAGACCTCCATCAAGCTTAAAATCACACCCCCTAAACCCCCTTTCAAGATAAATTTGTAAATTTTTCGGTAGAAAAATGTCCCGGCCGAAGGCCGATTTCTCTTAAATTACAGGCTCGCTATCGCTCGCCAGGAAAAAATCGACACCAGAATGACACGAAAAGTCTTAAAATTGACAGAAATGGGGCGAACTTTCTTAAAATCGCTAAACTAATGGGGCGAACGTCTTAAAATATCAAAAGCAATGGGACTAAACCTGAGGGAGAAAGGGGGCCAGACAAAAATATCTCAAGTGGACATCTCCCCTTAATGTAGTTTACCATTTGTCGAGCAATGTGCTTCAGTTTGGCTCCTAGGCTAACAAAAAAATGCCCCACCTAGACCCTCGTTAAGCTAAATTTGTACATTTGTCGATAGATACTTTGGCGACACTACGACACTTTCCCCAATAGAGGTGTTAATGTTTTTCTGGGCGAGCGAAAGACTGTGAGCCTGCAACTTAAAATAAATCGATATTTGGCCAGGACACGTCTTTTATGGTGGAATAATGTACACATTTAGCCTGAAGGAGGTCTGGGTGGGTTTTTGTTTTTGTTTTAGTTAGAAGGAAGTTTGGGAAGGCGTTTTTTTTAGCCTCTGTGACGAAATATGGCAAAAACAAGAAAAATCCTCAATAATCCTCAATAATGATCAAACCAAATATCATAATAACCCCCAAGACATCGGATCACATAGTGTTCATAAAAACACAGTGCATCAACATTTACTTGCATTAAGACAAATATAATAGGTCTGCGAAAAAATATGATTTATGTTAGCCTAGTCTATACAATACAATCTGGCAATTAACTGACGACTTATTCCGGGGATGCTTCACGCTACACAGAACTTATTACAAATACTATGAATAATTATCTCAATATATATACATTTTCAAATTAATAAGCTGACAGTAATCCTTTCCATTGAGAACGAAAGGCTTTGTTGAGACTGTCCATTATCTAGCTATTTCGTAATTATGAGTTCAGCAAAATGTTTTCAATAACGACTCGAAAGCTTGTATTCTTAAGGGAGCCCACCTCGCTTATTTTCTCTTTTTCTCCCTCTCTCTTTGGCTTGTATCCATTCGGCCCCATTCAGCTTACTGTTTTAAGACGTTTACCCCCATCCAGGTGTCAATATTTTCCTGGCGAGCGGTAGCGAGCCAGCATATATTTATTTCTGTTTTGACAGCAAGCTAAATTTGAACATTTTTCGATAGAAAAATGTCTCCGGCGAAGCCTGATTTCTCCATACAATGCTGGCTTGCTATCGCTCGCCAGGAAAAAAATCGATATCTGGATGGGGGTAAACGTCTTAAAACAGTTGGCTGAATGGGGCAGAATGGATACAAGCCAGGGAAAGAGAGAAAAAGAGAGAAAGATAAAAAAAAAACCGGTGACCCCCCTTAAACAATTGTTTCCCTTTGATACCGAACGAATACTGTAGGAATGAGTGATATACATGGATTAGAATGTCTGTTTCTAAAGATAACGTTATTTTCCTATTTATTTCGTCAATTATCGGCGAAGGGATAGCATTGTTTAACCCTTTCACAACAATGATGCCTTGTCTATCCTTTATTTTGGCTAAAGTTAGACGCCTCTGTGCAGCTTGAGAAGGATCTGTGTTATTCAGAGGGTTTATTGCGATCGTGTTAACCCTTTCAGTCCTAGAGGTTTAGATTATAAGCCAAAGAAAATTGTCTGATGGTAACCAGAACAGGATGAAACTTGCGACATGGTTCTGAAGAGGTTAACCCCTTCACCACCATGACGTCATGGTTCTGAAGAGGTTAAACGCACAAACCAAAATATGTGAATCGTATATCAGTTGTAATAAGAACACTAGAGAACATCATTATTGTTGTTATATAAAACAAAATACACAAGGCGTCTGGTTTTAAAGGTTTGCAAGGTTTATATATTAACCCTAGTTGGTGCAGCGTGGTTCTATTTGGATCTTCCCTGTTTTACTCCATTAGTTTGGAATTTTTATGACGTTTCACCTCATTAGTTCGGCAATTATAAGACGCTTCAACCCAATAAAGTGTAGATATTTCCTGGGCGATCGATAGCGAGCCTGCCATTTGGGAGAAAACGGCCTTCGGCCGAGACACTTTTCTACCGAAAAATGTACATATTTAGCTTGAAAGGGGTCTGTTGGCTGTTTTTTTTTTTTGGTTTGAAGGGGGTCTGGAGAGGCAGTTCTTTTAAGTCTAGGGGGTAAACCAAAAATACATTGTTCAAGCAAAAACAATTAAACCCTTCCATACACAAAAACCTTCCATACACAAAAACCTTCCATACACAAAAACCTTCCATACACAAAAACCTTCCATACACAAAAACCTTCCATACACAAAACCTTCCATACACAAAATATTCTAATAACCCCCAATACGTTGCAGCAGATAGTGTTCAACTCTAGCAACTCCAAGTGGGGTATTAAGAGTACGTATATTTCATCACCAATACACAAACAAAGACCAAAACTAAATTTACACTATAAAGACATAACTGTGTAAATAATGACATCCATGTTACTGGTGGGCCTATTATACGTGTGAGTGGTTATGGCTTTATGGCAACGGGTCCCTGTGGATCAAAGAGAATGGCTGACACAATGGTAGACTCACTCACACACACACACACACGCCCACTCTCTCTCTCTCTCTCTTTCACACACTCTCTCTCTCTCTCTTTCACACACTCTCTCTCTCTCTTTCACACACTCACTCACACTCTCTCTCTCTCTCTCTCTCAAACACACACACACACACTCTGTCTCTCTCTCTTTCACACACTCACTCTCTCTCTTTCACACACTCACTCTCTCTCTCACTCTCACACACACTCTCTCTCTCTCTCTCTCTCTCTCTCTCTCTCTCTCTCTCACTCTCTCTCTATCTCTCCATGTCGCTGAGTGGCCCCAATATTACTCCCCCCAGCCTTTGGTAGAGAACTCCCAATCCAGTTATCGGTCTTATCCATACTTTAGGTTATCCAGTCGCCTTGTTCACGTTGAGTCATAGAGAGAGAGAGAGAGAGAGAGAGAGAGAGAGAGAGAGAGAGAGAGAGAGAGAGAGAGAGAGAGAGAGAGAGAGAGAGAGAGAGAGAGTATGTGTGTGTTTATGTGAGAGAGAGAGATAGTGTGCGTGTGTGTGTGTTTATGAGAGAGAGAGAGAGAGAGAGAGAGAGAGAGCGAGCGAGAGCGAGAGCGAGAGAGAGAGACGGATGTCTGTAAGAGAAAAAAGGAAGTGCTCTAACGCGCTCTCTCTCCCCCCAACTAATGCTCTCTCTCTCTCTCCCCCCCCCCTAGTGCTCTCTCTCTCTCTCTCTCTCTCTCCCCTCCCCCCTAATGCTCTCTCTCTCCCCCCCCCCCCCTAGTGCTTCATATAGTGTAAATCCACCTACCTGTCCAGCCCATTGGGTACCCGCAAATTAACGCTCTTGGGCAGTTTGATAGGGTAAAGGATTGGGCTGGGATTGGTACTCTATTCTGATATATTTGATTATCTTAGTTATTCTAGATTACTGTAATTAGTTGCTATATCCTACTTGATTATATATAATCTATCTTTCTATCTTTATCTATCTTTCTATCAGTCAATTATTCAGCCAATCAATCAATCAATCAAGCATTTAATCAATCAATCAATAAATATATATATATATATGTCAGTCAATCAATCCATCAACCAATCAATAAGTCAATCAATCCATCAGTCAATCAGTCAGTCAATCAGTCAGTCAATCAGTCAGTCAATCAGTCAGTCAATCAGTCAGTCAATCAATCATATACCCTACCTGATCCTATAGCTTTCCTAAAATTAATACGTTGGCTCTCTTTCCAATAGCTGTCATTTACCTTGAAGTGAACTTTCTTTTGTTTTAGGGGGGATGGGCGTATTCATTGTTTTAGGGGGGATGGGCGTATTCATTGTATACTAATATATCTTTAAGTGTTTTATATTTGTTTCATCCCTAGACCTCCATCAAGCTTTAAAAACACCCCCAAGACCCGCTTTCTAAATACATTTTTGTATTTTTCGATAGAAAAACTGGCCCTGCCGGAGGCCGGTTACTACTATATTACAGGCTCGCTATTGCTCGCCAGGAAAAAAGTCGACATCTAAATTGCAAGAATGGTCGTAACATTGACACAGAAATGGGGCGAAAGGTCGTGAAATCGCCAAACTAATGGGATAAAAGTCTTAAAATTTAAACACTAATGGGGCTAAACATGAGGGAGAATGGCGGCCATAATACCCCCCCCCCCCCGCGCTCCACCCCTTTAAGGAAGATAGATCTGGGAAGGCTTGTTTGTTAGCCTAGGGAACAAACTAAAATACTTTGCTCGAAAACGGCAAAAGTAAGTCCTCAATGATACTAAACCCAAAGACGTCGGACCAGATAGTGTTAAAATATTGCAGACCGTGAGTAGTGGTCGGTTCTCTTAAATTACAGGCTCGCTATTGCTCGCCAGAAAAAAAACGACACCTAAATGACACGAATTGTCTTAATATTGACAAGAAAATGGGACAAGAGGTCTTAAAATCTCCAAACTAATGGGACCAACGTCGTATAATCTGAAAACTAATGGGGCTTAACATGAGGAAGAAGGGGGCCATAAAAAACGACTCATCTCCCCTTAAATAAAACGACTCCTCTCCCCTTAAATAAAATATAAATAATGACTCAAAAGAATGGATTCGTCTTTCGTTTGACACCCTCAACTGTGGTATCAGGTGAATATTGAATCATGACAGAGATACGTAAAGGTAGAGTAGGCTATATCCAATATTCTTGTTCAAAGGGAATCTAAATGTCTTGGAAGAGCATTTCTCAGAGAGGATAATTTCGAAAAAGATTTCTTTTATACCCTTGGTGGTGCTAAAAAGTGGCCTTCTTAACGCTATTTGGTCTTATGATCATCAAACTAATGGAGTGAAACGTCTTAAAAGTTCCAAACTAATAGGGTGAAACAAGGTATGCCCCAAAAGTCCCCCTTCCCCTCCCCCTCAGACCAACTAGGGTTAAAGGAAGCCATCCATGAAAGAACTACAAAGGGCGTCGGAGGTCCTCAGGAGCTTGTATGAGAATTGAGTAGAGCTTCCAAATCAAATTTTAGAAAGGGTATAATATATGGAGAAAGATCCGATACCTTCATCTCACGACACGCAGAATATCAATAAGGTGAGCCTATTTCATAATTTACCCTGAGAAGATCCGATTGCGCATTTCTTTTCCGTTTTCTGGCTATTATTAGACGATTTTATTCAGATTAGGAAGGGTATATGGAAATCAGAGGGTTAATTTTGATAGTCTTTACCACCATAATTCCCACAGACCCTTCCTAAATGATCTAATGATAGCTACAATAAACTGCCCCATAATCTTTAAAGGGTTAACTCATTAATTATTCAATAATCTAACAAGTGTTGGCTATGATTATATGGTTTGTATGGAGGATGAAGTGCGGGAGAGGGTCAAACAGGGGAAGAGGGTTGTAGGAACGCTGAAACCAGTGACAAGGAATAGGGTGGTCAGCATGGAAGTAAAAAAGTCCTTGCATGACAGTGTGGTAATCCCGGCATTGACATACGGGAGTGAAGCATGGACGTTGTTGGAGAGACACAAACCAAGAGTGAGAGGGGTGGAAATTAGTTACTTTAGAAGTATACATGGAGTTACATGGAGGGATAGACAGAAAACTGAGGAATGTGCTGAATGCTGGATAAGGTATATTAGTCTTCATAATTTATAAACAAAAAAGACATACCAATAGATAATTTTGTTTCTGATATAAAGAGAAGTTAATATCAAGTGGGTAAAGTCGACTATCAAAAATTAAAGTTTGAAAGAGGCCAGACTTAATAATTCACCATAGATATCTTCCACCGGTTCACCTTGCCCAGCGGAAGACATCTATGAAGGAGCTGAAAGGGACTCGGACGTCTTAACCCTTTGATGAGTATGACGCCTTTTGACAATATATTCTGGCCATCAATAGATGATTATATACAGATTGAGAATGATCTGTGGGAATTATAAGGGTAAAGACTATCTCAATAAGCCCTCTGACTTCCATATACCATTCCCAATCTGAAGAAATTCGTCTAATAATAGCCAGAAACAAAAGAGAAATGCGTCACCGGATCTTCTAAGGGTTATTATAAAGTGGGTAAAGTCGACTAGTCAGTAAGTCAGTCAGTAGCCAACCCTTAATCCCACAAAGGGTAGGGAGGATCAGCAAGAGACACGAGAAAGTAAAAAGAGGTGACAGGAGAAGAGCATATATAACAGTTCGCCCACAAAAAGCAAGAACACAAGCATTCAGAAGCATCAACCACTCATCAGCCTCCGAAATCAATGGCTTCACCTCAAATGTTCGACTATAGAGTCGACTATAAAGAATGATTAAAGTTTGAGAAAGGCCAGACTTGATAATTTGCTATAAATATCTTGGGCCGGTCCACCTCGCCAAGCGGAAGACATCTATGAAGGAACTCAAAGGAGCCTTGGACGTCTTAAGGGGCTGGCGTGAAAATTGAAGACGTTGTACATAAACCGGCTTCCTTTAACCCCTTCTGTACCGGTGACGTCGTTTTCGTTTTATTCGAGAAACTATTGAACGATTTTATTCAGCTTAGGCAGGACCTCTTGCGATGAAGAGGCTACAGACTCATAATTCACCCTTTTAGCTACTATAATATTATATCCTTCCTAAACTTCATAATATATATATATATATACGTGTGTGTGTGTGTGTGTGTGTGTGTGTGTGTGTGTGTGTGTGTGTGTGCGCGCTATAAGAAGGAATTTAGGTGGGCTCGAAGATTATTAACACTATCAGGTCCGACTGTCTGTGGGTTATTTGATTATGTTGCATAGTTACTATTTAGGATTGTTCTTGCTTCTACCCTAAGCTAACACAAACGCCTTGCCAGACTTCCTTCAAAGCAAAATAAAAGCCCACCCAGACCCCTTTCAAGCTGAATTTATAAATTTTTCGATAGGAACATGTCTCGGCCGATGGGCTATTTCTATTAAGTTACAGGCTCACTATTGCCCAGAAACAAAATCAACACCTGAATGGGGTAAATTGTCCTATTACCGGCAAACTAATGCGGCAAAACGTCTTAAAATCTCTAAACTAATGGAGCGAAACAAGGGAGGTCCAAATATACCTCTCTCGGACCGAATAGGGTTAAACAAAAATATAGCTAAAAAAAAGAACGGAGAACACATAATTTTGGCCTTGGAATATTCTGGGCGCCTAACAAGAAAACAAAAAATAACAAATAAAAGGAAACAAAAAACAGTGAAAATAACAAGGCTAGAGGCACATAAGGAAATACTGAACACACACACACACACACACACACACACACACACACACACACACACACACACACACACCACATCTGGGTGATTATATGTTCGTGATAAAGACATTTTTGGGGTTAGCTTTAGTTAAAATAGGACTTCAGAGGCTATCAACCCTATTGGATTATTAAGGGGAGGTATTTAGTTTGTTCCCTAGACCTCCATCAAGCTTAAAATTACACCCCCTTGAGTCCCTTTCAAGATAAATTTGTACATTTTTCGGTAGAAAAATGTCCCGGCCAAAGGCCGGTTCTTCTTAAATTAAAGGCTCGCTATCGCTCGCCAGGATAAAATCGACACCTGAATGGAACGAAAGGTCTTAATATGGGGTGAAAGTTCTTAAAATCGCTAAACTAATGGGGCAAACGTTTTATAATATCAAAAACAATGGGGCTAAACATGAGGGAGAAAGGGGTCAAGAAAAAAATCCCTCAAGTGGATATCTCCCCTTAAGCCAGCACACTATAAGTCAACAATAACGTCAGGAATGAAGCCTCTCTGCGAGAACTCCAGTCCCTCTCGAGGTTAGCTATAAGATCAGGTAAGGTATAATACCTCTGACTGATGATAGGTAGGGTTCAGGGTTACTTACAGACAGACACACAAACATACGCATAGAATAGCAAAAAACGAAGGTAAAAATATAACTTTCGTCCAACTTCGTAGCCGGAGGTAAAAAAGAAGGGAAAACACGAAAATGTGCCCTTGGTTTATTCTGGGCGCCTAGAGAGTACAAAAATGAAAAAGACGGCCGAACAGAATGGAAAAATCCGAATTGAAAGAAATACGCCAGGCAGAAATCAACGCCGCGGAAAGGATATATAGAGAACTCCAAGAAGAAGGGACAAATTTGGAAATGCGGCGAATTTACAAAACGCCGAGAACCTATTGTGCAAACTCGAAGACAACATTTGGAAAAGCTGATAATTACAAAGCGCTACAAAACTAATATGGAAACTCGAAGGAGACATTTGGAAATGCGGCAAAATACAAAACGCCAAAAAATTTATATGGAAACTCGAAGAATAAGGACACATTTTGAAAGGCTGTGAATTACAAAACCCGAAAAAACATTATGGAAACTCGAAGAAAAGGGAGAAATTTGGAAAGACTGAGAATTACAAAACGCGAAGAAACTAATGTGGAAACTCAAAGAAGAACGAGAAATTTGGAAATGTGGCGAATTACAAAACACCAAGAAACTAATATGAAAATACGAAGAAGACAACATTTGGAAAGACTAATAATTACAAACCGCCACAAAACTAATATGGAAACTCGAAAATGAAGGAGAAATTGGAAAGGCTGAGAATTACAAAACGCGAAGAAACTAATATGATAACTCAAAGAAGAACGAGAAATTTGGAAAGGCGGCGAATTACAAAAGACCAAGAAACTAATATGGTAGTGAGAACTCCGAGCTGTTTTGAAAATTTGGTCCTCGATAACATTTCCTATGCAAACTCGCACATTGTTATTATAATTGTTGTTATTGTGATACATTGAAAACACAAATAGAATACAAAGATATATAGCAAACGCTCCATTGAACACTCGCGACTCTCATGCTATTAAGGGGAGAGGGTCCGTTTTTCTGGCCCCCCTTCTCCCATTGGATTTTAGAACATAAGACATTCGGCCCATTAGTTTGGCCATTTTAAGACTTTACGCCCCATTTCTTTGTCAATATTAAGACATTTCGTGCAATTTTGGTGTCGATTTTTTTCCTGGCGAGCGATAGCGAGCCTGTAATTTTAAGAGTAACCGGCCCTCGGCCGGTTACTTCCCCTCAAAAAGAACAGCCTATAAGAAGAGAAACGACTGACCTTTAATCCCTTAAGGTGTTATAAGGAAAGCAACACGACCTACCTTGAATCCCTTAAGGTGTTATAAGGAAAACCAAACGACATACCATGAATCCCTTAAAGTATTATAAGGAAAGCAACACGACCTACCTTGAATCCCTTGAGATGTTCCACGGTACAAGGTAGGAGCGCGTCCCGACCCACCGTCACTGTTATGTTTGGTACCTTCTCCGGGAACCTCGGGAGTGACGCTAAGTCCACCTCGCTGTTACTGCTACGTCCACCTCGCTGTTACTGAAGAAAAAGGGGTTTGTAGATTAGTTATAAGGTGATAAGAGAGATTAATTGATTAGTACTGTTATAAGGAGACAGGTTTATTGATTAGTTATTAGTTAAATCCACCTCGCTGTTACTGCCTGGGGAAGAAGAAGAGGGAGTTTGTAGATTAGTTGTAAGGTGAGAAGAGGGATTTATTGATTAGAAGTTTATAGATTAGAAGTGGGGTTTATAGATTAGAAGTGGGGTTTATAGATTAGAAGTGGGGTTTATAGATTAGAAGTGGGGTTTATAGATCAAAAGTGGGGTTTATAGATCAGAAGTGGGGTTTATAGATTATAAGTGGGGTTTATAGATCAGAAGTGGGGTTTATAGATTATAAGTGGGGTTTATAGATCAGAAGTGGGGTTTATAGATCAGAAGTGGGGTTTATAGATTAGAAGTGGGGTTTATAGATTAGAAGTGGGGTTTATAGATCAAAAGTGGGGTTTATAGATTAGAAGTGGGGTTTATAGATCAGAAGTGGGGTTTATAGATTAGAAGTGGGGTTTATAGATTAGAAGTGGGGTTTATAGATTAGAAGTGGGGTTTATAGATTAGAAGTGGGGTTTATAGATTAGAAGTGGGGTTTATAGATTAGAAGTGGGGTTTATAGATCAGAAGTGGGGTTTATAGATTAGAAGTGGGGTTTATAGATTAAAAGTGGGGTTTATAGATTAGAAGTGGGGTTTATAGATTGGCTATAAGGTGAGAAGTGGGATTTATAGATTAGTTATAAGGTAAGTGAGGATTATATATTAGTTATTTGTTAAATCCACCTAGCTGTTAATTACTCCCTGCGGAATAAGAAGAGGTGATTATAGATTAGTTATAAGGTAAATAAAAGGGATTATATATTAGTTATAAGGGTCAAAAGAG
>CM064482.1:57048809-57071309 GCA_032716605.1 Paralithodes platypus | reverse complement strand
ATAATTAAATGAGTAATTAATTAAAAAAACTCCCTTATAATTCAGGACCCAGCAGGTCAACAATTGCCGAGAGATATTGTTGGGCGAAGTGACCGTGTGAATACCCCCCCCCCTCCCACACACACACACACACCCAACCACCACCGCCATTTTTCCTAGGCTACAATAAAAGTTCAACCGGGAAAAAGTGCAAATAAGTTAGGCGAGTCCAGATACATTATTAGCATGAGAGAGAGAGAGAGAGAGAGAGAGAGAGAGAGAGAGAGAGAGAGATCCGGCCATATTCAATTACTGTGTTATAGTTAGTCTCCTATGCTATATAATGTAAACGACTTCCCTGATTTCCTTTGAATTAATGAATGTCCACCCTGACCGCCTTCAAGCTAAATTTGTATAGTTTTCGATAGCAACATATCCTGACCGAAGGCTCATTTTGTCTTAGTTTACAGGCTCGCTATCGTTCGGTAAAAAAAAAAAAAAAAAAAAAAAACACACACACACACACAAACAAAAAGGAAGAAGAAGAATGGAATGCAGCGTCTTATTATCGCCAAACTAATGGGGTAAATCGTCTTAAAATCTCCAAACTAGTGGAGCTAATCAGGCTGCAGGTCCAAAATAGCCCTCCCTCGGAGATAAATAGGGTCGAGTCAATAAAGCCCCCAAATGCTTGTATATACTTATTTTCCAAACCAATATAAGTCTCCTGAAATCCTCCAACTCTGGCAATTGACTCATGGAAAGGAGGGGAAGTTTGTAATTTAATGCTGGTGGTGGTGGATCTCTCTCTCTCTCTCTCTCTCTCTCTCTCTCTCTCTCTCTCTCAACCCATATCTGTCTATTTCTGTATGTAAATAAATCAACAAATGAACACATCGCGAACTAATGCCTTCCGTACCGTCTCTAAGTATCCGTAGAATGATATGAATAACAGAAACACATAACTAACTAAGTAATTAACTATCTATCTAAATATAACTAAGTAATTAACTATCTATCTATCTAAATATAACTTACATATTCTCCGGCAATTGACTCGGGGAAAGACGGGAAGTTTGTGAATTATGGCAAGGTTTTAGTTTGTTCCCTAGACCTCCATCAGGCTTAAAATTACACCCGCTAGACCCCCCTTTCAAAATAAATGTGTACATTTTTTGGTGGCCGGTTCCTCTTAAATTACAAACTCGCTATCGCTCGCCAGGAAAAAATCGACACCTAAATGGCACGAAAGGTCTTCAAAATTACAGAAATGGAGCCAAAGTTATTAAAATCACCAAACTAATGTGGCAAAATTCTGAAAATCTCAAAAGCAACTGGGCTAAACATGAGGGAGAAGGGGGTCCAGAAAAAAAATCTCTCAAGTGTAAATCTCCCCTTAATGCCGGTGGTGGGCCGATACGGGGAACTCATTTAAAACTCCAACTGTGTGGGTGTTTTTCTCTGTTGTATTTCTCTATCTTACTTAAATCTCTCTCGCTCTCTCACTCACTTTCACCATCTCTTTTCTCCCTCTCTCTCTCATCCCCCCCCCCCATTCCTTTCACACTCCCCTCCCCCCTCCTTGCACACTTTCCTCCCCCCCCCCCTTACACCCACCCACACACACACACATACACATACCCACACACACACACTCTCATTCGCTCCCCTCCTTGCACACTCCCCTTCCCCCTCCCTATCTCCCCCCCTTCCTTGCACACTCCCCCATACCCCCCTTGCACCCACACACACACTGTAAGTAATGGTGTAGCAAAGTCAAGTGTCCATATATAAAAGAACCAATGCTCAACGCAACTACGCCAAACTTTTTTGTTTCTAGTTATTAGTCTATTTTACATATTTTGTTTCTTTTTTCTTTTGTTTTAGATTTCACGATGGGCTTTCCCTCTCTATCTTTTTCATACTCACACACACACACACATGCATGTATACATACATACACACACAATCACACACACACACACACACACACTTACACGAATACACAAGCACACACACACACACTCTCTCTCATACACATACACACACGTGTGTATGTATGTGTGTGTAAATGTATGTGAGTGCAATTTACATTCAGGAAGGCTTCAGGATTTAAGTGAACTATAAAAACACACAGGATTTGGAACATGGTGGTGTTTAGGCGGTGTCACACAAGCGTATTTTCCAGCTATTGTTCGAGCAATTTTTTTCTGGCAACTTCAACATTTAGCCCTTTGAAGATTATTATGCCTTTTGCTAGTTTATTCTGGCTACCATTTTCATAAAAGCTGAGTTACCAAGATAAATACATGGCAATTTACCGTCAGCTGAAACAAATGAACTATAGTCTTAACCCCCCTGTTTACACTTTTTATGGACTAAAATCTCCTTAACTATTTATTATTCTCATAGATTTCATGATGGGCTCCCACTCTCTATCTTAACATCTCTTCACACACACACACACACACACGTGTGTGTGTGTGTGTGTGTGTGTGTGTGTGTATGTATGTATCTTACATTCAGGAAGGCTTCAGGATTTAACTGAACTATGAAAAACAAAACAAAGGATTTGTATTGCGTAGTACACTCGGATCATAGATATGCAAATAGATGCATACGAATTGTATCCTATAATAAGGTATATTTCTAAATATAATCCAAGAAGATTCTTTTTGGTAGAATTGTCATTAATTTAGAATATATGCATCCAGACAATTTCAGTAAGAACAGTAATCCAATATTGTTTAGATACCACATTAACCCCATCTGTACCGCGAACGTCTTCATATATTTCATTTCAGCTACATCTATACGATTTTGTTCAGTTTAAGAAGGATCTATGGTAGTAAGAAGGGTGAAGTGAGATAGCTCGAAGCCTGTTAATTGCTGGAGGCCCTTTTAAAACTAAATAAAATCGTTCAACAGTAGCCAGAATATAGTTAAAAAGACGGCACCGGTACTGAAAGGGTTACAAATTGTGTTCCATATACATTTATTTTTCATATACATTTATCACACACTTTAAGGAGCGTTTCTGTACCCCCTTCATCCTCATGTTTAGCCCCATTGGTTTTGAGATTTTGAGACATTCGCCACATTAGTCTGGTGATTTTAAGACCTTCCGTGCCATTTCGTATGTCTTTCTTTCCCTGGCGATCGATAGCAAGCCTGCAATTTAGAAATAACCGAAGGAAATATATGAAGTGAAGGAAACAGAAAAGAGAAAGTGAAGAAATATAATAGAGAAAACCCAATCCAACATACAAGGTCTCACTCAACAAACTTGTAACATAACATTTTGCGAATGTAGTTTGGCTGTTAACAAACACACACACCTCCTCACAAACACACCTGCACACAAACACACACACACACATATTTACACACAATCACAAAACAAAAAAACACACACACACGCTTCCACACAATACTACGAGAACAGAACCCTACACACAAACCTCCCCCCCCCCCCCCCCTCCCCCCCACCCCCCCCCCCCCCCCCCTCCAAACACACACACAGTCTCCTACAGGGATGAATCGATTAATGCAAAGTTGATCTGAAACAATCCTGATCAAAATGCTGGAATTCGGGAGTTTCCGGCGCGGCTCTCCAGATTACACCTGTATTTTTGGAATCTGTTTTTTTTTTAGCGTTTTTTCCTCCGTAGACTTCACTGGATCTGAGTAATTGAGGCTGTAAATTTCTGGTGTTTATACGTGTGTGTGTGTGAGAGAGAGAGAGAGAGAGAGAGAGAGAGAGAGAGAGAGAGAGAGAGAGAGAGAGAGAGAGAGAGAGAGAGAGAGAGAGAGAGAGAGATGAGGAAGAAAGGAGAGAGAGAGAGAGAGAGAGAGAGAGAGAGAGAGAGAGAGAGAGAGAGAGGGGGGGGAGAGGGAGAGGGAGAGCGAGAGAGATATAGAGAGGGGGAGAGGGAGAGAGAGATAGTGAGTGAGTGAGTGAGTGAGAGAGAGAGTGTGTGTGTGTGTGTGTGTGTGTGTGTGTGAGAGAGAGAGAGAAAGAGGACGAGCGTGTGTATGTATTGCGAATCAAAGTAAAACAAACCCGAAAGAATTCTATAGTTATATCAGAAAGAAAAAAGTAGTTACTTCAACTGTTGGACCGTTAGTCGATGAAAAAGGAGAATACACCAAAGACGAAGTACAAATGAGTAATGCCCTCAATACCTTCTTTGCATCAGTGTTTACAACAGAAGACCTCAGTGATATCCCTACACCATCGCCGATTCAGATTGATAATTCAGATGTTCTAAGCAATATCACCGTTACAGAGAGAGAAGTATTGAATTGTTTAGATAAACTCAAGGTAAATAAAACGCCAGGACCTGATACAATCTCGCCTAGAGTTCTAAAGGAAGCTAAGAATGAGCTCTCCAAACCACTGACATTACTATTCAATAAATCCTTGCAGTCTGGAACTATGCCTGATCAGTGGAAGCTAGCCAACGTAACACCGATATTCAAAAAAGGCAGCAAATCCCTACCCAGTAACTATCGTCCAATTAGCTTAACCTCAGTTGTATGTAAAATGCTAGAAACGGTCATACGAGACAGACTCGTAAATCACTTAGAGGAAAATAACATACTTAAAGATACTCAACACGGCTTTCGTAAAAAAACGTTCCTGTTTAACAAACCTCTTAGACTTCTTCCACGATATCCTCAACCTCTACGATGAGAGTAAAGCTGTAGATATTATATACCTTGATTTTCAAAAGGCCTTTGACAAAGTTCCCCATAAACGTTTACTGCTAAAACTAAAAGCGCATGGAATACAAGACGGTGTGTTGAAATGGATAGAAAATTGGCTCAGCAACAGAAAGCAAAGGGTAGTCATAAACGGTAAGGCATCTAAATGGACCAATGTAAGTAGTGGGGTACCCCAGGGATCGGTACTAGGACCAATTCTCTTTCTAATTTACATCAACGACATAGATGAGGGTCTCACCTGCACAATCTCAAAATTTGCTGACGATACAAAAATTGCAAATAGCGTACTCTCAAAAGAACAAGTTGACGATATGCAACACAATCTAGATAAATTGTCATGTTGGGCCCAAATTTGGCAAATGAGTTTCAATGCGGATAAATGTAAAGTACTACATGTCGGATACCTAAATGAGAAAGCAAACTATTCGATGAATGGCACTCAGCTTAAGAATGTAAACAGAGAAACTGATCTGGGAGTAACAATATCGAGTAACCTAAAACCGAGTCAACAATGTTCAGAAGTTGTTAAGAAGGCAAACAAAATAATTGGCTTTATAGGCAGGTCATTTGAGCATAAATCCAAAGAAGTTATCCTAACCCTTTACAATTCCTTAGTCCGCCCTCTTCTGGAATACTGCGTTCAATCCTGGTGCCCTTATTACCAAAAAGATATAAACAAGCTAGAACGAGTTCAACGTAGAGTTACCAAAATGATACCTAGCCTAAAGAACAAACCATACGAAGAGCGTCTTAGAGAATTAAATCTATTTCCTTTAACCCAGCGCAGATTAAGAGGCGAACTTAATTAAAGTGTTCAAAATCATCAAAGGCATCGACAATATGAACTGTAGTAAGTACTTCACTATCGACCAATCTAATTACACGCGGGGAAAACGGTTGCAAAATTATTGGTAAATCTTTTAACTCGCACGAATCTAAGAATTTCTTCTTCAATCGAGTTGTCAACTTGTGGAATGGGCTTCCCCGAGACGTTATAGACTGCAGCACCGTTGATTCATTTAAATTCCGCCTAGACAAATATCTCGCATCAAACCCGCGACTGACTGCGTTTGTAAATGAATAACTTTATCCTCCCCTCAGTTACTAACCCATATGTCCCCTACTAACTTCCTAGTCCTGCCACGTTAGTGGCAGTGCAGTAGTTCCCTTTCCAATGTTCCCTTACCCACTCTAAACCACTGTTTGGACACTTGATCCTCAGTGTTTTGGAGGACAAGCAACCTAGAAGGGTCACTAGACCTGTTGTTGCTTGATTTCCTTTGTACTCCCTTTGTACTCCCTTTGTATGTGTGTGCGTGTGTGTGTGTGTGTGTGTGTGTGTGTGTGTGTGTGTGTGTGTGTGTGTGTGTGTGTGTGTGTGTGTTAATTCATGGTTATTGTTGTTGCAGAAATTTAGGCACTTGGGATTTTGGACATGTTATGTTTTCCATCGCTAATTCTGACCCTGACACGATACAAACATTTAGATTTTAGAGTCTAACAATATACACTACAAATATACACATAAAAATACAATACATTTTAATAACTTGATGCACGATATTATATACTGAGCGTAGATTATAAGAAGCGTATTGGTAGTATGAAAAGCAAGCACAGTCACAAACAACAGAACATTACAAGCCCCAACCTACACATGCACACACACACTCACCTCCACTCCTACACACATGTACACAACTGTTAAATATTCCAAAACACTGCAATCATCTACACATGACGGCTATAACACTCACACTCACACACACACACACACACACGCGCTGTATTCAAAACACTACATACCCCAGCTATAACAAATTGCACCTTAATCTTCACCAACACACATACCTTAACTCTCACACAGTATCCATTCTCTCTCTCACACACACACACACACACACACACACACATACACAAACACACACACCACCTAAAACAGATTGCATGTTTACCTTCTCAAACACACACTTCTTAACACTCACACACATTCCATTTCCTTACTTTCTTTCTCTCTCTCTCTTACACACACACACACACACACAGTTAAAACAAAATACTCGTTAATCTTCACCAACACACATACCTTAACTCTCGCACAGTATCCACTCTCTCTCTCACACACACACACACATACACACACACACACATACACACCTAAAACAAATTGCACGTTAACCTTGGTAAAAGCCGAGTTGACGCCCCCAGAAATTAGCGAAGCCCACGCACCACGGATTTTTTGTTACGCAACTCAATTCGGGATGGTGGTACGGTCAAAATATATAGTGCGCTTAAAAAAATGGATGCTATAATATGGGAATAATAGAAAAATATACATTATCTTGACAATTAGCCATATTTAAATCACACCTAACGCCATCTGGATCCCGTGGCGGTACTAAGTGAAACGGTACAAACAAAGACATTTTGGAGATTAAGGTCGAGAGGCTATTTTTCTCTGCTTGTCTTCCAATTCATGCTGCAGGCAAATTTAAGTAGGAATGTGAGAACTCACTCAGCTTGATTAATTAAGTAGGAATGTGAGAACTCACTCAGCTTGATTAATTCATTCTATGACTATTCTCACAATCAATACATGAACAAAGTAATTGAATAATTAATTATTTTCTACATTTTTACATAGGTACGAAACCTATAGCTTACATTTTGTTACATACGAATGCGGCAACACTGACAAGACCTATGAAGTGTACAATGTATACATTTTCTAACGTAGTAGCCTCAATCGAATATTTGTCAGTGTCATCGTGGTTGTATAGCGATCATGGATATTTGTGTACTTCTGCACATCAATTACTATAGCATAGTAAGTTCATAATTAAATCAACATTCGTTTGCGAAGTGCACTGTATCGACGAAATTTCGATCACATGAGCACACATTCGGCTCATGTTATCTCTTAGTTTATGAATATTCTTAATACATAACTAGTAATTGTAATACTAGATCTGAAATATATAATGAAACGATTCTTCGAAATGTACATGCTTGTGGAGTTTAAAATACGAAATATAACAGTAAGATTGCCGAAATCAGCCTGGTCTTACAATATCCTTCCTTTGACTTTGATGGGTGGTTGGAATAAAGCTAATTGACCACTTGCGAGTTTCGGGCTATAAGGAAGTTGGAGCTGTAAACATAAACTTTAAGCATGAATATATAATGTAGGCTCTGATAGATGGAGAGTATGTGGCATTTGATTTTATGTGTGTTTATAAATGCACTACAACCGAATTTCAGTTAGTAATTCTGCTAAATATCAATGTCTACGTCTCCAACTTCCTCATAGCCCGAAACATCCAAGGGGTCAATTAAAGTGTCCATAATGATCTACCTACTTGGTTGTTGTCTTTCTGGTCCCCCTTCTCCCTCATGTTTAGAACCCTATAGTTTCCAGATTTTAAGACGGTCACCCCAATATTTTCCACCCCATTTATTTGTCAATATGAAGACCTTTCCTGCCATTTACATGTCCTGGCGAGCGATAGCGAACCTGTAATTCAAGAGAAATCAGCCTTCGGCCGGGACACACATTTATCTAGAATGGGGAATCTTGGGGATGCTATTTTAAGCTTGATGGTAGTCTATAAAGCAAACTAAAACAATAACTAATAAATAAATAGATCGATCAATAAATAAACCCTTCCTCTTAAGGAAGTCAGGGATAATTAATTTGGATATTTTAAGAAGATAAATCGCTCTTGAATGTGTAAAGTACCTCATATCACTTGCAGAAAAAAATCACTCTTGAATGCATAAGCTACCCAGGTCAGTTGCAAAAAATATAAAATGTTCTAGTGTGTGTAAGCTACCCCATGTCAGCTGCAAACAAAAAAACTCTTGAATGGGTAAGCTACCCCATGTCAGTCCCCCCAAAAAAAATAAAATAAAAAAATAAAAAATAAAAAAATAAAAAATAAAATAAAATAAAAAATAATAATAAATAAAAAAAGTAACAAAACAAAATAAGAATATGAATGCCTCTTGAACGTGTGAGCTACCCCATGTTAATTATCTAAACTACCCCATACCAACTGAACAAAAATCACACGAGTTTGGAAAATAGCACAACCCCCTGACCTGATCGAAAATAAAAGTTTCTCCTCTTCTGATACCAAAACTTTTAAAGCGGGGATAATAAGATTGTTGGTGGAATAACTGGGAGAGAGAGAGAGAGAGAGAGAGAGAGAGAGAGAGAGAGAGAGAGAGAGAGAGAGAGAGAGAGAGAGAGAGAGAGAGAGAGAGAAAACAGTGTGTATGTGTGAGATAGGGAGAGCGAGTAAATAAGGTGTGTGTGTGTGTGTATGTGTGTGAGAGAGAGAGAGAGAGAGAGAGCGAAAGAGAGAGAGAGAGAGAGATAGAGAGAGAGAGATAAAGCGAGAACATGTGTGTATGTGTGAGATAGGGAGAGCGAGTAAGTATGGTGTGTGTGTGTAAAGGGGGGGGGGTAGAAAGAGAGAGAGAGAGAGAGTGTGTGAGAGTGAGAGATAATAAGTGTGTGTGTGTGTGTGTGTATATGACAGAACAAAAGAGAGGTGCGCTTCCTCACTAAGAATCATAAACACATTCCGTTTTCTTTACAATATATTTCTTTTCCAAACTGCGTCTAACTTCTAAGCATTACATTTTTCCCATTTTAGGATTTTCACTGAACACACAATACAATTATTTTATCTTTCTTCGAGTTTATTTTGCATTTATCTTTTTCTGAGCTTGTATATATTGGGTGCATTTTCCTTTCCTTGCTTCGTCGTTTTCTTTGCGTTTTGTTTTTGGAATGTATTTTTTTATATTTTGTGGAAGCATTTACAGTATGTGGAAGTATTTATTTAAGTTGGGGCAGGAGGCTAGGAATCCTCCTTCCTTTGTAAAATACACCTACTAGACGAGACAGGGAAAGGGGGGGGGGGGGGGAGGGAACGCGAAAGTGGTCCCGGACTCAAAGAATTTGAATTATAAATGTTGTTTCTATTCGGTCTTTGTCTCGAGTCGGCCACCCCAAGCTATGGGGCACGTACCTGAGTATATACAGTACATACATACACCATACATTTATCAAGTTATCATAAAGAAACACCCCCCCCCCCCCCTCCCTCTCTATATATATATATTTATATATATATATATATATATATTGTAAATATATACAGTATATATACTGGATATATATATATATATATATATATATAGATACATATATATATATATATATATATATATATATATATATATAAAGAGAGAGAGAGAGAGAGAGAGAGAGAGAGAGAGAGAGAGAGAGAGAGAGAGAGAGAGAGAGAGAGAGAGAGAGAGAGAGAGAGAGAGAGAGAGAACACAAAACTAACACACATATGTTTCTCTAATCTAAGCTTGGTAATGTTGATCTGTTTAGTCCAAGAATACACCAATTACTTCACTCAAAATACCAAAAACCTTATAACCCTTTCAATACCTTGGGAATTTTATTTTATTTGGTTTTCTGCTACCATCAGATGATTTAATGTAACTTACGAAGAATCTTTAGCCAACCAAATTTGCTAGAATCTCTCGAAGTTTTTGTCAATCCTTGTTTCAATCCACAAATCCACTATAAACTTTATAACATCGTCTAGTGAAGCCCAGAATAGAATATGAAGCTACGGCATGGTATACTAAGAAGGGTTTATATATTATTAAATCTGCCAATATTTATACGCAAAATAATTAATACAAATGTGCAAAGCAAAACGTAACACGAATAGAACAACAAATATAATACAAAACCAAATAATAAATACAACAAAAAACAAATAAATAACAAAGATAAATATAAAATAGAATACAATAAATAAAAAACAAAAACAAAAAACATTTATATAATACAAAAAGAAACGCAGGAACCAAAGTGTAAAAAAACTTCATTCCGTCAGTCAGCAGCCAAAAAGTTAAGTTGAACACTTCCTTTGTCAATAAAAAAGTTTGCACAAAATAAAAGCGAAGTTGGGAAAGGCAAAAACAGTCGAGAAACAAGATATTTGCTGCATTTAAGGGGAGATTTCCACTTGAGGGATTTTTTCTGGACCCCTTTCTCCCTCATGTTTAGCCCCATTGCTTTTGAGATTTTAAGACGTTCGCCCCATTAGTTTGGTGGTTTTAAGAACTTTCGCCCCATTTATGTCACTTTTAAGATCTTTCGTGCCATTTAGGTGTCGATTTTTTCCTGGCGAGCGATAGCGAGCCTGTAATATAAGAGGAACCGGCCTCCGGCCGGGAAATTTTTCTACCGAAAAATTTACAAATTTATCTTGAAAGGGGGTCAAGGGGGTGCAATTTTAAGCTTGATGGAAGTCTAGGAAACACACTAAAAAACACCCCTTAAGGGGAGGTTTGTGTTTTCTGGTCTCCCTTCTCTCGTATGTTTAGCCCCATTGTGCCATGTAGGTGTAGATTTAATTTCCTGGCGAGTAATAGCGAGCCACTAATTTAGGAGGAACTGGCCTTCGGTCGGGATTTTTTTCTACCGAAAACTAAAAAATTATCTCGAAAATGTGTCAACGTCTCTTGAAAGAGTTAAACAAATATAAGCTTTAGGATCAGCTTAACAAGTATGTGTGCCTCACCTCAAGCCATTTATCACATGACTCGAACACTCAAACGGCAACTGTGAAGATGCCTTATCATATAACAAATTACTACGGTACTTCTAGTCTTTCGCTCCATTAGTTTGGAGATGTTAAGACTTTTCACCTCGTTAGTTTGGCGATAATAAAACACCCCCCGTTCAGGTGTTGATTTTTTTTGGCGAGCAATAGCGACCCTGTAACTTAGAAGACGTTGACCTTCGGCCGGGACATCTATAAATGTACATGCTTGAAGGGAATGTGCGCGGGCATTATTTAATTTGAAGGAAGTCTGGGAAGGCGTTTATGTTAGCCTAAGGTACAAACTGAAACAAATCGCTCGAAAATGGCATAAACAAACAAATGGCATAACCAAATGGCATAAACAAATGGCATAAACAAATGGCATAAACAAGCAAAACCCAAAATAAACCCAAAAACCCAAAATAAAACCCAAAATAAAAATGATACAACCGATCCTAATAACGCCCAATCCACCGCTGTGAGGACGCTTATTGCCCTAAGATACTGCTGGCAACCCCCCCCCCCCCACCCCATACACACAGGTGTGTGAGGTGTGTGTGTGTGTGTGTGTGTTCTCAGTATGCTCCCTAGACCTCCATTAACTTTAAACACAATATACTCCCAAGAACCCCCTATGAGATGAATTTGTAAATTTTTCGGTAGAAATGTGTCCCAGCCAAAAGCCGACTCCTCCTAAATACCAATGAATAGGAATGCATCGACACCTAAATGACACGAAAGGTCTTCAATTTGACAAAGAAATGAGGCGAAAGGTCTTAAAATCACCAAACTAATGGGGCAAACGTCTTACAAATCTCAAAACTAATGGTGATAAACATGAGGGAGAAGGGCGTCCAGAAAAAACACCCCTTAACCCCTACTGTACCGGCGACATCATTTACATTATATTCAGGCAACTATTAGACGATTGTATTCAGTTTAGGAAGGATCTCTAGCAATAATAAGGCTTTGAACTACCCCAATCAACCCTTCTAACTAACACAGATCCTACCTTAGCTGCATACAATCACCTCAATCAACCCTTTAACTACCACAGAGCCTACCTAAGCTGCATACAATCACCTCAATCAACCCTTTAACTACCACAGAGCCTACCTAAGCTGCATACAATCACCTCAATCAACCCTTTTAACTACCACAGAGCCTACCTAAGCTGCATACAATCACCTCAATCAACCCTTTTAACTACCACAGAGCCTACCTAAGCTGCATACAATCATCTAAATATAGCCACAATGAAATATAACAGACGTCACCGGTACAGAAATGGTTAAGTGTAAAGAGAGGATATTGACCCCAGTGGTACGGTGGCGCTAATAAGTCATGTCTCAGCTGTCATTACGTTTGGCTCGCTCTGTGCTGTATTAATGTCTGTTAGATGTTGAATAGGGTGGGTAAGTGTCGGAACATGTTTGTATATCTCACCCAAAAAGAAGAAATCATGTGGAAATATTGCTGATACCAATTATTGATCAACACATAATTGGTATCAGCAACTTCTAAGCTTCATTTCTTCATATAGAGTGAAATATACAAACATATTCCTACACTTACCCACCCTGTTCAACATCTGCCAGACATTAATACACACAGAGAGAGCCAAACGTAAAGACAGCAGAGACATGACTTATTAGCGCCACTGTACGGTCGCGCTAATAAGTCATAACCCAGCTGTCATTACGTTTGACTGGCTCTGTGCTGTATTTATATCTGTCAGATGTTGAATAGGGTGGGTATGTGTAGGAACAGGTTTGTATATTTCACTCGATATGAAGAAACGAAGCTTAAATTTTGCAGATACCAATTATTGATCAAAACATACTTGGTGCGGAGACATGACTTATTAGCGCCACTGTACCAAGATGGCGGAGGTTTGGCCGATCTCCGTCGTTACCTCCCTCGTGGTCATTATCAAGATACATAGGCCTTGGTCATTATCATCATCAGCTGGGGGTGTATTATTCACGACCTGGGCTGTGGAATGAGCTGGTCAGTGTGTGTAAAGCTGACGACCTCATACCTTTCACATTACAGGAGAGATTCGTCTTATTTTAGCTTTTTTGCAGGAGTGATTCGTGTATTTTTTATCTTTTGCAGGAGTGATTCGTCTATCATTATCTTTATACACGAGAGATTCGTATATTTGATCTTCTTACAAGAGTGTATCGTCTATTCTTATCTTTAAATAGGAGAGATTTGTCTATTTTTATCGTTTTACAGGAGTGATTCGTCTATTTTTAATGTTTACAGGATTGATTCGTCAACGTCAATTCGTCAAGCGTCAAACTGGATAAATGTTACAATCGGTGTACCACAAGGCTCAATTCTCGGTCCAGTTCTGTTTCTTGTTTATATTAACGATATTGATGATGGACTATCATGCAGAATCTCCAAATTTGCTGATGATACAACACTTGCAAACAAAATAAATTCTCCATCACACATACAAAGAGATTCAGAATGATTTAGACAAGCTATCACACTGAGCTCAGACATGGCAGATGAATTTCAATATAGATAAATGCAAAGTGCTTCACATCGGCAGTATAAATGAAAGCGCTAACTATTCGATACATGGAATTCAACTAATGAACATAAATAAAGAAACTGATTTTGGAGTAACTATAACAAGCTATTTAAAACCTGCCCAACAAGCAGCCTTGTAAGGACCATTAGGTCTGTTCTTGCTTGCCTTCCCTTGTATATTTTTCTTTTATGGGAGAGTCTGTCTATTAATATATTTTTTACAGGATTGATTCATGTATTTTATCTTAAACAAGAGTGATTCGCCTCTTTTTATATTTTACACTATTGATTCGTCTATTTTTATCTTTTACAGGAGAGATTCGTCTATTTTTATCTTTTACAGGAGAGATTCGTCTATTTTTATCTTTCTACAAGACAAAATCGTCAATCTCTATATATTACAGGAGATATGGTCTATTAATATCATTTTACAGATTGATTCATGTATCTCATCATTCACAGGAGTAATGTTTATCTTGTACAGTATTGATTCATGTATCTCATCATTCACAGGAGTAATGTTTATCTTGTACAGTATTGATTCGTCTAATATTATATTTAACAGAATAGATTATTTCGTCTAGAATTATCATTGACAAGATGGATTCGTCCATTTATATAATTTACAGTATTGATTCAATATTTATGATTTCCAGTACTGATTCGTATATTTCTATCTTTTACAGGAGAGATCGTCCAGTTTCATCTTCTACAGCAGAGATTCGTCTATTTATACCTTTTACATGATTGATTCCTCTCTCTCTCTCTCTCTCCAAAGCACTCCCTTCATTAAACTTTACAGCCAGCCAGTCAGACGTACCAACCGCCATTTTCCGAATATACATAAACGCCGGGGTCTGGACGACAACAAACACACGCTTATTTTCTCACATTTATTCTGGCGCCCATTACACGATTTTGTTAAGGGGAGATGGGGCGTTTTTCTAGACCCCCTTCTCCCTCATGTTTAGCCCCATTAGTTTTCAGATTTTAAGATGTTGGCCCAAATTCGTCAGGGACCACTTTCGCGTTCTCTCGCCCATTTCTCTGTCTCGTCGAATAGGAGAATTACACAAGGGGAGGAGGATTCCTAGCCCTATGCCCCCTATTTTAAGTAAGTGACTTAATAGTAATGAAGGGATTAAATCGCCAAATAATACACTGCTTCCTTCTCATAATGCTTCTTGTTTTATGAAACATATATTTAATAGTGAGTCTAACGCTATTACCATAAAAAATAAATTTGATTATGTAGAAATATTCAACATTCGTCCAAAAATATACTCAACAAAATATTTCAAACCAGAAAAAAAGTTGGTAACAAAATAGTTTAGAATGCATGTTAAGCCAAAATTAGTGGGCCAGATGAATGATTAGCGTTGCAATTTGTTTTATAATAACCAACCAGGCACCATTAACCTAAATATTGATTATACACCTAGTTGAATATGCCAGCAAACACACATCTCAATATATTTTCTATTCTGGAGATAATTTGACGATTTTGTTCAGTTTCAAAACGAACTGTGGGAGTTAGATAGTTAAATATAAGTGTATATTCTACATTGATTGCTAAGCCGAAAAACTCCTCAAATTAAAAGTTGACGCCGTACTGAAGGTGGAACAATATAAATTATACACCGTCCAACACGCAGCTCTTCATGCCACACACCCAAACACTCTCTCTCACACCCACACACTCTCTCTCACACCCACACACACAAATAACACACACACACACACACGCGCGGAAACCCAACCTTACACACGCACACCCAACCACACACATACACACACACACACAACACACACACAACACACACACACACACACACACATCACACGACAAGGGACAGTAGCTCATTCTCGGCGTGTATTTTGCCGGGTTGTTAGGAAGTTAAGGGGCGTTATATTCCTGCAACATGTAATTGGTACCATTCCTGCCAGAAGGTCTTGCTCATACGTGAAAGGCTTATTGTTGAGAATGCTGAGTTTGTAAAGCAAAAGTATTTATGTAGATTAATCCATATTAACCTTCTCTCTCTTTCTCTCTCTCTCTATATATATATATATATATATATATATATATATATATTTATTTATTTTTTTTCTTCTATATTCCAACTACTCCCTCTCGGGCATAGGCTGAGAGCCTGTACATTCCACCGCTCAACACGGTGAAGCCCGTGAGGTCTTGTTCCAGTCTGGGGAGTGAGACATGTGAAGCATCCATTCATGGCTCGAAGCAGCTCCATCTCTGAAGCGGCTGGTTGCTTCGTTCAAGTGCTTCACTTGTCTCACCCTCCAGACTCAGACCCTCACTCTCAGAACGCCACCTATTGAGCAGTGAACTCACTAGGCATTGTCCCCCTGTAACATATTTTGAATATGGGAATATTCATACAGTGTTATTTAATCAGGGAACAATGAGGGTATTTTTATGGCATTTCGGTGGGCTTTGTGGTAATGCACTGATACTAGGTACAGCACAAATTCAATCCCAATAATATCTTCCCATTGACATATCGGGATTTGAACCCGGGTCCATTGGATTACCAATCCAGTGGCATGACCACTCCACCACACCTCCCCTCAATATATATATATATATATATATCCTAATTAAAAGAATTCCCCAACTTTAAACACTAATACGATAACCTCCATCCTCCCAGCTTCACTTATTCCAAAAACTGTCACCTAATAAAGCACCGGACACCACCACCTGACACACAGTTAACGTTAATTAGTCAAGGTACGTTAATTACTCTTATGCCTGACAAGTTTTGGTTAGTCAAATATTTCATAATAATTATTTACTAATATCAGTTGAGCTGAGCTATTTTCTGGGTCTTGATAGCAATTGAGTTTCATAGTTAGTCAGATGTTATTTTCTGTGTATGAAGGAGACAAAAGACAAAACAAAAATACTAATACTAATACTAATAACAATAATAATAATAATAATAATAATAATAAAAATAATAATAATAATAATAAAATAAAACAAAAAGTTAAACTAATGATAGCCAAATTCATGGTGTACATGTGAGTGAAAATAACTGGACACACGGAGCTTGAAACAGTCAATTCGTAGGATTTAGTCAGAAGTGAGTTAAAATTGACTGACATAGACTAATTTGAAAACACTTCCGAAAATATTTAAGGCTGTTTGGAAATAGTTAAGGCTGTTCGGAAATCATAATTATATTAGCCCATCTACAGTAAAAGAAAGGTAGTAGCCAATTAGTATGGATCTCTTGACTAACTTAAATTTGTCAATCCGACGAATGATTAAGGGGGGATGGTTTACTTTTTGGTCGATTTTTTCATGTATTTATTATTTTCTAGTTTCCTCACTAGATTTCCATCGAACTTTAAAAATAATCCCCTACACCCCCTTCCAAGATAAGTTTGTAAATTTTTCGGTAGAAAAATGTACCCGGCCAAGGGCTGATTTCTCCTAAAACTACAGGCTCGCTATCGCTCGCCAGGAAACAAAATCGATACCTAAATGGCACGAAAGTTATTGACATTGAAAACAAAAAAATTGGGGTGATAAGTCTGAAAATCGCCAAACTAATGGAACGAACGTCTTAAAATCTCAAAACTAATGGGGCTAAAAATGAGGAAGAAGGGGGACCAGAAAACCGACCCATCTCCCCTTAAAGTGACCCGACTAACAAATGCCTCTTCGGTACAGTCGCGCTAATAAGTGATGTCTCGGCACCAGGTATGTTTTGATCAGTAATAAGTGATGTCTCGGCACCAGGTATGTTTTGATCAGTAATTGGTATCAGCCATATCTAATAAGCTTCATTTCTTCCTATTGAGTGAAATATACAAACATGTTCCTACACTTACACACCCTATTCAACATCTGACAGACATTAATACAGCACACAGCGAGGAAAATGTAATGGCAGCTGAGACATAACTTATTAGCGCGACCTTATTCAACATCTGACAGACATTAATACAGCACACAGCGAGGAAAGCATAATGACAGCCGAGACATGACTTATTAGCGCGACCCTATTTAACATCTGAAAGACATTAATACAGCACACAGCGAGGAAAACGTAATGGCAGCTGAGACATGACTTATTAGCGCGACCTTATTCAACATCTGAAAGACATTAATACAACACACAGCGAGGAAAACGTAATGACAGCTGAGACATGACTTATTAGCGCGACCCTATTCAACATCTGACAGACATTAATACAGCACACAGCGAGGAAAACGTAATGACAGCCGAGACATGACTTATTAGCGCGACCCTATTCAACATCTGACAGACATTAATACAGCACACAGCGAGGAAAGCGTAATGACAGCCGAGACATGACTTATTAGCGCGACCCTATTCAACATCTGACAGACATTAATACAGCACACAGCGAGGAAAACGTAATGACAGCTGAGACATGACTTATTAGCGCGACCCTATTCAACATCTGACAGACATTAATACAGCACACAGCGAGGAAAGCATAATGACCGCCGAGACGTGACTTATTAGCGCGACCCTATTCAACATCTGACAGACATTAATACAGCACACAGCGAGGAAAGCATAATGACAGCCGAGACATGACTTATTAGCGCGACCCTATTCAACATCTGACAGACATTAATACAGCACACAGCGAGGAAAGCATAATGACAGCCGAGACATGACTTATTAGCGCGACCCTATTCAACATCTGACAGACATTAATACAGCACACAGCGAGTCACCTAATGAAGAAGCGGACAGGATAGAGCAATGACCGTACTCAAAGCTTTTATATTACATGTTCTATAGCATGGCCAAATTAAGGGGCGATGGGTCTTTTTCTAGACCCCCAGCTTCTCCCTCATGTTTAGCCCCATTCGCTTTCAGATTTTAAGATGTTTGCCCCATTAGTTTGTCGATTTTAAGACCTTTCGCCCCCATTTCTTTGTTAATATTAAGACCTTTCGTGCAATTTAGGTGTTGATTAGGTGTTGAACGATAATGAGCCTGTAATTTTGAGGAAATATTTCTACCGAAAAATATACAAACACATCTAGAAGGGGGATCTAATGGATGTTTGTTTTAAGTTTGATGGAGGTCTAAGGAGAACAAATAAATTAAAAAAACAAATAAATACATAATAAATAGATACATAAATGAGCAAATAAATACGCCCATCCCCCCTTATAAGCCCAATACGCCCATCCCCCCTTATAAGCCCAATACGCCCACCCCCCTTATAAGCCCAATACGCCCATCCCCCCTTATAAGCCCAATACGCCCACCCCCCTTATAAGCCCAATACGCCCATCCCCCCTTATAAGCCCAATACGCCCATCCCCCCTTATAAGCCCAATACGCCCATCCCCCCTTATAAGCCCAATACGCCCATCCCCCCCTATAAACCCAATACGCCCAACCCCCCCCATAAGCCCAATACGCCCACCCCCCTTATAAGCCCAATACGCCCATCCCCCCTTATAAGCCCAATACGCCCATCCCCCCTTATAAGCCCAATACGCCCATCCCCCCTTATAAGCCCAATACGCCCATCCCCCTTAACTCTATTTGGTCCGAGAGGGAGGGCTTTTTGAACTTCCCCTGTTTCGCTCCAATAATTCGGAGATTTTAAGACGTTTCATCATATTGGATTAGCGATAATAAGACGCTTCACCCCAAGCAGGTGTCGATGTTACTATGGGCGAGCGATAGCGAGCCTGTAGCTTACAAGAAGTCGACCATCGGCCGCGACATTATTCTACTAAAAAATATACATATTTAACTTGAAGGGGTTCTGTTTTAGTTAGCTTAGGACAAATTAAAATACATTGCTCGAAAATGCCCCCCCCCCCCAAAAAAAAAAATAAAATAAATAAAAATATATTAAAATACAATATATTAAAATAAAATACATAAAATCAAATGAAATAAATATATTAATAAAAATCTTATATATATATATATATATATATATATAAATAAAGACTGTCAGAATCATATGTCAAGCAGAGCACCCATGCATATTCCATTACATTATTTCCTCTAAACCAGGAATTTCGCATATTGTTTTTCCTTTCCTTATGGCATTTTCATGACCCGGCGCTATTTCACTTTACCTACATATGCAAAATCTGAGGCCATTAACCCTTTCAGTACCGGTGCCGTCCTTTTAACTTTATTCTGGCTACTATTAGACGATTTTAGTCCGTTTAAAAAGGGCCTCCAGCAATTTACAGGCTTCGAACCATTATTCACTTCACTCTTTTTATTACCACATATCTTTCTTCAACTACAAGTGTCTAAATATTGCTAGAATATAATACAAAAAAGACGTCGCCGGTACAGATGTGGTTAAAGCTTATATTATTTTCTCTGCCACTAAAACCGGGTCAACTTGCAAGAACATTGAGAAAACCAAATTGTATTGTATTGTATTCTACATACTCCAGGCCCAATCCCCACTTTTCCTATTGTGTTTGTCTTGTCCTTTACCCTTCCTTTCCTCTTTTTTTTTTTGGGGGGGGGGGGGGGGCGACTCAAGACATAGCCAGAATAGGGGCAACACAACAGAAAACAAACAAAGTATTTTTTTATTTTACTTACGATCTTACTGGTATGATTAACCCTTTTTGTACCGGTGATGGTTTTTTAATTATATTCTGGCTATATCAAGACGATTTTGTGCAGCTTAAGAACGATCTGTGGTGGTATAAATGGCTAAAGTGAGATAGTTCGAATGTTAATTGCTGGAGGCCCATTTTAAACTGAATACAATCGTCTGATGGTAGCAGGAGTAAGGTTAAAAGGACGGCGGCGCTGGTATTGAACTGGTTAATTACTATATTACTCTACATATGAAGACAAAAAACTAAAATACATTAGATTTCCCCCTAAAACACCCTAGATTTCCTTCTAAAATACCCTAGATTTCCGCACAAGTCAAAATTATACAGTATTTCGATTGTTAACGCCTAATATTTACACTTTCTGTACCGAGGACGTCTTTATTGTTGTATTTCAGCTACATTTAGATGATTTTATATAGTTTAGTAAAGATTCTTCGTAGCTAAAAGGATTAATTGAGCTACCCTGTAGCCTTTTAATAAGTAGACGTTCTTCCCAATCTGAATAAAATCGTCTAATAGTTGCCAGAATACATCGATATTTGTATATATATAAGGATGTCACCGGCACCGAAGGGGTTAAGGATGCAAGATATGACTTCTGAGCGTGTCTGTACAGTTGGTATCAAAAGTATCGGAACACATTTACACTTTTAACTGATATTTGTAGTTGTACGGTAGTATTAAATTCTAGTTTCTCTACAGTTGGAAACTAAATGTCTATGATGTACTATACCGTACATAAAAGATTCCTAATTTCACTTAACACACACACACACTCTCTCTCTCTTTCTCTCACACACACACACATAACGCACTTTCTCTCTCTCTCACACACACACACACACACACATACACACGCACACACACACACACACTCACTCCCCCCTCTCTCTCTTTCAGTTACTCTCTCACACACACACACACACACACACACACACACACACACACACACACACACACTCACTCACTCACTCACTCTCTCTCTCCCTCCCAGTAAGTCTAGGTACACAGTGATTAGCCAACCGCAAATCCTTTGAGGAATAATGGAATAATTATTTAGAATACAACCGAGGCAGCATCATGAAATTTGTGTACATAATATTCTACATACAGAGTCATTCAAGAGATAAAGCATATATATCTATTATTAGTTCTGTATACATATTTAAACAGATAAAACATATACATTTTTCATTAGTTTTGTATACATAATCTAACAGACAAAATATACTGGATACATTTATCATTAATTTTGCATATATAATCCAACAGACAAAATGTATGCATTTATCATTAGTTTTGTATACATAATCTAACAGACAAAATGTATGCATTTATCATTAGTTTTGTATACATAATCTAACAGACAAAATGTATACATTTATCATTAGTTTTGTATACATAATCTAACAGACAAAATGTATGCATTTATCATTAGTTTTGTATACATAATAATCAAACAAATATAATATATACATGTATCATGCCTTTTGTATCCATAATAATCCACACACAGTCATTCAACAGATAAAACATTTACATTTATCCAACTATTCACAGTATTTATCCAACTATTCACAGTATTTTGTTGTTGTTCTCTTGTTAATTGCATTGATTAAATAAGGAAATATTTGTATATATTTATTTATTTTCTTTGTATTCATTATTGTTTTTAGTTTCCTCCCTACACCTCCAATATATTTATGTATGTATACTTGTTCATGTATGCAGGTTTTTAACGTATATAAGCTGTTTATGTGTAGGCTATGTATATTCTTATGCAGTTATGCCTTAACAAGTTTATGTATGTTTTTATGTGTATATACAGGATGTTTTTCATGTATGTCTATTTTGTGTGTATGTATGATTAATTGCATACTTGCAAATTTGTATGTATTTGTGCATATACGTAATCATGCTTGTATGATCATTTTTATATGCCAAGCCTACGTATACATATATGTACAAATATTTTGT
>CM064482.1:56968809-57041309 GCA_032716605.1 Paralithodes platypus | reverse complement strand
ATGTTGGCGCTGATGCATTAGATTACGGAGAACTTGGCTGGCGACTCCCTATTTTCGCGAAGATGGGGACGATACCTTAGTCTTAGCCACGGAGAAAGGGGTTTACTTACACCTTAACAAACCCAGGATACCGACTAATGGTTTAACACTATCTGGTCCGACGTCTTGTGGGTTATTGTGATATATTGTTAAATTATTATTGATTATTCTATTTTATTTTCTCATGTTCTAGCAATATATATTAGTTGGTCCCCTAGGCTGAAAGAAAAAATAAATAAAACAAATATAAAACAAATATAAAACAATGCTTTCCAATACTTATTTCTAATTAATTAATGCCTACCCAGACAAGCTTAATTTCGACATTCTTTCGATAGAAATATGCCGAAGGCCGATTTCTTCTAAGATGCAGGCTCGCTCTCGCTCACCCAACAAATAATCGACAACTGAATGGGGTGAAACGCCTTAATATCGCCAGTCTAGCAAGGTAAAGCGTTAAAATGTCAAAACTAATAGGGCAAAACAGGGGAGACTCAAGAAGACCTCTCTCTGACAAAATATGGTTAAGAGAGAGAGATTACAATACTCAAACCGGAGCAATTTTGTGTGAATGAATGAGAGAATGAATCAATGAATATGAGAAAGAATACAAGACAATTAGCATGAAATAGGATATGGATTGATTTGGCACTTTTATCACGTCAATGACAAACTATAAACTAGAAACCATAATTTAATCTATATGTAGACAATAATAAAGACGACATGGAATGGACTCGGCCTTCGTTTCACACCCTATGTTGCAGACCCCAAAGAGGCAAATTATAAGCAAACTCTGAATTGGGAAAAAGTGCCATCAGCGTGCATACTCATTAAATGCACGTTATTTATGTCGAAGTGGTGATTTGAATACTGTAGTGACTTCAATTAATAAAAAATATAAATAAAATAAAAACAAATAAATGTACACATACATATTGAGTACTCTCTCTCTCTCTCTCTCTCTATATATATATATATATATATAGGCTATATATAAATGTTATTACAATTAATAGAGATAACAGCTTTCTTTGAGGTTATCATTGGGGATATAGAGTTGCATTCCTTTGTTTTCGAGGGAGGTGTATGGGGAGGATTTTTGGATCCGACTCTTTGGGTGTGATGAATAGTGGTCTTCCTGCACTACCTACCTACCTCTCTCTCTCTCTCTCTCTCTCTCTCTCTCTCTCTCTCTCTCTCTCTCTAATATCAGTCTTTCTCTTACCCTTATGAACCAACCCATATACAAAAGGTTCCCTCTCTCTCTCTCTCTCTCTCTCTCTCTCTCAGCACTCGGCGCCGTATAGTACCGCGTGATCAAGATGTGCCCGACGCAATTTGTTGGAGAGAGAGAGAGAGAGAGAGAGAGAGAGAGAGAGAGAGAGAGAGAGTGTGAGAGTAGAGGGGGGATGTATATTTAAGTTCTGCTCCTAAAACAATAAAAAATGTTAAGTACATAATCATCATCATCAGCCTGAGTTAGTCCACTGCAGGATAAAGGCCTCTCCCAAACAGTAGAGAGAGAATTATGTAACAACGATTCCATGTTAACCTACCCGTCCCTTCTCGAGTTAAAAGTTATAATCTTTGTAAAAAAACACCACTTATATAATTACAAAACTAAACCCAAATTTTGTAAAGTATTTAGTGTAAAGATCCAACAGTTTCGGTTCATCTTGAGCCCTCTTGATGAGCCAAAACTATGGTGGCTTTACAATAAATACCAAAACGCCTAGTCTAATCACTCTCAAAGCTCCCTCGGACATCTTCACTGTTTACAAACGCCTTCTTTATGCAGTATAATCGATATTTACCCCCTGCTGGCAACATAGACGACGATTTCAATAAGTCATGGAGAAGGGGGGGAAGCAAAGCCACCCCCCCCCCCCCAACCCATCTTGTATCCCACATTGAATTATAATTAAAATCATGAAGACACTAATTTCTTAAAATCTGGGGGGAAATACATGAACACATAAGGGTGCGAGCCTACTCCCTATAATTCCCAGCGTTTTTCTATTAATATCAGATTTTATAAATGTGATCAAACTCATTCTCCCACAGTGGATTATATATGAGTACAGTATAAGGATTCCATAGACCTACATTGTCCCTAATACATTATGTATAATAAGGCGGCGAGCCTATTCCCTATAATTATGCCGAGGAGATCACCAACAGTTTAATAGTGATAGTTTCATATGGTACGAGTTCCATCCACTACCACATGCTCCAACGCGTGATCACAAACCCTAATGTTGTTCACACACTCAAACACTAGTAACTAAGTATTACCAGAAATCATGGGTTTCTTGTCAATCCTACCAATTCCTCCCTTTCTTCATCAATGGTTAGTCGAACGGGGGTGTGCACTTAGGTCACAAGGTTAAGTTAGGTTGGGTTAGGTTAAGTAAATCAGGTTAGGGAAGACGGGGATATCTTCAACATTGACGTGGTAATGGGAATTAGCATAACACAAAATTCCTCACTTTATCAAGATGAAATATACTGCAAAACACCAATAAAAGAAGAAAACAAAAAACAAAACACTAGAAAAGCAAGAGATCTTTTATAGTTTTATCGACAAAGTTATCGAAATTCTTGAACTACTGAACAACCGTAACATTTCTTCCCCACCCAACTATTCTGATAGATGTGCACACGTTCAAGCATTCAACAACTTTGATCTTGACTTCACTCAGAATAAAGATGGGTGAGAATGTCGAGTTTTGACTAGACCCTATTTATCTTATCCGGGAGAGAAATAATCGTGGCTCTATCGTATCTCGTTTCCTGAGTTGTGACTTGATTTTATTGATGGTATATACCGTAAAAATTTAAATCAATATATTAATATGAAACACAGATCTAGTAGTTCCCTATTTTACAAGTAACTGTTTAAAAATTGGCGGTTACTGGAGATGTCGCCACGGAAACAACTCGCCCTGCATTTGTACGAGGAACTTGCCCCATTTTGGTTATGTTATGTTATGTTAGGTTAAGTTAAGTTATGTTCGTTTAATAGAAAAAAATACTAGAATATAATCATAGGAGACTTCGTTTCGAGGCAAGAAAACGTCACGGCGAGTTATTTTCGGGGCGAGTCCTCCAGTATTCAAATCGGCAGCTAGGAGATGAAATTTCATGACTGATTAAAATGAACTAAGCATACTCGATCTCAATTCATATCACACATATAGACCAATTGTTGTTCACTAGTGACTTACTTGCCAACGCTGCGATGATCATGACGACGAACTGGGCCGACGTCGCCGCTTGAAGCCACACCTTCACAGTCCCGTACATTGTTCTGGTCTGTCGCTAGTTTGCTTATATCATTTGTGGGCTTATATCTCACAGGGTTCCTTACGGCACTCTGGTTCTTTGTCCGCGATCCTTTATACTTTAGAACACGTCTTTTGATTTCTAGTTAGACGTTCAGAATAGCACACATTTCTTTAGTCTGTCGCTAGTTTGTCTATATCATTTGGCGGATTAGAACGATCGCGGGGTTCCTTATGACGCTTTGGTTCTTAATATTTTACCACACGTCTTTTGTTTTCTAGTTAGCTGTTCAGAATAGTTCACATTTCTCTGGTCTCTTGCTAGTTTGTTTATATCATATGTGGGTTTATTTCTGACGGGGTTTCTCACTGGACTTTTGGTTCGTGGGTCTTTTTCACTTTAAGTCTCAGATGTCTTTTTATATTCTAATTAAACCTATACACAACGTTCTTATTATTCCCGCGGGTCCTTTCACATAAGCGCGAAAGGTTGCTTGAATGTTACCGTCATTTGTTATCTAATTAAATCTACTGAGTGGTGTACAGTTCTTTGGTCTTTCCCTAGTTCGTTTATTTACAGTAATATGCAGGAGTTATCATCACTTGCCTTCTCACAGGGCTCATTGTTCTTTTTGTGGTACATTATCCTTTACCGTAAGTCTTTTGTTTTCTACCTAGACCTATTATGTCTCGCACAATTCTTTGGTCTCTTCTACTTTGTATCATTTGCGGGAGTTAATATCACTGGAGGGAGTCTCTCACAGCGATTAATTTGTTTCGTGCTTCCTCACATACGTTTTCTAGTTTCTATTTTCTGGTTAAATAATTATCACTCGTTTGTTCTCTCGCTTATTTGTTTATATAATTTGTTGGGTCGTTTTAAAGTTCTCTTGTACTCTCCAGGCATCTTTAGTCTTTAACACGTGCCTTTGCATTTCTATATCCCCTTTCTATCTTATGATTTCACATGCTTTGTTTTAATTGCAGTTCATTTAATTGCAGTTCATTTAATAAAATTTTCTTATTATTTCACGTGTTACATTTTGAAAGGAATCTATTTGCTATCCATTCATCAATTTCATCTATTTGCTGTCTCACAATTCGGCTGCTGGCTTGTTTGTTAGTTTCCTACTTCCGTTCATCAATTGTTTAAACATGCTCTTCTCACGCTTTGCTGTCTGTCACACAATACGTATATTAATAATTTACATTCCCTTATCTCTCACATTAGTTATTTTTAATTGGCTGATAAATGAGAATTCCTTCATTGATTCTCAGATTATCTCCCCAAGTTGTCTTCTCGTTTCCAAAATTGCCCAGTTGACCTCAGTTTTTCACTTAGTAAATTCGATAAGTATGTTTTGACCAAATATGTAGTGTGTAGCTCTCACTGCCTTCTGTTCACCCTTAAACATTTTATACACTGTTTTCTTTTCCAGGAACTTCACTTGATTTTTAGCAGGTCATAGGTATACACTCGAGCAAGTGACAACGCACCCATTCGAATCAGTACCGAACGCACACAAGGCAACACAACGCTTTATTATAGCCCAGATACTTCAGAACTTGGCTTTAAAGGTTCAAAGATTCGAAATCGTGTACCCATATAAATGCTCACGACTGTACGCTCAGGTTCACAAGTCGTGGTATAACGTTTCGGAAGCTAAAACAAAATTGAACCTTCTTCATCAATTCTCTACCCAGCATGTGTAGTTCATGGGTTAATTTGAGGAGTTTGAGGATTCTGAATGGATCATGACATGGTTTTAGAGTGTACTTCCTACCCTTCTAGTGTTTCGCTCAATTGCTTCGCTTCTCACAGCCACCTCTCCTACTTAGCTATTCGGTCAACATTTTTGCCCCCCAAAAATCCTCCTTCTTTTGTCTTAAATATTTTAATTCAATCAATTATATATCTTTTTGCTCTCTTCTCGTTAACTTTAACTTTGCTTTTGAAATGTTTTTCCACTTTTGCTGGTTCTCCCGATATTTAGCTTTAGCAGTCTCTTCCTTTCTCCTCCTAGAGTAGCTTCTAGTCAAGTTGGTTTGTATATTCTACCTCTTTAACTTGCTATTCATGTGGATATAGGTTTGCCTTTTCTACCCCTTCTAGCTTCTCACCTAAAATCTTAATTGTTCCCCCTTGATAAGAAAAAACCCTAATGTTCGATTATTATTTATTTGTGGTTCTAATCCCTAATGTTCGATTCCTTTTGCCCTCCCATTTACTTTCCTAATATCCAATCACTCCCACCTTTTCGCGGGTCTGCCTAACTTTCGACTGCTTTCGCCTTTCCTCCTAATACTCGACTAGTTTGGCCTTCTCGCGGCTAGTTAGTAGTTACCACCAACCCCAGTGTTACGCTTGTGTCCATGGCTGCAGTGCTCAGCTCCAAGATAAAACAAGAACTAGTACGGACCTTCACCCGAGTGCCTTAGAACATACAAGAACAAAAATACAACTACAGCAGCTTGGGATTTCAAACTGCATGAAGAGAAGGCTTGGTCGATTTCCGTGAGTACAAACACTCTTGTGGCATGGATTCTATGACACTTGTAATATCACCATCAGCCATAATTATACACCTTACTGTTATGATACTGAGGGAATTAGTGTGGTAACTATGAGAATGTGGTTTAGGGAGACTTGGCAATACTGTGGGCTTTGGAATGTTGACAGTACCGGTAATCGGTCAGGGGGACACCTTGACGACGTATACAGACTAATAACACACACAACAAAGCCACTCCAACAGCTCCCTCTCTCTCCAACACCCTTTCTCCCCTCTCAACACCTCGAGAAGTAGTTACGAGGTGCCGTTGTAAAGGCCTATCCCTCAATACCTTCTCCTTAATGAACAACGCAATTAAGATACCCTTTATCTCGAAGCAAATTGGGTAATGCTAATCTCTAACCTAAATATAAGCACAGTATCTCGGAGTTCTTTCGACGTGGGTTAAGTAACACTCTCTCCGCGGGTTTCAGGCACAATTATAAGGTTCTAATTTAATCCAAACAAGAGGACTGTTAACCGCTGTCAGTTGTATCCTGTTAAGTGTTTGAAGGTCCCGTTCCCACAACAATCTGGAAAAACAAAAATGTAATTATTAGTCTAGGCAATTAAATCCTAGTCTTCCTGAAAATCAAATACACAATTGAAATATATCGTCAACGGAGAGAGAGAGAGAGAGAGAGAGAGAGAGAGAGAGAGAGAGAGAGAGAGAGAGAGAGAGATAAGACTAGCCACCAGCGGGCATTTTTTGTTATCAGTGAGAGGCCCCGCTAACTTTCCCCGCCGCGAACATTCAAATTCGGAAGTAATCACAAACTCTTCTAAGTTCCGGGAAACAAGCGGCGACGAGCGGGGCGAGATGGGGTGATGATGATAGAGATAAAGGTCCACTCGCCCACATACCCTTTCAGTCACAATTCATTTCGCTCACACTAGAGGGATGCATCAGAGCTTACAACTTGGCCAGCTCAATACTTGTTCGATGATTATAATCATAAAAGCCAGTCAGTCAGTAGGCAACCCTTACTTCCACAAGGGGTAGGGAGGATCAGCAAGAGATAGAAGAAAGGAAAAAAAAGGCCACATCACAGGAAAAGAACACATATAACGGTTTGCCCACAAAAAGCAAGCACACAAGCATTCAGAAGCACAAATCACTCATCAGCCCCCGAAATCAATGGTTTCACCTCAGATGTTATAAAATATAAGATAAAATTATATTAGGTTGGCTATTGCAATCAGTTATGTGCATCATTATCGATATAAGTTAAATGTATGTTATAGAAAGGTGACAGTTTGGTGTGGTGGGGGCCAGTCTCAACGGTCCCCTTTCTTTCTCTTTCCATCCAGCTTCACTTATTCTGTATCCAAAGAGCTGTTAACCTATTCAGTACCGGTGAAATCCTTTTCATTATATTCTGGCAATTATTAGACGGGTTTATTCAGCTTAGGAAGGACCTCTAGCAATAAATAGGCTTCAAACTATTTCAACCAACCCTTTTAACTACCACAGATCCTTCCTAAGCTGCATCATATCGTCTACTAATTATAGCTAGAATGAAATAAAAACACTCGTAGCTGGTCCTCAAAGGGTTGAGAACCTACCTAACCAAACCTGACTATATTTAGGTTAGACTAAATTATGCTTTGGCAAGACAGGCTACGCTAGTTAGGAATTATAACAAATGCCTGCGATCAACGAAGACTTGGGGTTGAAGGAAAAGGCGAAAACAAAAATGTTGAAGAAAAGGCCTATGGGTGAAAGGACGTAAAAGGCAATTGATGTCGCTGATGGTGGGAAGGCAGGGGTGAGGGGGTGGGGGCATAGAAGGAGGAAGGGGGGAATTAAATATCTCTCTCACTCTCTCTCTCTCTCTCTCAATCCCACTCACCCCCCGTCTCTCTCTCTCTCTCTCTCTAGTCAATCAATCCATGGTGGGCTCTCTCTCTCGCCCCCTTCTTGTCACTCCCTTATTGCCAAGTAATTTGATTTCCACTTCTCCAGTCCCAGAGCGGCTTCCTAGGGGGGTGGGGGTGGGGAGCGGGCGGGGGGGGGAAGAGGCTAGTTCGACTGTCTAGTGTCTGATGATTTACTTATTTTGCCAACTGTACTATTGCCATCAACACTAAGAGGGAGAGGGGGTGGGGTTGGGGGTGGGGGGATAGTTCGTCTGTCCAGTGTCTGCTGATTACTATTACCATCAACACTAAGGAGGAGGGGGTGCGGGAGGGGATAGTTCGTCTGTCTGATTGTGTCTGATGATTTACATATTTTGCCAACTGTGCTATTGCCATCAACACTAAGAGGGAGAGGTGGGGGTGGGGGGGGGGGTAGTTTATCTGTCTAGTGTCTGCCGATCTACCTATTTTGCCAACTGTACTATTACCATCAACATTAATTGTGGGGGGGGGGGGGTAGTTTGCCTGTCTAGTGTCTGCTGATTTACTCTCTCTCTCTCCTCTCACTCAATTATGCTGGAGGCTGACAATATCGGTAAATAATATAATAATAGTAATAACTGCTTAAAATACATGCATAAAATTGCAAACACGTGGAAAATAATAGAAAAAAAAAACAGACGATAAAATTCCAGTAAAATATCGCATAAGTCTTACAAAATCAACGTAAGTAGATAAAGAAACGATTAAAATAAAAAAAAGTATCGAAAAGATCTCTGGACACATTCCAACATCCCTGTCTTTTTCGTACGAGGTGGTATTGATTATAATGTTTTGTTCTATGTATATGAAGGAGACAAAAGCTAAATCTGCCTGTAACAAGTGTCTCCCCCAAATCGAAGGAGTGACAGAGAGCCAAATTCAAGGTACGTTAGGTTCAAAATGAGACCAGCTATATAACTCAAGTATATAACCATTGTTCTTGACTGTTCCTGCACTACATTTTACTTGTCAATAAATTGGTCGTCGCTTCAATAAGTCCTATTTGTTCAATTTACGTACAACCAACACACACACACAGACACACACACACAAAATATATATATATATATATATATATATATATATATATATATATATATATATATATATATATATATATACATATATACTGTATATATATATATATATATATATATATATATATATATATATATATATATATATATATATATATATACATATATATACATATATATACATTATGCATATATACTGTATATATCTTGAATATCGATATAATAGTTGCTAATGGGTTGATTTTTTCACCCGATACTATAAATCGACTATATTATTGTCCAGAACCAATATCAAAGTTGGACACTGGTACTTCACTGAGGAAGTTAATAATTCACAGGCTGTCCGGGCAAATTGTGAAATGTCAGCTTTTGCCTTTGTTAACGTCACTGTCAGCAGAAAGTGTCAGTTGTTAGCTTTTAATGTAACTGTCAGCAGAGTGTGTCAGCTGTGCCACAATTGTTAGCCTTGGCTCAGAATTGGTAAAATATATAAAACAAATCGGTAAAAGACAAATGTTTCTCCCTAAGGCCGGTTTCGACTAAATGGCTGGCACCGTATCGCTCGCCAAGATATAATCGAGACCTGAACAGGTTAAAACGTCTTACAATCACCAAACTATTGGAGCGAAACGTCTTAAAGGGGGATGGGCGAATATATTTGCTAATTTATGAATCTCTTTATTATTTTTATAGTTTCCTTGCTAGACCTCCATCAAGCTTAAAAAAAAAAAAAAAAAAAAAAAAAAAAAATCAAGATAATTTTGTACATTTTTCGATAGAAAAATCGGCCGGTTCCTCTTAAAATACAGGCTCGCTATCACTTACCAAGTCAAAATCGACACCTAAATGACACAATTCTTAATATCGACAAAGGAATGGGGCGAAAGGTCTTAAAATAGCCAAACTAATGGGCCGAACATCTTAAAATCTGAAAACTAATGGGGCTAAACATGAGGAAGAAGGGGGATCAGAAAAAAACGACCCTTCTCCCCTTAAGATCGCCAAACAAAAGGGGCGAAACAGGGGTGATAAAACAGACCACCTTGGGATAGAGAGCGGGGTAGAATTCTAAGCAAACCTCCCGAGAACTTAAACATGTAAATTAGCTTCAAGTTACAGTAGGTGAATTACAGCGGTGTGTGTGTGTGTGTGTGTCTGTGTGTGTGTGTGTGTCTGTGTGTGTCTGTGTGTGTGTGTGTGTGTGTGTCTGTGTGTGTGTGTGTGTGTGTGTGTGTGTGTGTGTCTGTGTGTGTGTGTCTGTGTCTGTGTGTGTGTCTGTGAGTGTGTATGTGTGTGTGTCTGGGTCTGTGTCGGTGTGTGTGTGTCTGTGTGTGTGTGTGTCTGTGTGTGTGTGTGTGTGTGTGTGTGTGTGTGTGTATGTGTGTGTGTGTGTGTGTGTGTCTGTGTCTGTGTGTGTGTGTGTGTGTCTGTGTCTGTGTCTGTGTGTGTCTGTGTCTGTGTGTGTGTGTGTGTGTGTCTGTGTGTGTGTGTGTGTGTCTGTGTGTGTGTGTCTGTGTCTGTGTCTGTGTCTGTGTGTGTGTGTGTGTGGCCTGATACCACACTATCTGGGCTGCGGATGGTAGAGGGGTGGGTGGATGTTTTTTTGTTTTAACATCACCTGTATCGCTTAACTAGTTTGGAGATTTTAAGACGTTTCACCTCCTTAATTTGGCGATAATAGACGCTTCACCCCAATCAGGTGCTCATATTATTTTCGAGACGAGCGATATCGGGCCTGTAACTTAGAAGAAATCGGCCTTCGGCCGAAATATTTAAACATAGAAAAATGTACAAATATAAGTTTAGCTTCAAGGGGTCTGTGCGGGCAATATTTAACTTGAAGGAAGTCTGGAAACAAAGTTTGTATTAGTCTAAGAGACAAACTAAAATATATTGCTCGAAAATGACAAAAGCTAGCAAACCCCTCAACAATAATGACACCAAATATCATAACAACCCACAAGAAACCGGATCTAGTTAGTGTTAAGTATCGATAAATCAGTTGCTAAGATGTGAAATTTGCCGCCAGGTGAAAACATGTAAACTTGTATAAAGGCGGTGTCACACGCGAGCTCTTTTTCAGTCATTTTTTACGGGTAATTGAAGTTTGGCATCTTCAAAGTTTAAGTGTTAACAGAATTGAGCCACCTAACATAATTGATCTCCGGTCTAGTTTCCGATTCTAATGTGAAAGAGCTTCAAAATATTAACCCTTACAGTGCCGGCGACGTATTTCTTGTTTTTATTTCAGCTGCATGTAGATAATTTTATAAAGCTTAGTAAGGATATATGGTAGCTAAAAGGATTAATTGAATTAATCTGTAATCTTTAAAAGGGTAGATATCCTTCCTAAGCTCAATATAACCGTCTAATAGTAGTTAGAATACAATGAAAAGGATGGCACCACTACTAAATAGGTTAAGGGAGCCCACCTCGCTTTTTTTTTCTCTTTCTATCCCTCTCTCGTTGTCTTGTATCCATTCGGACCCATTCAGCTTACTGTTTTAAGACAATTACAATATTTTCCTGGCGAACGGTAGCGAGCCAGCATATATGTATTTTTGTTTTGACAGCAGGCTAAATTTGTACATTTTTCGATAGAAAAATGTCTCCGGCGAAGCCGTATTTCTCCATACAATGCTGGGCTCGCTATCACTCGCCAGGAAAACATCGACACCTGGATGAGGATAAACGCCTTAAAGCAGTAGGCCGCTTGGGGCCGAATGGATGTCAAGCCAGAGAAAGATAGAAAAGGAGTTAAACAGTTATACATAAAGCCGGTGACCCCCCTTAAGAGGAAAAACTAGCTCATCGAAAATTGCCTGAAAAAGCGCTCGTGTGACTCCCCGGCTTCACGACAAACACGAAGATTCACAAAACTGTACAAACAACTGAGCATATAAATAACTCCTAAACGCGACCTTAGCATTCTAACTTCGAAGAGAGACCCAGAATAGAGAGTCAAATTATAGGCCAGGCGACCAAATTACAGTTCAACGTGTCTCGCCAGTCGATTAAAAAAAAAAAAAAAAAAAAAAAATATATATCTTACAACTTTATTTTGTTGCTTGTGGAGGTTTACAGGGTTTATTTGTCTGTTTTAAATTTAGATTTGTCTTTATTTACTGTTTTATTTATTGTTAGGTTTATATTATTTTTATCATGTCGTTATTAATATTATTATTATTTTTGTGTTTACATGCAAGAAGTACAGAGTTAGAGAGAGAGAGAGAGAGAGAGAGAGAGAGAGAGAGAGAGAGAGAGAGAGAGAGAGAAAGAGAGAAAGAGAGAGAGAGAGAGAGAGAGAGAGAGAGAGAGAGAGAGAGAGAGAGAGAGAGAGAGAGAGAGAGAGAGATCCCATAAATACTAGCCATCAACTTTTTTGTACCGCATGTGTTTCACCATTGTATTCTAAGTGTAACACGAGGCTTTTTTTCTCCAGTTGGTTTTTAGTCTTTTTGTCTTTTGGTAAATGTTCATCTTTCTTAGGACGGATCTGGAGATTTGTTTTTATCTATGTATACTGTATAATTATATATATATATATATATATATATATATATACCTGTACTGTATATAATGTATATATAATTGCATAGCTACAATTTAAGTGACTCTGAATTAAACCTGTTGACTGTACATTTGCCGCAGCGAAAAGTAGAACGAACGATTGAAATTTCGTTTTGGCTGAGAAATTATATTCCCTTCTTCGTAGCGGAGTTTCGCAGCAGAAGTTAGTGAGTAAGGTTGTAGACGTCACATAACTATCACACTGCAGGGAGCTCAAAGACACACACGAAATATACCACACTATTTTATTATAAACACGTAGAACTTCTTATGGCTGCCTATGGGTTATCAGGACAGGACCGAGATTAGCAGTGGGCAGTGCTTAATGACGTGTAAGTGGATTTATAGGGAGGAAACCAAAACACATATATAAACAAATAAATCCATAAATAAATACAGCAAATCAATACAATTCTTCCCCCAATTATGTCCGTCTGTCTGTTATGTCCGTCTGTCTGTTATGTATGTCTGTCTGTTATGTCCGTCCGTCTGTCTGTTATGTCCGTATGTTAATTATGTACGTCTGTCTGTTATGTACTGTATGTCTGTCTGTTATGTATGTCTGTCTGTTATGTCCGTCCGTCTGTCTATTATGTCCGTCTGTCTGTTATGTATGTCTGTCTGTTATGTCCGTCCGTCTGTCTGTTATGTCCGTCTGTCTGTTATGTATGTCTGTCTGTTATGTCCGTCCGTCTGTCTGTTATGTCCGTATGTTAATTATGTACGTCTGTCTGTTATGTATGTCTGTCTGTTATGTATGTCTGTCTGTTATGTCCGTCTGTCTGTTATGTATGTCTGTCTGTTATGTCCGTCCGTCTGTCTGTTATGTCCGTATGTTAATTATGTCCGTCTGTCTGTTATGCATGTCTGTCTGTTATGTCCGTCCGTCTGTCTGTTATGTCCGTATGTTAATTATGTACGTCTGTCTGTTATGTATGTCTGTCTGTTATGTACGTCTGTCTGTTATGTCCGTCCGTCTGTCTGTTATGTCCGTATGTTAATTATGTACGTCTGTCTGTTATGTATGTCTGTCTGTTATGTCCGTCCGTCTGTCTGTTATGTCCGTATGTTAATTATGTACGTCTGTCTGTTATGTATGTCGGTCTGTTATGTCTATCTGTCTGTTATGTCCGTCTGTCTGTTATGTCTCTGTCTGTTATGTCTGTCTGTCTGCTATGTCTGTCTGTCTGTTATGTCCATCTGTCTGTTATGTCTGTCTGTCTGCTATGTCTGTCTGTCTGTCTGTTATGTCCATCTGTCTGTTATGTCCATCTGTCTGTTATGTCTCTGTCTGTTATGTCTGTGTCTGTTATGTCTGTCTGTCTGTTATGTATGTCTGTCTGTCTGTCTGTTATGTCTGTCTGTTATGTCCGTCCGTCTGTCTGTTATGTCCGTATGTTAATTATGTACGTCTGTCTGTTATGTATGTCTGTCTGTTATGTCTATCTGTCTGTTATGTCTATCTGTCTGTTATGTCCGTATGTCTGTTATTTCCGTCTGTCTGTTATGTCCGTCCGTCTGTCTGTTATGTCCATCTGTCTGTTATGTCCGTCCGTCTGTTATGTCCATCTGTCTGTTATGTCTGTATGTCTGTCTGTTATGTCCATCTGTCTGTTATGTCTTATGTCTGTCTGTTATGTCCGTTTGTCTGTCAATTATGTCCGTCTGTCTCTGTAGCCCCGTCTTTGTCTGTCCTGTCTGCTACGTATAGGGTCCGGAAGTGAGCCAAATAGCGAGGTGGACCCGCCTAAAAGCGAAGACTCCCGCCCCTATAGATTGCACCCACTATAGCCTGGCGCGACGGTAAGGGTCTTAACATTAACAAAATATTATAGCTAGGGCCCGTATGTTAGGCTCTCTCTCTCTCTCTCTGTCTCTCTCTCTCTCTCTCCCTGTCTCTCTCTCTCTCTCTCCCTGTCTCTCTCTCTCTCTCTCTCTCTCTCTCTCTCTCTCTCTCTCTCTCTCTCTCTCTCTCTCTCTCTCTCTCTATTTTCGTATTGGCTAGGTAAATTACCTCTTGATGCTACATTTAGAAGGTTTTATGAAGCTTAGGATATATGTATGGTAGCTAAGCGGATTAATTGAGATATGCTGGAGGCTTATCATTCGTAGATGTCCTTCCTAAGCTGAATACAATAGTAAAATAGTAACCAGAATACGATGAGAAGGATGTCCCCGGTACTGAATGGGTTAACCTGATCAACTATATACAGTAGAATGAAACTAATAATTCTTATATCTCGCATAGTCTCATTGCTTAGGATATATATATATATATATATATATATATATATATATATATATATATATATATATGTATATATATATATATATATATATATATAGAGAGAGAGAGAGAGAGAGAGAGAGAGAGAGAGAGAGAGAGAGAGAGAGAGAGAGAGAGAGAGAGAGAGAGAGAGAGACCTGAACTAAAATGCGGTGCGATAGTGTAATATTTTGTTAATCTTAGCACCGTACCGTCGCGCCATAGTGTACAATCTATAGCAGGGAATCCCCCCCCCCCCTCTCTCTCTCTCTATCTCTCTCTCTCTCTCTCTGCATTATTTATTAAGTACTGCATTAGTTAATGACGTGGGGTTTTATTATCTGAAAACTTCACTACCTCAGATCAATGTGCAGGGTCTGCGAACAAGGCAAATAGAGCGTTGGGATTTATTAAAAGAAATTGTACCTATAAAGGTGAGAACATTATAGCACCGTTATTCAAAAGCATAATGAGACCCCATTTTGAATATGGCGCGCAATTTTGGTCTCCTTATTTGAACATGGACATTGAGAAAATCAAGTCAGTGCAGCGTAGAACGACAAAGTTATTACCGCCGCTGACAAATATACCATATCACGACAGATTTGATGTATTATAGTTTATATTTTTCAATTAGGAAAAGATGATTGGAATGTGAATTAATCAAGTGTTTCAAAATATATTAGATCAAAATTGATGCAAAAACACGGTACACCATCGACAATAGTTCAACAACTACACGGTACACCAACGACAATAGTTCAACAACTACACGGTATACCATTGACAATAGTTCAACAACTACACGGTACACCATCGACAATAGTTCAACAACTACACGGTACACCATCGACAATAGTTCGACAACTACACGGTACACCATCGACAATAGTTCAACAACTACACGGTACACCATCGACAATAGTTCAACAACTACACGGTACACCATCGACAATAGTTCAACAACTACACGGTACACCATCGACAATAGTTCAACAACTACACGGTACACCATCGACAATAGTTCAACAACTACACGATACACCATCGACAATAGTTCAACAACTACACGATACACCATCGACAATAGTTCAACAACTACACGGTACACCATCGACAATAGTTCAACAACTACACGGTACACCATCGACAATAGTTCAACAACTACACGGTACACCATCGACAATAGTTCAACACAACTACACGGTACACCATCGACAATAGTTCAACAACTACACGGTACACCATCGACAATAGTTCAACAACTACACGGTACACCATCGACAATAGTTCAACAACTACACGATACAACGGTACACCATCGACAATAGTTCAACAACTACACGATACACCATCGACAATAGTTCAACAACTACACGGTATACCATCGACAATAGTTCAACAACTACACGGTACACCATCGACAATAGTTCAACAACTACACGGTACACCATCGACAATAGTTCAACAACTACACGGTACACCATCGACAATAGTTCAACAACTACACGGTACACCATCGACAATAGTTCAACAACTACACGGTACACCATCGACAATAGTTCAACAACTACACGGAACACCATCGACAATAGTTCAACAACTACACGGTACACCATCGACAATAGTTCGACAACTCGCAGAAATAGAAATACAGTAACAAAATAGAATTACAGTAACAAAATAGAAAGGCGAATATCGATGTCACAAAGCTTTTCCTCACTCACAGTGTGGTCAACAGGTGGAACACATTGCCAGGGAAAGTGGTAACATGTAAGACAATTGGCGCGGTCAAAAGGAGGCTAGGCATAAAATTCGAGAAGGTTGGATTAATATAAATTAAAAACATTGTTAGGTAAAGTTAAGTATCAGTAGTATTATTATGTTTTTTCCACCAACCAACTTCACCTCTAAACTCAATTAATGAAATCAACAAATACATGTGGCACTCCAAGGACTCGAACCTATGATACTCACATAGAAATTACGCGCACTTATGCATTACGCTATCAAGACATGCTTATCAACTTATTACTGTACTATGAATTTCCCAGTAGAATCTGTTTCATTCTGCTGGGGGCCTATTTTCCGAAAACAATATCATGTCGACACAAGGTCGGAGGGATGGGGTGGGTGGGGAGAGAGCCTTTTGCTTGGTTGTCTTCACCTTCCACTTAGTAGCAAATTCTATATTAAAATTAAGTCCGGACTTCCTAGTAGAAACCGCATGGTCTGTGCAATCTGTGTATCTATGTAACGCTATGAAACTCTCTCTCCCATACACTCTATCAATCACCTTCATCTTGGTATTCTTCCCGCTCTCTCATAACTCCATCAGTATCTCTCTTTATTCTTTTTCAGTCCTTCTCCATAAATCATCATCCCGTTATGGTTCCCCTTTCAAATGGTTGTTTATTTATTGGACTGTCTTTCGCTGTGTTATGCTTTTAACTAGCCTTCTATTTACTAATTTGCGATAGGCTTATTCTGTATTATCTCTCTTCCTTGTCTCCCTCAGTCTATCATCTCTCTTCTCTCTCTTTCTCTCTCTCTCTCTCTCTCTCTCTCTCTAGCACCTCTTTCAATTCTTCTTCAGTCCCTCTCCACAAATCATCTCGTTCTCCGTTTTCTTCATGTCTCTTTCAATCTTGGTTCGCTTGGCATTTCTCGCCTCACGTTTCTCATTCCTTTACCTTCTCCTCCCTTTCTAGTTAATGACATAATCGACTCTCTCTCTCTCTCTCTCTTTTATAGCTCCATCAGCATTTCCCTCCTTTCTTTCTTTCTTTTGCAATAGCTGAACTGTCTCGTTCGAAAATATTCCCATCTGATCATCGCAAATCCTGTCTATGTTGCTGTGTCGCATTAATTATCGCTTCCTTCGCTTACATAGTCGACTAATCCCTTTGTTATTTATGTTCGGCTCATTCTTCAAAGACGCCAAACAATCTCCTCCATCGCCACATCCCACACTCTCACCAAAACCTGTCAAAATTAATCTTTGTCTTCGTCCTTGCTGTCAAATAAAATAAATTTTTCAGTGTTATATGATTATATTTTAACATACCTGTACACTTTCACCAAACTGCCAATCACTCACCTGTCCACCATTGCTCGCATATTTCTACACAGTCACGTTTTCGGAGATAAATATGCGTTCCGAAGATGTCTTGCCCGTAAAAGATAAATGTATTCCATCATTTTGCCAATATCATAAAACAAATGAATATAAGAATAACGAAATAAATAAATAAATAAATAAATATAATAAAACATATCAATACCTGGTACTACTTACTATTTTGTATTTTCCTATTACTTGCATATTTTCCTATTGCTTGCATATTTTCCTATTGCTTGCATATTTTCCTATTGCTTGCATATTTTCCTATTGCTTGCATATTTTCCTATTACTTGCATATTTTCCTATTGCTTGCATATTTTCCTATTACTTGCATATTTTCCTATTACTTGCATATTTTCCTATTGCTTGCATATTTTCCTATTACTTGCATATTTTCCTATGACTTGCATATTTTCCTATGACTTGCATATTTTCCTATTACTTGCATATTTTCCTATTACTTGCATATTTTCCTATTACTTGCATATTTTCCTATTGCTTGCATATTTTCCTATTGCTTGCATATTTTCCTATTGCTTGCATATTTTCCTATTGCTTGCATATTTTCCTATTGCTTGCATATTTCCTATTGCTTGCATATTTTCCTATTACTTGCATATTTTCCTATTGCTTGCATATTTTCCTATTGCTTGCATATTTTCCTATTACTTGCATATTTTCCTATTACTTGCATATTTTCCTATTACTTGCATATTTTCCTATTACTTGCATATTTTCCTATTGCTTGCATATTTTCCTATTGCTTGCATATTTTCCTATTGCTTGCATATTTTCCTATTGCTTGCATATTTTCCTATTACTTGCATATTTTCCTATTGCTTGCATATTTTCCTATTACTTGCATATTTTCCTATTACTTGCATATTTTCCTATGACTTGCATATTTTCCTATTGCTTGCATATTTTCGCGCATAGGCTTATTCTGTATTTCTCTCTCTCTCTCTCTCTCTCTCTCTCTCTCTCTCTCTCTCTCTCTCTCTCTCTCTCTCTCTCTCTCTCTCTCTCGGTACAGAAGGGGTTACTACAGTCTGGGTTTTTTCCAGCTAAGGGTAAATTGGTATCTCACAGTCCTAATTACTCGGTTATTACCAAGTATTAGTAGCGAAATATGATACTAATTACGAACACTTGGCAATAATATGACGCAGAGACATACCAACATCATATTTCTCCATCAAGAATCAAGCAATCAGATGCTAAGGGATTCACTTTGTCATCAGCTGGAAATAAACCGACTATAAAAAGCCGTCGTCACACGAGCGCTTTTTCCGTCAAATTTCCATGAGCAAGTTTTTTCTCTTATTATTTCGGGAATTTTTCGCACTGGTATCGGCAACTACACTGAAGGTAGATTATGTTAGGCGGCCGAATTCTGATAAAGTGTAATTTTTGAAGCTACCCGACCACGCTTCGAGCTAAATTTGTACATTATCGATAGAAAAATGGGATCCCGACCGAAGGCCAATTTCCTCTTTAGTTACAGGCTCGCTATCGCTCGCTAGACAAAAATCGACACCTGAATGGGTGTGAACCTTCTTATTATCGCCAAAGTAATGGGGTGAACCGCGTTATTATCATCAAACTAATGAGGTAAACCGTCTTATTATCGTCAAACTAATGGGGTAAACCGTCTTATTATCGCCAAAGTAATGGGGTGAACCGCCTTATTATCATCAAACTAATGGGGTAAACCGTCTTATTATCATCAAACTAATGGGGTAAACCGTCTTATTATCATCAAACTAATGGGGTAAACCGTCTTATTATCATCAAACTAATGGGGTAAACCGTCTTATTATCGCCAAACTAATGGGGTAAACCGTCTTATTATCAACAAACTAATGGGGTAAACCGTCTTATTATCGCCAAATTAATGGGGTAAACCGTCTTATTATCATCAAACTAATGGGGTGAACCGTCTTATTATCGCCAAACTAATGGGGTGAACCGTATTATTATCATCAAACTAATGGGGTGAACCGTCTTATTATCATCAAACTAATGGGGTAAACCGTCTTATTATCGCCAAACTAAGGGGGTAAACCGTCTTATTATCATCAAACTAATGGGGTAAACCATCTTATTATCGCCAAACTAATGGGGTAAACCGTCTTATTATCATCAAACTAATGGGTTAAACCGTCTTATTATCGCCAAACTAATGGGGTGAACCGTCTTATTATCATCAAACTAATGGGGTGAACCGTCTTATTATCATCAAACTAATGGGGTAAACCGTCTTATTATCGCCAAACTAATGGGGTAAACCGTCTTATTATCGCCAAACTAATGGGGTAAACCGTCTTATCATCAAACTAATGGGGTAAACCGTCTTATTATCGCCAAACTAACGGGGTGAACCGCCTTCTTATCATCAAACTAATTGGGTAAACCGTCTTATTATCGTCAAACTAAGGGGGTAAACCGTCTTATTATCGCCAAACTAATGGGGTAAACCGTCTTATTATCGCCAAACTAATGGGGTGAACCGTCTTATTATCGCCAAACTAATGGGGTGAACCGCCTTCTTATCATCAAACTAATGGGATAAACCGTCTTATTATCGCCAAACTAATGGGGTAAACCGTCTTATTATCGCCAAACTAATGGGGTAAACCGTCTTATTATCGCCAAACTAATGGGGTGAAACGTCTTATAATCACCCAAAGTATTATTCTGCAGTATTACCATGCCACATTAACCAGTTACCCGTCTCGGCAGGCAATTAACCATCTCTCACTACATTTTTACCGGGGCCTCCCTCGGGGCGTAAATTACCTGGATTAATGGACTCTTCTCGTTATAATTTGATCTTAGTGCTCTGGTGGGTGTGGTGTGGGTGTGTGTGTGGGTGTGTGGGTGGGTGTGTGGTTGGGTGTGTGTGTGTGTGTGTGGCTATTATGTCTATTTAGCTAGTTTTTCATGTTTATCTAGCATTTTTTTTATATCTAGCTATTTTGTCTAGCTAGCGATATTGTGTATCATATTTTGTCTATCTAGTTATTTTGTTCAGTTTATGAAGCTATTTTGTCATCCATTTCTATCTATTAATTGTCTATCTATTTTGTCTCTCTGGCTATTTTGTCATGTTGTTTTCAGGTATTTTGTCGTGTCCATTTAACTATTTTGTCGGGTCCATTTAACTATTTTGTCGGGTCCATTTAACTATTTTGTCGGGTCCATTTAACTATTTGGTCGTGTCCATTTAACTATTTGGTCGTGTCCATTTAACTATTTTGTCTTGTCCATTTATCTATTTTGTCTTGTCCATTTAACTATTTTGTCTTGTCCATTTAACTATTTTGTCGGGTCCATTTAACTATTTTGTCTTGTCCATTTAACTATTTTGTCGTGTCCATTTAACTATTTTGTCTTGTCCATTTAACTATTTGGTCGTGTCCATTTAACTATTTTGTCTTGTCCATTTAACTATTTTGTCGTGTCCATTTAACTATTTTGTCGTGTCCATTTAACTATTTTGTCGTGTCCATTTAACTATTTTGTCTTGTCCATTTAACTATTTTGTCTTGTCCATTTAACTATTTTGTCGTGTCCATTTAACTATTTTGTCGTGTCCATTTAACTATTTTGTCGTGTCCATTTAACTATTTTGTCTTGTCCATTTAACTATTTTGTCTTGTCCATTTATCTATTTTGTCTTGTCCATTTAACTATTTTGTCTTGTCCATTTAACTATTTTGTCGGGTCCATTTAACTATTTTGTCTTGTCCATTTAACTATTTTGTCTTGTCCATTTAACTATTTTGTCTTGTCCATTTAACTATTTGGTCGTGTCCATTTAACTATTTTGTCCTGTCCATTTAACTATTTTGTCGTGTCCATTTAACTATTTTGTCGTGTCCATTTAACTATTTTGTCGTGTCCATTTAACTATTTTGTCGTGTCCATTTAACTATTTTGTCGTGTCCATTTAACTATTTTGTCGTGTCCATTTAACTATTTTGTCGTGTCCATTTAACTATTTTGTCGTGTCCATTTAACTATTTTGTCTTGTCCATTTAACTATTTTGTCGTGTCCATTTAACTATTTTGTCTTGTCCATTTAACTATTTGGTCGTGTCCATTTAACTATTTTGTCGTGTCCATTTAACTATTTTGTCGTGTCCATTTAACTATTTTGTCTTGTCCATTTAACTATTTTGTCGTGTCCATTTAACTATTTTGTCGTGTCCATTTAACTATTTTGTCTTGTCCATTTAACTATTTGGTAGTGTCCATTTAACTATTTTGTCTTGTCCATTTAACTATTTTGTCTTGTCCATTTAACTATTTTGTCGTGTCCATTTAACTATTTTGTCTTGTCCATTTAACTATTTTGTCGTGTCCATTTAACTATTTTGTCGTGTCCATTTAACTATTTTGTCGTGTCCATTTAACTATTTTGTCGTGTCCATCTCTATCATCTCTATCTAGGTACTAAATATGTTCATTGATCTTGATATATCTAATTAATCAAATAATTCACCTTCGCGTAGTCTATGAATGTTTTACTTGCCTGTATTTTGTGTATTATAATTTTCTTCTTCTCGCTCTCTCTCTCTCTCACACACACACACACACACACACACACACAATCTCTGCTTCATACACACCCTCTTTTTCTCTCTCTTTCACACACACACTCTCTCACTATCTCGTATACAATCTCACTCTTTCTCACTAACACACACACACACTCTCTCTCTCACAACAAGCTAGAGTGTACCCTCATCTGTCTTGCCTTGCCTATTGTCCTATATTCTCCCTTACACATCAGAGAGTGAGAGAGAGAGTGAGAGTGAAAGTGAGAGAGAGTGAGAGAGAATGAGTGATTTAGAGTTAGAGTTAGAGTTAGTGTTAGTGAGAGAGAGAGAGAGAGAGAGAGAGAGAGAGAGAGAGAGAGAGAGAGCAGTTGAATCATTTGTTACCCCGTATTTTCCACTTTCTTTAACCGGGTGGCTGGCTTGGCTAAGGAGATAATTCACCTCCCCATAATTTGTAACCGGGTTTCTTTTTTTTGAACTCATTTCTTCGCTGTGTAAATGTACAAGTCAGGTCATATGATTATTGGCTCGACATATGAGGTAGGATTGTTTTGGCTGATGTTCTTTATTTTCTTTATTTTCTTTATTATCTTTATTATCATTTCTTTTTCCTCTTCAGTTTCTTATATAACTTTTTTTTTTTTTTTTTTTTTTTACTTAAACTAAGCTAGACTTCTTGCCTGTATACTTCTTTAAGGGGAGATTTCCACTTGAGGGACTTTTTTCTTGACCCCTTTCTCCCTCATGTCTAGCCCCATTGCTTTTGAGATTTTAAGACGTTTACCTCATTAGTTTGGTGATTTTAAGAATTTCCGCCCCCATTATGTCAATTTTAAGACCTTTCGTGCCATATAGGTGTCGATTTTATCCTGGCAGGCGATAGCGAGCATGTAATTTAAGAGTTACCGGCCTTCGGCCGGGAAATTTTTCTACCGATAAATTTACAAATTTATCTTGAAAGGGGGTCAAGGGGGTGAAATTTTAAGATTGCTGGAGGAGTAGGACACACCTAAAAACCTCCCCTTAAAGGATTGGTATTTAAAACTTGCTATGAAATACAAATGTCTTATAAATCAAATTGTTCTCTTCATTCAGTGTAAGCCATGAGATAAGCAATTTGCAATAATATTTTTACCTACCGGTACATATATAATTTTCTTCTCAGCCCGTGGTAATATCTGGCAATTATTTATTTATAACTTTCAGGATTTCAATTTAGGGCATTCATAACATAACATATTCATTCTGATTTATTTGGAAAAATCATATTGGAAAAAAAAAAAAAAAAAAAATCGAAATCTGTCTCGATATTTCTTGTCTTGGCTTGTTGCTCCGTCAAGTTAATAAAAACCTGAAACAAATAATTAACCACTTACGAGTTTCATGCTATATGGAAGTTGGAGCTGTAGACATCGGTATTTAGCGGAATTAATAGCAAAACATACGGTTGTAGTACCTTGATAAAGACATAACCTTAACTTCCCTAAACTTTCTAACAGAAACCTACATTATTACTGTATTTCTGTTTAATATCGATGGTAGAGTGACCAATTTGGAGTTCTCGAAAAGGGGCTCCATTTCTGACGCTATTATTGGCTTGCAGTGTGTTGGCTTAATAATCCTGAAGGGTAGACAGCCTCTGAAATCCTATTTTAACCAACTAACTAATCGTAAAGGGGCTCTAGTCCTTATGCTATGCTTGGCTTACAGTGTGATGGCTTGGTAGTCAAGAAGGGTTGATAGCCTATGAAGTTCTGTTTTAACCAACTAATAATGTTTGGCATCCAGTCATTGAACCATCTCCGCTTCCATTACCAGCAGTGGCGCCAATACGTACAGTCGCTCTCAAAAGTGTGTGGTGTAGCTTGGACCATCTTAAGGGGAAATTATATATATATATATATATATATATATATATATATATATATATATATATATATATATATATATATATATATATATATATATATATATATATATATATACTGTATATATTCATTTATTTATTTATTTATTATTATTTAGTTTTTTAGTTTCCTCCCTACACCTCTATCAAACTTAAGCAATATATATCACGAAGAGCGGTCTAGGGGATATTTTTGTTAAGGCTTGATAGAAGTCTAGGGAAAGAAAACATAAACACGATAATAATAAATACGTATATCCTTCTCTCCCTTAAGACACCGATAAATATCCTTGAGTTTACAGCACGTTTATATTTTTTGGAATGAGGTATACAATTTGGCATCCAGCCGTTATACCATCTCCGCTCCGATTACCAGCCGTGGCGCCAATACGTACAGGGGCTCTCAAAAGGGTGATTATTATTATTGGAATTATCTTGATCTAAATGTTATTAGACGAATGTATGCAGCCTAGGAATTTTCACGAGACTTTACTGTATGGATACATGATGATAATATGAGATGTATAAACACTCTGGAAGCTTATACAATGTCACGATAACTAATTATATAACTAATAGGCAGAATCAGCCTTCGACCGAGAATATTTTTACCGAAACATTAGACAAAAAAAAAAACTCCCTTGGACAGGATTTCTGTCCTAGAGTTGTACAAGTATGTCATCAGGATAGTCTATTTTATTTCAGCTGATGGTATATTGAACACCTTAGCAACAGATATTTCGAGATTTAGGGGAAATATATAAATCTATGTCTCTGTGTCATACAAATACCAAAAATTTATTAATAACAACATATTTCAGTACAAAATCTCTGTAATAGCCAAGGAATCATGATGTAATTTATTTATCTATTGTATTGTTAATATATATATATATATATAATCGCAGAAACATTTACTCTCAAGATATCGTAAAGACTTCGAAGATATTTAGGCGTCGTCGCACGAACACACACACACACCTACACACATACGTCAAGGCTACGCCCACACTAGCAGCGATATACACAGCTCTAGGTCGTAAACTGTGTGCGTCCTGTCCCTACACACACACGCACACACACATATTACAACCACACACACACACACACACATACACAGATACACATATTACAGCCATACACACACCCACACACACACACTCAAGCCCAAATCCTTCCCCTACATAAAATACCTTCAGTATCACGGCTTATATTAGTTATTTCTAGCTATATATGTTAGCAACTCCCTTTGTGACCGTTCTAAATTTAATCTCTTATTAGAACTGAACACCCAAAAATAGTCTAGATGCCGAAACCAATATATAAGAACCACGAATTGTTGACAAAATAAATGTCACGTAAAATTAATCTACTCTCAAGCGATAGCGAATTATTTATAAGTAGGCCAGACAACGTGACTCCTAACCTCTGAAACTCTAACAAGGGCTAGAGGAAATTAACAGAAATATTCCACACCCACTCCCTAGCTGAGTCTTACCAAATATTAGAAATCTTATGAGCTCGATTACACAAGTAGTTTTTGAATTACAGAAGTTAGTTGTCACGATTTCTGGCCTCCCTATAATGAATGGACTATAGTTACCAATAGAAAATAACCAAAGCCCCGAAACATTGCCAGAAAAAAAATAATAACGAAACAAACGCCCATCGAAACATTGTTGGAAACATCTTGGGGTGTGACACTGCCTGGTCTGAGTGGCGCTAGCTCACATTACTTATTTCCGGGCGATCATTTCCGGCCGATACGGGAAATTCTTCGTTGGTGTGGCGATGAGGGAGAGAGAGAGAGAGAGAGTGTGTGATAGTGATATAGTCAGAGAGAGTCAGAGTGAGAAAGAGAGAGAGAGAAATGCGCATGATGAGCTATATAGTACTGTATATATATATATATATATATATATATATATATATATATATATATATATATATATAGTAGAGAAAGAGAGAGAGAGAGAGAGAGACTGTAGACCGTAGACCGTTAAGAAGAGGAAAGATGGACTGGATATATGGCCTCGTTCGATCACAAGTACCCGATAGCGTTACATTTATTTATTAATACTAAATTTATTTATATCTATCTACTGTTTATTTACTGTTTATTATTATTATTTCTACTATTACTGCTACTATATTAATAATATTATTATTACTATTATTATTATTATTATTATTATAAGTAATACTATTGGTACAAAGTGGTGTGTGCTGGTTGACTTAACACGGAGAAGCACAGTCGCTCATAACAGTTCGTGTAGCTCCGTGTCTTTTCCCTGTGCATGTAAAGTTGTGGACAATACAGTATGTATGTATATATGTATGTATGAATCTATCCATATATCTATTTATCTATCTATCTGTCTGTGTATCTATCTACAGTATATCTATCTATCTATCCCTTCATACATGAAATCCGAAGATAACTGTAAATATGTTTTATTTAATACGTTTTCTATTTAATGCAATATCATATTATTTTACCAATCAGTTTAAATGGTTGTATTGACACACTGGAATACATAATATGTTTACATTTTACATCATTGACTGTGCTGGTTGAAATAGCCTATTGTTTGAGTTCAACATCCTGGCTATTAAGACTGAAATGTACAGTATATGCACAGGATCTATCTTTCCCTCATCCTACGACTTCAAACTCCTTCGAACGTCGTATGTCCATACATTTTGACTCTGTCAATTGCTCTGAATGTTGTTCTGTCATTCTTTAACGTGGTGTGTGGGGGTGGGGTGGGGGTTGAGACACTCGTTACAGGCAGCTTTGCCTTTTGTCCCCTTCTTACACATAGGGAAAACATAATATTGACATGGAACTGCATTATTTTGGCTATTAAATAATTTCCAAAGACATAATAGGAATAGCAAAGCACAATTTTGTCTTGGTATTCTGTACGTAATTATAACGATTAATTTAAGGACTTTATTTTTGGAGTGTCTTTGAATACTTTATCGCTTTATGACTTGACCTGTCAATAAATAAACCTAATGACCATCACTTGACACTCCAAGGCTAGCTCCCTCCCCCCTCCCCCCTCCCCCCAGCCCTGTATCCCCAAGGGGCGGATAGTGTCTAATTCCAAGCCCAGTTAACAGGGACAACACACGTCATAGGAAGAAGAGGTAGGAGGGCTTTCATTCTACCTGGATAACCTGGATTCGAACCTGGAACTCCCCCCCCCACCCCCGACTATTTCATAAGCGCCAGTGCGTTATCAACTCCCCTAGGCCTATATAACACCATTTTCATAATATTCTGAATATATCCTTAGCTAATTTTATTAAGCTTATGAAGTACCTATACACAAATAATAGTTAGCTCTCTGCGTCCTTCAGATCCGTTCTAGACGTCTAATATCTAATGATAGACAAAATACATTGATAATTACCTCATACTATTCAAGGGGTTAAGGTGCAATTAGCTTTATTCTAACAAACCTTCTTCTTTTCTTCAGCAGATCTCTGGAACTCAACCTGAATCCAACTTTCCTTCATCCTATGACTTAAATTGCTTCAAATTCCGTGTGTCCAGACATTTAGGCTCGAACATGACGAAAGAAGAATAGCAGGATGATTTTTTAGTCAAACCATTTCGTATTTGAAGCTCACAATGATGTGATTTAAATAATTATTGCATTATATAGTACATAATATATAATTATTACAATTATTATAGAGTTCTTAGGAATGCACATAAATGAGATATAACATGAGCCAAAATTATGTTCACGGGATCAAAAACTCGCCTAGCTAGACCATTGTTAGGGGGGGGGAGTGTTTTGGATCCCCTTCTCCCTTATGCTTAGCCCCATTCGTTTTGAGATTTGAAGACGTTCGCCCCATTACTTTGCTGATTTTAAGACATTTCGCTCCACTTCTTAGTCAACTTTGAAACCTTTCGTGCCATTTAGGTGTCGAACTTTTCGTGGCAAGCGATAGCGAACCTGCAAGTTAGGAGGAAGCAGCCTTCAGCCGGAACATTTGTCTACCGAAAACTGTACATATTTGTCTCAAAAGACATATTTTTTAAACATGATGGAGAGAGAGAGAGAGAGAGAGAGAGAGAGAGAGAGAGAGAGAGAGAGAGAGCGCGCGAGAGAGAGCGCGCGAGAGAGAGCGCGAGAGAGAGCGAGACTTTGTTAAATCCCCAAACCTTAATAGAACGGTGCATGATTCGCAGGCAGAGAGAGGCCGGAGCGATTGATATATTTATAGATGGCTAGTATTAATAGCTCGGAGAAGGCGGTGTTGTTGTTATTTCCAGAGAGGGAGAGAGAGATGGAAATAGGTGTTTGTTATATTGATGGCTATCATTGCACTGCTAGGTCTATTGTTGGGGAGAGAGAGTCAGAGAGAGAGAGAGAGAGAGAGAATAGGTGTTAGTTATATTGATGGCTAGTACCGTACTGCAAAGTCTATTGTTGTTTTGGGTTAGAGAGTTACACAGAGCTACACAGATACTCAGACCACACAGACCTTCCGGTCCCTACTAGGAGGTCCGGCCTTAATACTACTAGACAGGGATACTTTATAGTAGAAGAATAGGACAGCACAATAGAAACCTCTCTCTCTGCCCTCCGCTCCCTCCGGATCGAAGTTTGCCTCAATAGACAATTTCCTTTAACCTTGTTTGTCTCAAAAAAAAAAAAAAAAAAAAAAAAAAAATATATATATATATATATATATATATATATATATATATTCAAGCAATACTGTTGAAATAAGATACAAATGTCACCACTTCTCTTCGTCTATTTTATCTCCAAATACGAGACATAATTAAATAAATTGAAAAAAGATAAAGTAAAAAAATATACTAGCAATATAATTATATGTATAATACAATTAATAATAATAATAATAATAACAAATAAATATATCAATAAAACTAATAATAAATCATATATACAGTATATATATATATATATATATATATATATATATATATATATATATATATATATATATATATATATATATATATAAATAAGAAATAAAGTGATCTCCCTAGACATCTATCAAGTTTATAGAAACACCACCAAGACCGCCCTTCGAGATGAATTTGAATATTTTTCGGTAGAAAAATGTCTCGGCCCAAGGCCGATTTCTCCTATATACCAGTCTCTCTATAGCTTACCAGAAAAAGATAAACACATAAATGGCACGAAAGGTCTAAATATTGGCAACGAAATAGGGCGAAAAGTTAAACATTGCCAAACCAATAATATAGCGAAAGTCTTAAGGGGAGATCTCCACTTGAGGGATTCTTCTCTTTACTCCTTTCTCCCTCATGTTTAGCCCCATTGCTTTTGAGATTTTAAGACGTTCGCCCCATTAGTTTCGAACTTTCACCCCATTTATGTCACTTTTAAGACCTTTCGTGTCATTTAGGGGTCGATTATTTCCTGGCGAGTGATAGCAAGCCTGTAATTTAAGAGGAACCGGCCTTCGGCCGGGAAATTTTTCTACCGAAAAATGTACAAATTTAGCTTGAAAGAGGGTCTAGAGGGTGTAATTTTAAGGTTGATGGAGGTCTAGGGAACAAACTAAATACCTCTCCTTAAAATCTCAACACCAATGAAGCTAAACATGAGTGAGAAGGGGGCCCTCCCATGGCCTTATATTCAACCCTCCTCCCTTCTACACCACCCCCTCCCCAACACCACTATAGAATGTGTTACTCCACCCTCCCTTCCCCCTCTTTTTCTTCTTCTTCTTCTTCTTCTTCTTCTTCTTCTTCTTCTTCTTCTTCTTCTTCTTCTTCTTCTTCTTCTTACCCCTACTGAACAACACACTTTTCCTTCTCATCTCCGTCTAGTAAACCATGTTATAATTCAATTAAGCCCTCTCTCTCGCTCTCGCACTCTCGCTCTCGCTCTCTCTCTCATTCTCTCTCTCATTCTCCATTTCCATCCTCGTTTGTTTGTTCATCCATTATATTGCACCTCTCTCCTCTCTCTTTCTCTCTCTCCATTTCCACCCTCGCTTCTTTTATCCACTGCATTGCACTTCCCATTCTTCTCAAGTATCGTCTCCCACACATTTCATTCCCATTTCCTCTGCGTGTATCATTTATCGGTGTTCGCCTCTTCTCACTTTCCTTGCCGCTTTCTACTTTGTCTTTTTCATTATCGTCTTCATTTCTCCGCTGCCTGCCGGGCTTATTATATTTTCATTCTGCTTAAAAGGGGAGATAGGTCGTTTTTCTAGACCCCCTTCTGTTGTTGTTGTTGTTGTTGTTCCCCAGGCTGTCTGGCCGAACAGCCCCAAGGTATCGAGCAAGGCCATAAACGAGCGCCCCCACAAAACCCTCCCTGCTTACTACTAACAAAGCCCGGGTGACAGAAGCCACTCCAAGGCAGGGAGCTAAGGAGGGTGCGGAAACGCCCGGGTAACCAAAGCCCCACCCAAGGCCCTGTGCCCCTCAGCAATTATGAAGCGAAAGTTGAGGGGCAAGAGAAAAATGTGACGCTTTGGCTCCCAATCTGCCAACTTCTAGGTTGGCAGTAGGGAGGTCAATCCACGGAAAAGACGCCGTCACTTGAGATCTAGAAGATATATAAGTAAAAGGAACAGTCAGAGTAAGCTATGGGTACGGCAGAGATCGCTCAGCTCTCACTCTGATAGACCAGCCCATCACCACATAACTAGAACCCAATCCTCTCAGCAACAGCTAGGAAAGGCCCTAGAAAGCCGCCTTTGGCGGGGGGATAGCTCCCCTATTTCAACTCCTTCCGGGGTTGGGCACCCGCACCCCCTTCTTGTCTCTTATGTTTAGCCCCATTAGTTTCTAGATTTTCAGATGTTTGCCCCATTAGTTTATCGATTTTATGACCTTTCGCCCCATTTCTTTGTTAATTTTATGACCTTTCGTGTCATTTGGGTGTCGCTTATAGTCCTGGCGAACGACAGTGAGCATGCAATTTAGGAGGAACCGGACTTTGGCCTGGACATTTGCCTACCGGAAAATGTCCAAATTTATCCTGCATTGGGTCTTGGAGGTATTTTTTAAGCTTGATGAAGGTCTAGGGGGAAGACAAAAATAATCCCCTTAAATATTGTGCTAGTTAGAGGGTTCATTTCTATATCATTTACCCATTTCATTCCTAGAGATCTTTCCTAAGCTGAAGGAAATAGTTCAATATTAGCCAGATATAATTCAAAGGAAGCCATCAAATGTAAGGCATTACACAAAAACAAAGGAGGATGGTATACGTTCGTGACCTGCTTTTTGTTATTTGTGTCCTTTTCTCTCTTTCTCTGGCTTGTATCCATTCGGCCCCATTCAGCCAACTATTTTAAGACGTTTATCCCCATCTTGGTGTCTATTTCTTCCTGGCGAGCGATAGCGAGCCAGCATTATATGAAGAAATCCGGCTTCGCCGGAGAAATTTTTCTATCGAAAAATTTACAAATTTAGCCTGCTGTCAAACCAAAACAAAAAATATGCGGGCTCGCTACCGCTCACCAGTAAAATTTTTACACCTGGATGGGGATAAACGTCTTAAAACAGTAGGCTGAATGGGGCCAAATGGATACAAGCCAGAGAAAGATAGAAAAGGACAGAACAAAAACAGGTCACCCCCCTTAACCATTTCAATACGAGTGACGTCAATATTCTAGCTATATTGAGACGATTTTTAACCTTAAGAGCGATCTGTAATAGCTAAGAGGGTTAAATGAGATAGTTAGTCGCTTCTTTTATTGCTAGCGGTCCTTCTAAATCTGAATAGAATCATCTAGTAACCGCCAGAATATAATGAAAAGCAATAATGGTTACTAGAAGAAATATGTGGATTACTAGAAGAAATATGTGGATTACTAGAAGAAATATGTGGATTACTAGAAGAAATATGTGGATTACTAGAAGAAATATGTGGATTACTAGAAGACATATGTGGATTACTAGAAGACATATGTGGATTACTAGAAGAAATATGTGGATTACTTGAAGAAATATGTGGATTACTAGAAGAAATATGTGGATTACTTGAAGAATTATATGGATTACTTGAAGATATATGGATTACTTGAAGAAATATGTGGATTACTTGAAGAAATATGTGGATTACTGGAAGAAATATGTGGATTACTAGAAGAAATATGTGGATTACTAGAAGAAATATGTGGATTACTAGAAGAAATATGTGGATTACTAGAAGAAATATGTGGATTACTAGAAGAAATATGTGGATTACTAGAAGACATATGTGGATTACTAGAAGAAATATGTGGATTACTAGAAGACATATGTGGATTACTAGAAGACATATGTGGATTACTAGAAGAAATATGTGGATTACTAGAAGACATATGTGGATTACTAGAAGAAATATGTGGATTACTAGAAGACATATGTGGATTACTAGAAGAAATATGTGGATTACTAGAAGAAATATGTGGATTACTAGAAGAAATATGTGGATTACTAGAAGAAATATGTGGATTACTAGAAGAAATATGTGGATTACTAGAAGAAATATGTGGATTACTTGAAGAAATATGTGGATTACTAGAAGAAATATATGGATTACTTGGACAGATAAGATGCCTCTATATAAACGAGATAGGAGCATGAAATATAGACCTGCATTGGCGGCCTCGTATATTGTTGGAAACTTTGAGATGTAGCAGTAAATCGGTGAGCTACAGATAAGGCTCAGATTGTTAAGCATAATTCAAAGGGACTTGGTATATTTTCTGGCTGACGCACACACACACACACAATTACAATTCCTTAGTCCGCCCTCTTCTGGAATACTGCGTTCAATGCTGGTGCCCTTATTACCAAAAAGACATAAACAAGCTAGAACGAGTTCAACGTAGAGTTACCAAAATGATACCTAGCCTAAAGAACAAACCATACGAAGAGCGTCTTAGAGAATTAAATCTATTTCCTTTAACCCAGCGCAGATTAAGAGGTGACTTAATTCTAGTGTTCAAAATCATCAAAGGCATCGACAATATGAACTGTAGTAAGTACTTCACTATCGACCAATCTAATTACACGCGGGAAACGGTTGCAAAATTATTGGTAAATCTTTTAACTCACACGAATCTAAGAATTTCTTCTTCAATCGAGTTGTCAACTTGTGGAATGGGCTTCCCCGAGACGTTATAGACTGCAGCACCGTTGACTCATTTAAACTCCGCCTAGACAAATATCTCGCATCAAACCCGCGACTGACTGCGTTTGTAAATGAATAACTTTATTTTATCCTCCCCTCAGTTACTAACCCATATGTCCCCTACTAACTTCCTAGTCCTGCCACGGACATTAGTTCCAGGGCAGTAGTTCCCTTTCCAATGTTCCCTTACCCACTCTAAACCACTGTTTGGACACTTGATCCTCAGTGTTTTGGAGGACAAGCAGCCTAGAAGGGTCACTAGATCTGTTGTTGCTTGATTTCCTTTGTACTCCTTTGTACACTAACACGCGCACACACACACAAACAAAGATACACACACAGACAGACACGCGCACACACTAACACGCGCACACACAAACAGAGATACACACGCACTCACATATACCCACACACAGACACACTAACACGCGCACAGATACACAAACAGAGATACACACACACAGACAGACAGACAGACACGCACACACACTCACGCAGATACACAAATACAGATACACATACACTCACATACACACACACACACACACACACACACACACACACACACACACACACACACACACATAATTTATCTCAATCAGTGACAACTTTACAAGGGCCAAGTAAACTATTGTCAACTTAATGTCCTTAATCTGACCAATACGATTAGGCTTATTTATAGTATTTTGGTGAACCTGAGACGATACTAGTAAATTTAAAAGGTTGAATTGCATTGGTTGAGCTCCACTGGTTGTAATGGTGTAGTGGTTAGGCTGTCCGGGGCCCCTCTAGTGGTTAGGCTGTCCGGGGCCCCTCTAGTCTCCGTGTATTTAATTATCTTGGAGCCTCTTCCTGCCTCTCCTTCCTCCCTAATTCCCTTGTTTTGGTCGCAACACCTCCCTCTGTGTAGAGAACTGTTGGTTGTATGTCTTCCTTTTACATTGATCACTTTTTATTAACCTTCGCCAACGAAGTTGGAGGGGATGATGTTTTTGCCTACGTCTGTCTGTCTGTTTGTTTGTCAGTAAACAAGATATCTACAAAAGATAAGTACCGATGTTCACGAAATATGGTGGGCAGATAGGATATGCGCCAAGGAAGAAGTGATTCCATTTAGGAGGCGATCGGTGGAGCGTATACCTCCGCCAGCGTAGGTGAAGTATTTGCTTTCCAGACTGTCCCTCTAGTTACTCCTCTCTTAGTCCCTATTCCCTTATTCCTTTCTCTCCTTCCACCCTAATTCCCTTGATTTACCCTCAAGGCCTCCCTAGATGTAGTAAAGTATTGATTTCCTGTTTTCTGTTTACTTTAATCACATTTTCTTATTCATTTCTTATTCCCTATTAGCTTATTCCTTCCTTCCTGCCTCTACAATTATCTCTTTATCACTCAACACCTCCATATATGTAGTCAATTATTTGTTTTCTGTCTTTTGGTTACATTTATCACTTTTTATTACTCATCTCTCATATTCCCTATTCCCTTCCTTTCTTCCTCCATCATTCTTTAGTATTCCACACATCTCGTTCCCCTTCCTATATCACTGTTCATTTCATTGTAATGCCCTGTATGCCTTAATTAAATGTTCCACGGTCCTTTTCTAGTTCCTCCTTCCACCTTAATTTTTGTTTCCCTCTACATCATCTTTCCTTAACTAACTTACTTCTTATCTCTCTCTTCTTCTTTTTTGTTAATTGTTATGTTCTCGCCACCAACCAACTTTACTCCTAAACTCGATTAACTAAATTAACAAACACATGTGGCAGTCCGGGAACTCGAACACAGGACGCTCACACCGAGAATCAACACACTTATGCATTGCGCCACAAAGACAGTTAGTTTATTTTCATCTATATCAGATTCTTAATATTCATGGATTATAATATATACGACTCTACTATTTTTTTTGTTTAATTTGTCATTCCTTATTTATATATTTTGTATTTGTATATTTATATATTTTGTATTTGTATATTTATATATTTTGTATTTGTATATTTATATATTTTGTATTTGTATATTTATATATTTTGTATTTGTATATTTATATATTTTTATACTCCGGATATCCTTTCATCGTTTCATAAATTACTTCCCATTTCGTTTTAATACTTAATATCTTGTTCTACCTTTCACGCATCCTCCACTCATTTTCCCAACCTAATCCCCTTGTTTATAGCTCACCAACACCTAGCTTCCTCCCTGTCCTAAATTACTTCTCATCATATTGCACACTCTACTCCAGTCGTTTTGTTTTTTCCTTATGTTTATTCTTCCATCCTAATGTGTGTGTGTGTGTGTATTTACCTATTTGTATTTACCTATTTGTAGTATACAGGAGTTGAGCTTTTTAGGCTCGTATTGTCCCGCTTCTTGAGTTACAATTATCTAACTTTGCCTTAAAAATATGAATGTTTTTGGCACACACCACTTCCTCTTCCAACTGATTCCACTTACTTATACTTCTGTAAGGAAAACTATACTTTCTCACATCTCCTTTACATCTTCCTTTCATTAGTTTATATCTATGCCCCCTAGTTCTACCATTATCTTTCACAATATAACCCTTCTTGTCCACCTTTTCGAGTCCTCTCACACATTTGTACATCATAATCATATCGCCTCTCTCCCTCCTATCCATTAGAGATGGTAAATCTAATTTCTTTAATCTCTCCTCATATGGTAATTCTCTCAGTTCTGGTATCATCCTAGTTGCAGCTCTCTGAACCTTCTCCAGCTTCTTTATATGCTTTTTTAGATGTGGTGCCCACACCACTGCCGCATACTCCAGTCTTGGTCTCACCAATGTTTTTATTATTTTCTCCAGCATCTCCTCGTTTATATAGTTAAAGGCTATTTTTATTATGTTTAGCAGTCCATATGTTTCTCCCACTATCTTATTAATATGATTCTCAGGTGAAAGATCACCCCTAACAGTTATCCCTAAGTCCTTTTCTTTCTCTGATGGGCTAATAGTGTTTTCTCCTAACTTATATTCCATATGAGGCCTTCTTTTACTTACTCCCATTTCCACTACATGACATTTATATGTGTTGAATTCCATTTTCCACTTCTTGCTCCATTGATCTATCCTATCCAAATCCCTCTGTAATTCCCTACCATACACAGTGTGTGTGTGTGTGTGTGTGTGTGTGGTGTGGTGTGGTGTGGTGTGGTGTGTGTGTGTGTGTGTGTGTGTGTGTGTGTGTGTGTTTCATTATTTTTCTTTTCAACTCAACATCTTAACACCACATTTCCTTCCCCAAGTCGCCTCTCAGATTCCATTTTATAGCTACTGTACTCTATGTAATGTAATTTTCTTGACTTTTAAATTGACTTGTTCTTGACTTTTTCTAATGACTTGCTTCTAGTTCTTTGTTCTTCTTTCTTATCCATTATTATCACCCATTCCATCACTTCTTCCATTGTTTGTTTTGACTACTATCAGTATTCTTTTGTTACACATTCCAATCATTTATAGCTCCCCTCTCCTTTATATTATTGGTATATTGGCTCTTTCACTATAGTCTGTATTTTTCCATCTGATGGTAAACTAAGTCCCATGGCAACTAATTTATCGATACTTAATGGAAAAAATATGAAACTACTATGAGGGCGTGAAGCTAGGAATTCTCCTCCTCTTGTATAATATTCTCCTACTCAACGCAAAAGTGATCCCTGACCCTGAGAATAGGCACTTTAAATGCTGTTTCTGTTCGGGCTCTGTCTCGTGTCGACCACCCCCAGCAATGGGGCATGTGCCTGAGTACATACATACATACATACTATGTTTCCGTATCTTATTAATGCCAGGTTTTCATAATCAATAACAGGTTTATTTACAAAATCTTAGTAATGGCTGAATAATCAAGATGGGAGCATTGTAATTTACTGTCAGCTGGAGGGAAAATAATAAAAAAAAAAAAAAATAATACCAAACGGGCTATAGATAAGCTTCCCCTTCCCTTCCTCAACTCTTCCCATCTTTATCAGTATTCTCATCCGCATATATTTATTTATGTTCCTCCTCCTTCCCCCTCTTCTGACCGCCAGCGTAGCCCGAGAGTCGAGAGGAATTAGTGTCCTCGTGGATATAGGTCAGAACGGCCACACTCCTAGACAGCCACACTCCTAAAGGGCTACACTCCTAGACGGCTACATCCTTAAACGGTCACACTTCTAAACGGCCACACTCTTAGACGGGCACATCCCTAAACGGTCACACTCCTAAACGGCCACACTCATAGACGGCCACACTCTTAAACGGCCACATCCCTAAACGACCACACTCCTAAACGGCAACATCCCTAAACGGGTACACTCCTGAACGGCCACATTACTAAACGGCCACACTCCTAAACGGCCAGAACTAAAACGGCCACAATCTTAAACAACCTAAGTTAGGTTAGTTAGATTAATTTCGGTTAGGTTAAGTCTGGTTAGGTAAGATTAGGTTGTGGAGAAATCCTTACAAAATGGGTCCTACGACTTGGTATGGAATGAAATATTTTCTTCATATAGATATTTTTTATCTCCTAAATATACAGATGAATTGGTTAACTAATCTTTATCAGGCCGTGGTGGAGTGGACTAAAGCATGGACTCTCGTCTTGACTGTCCCGGGAGAGGGTAAAAACATATTCATGTAACTCACGTGTTCTTGTGATATATATATATATATATATATATATATATATATATATATATATATATATATATATATATATATATATATATATATATATATATATATACAGTATATATAAGCAGGCCTGTTATATTAAAGGAGTCACTACAAATAATGCTAGACCCTATAGTTTCCTATTATCTCCTTCTATATCCCTTCTTTTTTCCTATCCCATCGTCCTTCCTTCTTCCCCTCCTCCCTTTCTTCATTATTCCTACGTTTCCCCTCTTCCTTCCTTCCTTTATCATACTATCTCACCCTTTAGCTTCCTTTTATCTCCTTTCCTATCCCTCTCCTTTCTTCCGTATTCCTCCCTATCCCCTCTTCCTTCCTTTATCTTCTTTTTCCTTCTTTCTTCTTCCTCTCTACCTTCCTTCTTTCTTCATATTGCCTCTTCTTCTCTTCCTTCCTATGCCCCCTTCCTTCCTTTATCTTCCTCTCCCTTCCTCCCCAATTTCCCTGTTGTCAGATTCACTTCCCTCCTCCTTATCTTCGCTTCAATTAGATTTTCCTCTGTGTATCCTCCTCCTCTTCCTTCTTCTTCTCCTCCTCTCCTTCCTTTCTTATTCTTTTTCCTCCTCCTCTTGCTTCTTCGTTTTGTTTTTCTTTTTTCTTCTTCTTCCATTATCGTCTCTCCTTCTATTCCTCCTTCATCCTCTCCTTCCCTTTCGATTTGCCCTTCCTTCCCTTTCCTTCCCCTTCATCAACTTTCCCCTATTAATCTTCCTTCTTCTGTTTCTCTTTCTCTTCTTCCTCCTTCTCTTACAAACTGACTGCGTTTGTAAATGAATAACTTTATTTTATCCTCCCCTCAGTTACTAACCCATATGTCCCCTACTAACTTCCTAGTCCTGCCACGTTAATGGCAGGGCAGTAGTTCCCTTTCCAATGTTCCCTTACCCACTCTAAACCACTGTTTGGACACTTGATCCTCAGTGTTTTGGAGGACAAGCAGCCTAGAAGGGTCACTAGATCTGTTGTTGCTTGATTTCCTTTGTACTCCTTTGTACTCTTCCTCTTCGTCTTTTTTGTATATTCCTTTTCCTTCCTTCCTTATTTCTCTTCCAGTTTATCTCTCTCTCTCCATATTTTCCTTCGCTTCTTCTGATTATTGACTTCTCTTCTATCTCCTTTATTCCTTCACCTTTCCTCTTCCTCGATTCTACGTATTTATCATTTATTAATTTTGTTTTTACCCAACCATATTTTATATGTGAATCTATTTTGTTTGAGAGAGAGAGAGAGAGAGAGAGAGAGAGAGAGAGAGAGAGAGAGAGAGAGAGAGAGAGAGAGAGAGAGAGAGAGAATAAGAGTGTTATTGTGTTTTGAGTGAGTGAAGGTAGTTTCGTGTTTACAGTAAGTGGGCCCCCTGTCAGTGTGGAAGGAATAACAGCCATATAGTTCGTCTGTTCCCCCCTAATAACACAGGGTTCCTTGACGTCTTGCCTTATTATGCTCTGGCTATTATTAGACAGGTTTATTCGGCTTACAAAGGACCTGCGGGAGGCTAAAGGTTCATTGGGAATTATTACCCCAATGATTCGAAAAAAATACAAATTTATCTTGAGAAGTGCGTGCGGAGTTACATGGAGGGATAGACAGACTAATGAAGAAGTAAGAAGGAGGTGTGGTGTGGAGGTAGATGTGCTGGAAAGTGTGAAAAGGAACAACTTGAGATGGTTCGGCCATATGGAACGTATGGCAAGCGAGAGAATGACTAAGAGGGTGTACGAGACAGAGGTGGAGGGACAGAGAGGGAGAGGTAGACCGAAGGAGAGGTGGAAGGATGGAGTGAGGAAGTATATGAACGAAGGCGGTACTGGTTGGGGGGAGGGGCGTCGACTGACTGGGGATAGAGGTGCATGGAGGCGGTTCGTTCGTGGCCACCCCTTCGGGGATCACGGCGTCGGGCAATAGATAGATAGATAGATCTCGAAGGGGGGTTTGGGGGTATTGTATTAAGCTTGATGGAGATTTAGGGAGGAGACTAAACAAATACAATAATAATAAAAATAAATATATATATATACTGTATATAAATACATATACATATATACTGTATATATATATAAATATATATATAAATATATACTCTATATATATATACTGTATATATATATATGCATTATATATACACAGTATATATATATATATATACACATATACAGTATATATATATATATATACAGATATATATATATACAGATATATATATATATATATATATATATATATATATATATATATATATATATATATACACATATATATACGGTATATACACATACAGTATCTCTCTATATATATACACATACAGTATATATAATATATATATATAGATATATATATATATATCTATATATATATTTATCCATCTATATATATATATATATATATACAGTATATATAGATATATATAACAAATATATATATATATATATATATAATATATATATATATATATATATATATATCTATATATATATATATATAATTATATAACACATACATACTATATATATATATATAATTATATACACATACAGTATATATATATATACTGTATATATATACATATACACATACAGTATATATACTGTATATATACACATACAGTATATATATTTACTGTATATATATATATATATATATATACCCCACCCCCCTTAATTTTCCTTGTATATCCCTATTCTAGCAATTTTGATCTTTGTTTCTATTTTTGCTCCCATGTTACATCTTTTTTTTCACCTTTATTTTGTTTGCTTTTTATGTTTTTTTCTATCATTAATTGTTTTTATCTCGATTACTTCAATTTTGCTGCCAATTAATGTTCGCCTTGCTGTTTCAATTATTTAGTATCCCATTAATTTCATCTATACCTTCTTTAACCCCTTTTGTGCCGGAGACGTCTTGTAAGTTATATTGTAGCTCTATATAGACGATTTTAGTCAGTATAAGAAGGCCCTCTAGCAATTAACCCCTTCAGACTCATATGTCGGAGAGGGTTAACAGGCTTCGAACTATTTAGATTAACCCATTTTACTACCATATATCCCTCTTAAGCTGCACACAATCGTGTAAATATACCTATTTCATGATTAATACTTTGAAATATCTCTCCTGTTTCAGAGTTATTTTTATATCAAGGAACCTCTCAAACTCTCTCTCACACACACACACTCTCTCTCATACACACACGCACTCACAAACACACACACTCTCTCTCTCTCTCTTTCATTGCCCTTGACGTTGAGGCTAACCTGACTATGGCTGTCCGATACATGATTTACCTGCGTATTCCTTTGTTATTCTCTCTCTCTCTCTCTCTCTCTCTCTCTCTCTCTCTCTCTCTCTCTCTCTCTCTCTCTCTCTCTCTCTCTCTCTCTGTTTCATTGCCCTTGACGTTGAGGCTAACCTGACTATGGCTGTCCGATACATGATTTACCTGCGTACTCCTTTGTTATTATCTCTCTCTCTCTCTCTCTCTCTCTCTCTCTCTCTCTCTTTCATTGCCCTTGACGTTGAGGCTAACCTGACTATGGCTGTCCGATACATGATTTACCTGCGTACTCCTTTGTTATTATCTCTCTCTCTCTCTCTCTCTCTCTCTCTCTCTCTTTTATTACCTTGGTACCCCTTTGTAATTTTCCTTCCTCTGTCTCCGCCTCTCATTTCTCTCTTTTTCTCTTCTCTTTCTATATTGATCTATCTTCCTATAATTTTGGAAAGATCATATTACTACTCTTGCTGTAACAGATTCTCAAAAGTTAGGTGTGCTGAATCGTCTCCGCATAGCTTCTTGCTCTGTATAAGGGCACAGTGCGCCCATGTATCGAATATTGTTCACATGTGTGGGGAGGTTCAACCCATACTGCACTTCTCGAAAGGGTAGAGTCAAAAGCATTTCGTCTCATCAACTCACTTCCTCTTACTAATTCCCTACAATCTCTCTATACACGCCGCAATGTTGCATCTCTCTCACTCTTCTACCACTATTACAATAAACAGTGTTCTTCAGAGCTTCCTCATTGCATACCTCCTCCCTTACGGAGAGTGGGCGGCACCTACCTTTCAACACACTCCCGCCCCTATTCTGTCCAACTCTCTAACCCAAGACTGAACCGATTTTCCCAGTCTTTCTTCTACTCAACATGAAAGCTTTGGAGCTCTCTCCCTCAATCTGTGTTCCCTCATCCTATGACTTAAGCTGCTTCAAGCTCCGTGTGTCCAGGCATTTTGACTCTAATGTAGCTTGAATTTGGCTCTGTGACGCTTTCAACTTTGGGGGAGACACTTGTTACAGGCAGCTTTGTCTTTTGTCTCTTTCAGTCACATAAAACAAAAATCTATATATTTATTTAGGTCTCTATGTTACTTCTACTTGCTTATACTGGATGGCGTAAACGGGCTGCAATTTTCCACAACCCTTTACTGATTGACTCTTCCCAAATATCAAAAAATAACAGCTCAATCATCAAAGTCCTTCTTGAGTTATAAGAGGTTGGGGTTGTGATTTCTGGCCTACCTATTATGAAGAGGGTAGAACCGGTATTCGAACCATAGTCTATTAATTATGCTGTGGCCGTTTAGGATTGTGGCCGTTTAGGATTGTGGCCGTTTAGGAGCGTGGCCGTTTAGGAGCGTGACCGTTTAGGAGTGTGGCCGTTTAGGATTGTGGCCGTTTAGGATTGTGACCGTTTAGGAGCGTGACCGTTTAGGAGTGTGGCCGTTTAGGAGTGTGGCCGTTTCTACATTATCTAATCAACAATGCCATTAGACTGTCTCGAGGCTCCAGATGTCTGGGTAAGTGATCACATTATTACCTCCACCAATCAAGTCAGACGAAGGCTATGTTTTCGCATCCGTTTGTCTGCATATCTGTTTGTAAATAAGATATCTCACACAATTATGTACCGATTTTCACGACATTTGATGGGCAGATATCATTCAGTTTGAAGGAAGTCTGGGAAGGCGTTTTTGTTAGCCTCGGGGACAAACCAAATTACTTTTCCTCACAAACGGCAGAAGCAATCAATACCCTCAATAAAAATGCAACAAAATATCCACACTGCCAAGACATCGGACCAGGTAGTGATATACGTAACCAACCAGGACGTAATACCACGAATATGATGACTAGCAAATTGAATTGGAATATTTGAGGGGAGTTCAACGAGAGAGAGAGAGAGAGAGAGAGAGAGAGAGAGAGAGAGAGAGAGAGAGAGAGAGAGAGAGAGAGAGAGAGAGAGAGAGAGAGAGAGAGAGAGAGAGAGAGAGAGAGAGAGAGAGAGAGAGAGAGAGAGAGAGAGAGAGAGAGAGAGAGAGAGAGAGAGAGAGAGAAAGAATGTGTGTGAACTCTAAGACATAATATTATATCCTGGCCCAATGACATTATCGAAATGCAAAAAATATCCAGCTCCGAAATATAAATATTAGGTAAATGTTAATGAGAAGACTCGATTCTGTTCCGCAGAGCTCAGAAAACTTAAGGGAGCCCACCTCGCCTTTTTTCTCTTTCTTTCTCTCTCTCTCTCTCTCTCTCTCTCTCTCTCTCTCTCTCTCTCTCTCTCTCTCTCTCTCTCTCTCTCTCTCTCTTTGGCTTGTATCCATTCGGCTCCATTCAGCCAACTGTTTTAAGACGTTTACCCCCATCCAGGTGTCAATATTTTTGTTTTGACAGCAAGCTAAAGTTGTAAATTTTTCGATAGAAAAATTTCTCCTGCGAAGCCGGATTTCTCCATACCAATACTGGCTCGCCAGGAAGAAATCGACACCTGATGGGGATAAACGTCTTAAAACAGTTGGCTGAATGGGGCCGAATGGATACAAGCCAGAGAAAGAGAGAAAAGGAGAGGAAAAGACAAAAAGCCTGTGACCCCTCTTAAGGCCGCGATTCATGTCTTCGAGGGTAGTAGGTACAGTCGGCCACATAAGTTCTGTTCCTCGTCGTGATATTATGTATGACAGTAAGATAGTATGAATGAATTGCAAGTGTGGCTTCTATTAATCAGCAAGATACTGGAGTTCTCGTAAAGGGGCTCCAGTCCTGACAATATTCTTGACTTACAGTGTGCTGGCTTAATAATCCAATAGGCTTGATAGCCTCTGAAGTCCTATTTCAACTACACAACTAACTAATTTTCATCATCAGTTGCCTAGGCAGATGAGTTAACCACTGCATAAGAAACTACACTCACAATTCCATCATGCATATTATATTTTTATGGTTAACCCTTTCAGTACCGGTGCCGTCCTTGTAACTTTATTCTGGCTACTGTTGGACGACTCCATTCAGTTAATAAAGGACCTCCAGCACTTAAAAGGCTTCGAACAATCTCGGTTAACCCTTTTTAGTACCCCAGAGCCTTCTTAAACGGCTCATAATCGTCTAAATATAGTTAGACTGCAAATAAAAATACGTTGGCGGTACAGAAGGGGTTAAGATCATGGAAAGGGACATACTTGATGTGAGCAACAGTACATACACAAAGCCTGACAGAAACCCATATACACATAATATATATATATATATATATATATATATATATACTGTATATACTGTATATATAAATATATATATATAAGTGAACACAATATGGTACCTTATTGCCCACAAGGTAACCTGCCTAAGGTGTTATACGAAAGGTCAGGTGTGGTGTGTTTGTGTGTATGTGAGAGAGAGAGAGAGAGAGAGAGAGAGAGAGAGAGAGAGAGAGAGAGAGAGAGAGAGAGAGAAGAGCGAGAGAGAGAGAGAGAGAGAGAGAGAGAGAGAGAGAAAGAGACGAGAGAGAGAGAGAGAGAGAGAGAGAGAGAGAGAGAGAGAGAGAGAGAGAGAGAGAGAGAGAGAGAGGAGGGAAGGAAAGGTGTGATAGTAAGGTTCAGGTGAGGATAAAGACAACATTTGCATTAATAAGCCCGGCCCTCAGACAATGGGGGGAGTCTTCAACGGGGGGGGGGGGAGGCTTCACTCAACACATTACCACACAGAGAGAGAGAGAGAGAGAGAGAGAGAGAGAGAGAGAGAGATGGGGGGGGGGGATATAAGCTGTAATTTTTTAGACAGTGATATTGTATAATGATATTGTATTGCATAACCTAAAACTAGTATGAGAAAAACTGACTCTTCAAATATTGCCTGAAAATGAGCTCGTGAAACTCCACCTTTACGGGACTACATTAGTCCATCACACGAAATTTGTGGCTTGGACCAAAAACCTCCACATATTTTAGAGATATGCGGTTTATTGTGCTAGGTCGATACTATTAGCAGAGCGTGTGGTATACATCCTCCTAGGACTAGCTTTCATTCTTGTTCTCACTGTCTGAAAATTTAGTCATGATCACTTCACTTGATCTGTAAGGTGTATGTGGTCAGTGTATCTATGTAAATCAATTTAAATCTCTCTCTCTCTCTCTCACACCCACACTCAAACATACACACACTCTCTCTCTCACAGACAATGGAGAGCGGGCCCACGCCTATGATCCTGGCCTAGCAACTTCCTTGGATTATTAGGCTACTGTACAGTAGGTACCCCCCCCCCCCCCCTTCCCATCTCTCTATCTCTCTCTATCTCTCTTTTATATATATATATATATATATATATATATATATATATATATATATATATATATATATATATATATATATATATATATATATATATATATACACTGTATGTACTGGTAATTCTTAGTTTATTACTCGCCTTCATTTCACCACCTCGCTCTCTCTCTCTCCCACAGTCTGCAATACGTGCAGTCCTTCTACACAATATCATCGGGGAGATTGTAGGCACCAATATATCAGGGGAGCACCCAGGGGAGGTCACATAGGCATATGATAAAGAGTTACTGCAACTCCAGTTTCATTTGGCTGGCTTCCCCCGCTGTTTCTATTTGTGCCTCACCTACACAGAGAGTAATCCAGCTAACTCTCACAAACACCTCCTCCTATTCTTTTCAGTACCCTTAACAATCACACCACACTTCTTTCCAACACACCTAGATTACCTCTAACGTACCATGATATCTATCATTAGATAATAACTATTACTTGTAACTCACTCTCACTCTCACACACTCTCTCTCTCTCTCTCTCTCTCTCTCTCTCTCTCTCTCTCTCTCTCTCTCTCTCTCTCTCTCTCTCCCACAACAATGAGGGTCGTGGCCTAGCGACTCTGTGAATATTAGGCTGTATGTCAGAGCCCAGATAGGCACTTCCCCAGCTCAGATTTGCACCCCGGGATCACTACCAAATGCCTTCATCTCATAGACTCTGTTTGTGGTGGTGGCTGTGGTGGTGTTGTGGTGTTGTGATAGTAGTAAGGTAGGTATGGTAGTTGTGGTAGTTGCGATGGTTATAGTCTGTTGGTTTGCACCCCGGGATCACTATCAAATGCCTTCATCTCATAGACTCTGTTTGTGGTGGTGGCTGTGGTGGTGTTTGTGGTGGTGGTGTGGTGGTGGCTGTGGTGGTGTTGTGGTGTTGTGGTGTGGTGGTTGTGGTACGGTGTTTGTGGTGTTGTGGTTGTGGTGTGGTGGTTGTGATATGGTGTTTGTAGTGGTGGTTGTGGTGGTGTTGTGGTTGTGGTGTGGTGGTTGTGATTTGGTGTTTGTAGTGGTGGTTGTGGTGGTGTTGTGGTTGTGGTGTGGTGGTTGTGATATGGTGTTTGTAGTGGTTGTGGTTGTGGTGGTGTTGTGGTTGTGGTGTGGTGGTTGTGATATGGTGTTTGTAGTGGTGGTTGTGGTGGTTGTGGTGGTGTTGTGGTTGTGGTGTGGTGGTTGTGGTACGGTGTTTGTGGTGGTGGCTGTGGTGGTGTTGTGGTTGTGGTGTGGTGGTTGTGGTACGGTGTTTGTAGTGGTTGTGGTTGTATGGTAGTTGTGATAGTCTGCTGATTTGTACCTCGGGACCATTACCATAAGCTTTCATCTCATAGACTGTTTGAGGTGGGTGTGTGGTAATGTTGTGGTTGTTGTAGTAGTAATGAGGTGGGTGTGTGGTAATGTGGTTGTTGTAGTAGTAATGAGGTGGGTGTGTGATAATGTTGTGGTTGTTGTAGTAGTAATGGAGATAATAATAATAATAATAATAATATTTATTCAGTTAGCAATTTACAGAGTTGGTACCACATAGCATGTTACAAATATGACATGTACCAGCTTTGCATTATTCCAACTAAGGATAGCCCAATAAGGCCGTTAGGCGTATTTCCATTGGGGTCCTTGTGTGATTAGGTTAGCTGGGGAAATGGGGAGGATAAAGAAATAGATACTTTAGAGAAAGTATTTCTAGGGGGTTATTTTAAGATACCTTACATCCTATAGTAAATATCAGTAATCCGTAATCAGTAATAGTTTCAGTTTGGTTTGTCTATCTCTTATGTCGTATTTAGTAGTAGACATAGCTTGGTGCTCCCTTCTCGCAGCTGTCCGGTTCAAGTGTTCCTTCAGGCTACGTCTGAAGGAATACAGTGTTCTCTTTTCACGGACTGACTAGGGTAGGTCGTTCCAGTCTTTGATGGCAGTGAAGAAGAATGTTGTGGTTGTGGTAGTAGTAATGGAGATGTGGTGTTTGTGGTAGCAATGACAGCGGCCTGTGAAGGTGTTTAGATTGTCTACTGATTGATGGTTGTGGTGGTGTTGTTTGTACAGGATATAATGATGACTAAATGCCTTCATCTCATAGACTATATTTGTGTGGCTGTGGTGGTGGTGGTGTGTAGTAGTAATGGATGTGTGTGGTAGTTGTGGTGGAGGTGGGTACTGTGTTGGGGGGGGTGTGGTAGTTGTTATGATAGTGGATTGCTTTGCACCTCGAGACCACTACTAAATGCCTTCATCTCATAGACTATATTTGTGTGGCTGTGGTGGTGGTGGTGTGTAGTAGTTGTGGTGGAGGTGGGTACTGTGTTGGGGGTGTGTGGTAGTTGTTATGATAGTGGATTGCTTTGCACCTCGAGACCACTACTAAATGCCTTCATCTCATAGACTCTGTTGGTGTGGTAATGATGGTGTGTGGTAGTTGTGGTGGAGGTGGGTACTGTGTTGGGGGTGTGTGGTAGTTGTGGTGGTAGTGTTGGTATGGCAGGTGCTGTGGTTGGTAGATGTAGTTGTTGTGTTTGTGAGGTTGTATGGTAGTGGCTGTTATGTACAATTTAATTATATTTTTGTAGGACCTAATTAGTAAAGAAATTTATTGGAGGTATATAGTGTAGGACCTCTCGTTAGCAAGGATTAAATTTTAGTTAGCTTTTGCAATGGCCAACTGATGAAAAACAACTATATTGCAACACTAAACATAGTTATCTTATTATGCCGTTGATGAGAACAACAGTTATTTGATAATATAATATATAAAATTGTCTAAAAAATTTGTTCTCTATGATATAATGTTTACGAATCACTGGTTATAAAGCAATTGTTTGGCAATATATTACTCCTTTAAGGGGGGTCACCGTCTTTTTCTTTATCTTTCTCTCCTTTTCTCTCTTTCCCAGGCTTGTATCCATTCGGCCCCAGTCAGACAACTGTTTTAAGACGATTATCCCCATCCAAGTGTCGATTTCTTCCTGGCGAGCGATAGCGAGCCGGCATTGTATGGAGAAATCCGGCTTCATTTTTCTATCGAAAAATGTAAAAATTTAGCTTGCTGTCAAAACAAAAAATATATATATGCTGGCTCGCTACAGCTCGCCATGAAAATATTGACACCTGGATGGGGGTAAACGTCCTAAAACAGTAGGCTGAATGGGGCCGAATGGATACAAGCCAAAGAGAGAGGGCGAGAAAGAGAAAACAAGCGAGGTGGGCTCCCTCTAAAAGCTGTTACCTGTATATGTGTATGCAAATCATTCTCTGTTGGCAAACCCCATATTATTTATTTAACTTTTTTCAACAAATCTGTTAAGGGGACCGACCTGCCTTTTCTCTCTGGGTTTTATCCATTCGGCCCCATTCAACCTACTGTTTTAAGACGTTGCTCCTCATCCAGGTATCGATTTTTTCCTGGCGAGCAAGAGCGAGCCATCATTGTATGGAGAAATCCAGCTTCACCGGAAACATTTTTCTACCGAAAAATGTACAAATTAAGTCAGCTCTAAAACATAATCCAAAATATGCTAGCTCAAATCGACACCTGGATGAGGATAAACGGCTTAAAACAGTAGGGTGAATGAGGTCGAATGGCTGCCACCTAGAAACAATAAAAAAGCAGGGCGGTCCCCTTAAGCAATTTAATCCGTTATTTCGAATATGTTCCGCTAATATTTTGTTAGAATGGCCGTCCGTCCGGCCGAACGCTCGGCCGGAACACTGTTCTTCCGAAAAATGTGAACATTTATCTCGATGTTGGGGGGGGGGGGGGTTCTTGGAAGTATATTAAAAAGCTTGGTAGAGGTCTCTTGGGAGCAAAAAAACAAAAAATCAATCAATCAATCAATCAATCAATCAATCAATCAACTCATGACTTACATTACTTTAATAACACCTCTCTCTTGTTATTTAATTATTGCGAATCATCGGCTCTGTTAAGCAATCGTTTGATAATATGATTTAATGACCATTTTGCAGCCACACCGAAAAACCCATTACTCGTGGCCCCGGAATAATTAATTGGTAAATTATTAATTGTGACGGGCAGCAGTCCAAAGTCATTTTCCGCATAAATTATTTTGGCGCATTTGTACTGCAAGTTTTTGTAACATGATTCGTAAAGGAAATGAAGAGAAATGAAGGAGAAATTTCTGTTTATTTATATATGATTATTTAATTATAATTATTATTATTTATTTTTTTTATTAAATACCGGTACTAATTTTATATGGTCAAATTGTCGCCCAGTTTGGAAGTGTTAAGGGGAGATATCCACTTGAGGGATTTTTTTTCTTGACTCCTTTCTCCCTCATGTTTAGCCCCATTGTTTTCCTAATGTTAAGACGTTCGCCCCATTATTTTGACGATTTTAAGAACTTTCAACCCATTTCTGTCAATTTTAAGACCTTTCGTGTCATTTAGGTGTCGATTTTATCCTGGCGAGCGATAGCGAGCCTGTAATTTAAGAGGGACCGGCTTTCAGCCGGGCCATTTTTCTACCGAAAAATGTACAAATTTATCTTGAAAGGGGCTCAAGGGGGTGTAATCTTAAGCTTGAAGGATATCTACGGACCAAACTAAAAACCTCCCCTTAAACAGCAAGACCACTAAATACAGTTTGGAAGTGTTAAACAGCAAGACCACTAAATACAGTTTGGAAGTGTTAAACAGCAAGACCACTAAATACAGTTTGGAAGTGTTAAACAGCAAGACCACTAAATACAGTTTGGAAGTGTTAAACAGCAAGACCACTAAATACAGTTTCATTAGAAACAGCAAGACCACTAATACAGTTTCATTAGAAAATACATTACATTTTGAAAACAGAAATGGTATGGCACATTTTTCTAAACATAAATTATGTATTTATAATTATCATAAAATTCTCAAACTGGTGATTTTATGTTAATTACCGTATGTATGTGTGTGTTCTCTCTAGACCTCCATCAAACTTTAATATATACCCCCAAGACACCCCTAACTAATGGGGCGAATGGCTCTCTTTCCACTTCCAGTAACACCCTGGAATGGACCGCAAGGTTTTTGACAAATTAACTACACACGTTTTTCCAAGGGGCGTAGGAGTATTTTCATTATAACATTAGAGGAACAGATGACGTAAAAGTTGAAATTGCGGAGGAGTGATGCAATATCGCTACGCCAGTACACCACTTAATTAAATTCAAGGTACTGGTATCGACTATCAGGCATTTGAGAAAAACAAAAACAAAAAAAACAATGTAAATTAAAGTAAGAACACTAATAGTACAGTTTTATAATTATCACTATTATAAAATATGCTATAATATACATTTTGAAAAGGGGTATATATAGTATATATATATACCCTCATGTAGATCTACCAATACAGTACAACATAATATCATCAATATTAACAAATTGCAAAGCTACCCTTACACACACACTCATACACAGATGCGCAGTCACAAATTTCATATTATCTATCTATCTATCTATTGCCGGACGCCTTACTCCCCTTAATGAAGGTGGCCATACACAAAACGACCCCAAGCGGACCTATCCCCTGTAGGAGGGACAACCCATGCCAGTTTACTGAAGGACTTATAGAATTGACCACTCACTTTGAGTCCGTCCAACTATGAGGCCTTCTATGTATCTTTTTACCACTATTTTTCTACAGTGGTGTGCGGCTAGTCCATCCACTAACCTGCTTCACCCTTATATAAGCAGTACGGATTTGTATAAGGTTTACTCCTCTCGACAGGTTGCCGATCAAGGCTGGCGAGTCCCATCCACCCGGGATACAGTATATATATATATATATATATATATATATATATATATATATATATATATATATATCAGGAGAGCAGTAGAAAGACGATTAGGTAGATTTGACCTGGAAGGTAAGGAGGAAGTGGAGGAGGTGAGTAAAGTGTTTAAAGAAGAGATCTGTGCAGCATGTGAGGAGGTGTGTGGAGTAAGGAGAAGAGGGAGGGAAGTGAAGGGTACAGCATGGTGGACAGAAGAGGTAAAAATAGCTGTTGAAGACAAGAAGCAAGCGTATAGAGAGTGGTTGGATACCGGTAGTAGAGGGAATGAAGATTTGGAGAGACAGAAAAGAGTGAGGTACTTGGAGAAAAAGAGAGTGGTGAAGGGAGTAGTGAAGGAAAGTAAGAGAAGAGTAAATGAGGAATTTGTAAGGAATCTGAGTGCAAAATGGAGGGAGTGTAAAAAACTGTTCTGGAAAGAAGTCAAGAAAGTTAGGGAAGGTAGCAAGGGAAACAGTAAGGGTGTGAAAGATAAGAATGGGCGAGGGCTAGCCGAGAAGCAAGAGAGAGTCGAAAGATGGAAGGAGTACTTCAACGAATTGCTGAATGTAAGGAATGAAGCGCCAGCAAACATAGTTGGATGGGGTATGGAAGGGAGAAGAAGAGAAGTAGTGGAAGAGGAGGTGGGGATCAGGAGGTTAGAAGTGTGTGAAGCCATGAAAAGTGTGAAGTTGGGGAAAGCACCAGGAATAGATGTAGTGTGTGGGTAAATGCTGAGGTATGGTGGTGAGATAGTGATCGAATGGGTATGGAAAATGTGCAAACTAGCATGGGAGAAGGGGAGTGCACCTGATGACTGGAAGACAGGCATAATAGTCCCCCTGTATAAGGGGAAAGAGGAGTGTGTGGTAACCACCGAATATGTCTATTAAGCGTAGTAGGGAAGGTATACAGTAGGGTAGTGATTGAGAGAGTGAGAGCGAAAACGGAGAAATGGATAGGTGATGAGCAGGGCGTCTTAAGAAGGGAAGAGGATGTGTAGATCAAATTTTCATCCTGAAATGTGTTGTGGAGAAATATCTGGAGAAGCAACAAAAGCTGTATGTTGCCTTTATGGGCTTGGAGAAGGCCTATGACAGAGTGGATAGAGAAGGTATGTGGAAAGTACTTAGAATATACGGAATAGATGGCTAGTTGCTGAAATCAATGAAGAGCATTTTTGAGGGTGCAAAGGCGTCAGTACGTGTGGAGAATGAGTAGAGCGAGGCCTTTGATCTGAATGTTGGGTTGAAACAGGGGCGTGTGATGTCCCTGTGGTTGTTTACTGTATACTGTATATGGATGGAGTCATGAAAGAAATACAAGGAAGAGCAGTGGAAATTGGTGTATCGCTGATAAGGGAGGGAAACGAGCGGAAGCTACCTGTACTGCTGTTTGCTGATGATACAGTTCTGATGAGCGATAATGAATGGGAGTTGCAGGGTCTGGTAAATATGTTTAGAACAGTGTGCGAAAAATGGAATCTAAAGGTAAATGCGGGGAAGAGCAAGGTTATGGTCTTCGAAAGGGGTGGAGCCACTGAGTGTGAGGTGAAGTTGAACGGTCAGGCTATGGAGATTGTCAGCTCATTTAAGTATTTGGGCAGTGTGCTGAGTAAAGATGGGAGTATGGATGAAGAAGTGTGGGAGAGGGTGCAATAAGGGAAGAGGGTTATAGGAACGCTGAAAGCAGTAACAAGAAATAGGGTGGTCAGCATGGAAGTGAAGAAATTCTTGCATGACAGTGTGGTAATCCCGACACTGACTTACGGAAGTGAAGCATGGAAGTTGGTGGAGAAACTCAGGCCAAGAGTGAGAGGGGTGGAAATTAGTTACTTAAGAAGCGCGTGCGGAGTTACATGGAGGGATAGACAGACAAATGAGGATGTAAGAGGGAGGTGTGGTGTGGAGGTAGATGTGCTGGAAAGTGTGAAAAGGAACACCTTGAGATGGGTCGGCCATATGGAATGTGTGGGAAGCGAGTGAATGACTAAGAGGAGGTACGAGAGCGAGGTGGAAGGACAGAGAGGGAAATGTAAACCGAAAGAGAGGTGGAAGGATGGAGTGAAGAAGTATATGGATGAAGGCGGTGCTGGTTGGGAGGAAGGGCGTCGATTGACTGGGGACAGAGGTGCATGGGGGCGTTTCGTTCATGGCCACCTCTTCGGGGATCAAGGCGTCAGGCAATATATATATAGTGTGTGTGTGTGTGTGTATACATAAAAGTTTGTAATATCAGACTTTACCACACAATATTTTGACATGAATTATATTAAACAATATACCGTACTAGGAGAGGTGGCGCGCATAGCCTATCAACTTTTATACAAATATACTCCAACCATAAATGTTTTCTGATAAAAAATCACGCTAGAACATTTGTTGCGAAATTCATGATAATAAAATGTTTCCGCCCTAACCTAGTGAACACCGCACGGGAATTCTGACTACATCATGAAGGCATATTTTATTAATCACTATGTTATTTGGTCTTCGTATTAGCATATTGAGAGACTGTTCACAATTATTCCACCTTCTCCCTCATGCTTAGCCTCATTGTGTTTGCGATTTTATGAATCAGACCCTCATTTCTTTGTATTGTTTAAGACCTTTCGTGCCATTACGGTATCGACTTTTTCCTAGCTAGCGTTAGCGAGTCTGCAATTTAGGTTTTCTACCGAAAAATGCACAAATTCATCTCGAAGGGGGATCTTTGAGGTATTTTTATGAAGCTTGATGGTGGTCTAGGGAAGAAAATAATAACAATAAAATCAATAATAATAATAATAATAATAATAATAATAATAATAATAATAATAATACCTCTCCCTTTAAAATGTCCACGTGCCTCATATAATCTTGACTAACTATTAAATGCTATTAAATATGCAATATTATGTAATTACTATTAAATACTCTGTAAATATATACGGCATCCACCTAAAGACTCACACATATACAAAATGCCTAAACCCTTTGAGGATCATGGCGCATTTTGAACAGTAAATTTAGGCTACCACTAGACGATTTAGGCTACCACTAGACGATTTAGGCTACCACTAGACGATTTAGGCTATCACTAGACGATTTAGGCTACCACTAGACGATTTAGGCTATCACTAGACGATTTAGGCTACCACTAGACGATTTAGGCTACCACTAGACGAGTTAGGCTACCACTAGACGATTTAGGCTATCACTAGACGATTTAGGCTATCACTAGACGATTTAGGCTACCACTAGACGATTTAGGCTACCACTAGACGATTTTATCCAGCTTAGGGTGAAAGTTAACCCCTTCTGTACCCCAACGTCTTTTTATGTTATTCCGGCTACTATTAGATGATTTTATTCAGTGTAATAAAGGCCTCCCAGCAATCAACAGGCTTCCAACTATCTCACTTAACCCGTTTTACTACCACAGTTCCTTCTTAAACTGCATAACATTGTCTAAATATAGCTAGAATGTAATTTAAAAAACGTCGCTGGTATAGAAGGGGTTAATTGAGATAGTGTTTACCCCTTCCATTCCTAGATACCCTTCCTAAATTTTACAAAATCGTCTAATGATGACCAAAATCAAATTTAATAATGTGTATTAGATCCTCAAGTGGTTTATATTCATCGATGTACACTCGGATACCATAGTCTCTAGCCCACTCATACACATTCGCGGACTTCACCTATTTCTAACTATGGAAGTATACCTCTGGAAACCATCTTATCAATATAATGTTCTATAAATCAACTAACAAAACTATATATACTATTTATTGGAAAGAGAGTTCTATCCAAAGATCAGTCCAGATAGTTATCATTGCATAAAGAAAAACATAGGGGGTGTCCCCGAATTCTTATGAGTGGGCTGGAGACTATGGTGTCCGAGTGTACCAAGTTCTTCCAGCCTTCATACAAATGAACCAAGCCTATCTTTACCAATAAGCGCGTTCACAGATGGGATTTTGATGGGCCTGAATCATTTAACCCTTTCTGTACTGACAATGTCTCTGTTATTTTAATTTAGCTATATTTTGACGATTTCGTGCAGCTTAAGAAGGATCTGTGATAGTAGAAAAGGGTTAAGCGAGATAGTTCGAAGTCTGTTAATTGCTGGAGGCCCTTTTAACACTGAATATAATCGTTTAATAGTAGCCAGATTATAGTTAAAAGGACGGCACCGGTACTGAACGGGTTAACATTATCTGGTCTGTCGTCTTTGGGGTTATTATAATATTTTGTTTGATTATTATTATTGAGGATTTTGATTTTCGACCGATGTGTTTTAGGTTGTCACCTATGCTGGTAAAAACGCCTTCCCAGACTTCCTTCAAGCTAAATTTGTACATTTTTCGATAGAAAAATGTCCTGAGTAATAGACTCGCTATGGCTTGACCAGAAACATATCGACACCTTAATGGGTTGAAGCGTCTTATTATCGCCAAACTAATGGGGTGAAATGACTTAAAATATCCAAACTAATAGAGCGAAACCGGGTATGTTCAAGAACACCTCCCTCAGACTAAAAAATGTAAAGATGTATTAACACAAGCGGGTTTTCGCGTAAATCTTACTCTGGCATAATGTTTATATAATTTTGCAGTGGTATTGGCAACTAACGTGAAGGGAGATTATTAGAGGTGACAATTATTAGAGGTGACAATTATTAGAGGTGACAATTATTAGAGGTGACAATTATTAGAGGTGACAATTCCCATATAATATTGTGATGACTATTTTGTTTTGGTATTGACAACTAATATGGAGATAGATTATTGAAGATGACGATATTATATTATTATAAAACTCTTATTTCATTAACCGTCAGAGCAATATTACGGACTTAAGCACTCGTGCAAAGGCGGGTTTAAGGGGGTGTTGTTGTTTTGTTTCTGGACCCCTTTCTCCCTCATGTTCACCACATCAATTTGCCGTTTTTCAGACCTTTCGACCCATTTCTTTGTCAATGTTAAGACCTTTCGTGCCATTTTAGTGTCGATTTGTACCGACGTGTATTAATTTTATAATATTAAAAACAATATACTACAATTCCTTTCCTATTTATATAACAAACGAATCAACTTGACTATAATAAACTATCCAAAACAACAGTGTACATAATATTCAGTATAAGCCACCATATCGAACGGAATCTAGCCTACCCCCTTGAAGATTCTGACGCATTTCAACACTTTTATTTCTGGGTATCATTCGACGATTTTACTAAGTTTTGGCGAGATATTGACTTGCCTCATCTAAATTACTCAGCTGTTACAACGTGTTTAAAGGTCAAATTAGTTGTCAATTGCGAAAACGAGGCACTGAAAAGGATAGAGTGGCATAGTGGTTTCACACTTTTTCTTCTCCCTAGACCTCCATCAAGCTTTAAAACAATACCTCCAAGACTATGTTATAATATCCTAGCCTAACCTATTCTAACCCAACAAGCTAGTCTAACTTAACCTATCCTAAATGATCCTATACTAGCTTAACCTAATTTAACCCAACCATCCTACCATAAACTAGACTAAATCCACCTATCCCAAAAGATCATACCTAAACTAATCTAACCCAACTATCCTACCATAAGCTAGCCTAACTTGACCTATTGCAAATTATCATATACTAGCCTAACCTATTCTAACACAACAATACTACCATAAGCTTGCCTATTCGACCATACCCTATCCTAACCAAAGACGCAATTTTGTTTGACGACTTGAATGAACATGAGAAGGAATACAAGACAATTACCATAAAATAGGCCTATCCTTGCGTTGGCCATGTTGTCACTCCCAAAGATATAATTGGAATTATAAACCATAATTCTGTCTTTCCGCATACAATAAAAATGAAAAAAAAAGAAAAAAGGACTCGGTTTTCGTTTGACACCCTGCAACATACCCAAAATACTGTAAAACGACTGAACAAACACGAGAATTACCCCTATGTTGCCTCTGTGTAAATCAATGTAAACAGATCTTACACTCCCCTAGTCAGAACATTACCCGTCTGTTTCTATCAATGTAAAATTACCCTTGTGTTTCTATCAATGCAAATCTTGTATTATATCGGCAGTTTTCAATTCACACATATTTTTCTATTATTAAATCACTCATCCGTTGCAAGCAATGTAAACAGATCTTATAGACCGGTAGTCTTAAAATCACCCAACTATTTCTATAAATATGTAAACTGATCTTAATTGAGTCTTCTGCACCGGTGACATCTTTTTCGTTACATTCTGGCAAGTATTAGATTATATTATTCAGCTTAGGAAGGACCTCTAGTAATTAACAGGTTTCGACCTATCTCATTTAACCATTCATACTACCACAGATCCTTCTAAAACTGCACACAATCGTCTACACATAGCCAGAATATAGTTAAAAAGACGTCGCCGGTACGGTAAGGGTTAATGATATGCAAAACAAGGTCAACATACCTTTTCCTATTTCAGTGGAATGGCGGTGGGTCTCGGCGTGGCCCGAAGATTCCAACGCCTCTCGGTCGTCTCAAGGTAGGTCTATCTATCTTCTTCTTGTTGTCTTGTTTTGTTTACTTGCTCGGGTTTTGGGTCGTTGGCGTGGAGAATTTATCGATTAGGTATATTATTTCTCTCCTCGGTCGGTGGAGAGTGCGCGCGTGATTTAGATTTTATTTGTATTTTATGTTTGACTTCCTTTGGTTTTCTGTCAGCGTTGAGAGTTCTAGTTGTCCGTTCATTGGATTTGGGAGATAAATTTCTACTGATTCTAGCGGAGTGTTTGTTTATTTCAGTTCATAATTTTATTCTCGAAGTTTATTATTATCAACCACAAATTCACTAGTCTAATAAATAGGTCCCTCTGTTTATAAAATGTCAGGGTTTCATTGGAGGCATTCTAAATCTAGTTGGGGTTGCATGCTCCATTTGATTACTACACTAGGCAAATCAACTACCATGTATTGTAAAACATAATAAGTTATTGTCTAAAAAAAAACATATTTCAATGCCAAAATTAGTATTGTCCAATTAGCAGCTTTGCATCCAATCCATAGTTAAAAACGTATGCATAACTACTCGCTTTAAAAAGTTCGGCAAAGTGAGACTACTAGAGGGGGTAGATACGAAGCCAGTCAGCCAGTCAGGCCAGGGAGCGAAGGGAGGAACGTATCCTCACCCTCTGACGGCTGGAGGGGAACTGAATGTGAACTTGCCCTCTCGCTGTCTATATGAGGTGGTCACTTGTTGAGTCACAGCGTTCGCGCCCGATTCAATTGATTTCGGCATTTTCCTCGCGAATATTGTCTCTCTAATAATTGTTGTGTCCTCGCGATCGGTAATATATGTGTCTCGTTTTGTTGCTGTTTGTTGCATCCTGATTGTCATATAGTCATTTGCATATCAATTTCGGCATTTTTCAATTTGTCTAAATTGTGTTTTTGCCTCCTACCTATTTGTCACATTTCCACTCGTGTCACTCGGTTTTGTTCTATTTCGTCTTTATTCTGTTTTTCACATTACCTAAACCCCTACAATACGATGGCGACATACAATAATATATCTTCCTTATATATATATATATATATATATATATATATATATACTGTATAATAAACTGTAAGTGATACAACAAAAACATCTAAGTGATTGTTATTGTACTAATTTAGGTGATGGTATAGGAGTGTCAATCAATATTATAAGTTAAAACGAAAGATTGGAATTTTAGGTAAGTTGAAAGATTGGGTTGTTCAAAGGCAGGATTCAAAGTTAAGTATAATGTTCTAAACTAACTAAGATATGGAACAATAACTCTCGTGGACAGGCTGGTAATTGAGAGACCATGCACAATCAGTTCTCACCATCTATTTTACTTAGTCCATATATAATTAAATATACTGTACAAAGTTAAGGTTAAGCATTGCAAATCGTATTATGTCTTTGAACACGGTGAAATGTAAAAAAAAAAAAAAAAAATGCAATTAATTTTCATATATTCTTTTTAATATTAATGTAATTCTTACCCCTTCCAATACCAGTGCCGTACTTCTAACTTTATTATGGCTAATATTAAACTGTATTATTCAGCTAAAAAGAGCCTCCAGCAACTAACAGGCTTCGAACTATCAAAATTAACCCTCTTCACTACCAAAGATCCTTCTTAATTAAACTGACCAACATTCGTACCCTTCTGTACCGGTGACGCCTTTATAACTGTATTCTAGGTATTTGGTTTTGCTAGAATAAAGTTATAAAGGCGTCCCCGGTACAGAGGGGGGTCGTTTTTCTAGACCCCCTTCTCCCTCATGTTTAGCCCCCATACTTTTCAGATTTTATGATGTTTGGCCCATTAGTTTGTCGATTTTAAGACCTTTCGCCCCGATTTGAAGTCCATATCATTATCTTGCTATATGAGGTCTGACCGGCATGGAGGTCTCAATATTGACATAGGGGTACACTGTACCGGCTATGGTACACCAGTTACCCGTTATATTAATAGTGGATTGTGTTGAGGGTTGTGGATAGGGTCTGGAGCCACAATTTGCTATATCAGGTCTGACAAGTATGGAGGTCACAATATTGACATAGGGGTACAATGTACCCCTATGTCAACTTTTGTGATTGTTCACGCATTTACTTGAATACAACGTAATTTTCGTAATGTTGTTAGGTTGTATAATTAGAGTTATTTGAAAGGTTTTGACAACATAGTAGAATTCGTTGTAGTAGTTGATGATATTTTGTTTTATTCACGTCATACTACAACATTCTGTATTCTGCTCCGGCGACCTTTATGGTTGTTTACGCATTCACGTCAATACGACGTATTTTTCGTAATATTGTTAGGTTGTATATCTTGGTATTTGGAAGGTTATGACAACATAGAAAAATACATTGTAGTTGTTGATGAAATTATGGTCTATTTACGTTATTATGGTCTATTTACGTTATTATGGTCTATTTACGTTATTATGGTCTATTTACGTTATTATGGTCTATTTACGTTATTCTACAACATTCTGTGTTATGGTCCTGCGACTTTTGTGGTTGTTCACGCATTTACGTGAATACAACGTTATTTTCTTAAATTGTCAAGTTGTAGCTACACTTATATATGACGTTGTGACAACGTAAACTTATTTATTGGGGCTCTACGTAGAACACGTAGCACCCGTCTTGCAACACAATCCCACCCCTACTCTGCTCAACTCTCCAACCCAAGAGTGAAACGTTATCCTCAATCTCTCTTCTATTCAACAGCTGAGCTCAGGAACTCTCCCAGAATCAGTTTTTCCCTCATCCTATGACATAAATTGCTTGAAATCCCGGGTGTCCAGGCATTTTGGCTGGAATGTCCCTTGATTTTGACCCTGTCACTCTTTCAACTCTGGGGGAGACACTCGTCACAGGCAGTTCTGACTTCTGTCTCCCTCACTTACATAGATAAAAACTATAAATAGATAAATAAAATGTCGGCATTTTTACTTACTCACCCACTAACCAACCCCAATTCCCATCCCACAACCCCCAATAGTTTTCCGAGCATCATGAATCCCACTGAACCCTTGGGACTCCATACACCTTTTAATAGCCTCAAAAATATATACCATGAAACTGTACCGTCGGAAATAGATCAGTTTCCCCGAATGGCTGGTATATTATATACGGGTCTGATAAATCTTCACAGTCAGATTTTGTGATTATAAAACGTGGCATCCCATTAGTTTGGGGATTAGAAGACGTTTCACAACACTACTTAGGCGATTATAAGACTTTTTACCCCAGTCAAATGTCGATTGAGTTCTGGGCAAGCGATCTTGCCTGCAACTTTAAAGAAAATCGGGATTAGGCTGTAGCGTTTTCCCTACCTAAAAATTTATACATTTAGCTTGGAAGAGGGTCTGTGGAGGCGGTTTTTAGTTTAGGGGTCAAACTAAAAATACACTGGTCGAAAATGACATAATACAATCAACACCCTCAACACTTATTAAACAAAACAGACCAAAATACACACCCAGATGTCGGATGGTCTAGTGTTAATAGCCTAAACAAAATAATCTCCTGACATCTATTAAAGGGAGTTTTTTTTTTTTCACTCCTTTTCTCTCTTTCTCTGGCTTGTATCCATTCGTCTCCATTTAGCCAACTGTTTTAAGACGTTTATCCCCATCCAGGTGTCGATTTTTTCCTGGCGAGCGATCGCGAGCCAGCATTGTATGGAGTACTCTGGCTTCGCCGGAGACATTTTTCTATCGAAAAATGTACAAATTTAACTTGCTGCCAAAGCAAAAATATATATATGCTGGCTCGCTCCCGCTCGCCAGGAAAACATTGACACCTGGATGGGGGTAAACGTCTTAAAACAGTAGGCTGAATGGGGCCGATTGGATACAAGCCAAAGAGAGAGGGAGAGAAAGAGAAACAAAGCGAGGTGGGCCCCCTTAATAGCCTCCAAAACTATACCATGAAACTGTACCTTCTGAAATAGATGAGTTGCCCCGACCGTTGTGATATATTTATGGGTCTGATAAATCTTCGCTGGCTGATATGGTGATTGTAAAACGTGTCACCCCATTAGATTGGCGATTATAAGACGTTTCACCCCTTGCAGGTGTCGATTTTTTTCCTAGGTGACCGGTAGCGAGCCAGCAAATTAGGGGAAACCAGCCTTTGGTCAGGAAATGTCTACCGAAAAATGTATTAATTTAATTTGTATGAGAGTCTGTGGAGGAGGATGGAGCTAGTGTTATCCTTTAAAAGGTACGATTACGCATGCCTTTTCTGTTTCCTCGCTGTTATTCATATTAGGAAGGGATTTTGAAAGTCAGAGGGTTAGTTGAGATAATTTTTACACTTATAATTCCCACAGATCCTTTCTAAATTGCATGACATCGTCTAACGTTAGCCAATATAAACTGTCAATATGCATAACAATATTGCAACGGTTAAGGGGAGGTTATTCTATTTTATATTGTTATTTTCTTATTATTTTATATTTTCTTTTTGTAGTTTGGTCCCTAGATCTCTAATCCAGCTTAAAAAAACACCCACAAGATATGTTGTATTTTTTTGGGTAGAAAAATTATAGGCTCGCTATCGCTCGTCAGGAAAAATCAACATCTACATGGCACGAAAGGTCTTAATATTGACAAAGAGATGAGGCGAAAGTTATTAAAATCGCCAAACTAATTAGGTGAACGTCTTCAAATCGCATAACTAATGGAGCTAATCATGAGGGAGAAGGGGGTCCACAAAACTAAAATACTCTCCTTAAGGGGAGGTATTTAGCTTGTTCCCTAGACCTCCATCAAGCTTAAAATTACACCCCCTTGAGTCCCTTTCAAGATAAATTTGTACATTTTTCGGTAGAAAAATTTCCCGGCCGAAGGCCGGTTCCTCTTAAATTACAGGCTCGCTATCGCTCGCCAGGATAAAATCGACACCTGAATGGCACGAAAGGTCTTAATATGGGGTGAAAGTTCTTAAAATCGCTAAACTAATGGGGCAAACATTTTATAATATCAAAAGCAATGGGGCTAAACATGACGGAGAAAGGGGTCAAGACAAAAATCCCTCAAGTGGAGATCTCCCCTTAATAGCCTCGAAATATTCTCGCTAAAAATGGTCCTTCGGCCGTTGTATTATTTATGGACCTGATCAATTTTTCAGGCAGATTTGAGTGGAGGTTGGGGGAGGCTGGTCGGCACATTTGATTAGTTTTGATCATCATATATTCTCATCCTTATATTTGTTTTTATTACCTTGCCAAGTTCATAATTATGCATGTCGTGTAGTCTAAAATATATTGTGGCAGGTCTCCTAAAAATTGTGTAGTTTTTTTTATAATTTACTTTCTTTTATAATGCCAAGTTAACGAGTTGAGTATGGTCTAAAATATTGCTGCAGGTTTCCTAAAATTAAATAGTGTATTTTTCATAATTTGTATTTTTATCTTGCCAAGATGATAGGAGTTAACAAACCTCTAACAAGGTTGAAGGTGTCCCCCCCCCAAAAAAAAAAAAAAAAAACGACCTATATCCCATTAATATGAGTTAAGGGGAGGTATTTAGTTTGTTCCCTAGACCTCCATCAACCTTAAAATTACACCCCCTCGAGTCCCTTTCAAGATAAATTTGTACATTTTTCGGTAGAAAACTGTCCCGGCCGAAGGCCGGTTCCTCTTAAATTACAGGCTCGCTATCGCTCGCCAGGATAAAATCGACACCTAAATGGCACGAAAGGTCTTAATATGGGGTGAAAGTTCTTAAAATCGCTAAACTAATGGGGCAAACGTTTTATAATATCAAAAGCAATGGGGCTAAACATGAGGGAGAAAGGGGTCAAGAAATAAATCCCTCGAGTGGAGATCTCCCCTTAAATGTTTTCCAACTGCAGCCGGTGGTTCCCTAAAAAGTCTGACCGTCAATGAAACTATAAACGCCAAAAAAAAATATATATGCAGATCACCGGATATTTAGTCATTTATATTTTCTTTGACGGATTGAGTTTTTTTTTTTTAGAGAACCAGCAGCAATATTTACACTATACTCTGCTCATGTTAACGTGGCGGCATATTTCCCACTTCTCTTCACAGATGCTCCTGATATTATAGGATCATTTTTCGCTAACCGGTGGGATTTTTTTTTAGGGAACTGCCGCGGAATTAAGGGGAGATCTCCACTTGAGGGATTTTTATATAAAGGTACTCCAGTCCCCGGGCGCCATATTGTTTCTGTCTCCCGTGATCCCCTAGGTTGGAACTCTATATATAAAGGTACCCCAGTCCCTGGGCGCCATATTGTTTCTGTCTCCCGTGATCCCCTAGGTTGGGACTCTCTATATAAAGGTACTCCAGTCCCCGGGCGCCATATTGTTTCTGTCTCCCATGATCCCCTAGGTTGGAACTCTATATATAAAGGTACCCCAGTCCCTGGGCGCCATATTGTTTCTGTCTCCCGTGATCCCCTAGGTTGGAACTCTATATATAAAGGTACCCCAGTCCCTGGGCGCCATATTGTTTCTGTCTCCCGTGATCCCCTAGGTTGGGACTCTCTATATAAAGGTACTCCAGTCCCCGGGCGCCATATTGTTTCTGTCTCCCGTGATCCCCTAGGTTGGAACTCTATATATAAAGGTACCCCAGTCCCTGGGCGCCATATTGTTTCTGTCTCCCGTGATCCCCTAGGTTGGGACTCTCTATATAAAGGTACTCCAGTCCCCGGGCGCCATATTGTTTCTGTCTCCCGTGATCCCCTAGGTTGGCACTCTCTATATAAAGGCACTCTAGTCCCCGGGCGCCATATTGTTTCTGTATCCCGTGACGCCCTAGGTTGGTACTCTCTATATAAAGGCACTCTAGTCCCCGTGCGCCATATTGTTTCTGTATCACATGACCTCCTAGGTTGGCACTCTCTATATAAAGGCACTCTAGTCCCCGGGTGCCATATTGTTTCTGTATCCCATGATCCCCTAGGTTGGCACTCTCTATATAAAGGCACTCTAGTCCCCAGGCGCCATATTGTTTCTGTATCCCATGATCCCCTAGGTTGGTACTCTCTATATAAAGGCACTCTAGTCCCCGGGTGCCATATTGTTTCTGTATCCCATGATCCCCTAGGTTGGCACTCTCTATATAAAGGCACTCTAGTCCCCGGGCGCCATATTGTTTCTGTATCCCATGATCCCCTAGGTTGATACTCTCTATATAAAGGCACTCTAGTCCCCGGGCGCCATATTGTTTCTGTATCCCATGATCCCCTAGGTTGGCACTCTCTATATAAAGGCACTCTAGTCCCCGGGCGCCATATTGTTTCTGTATCCCATGATCCCCTAGGTTGATACTCTCTATAAAGGCACTCTAGTCCCCGGGCGCCATATTGTTTCTGTATCCCATGATCCCCTAGGTTGGCACTCTCTATATAAAGGCACTCTAGTCCCCGGGCGCCATATTGTTTCTGTATCCCATGATCTCCTAGGTTGGCCCTCTCTATATAAAGGCACTCTAGTCCCCGGGCGCCATATTGTTTCTGTATCCCATGATCCCCTAGGTTGGCACTCTCTATATAAAGGCACTCTAGTTATGCCCATCCGTAAAAAATGACACCACCGAATCTCGTCTACTTTAACGCTTTCTGTACCGGCGACGTCTTTATAAAAAATTTCTAGCTATATTTAGACGATTTTATGCATTTTAAGGAGGATCTATGGTAGAAATAATGGCTAAGTGAGACAGTTCGAAACCTGATAATTGCTGGAAGTCCTATTTATACTAATTACATCGTCTAGTAGTTGCCAGAATATAATGGAAATGGAAACTGAAAGGGTTAATGGTGTCGTTTCCTCTCTTCTACGATTACTGGCTTCCCAACTTAACCCCTTCAGAGATTGAGGGATTGAGTTTGATTAATTGATTGACTATTTTACACCTACGGCAATAGAAACCTAAGTTAAGCCTGCTGAGTTGCTTTAGCGCTAGGTTAAGGGGATATATCTCTCCACTTGAGGGATTTTTTTCTTGACCCCTTTCTCCCTCATGTTTAGCCCCATTGCTTTTGATATTATAAAACGTTTGCCCCATTAGTTTAGCGATTTTAAGAACTTTCACCCCATATTAAGACCTTTCGTGCCATTCAGGTGTCGATTTTCTCCTGGCGAGCGATAGCGAGCCTTTAATTTAAGAAGAACCGGCCTTCGGCCGGGAAATTTTTCTACCGAAAAATGTACAAATTTATCTTGAAAGGGACTCAAGGGGGCGTAATTTTAAGCTTGATGGAGGTCTAGGGAACAAACTAAATACCTCCCCTTAAGCATTTCAGCTCCCCTGCACATACTGTATAGTCTTTATTATGTTGGCGTGTGTGTGTTCAAAGGAATACAAAGGAAATCAAGCAACAACAGGTATAGTGACCCTTCTAGGCTGCTTGTCCTCCAAAACACTGAGGATCAAGTGTCCAAACAGTGGTTTAGAGTGGGTAAGGGAACATTGGAAAGGGAACTACTGCCCTGGAACTAATGTCCGTGGCAGGATTAGGAAGTTAGTAGGGGACAGATGGGTTAGTAACTGAGGGGAGGATAAAATAAAGTTATTAATTTACAAACTCCGTCAGTCGCGGGTTTGATGCGAGATATTTGTCTAGGCGGAGTTTAAATGAATCAACGGTGCTGCAGTCTATAACGTCTCGGGGAAGCCCATTCCATAAGTTGACAACTCGATTGAAGAAGAAATATTTAGCTTCGTGCGAGTTAAAAGATTTACCAATAATTTTGCACCCGTTTCCCCGCGTGTAATTAGATTGGTCGATAGTGAAGTACTTACTACAGTTCATATTGTCGATGTGTGTGTGTGTGTGTGTGTGTGTGTGTGTGTGTGTGTGTGTGTGTGTGATAAAAACTGCGTATGCGTATGTGTCCGTGCGTGTATGTGTGTGTATGTGTGTGTACGTATGTGTGTGTACGTGCATGTGTGTGTGTGTACGTGCATGTGTGTGTGTGTGTGTGTGTGTGTTTGTACGTGCGCCACAGGAATAAAACTGACGACCCTTCATCCACACAAAGTCCAGCCCCAGGGTTGTACAGAGAGAGAGAGAGAGAGAGTGAGAGTGAGTGCGTGTGTGTGAGTGAAAGAAAGTGTAAGAGTAGGAGTGAGTGAGTGAGTGAGTGAGGAGAAGCGAGAGAGAGAGATAGTATGTGTAATAATATGTATGCGTGCATGTGTGTGTGTGTATGTATGTATGTATGTATGTATGTGGAGGGCCGCAGGGTGTGGAGGGTCGAAGCTAGGACGTGTATCAGGAGAATCAGCTAAACCCTTTTCAGTAGTTGGCTTTGTCATTTTACCCTGTGGATTATGCCACAAATTGATTGTTTATTCTGGCTATCATTAGGCGATCTTATGTAGGTTAGGAAGGAACTGTGGGAAATATAGGGGTAACGACTATCTCAATTGATCCTCTGACTTCCATATACCCTTCCCAATCTCAATAAACTCGTGTAATAATTACCAGAAAACAGAAAAGAAATGCATCATCGTATCTTGAGAGGGTTAATATCACTGTTGAAATTGTTCCCTTATTTTTACGGTCATTGGATAGGGAGCATATTAAATAAATGATATATTAGGCGGTATAGTGGCTGAGCCTCGTGATAGTTAGGGTTCGGTGTAATTAATTTCATTGGGGGTGTGGTGGTGAGATTAATAAAAATAATATTATTAGTAGGTTTAGGGATATTTCTTCGAGAGGCCGGTCTATATGATCTGTGCCCCATGAATATTCTTTCCTCTCACTTAAACAGTAGGCTACCATAGTGCGGTTGGGAATATGAACATGATTAGATTAATATCCAGTATTCGAGAATGGATAATAAGTCGTAGGCGTGTGCATAAACCTTTAACCGTCCTGGTGGTGTAATGGTTAAGGTGGCAAAAATATGTGTGTGATAACCCGGGTTCGAATCCCGGTGGATCATATATACTTTAATTAATTTCATTGGGGGTGTGGTGGTGAGATTAATAAAAATAATATTAACTACAAGATTAGGGTTGTGATCACACCAAGGCCGCAACCAGACGTAATACGACGCAAAATGTCTGTCTGGAAGTTAATTGAACTAAATTGACACAATTGAATTAAATTGAATTGACACAATTGTATCTCTACTTTGTGTATGTGCACCATGCAGCTGCGCTGATTTTAGTGAATTATCTTGTTATGTTTGTGTCTGTTCTTGTTTTTTGTTCTTGTTTTTTGTTCTTCTATTACTTGGGTTTTTTATTGGTATTGATTTGACATTCAATCTTTTTGCACTAATACACGCCAAGTAAATAAACCAAAAAAACAAAGACACAAATAAAGAAGGTAGTTTACTAAAATTACCGTAACTGTGTGACGCGTAACAAGAAAATACAGGTACAATTGTGTCAATTGTGTACAATTCAAATAAATTTAACTCAAGACAAACATTTGCGTCATATTATATCCGGTTGCGGCTTTGGTGTGAATACATCCTAAAGCGGTGTCACGCGAGTGATTTTTTCCATATATTTTTACGGCAACTGTAGTCTGGCAGTTTTACAGCAACTGTAGTCTGGCAGTTTTACGGCAACTGTAGTCTGGCAGTTTTTACGGCAACTGTAGTCTGGCAGTTTTTACGGGCAACTATAGTCTGGCAGTTTCAAATTATAATATCCATAAGCTTTAAACTGCCTAACATACTCTACCTTCGCTCTAGTTTCCGATGCCAATGCAAGTGAGCCTCAAAATAGCACGAGGCAAAACTTGCGCATCGAAAATTGCCAGAAAAGGCGCTCGTGTAACACTATCTATCTATCTATCTATCTATTGCCTGACGCCGTGATCCCCTAAGGTGTGACCACGAACAAACCGCCCCCATGCACCTCTGTCCCCAGTCAGTCGACGCCCCTCCTCCCAACCAGCACTGCCTTCATCCATATACTTCTTCACTCCATCCTTCCACCTCTCTTTCGGTTTACCTTTCCCTCTCTGTCCTTCCACCTCGCTCTCGCACCTCCTCTTAGTCATTCTATCGCTTCCCATACATTCCATATGGCTGAACCATCTTAAGGTGTTCCTTTTCACACTTTCCAGCACATCTACCTCCACACCACACCTCCTTCTTACTTCCTCATTCGTCTGTCTATCCCTCTATGTAACTCCGCACGCACTTCTTAAGTAACTAATTTCCACCCCTCTCACTCTTGGTCTGAGTCTCTCCCCCCAACATCCATGATTCGCTTCCGTAAGTCAGTGTCGGGATTACCACACTGTCATGCAAGGACTTTTTCACCTCCATACTGACCACCCTTTTTCTTGCTACTGCTTTCAGCGTTCCTACAACCCTCTTCCCCTGTTGCACCCTCTCCCGCACTTCTTCATCCATAGTCCCATCTTTACTCAACACCCTGTCCAGATACTTAAATGAGCTGACAATCTCCATAGGCTGACCTTTTAACTTCACCTCACACTATGTGGCTTCACCCCTTTCGAAGACCATAACCTTGCTCTTCCCCGCATTTACCTTCAGCTTCACCACCTTAATTAAGTTAAAATTTTGGAAAGTTTGAGCAGCCGGCAGTAGTTATTGATCATCGGTATATATAGTTGGTTTATTATTAGCTGACGTTAATTATACTCAACCCTTTCGCAACTAATAGATCGATACTCACGGGAAAAATTTGAAAATACTCTGCCCTTGTCTCGTATTAACCCTTTGAGAATCATGACGCGTTTCTTATTACATTTCTGGCTTTTAATAGATGATGTTATTCTAATTAGTGAGATTATATTAAAGTCAGAGGGTTAATTGAGACAGTGCTTAACCCTTTTGAGTTTCAGAGCTGTTAAGCTATGGTATTTGAAAGTGCCAGCCATGCGAAGGTATTCTGATTCATTCCTCACTAAAATTGTTAATTTACCATATACAGTACATACAGTATATATAATTAATACTTATCCATATGTGCCTATTTTACTTTAAATATGAACATAATTATGAACATGAGAAAGCAATAAAACAAGTGGTAACAGCAATTGGCTGGTGAAAATCTTATATTTTAGCCCCGCGGTCGTAATCTGACCTTCAGGTAAACACCCTCTCTCTCTCTTGTCTCGGACGGTACTGAGAGACAAGGGGTGGACTCAGACTGGCTTGGAGGGTCGGAGATACACTTCTTCACCACCCCTCTCTCTCCCACCCATCCTCCCACGAAAATACTCGATAAATATCGGGAATAATAGAGAAAATACCTGATAGTTGAGGAGGGCGGAAAAAGGGGAGGGAGGAGGGGAAAGGGGGGGTTGGGACACATGTGTAGGAGTGGTAGAAAGTAATGGAGGGAAATTATCTCACCTAAACACAAATTTCTCTTTTTGAGTACCAGTGGGGTGTTTTAAAAGTTTTTTTTTTTAGGCCTTGGATCTTAAGAGTCTTGCCGCATTCGCCCAGTAGAAGCTCTTAAGAGTCTTCCCGCAGCTCCCGGGTTAAGAGGTACATAATAGTCTAATGATAACCAGAACAAAATGTCGAAATGCATCATAGTCCTTTAAGGGGGTAGTACTCGCTTTTTCTGGACCCCCTTCTCCCTCATGTTTAGCATATTAGTTTTGAGATTTTATGACGTTTTTTTCCGTTAGTTTGACGATTTTGAGACCTTTCGCCCCATTTCTTTGTCAATATTAAAACCTTTCTGGCCATTTAGGTGTCGATTTTTTCCTGGCGAGCGATAGCGACCTGTAATTTTAGAAGGAATCGGCCTGTGGCCGGGATATTATTCTACCGAAAAATGTACAAAATTATCTTGAAAGGGGGTCTAGGGGGGTGTTGTTTAAAGCTTGATGGAGGTCTAGCGAGGAAACTCCATATAAAAATATGACAAATATATAGACCAAAACAGCCACTAGCCCTTTAAGTGGATAATGCTAATTGCTAAGTCTGCACAATGAGCAACATATTTCGGTACCAACACGTCGTCATGGCAGACAAATCAAGATGGGGACATGCCAATTTTACGTCAACTGAGAAAAAAAAACAAAAAACAAGACGAAAAAGAAACATAATGATAATCCTGGACAACCAATTTAATCGTCAGAATCCTGGACAACCAATTTAATCGTCAGCCCAGCTTGGGGGGATGGAGGGAATAGCCTATATGAATTTATTTGTTTCTTTTTACTGTAATTTTGTTTGTTAGTTTGCTCCCTAGACCTCTACCAAGTTTAAGAAGAAAACAAAAATAATAAAAGAACCTCTCTTCTTTTATATTTTTCAACAGACAAATATCCCGGCCAAAGGCTCACCAGACTAATGAGGCAAACGTCTTGAAATATCACAAATAAAGGGGGTTAAACATCCTAAAAAAAAAAAAAAAAAAAAAAAAACATACCCTTCAAGCTAACCCAGAGCCCTATACCTACGCTACCACGAGCCAGAGGTAAACAACATGGCCGATCTGCACACGCGATAGTTGACACCGTGCTTCCTATAGATGGCACCCAGGACAGGTAGTAATTAATAGGGGCTTGTAAAAGAGAGGGCCGGACAGGGGAGATGATGGGGAATATACACCGGGTATTTAAGGTGGATGTCCTAAATGTGGATGAAATTTAGGTGGATGTCATTAAAATGGATGTCCTTTAAGTGGATGAGCTTAAAATGGATTTTTTTTTAGAGTGCATGTCTTTATAATGGATGAACTTTAAGTGGATGTGCTTTAAGTGGATGGTTAAAGAGGATGTTTATTTACGGTATATGAACTTAAAGTGTATGTAAAGTGGATGTGCTGGCAAAGGATGAGCTAAAGATGGATGAGCTTGAAGTGGATGTACTTTAAAGTGGATGTGCTTCAGGTGGATGGGCTTTAGGTGGATGTGCTTTAATTGGATGAGGTTTAGGTGGATGTGCTTCAGGTGGATGAACTTGAAGTGGATGTGTTTAAGGTGGATGTGATTTAAGTGTATGTACTTAAAGTGGATGTGCTTCAGGTGGATGTGCTTTAAGTGGATGTGCTTTATGTGGATGTGCTTCAGGTGAATGTGCTTTAGGTGGATGTGCTTCAAGTGGATGTACTTTAGGTGGATATGCTTCAGGTGGGTGTGCTTTAGGTGGATGTGCTTTAAGTGGATATGCTTCAGGTGGGTGTGCTTTAGGTGGATGTGCTTTAAGTGGATGTACTTTAGGTGGATGTGCTTTAAGTGGATGAGCTTTAAGTGGATGTGCTTTAGGTAGATGTGCGTTAAGTGGATTAACATTAAGTGGATGAGCTTTAGGTGGATGAGCTTTAGGTGGATGTGCTTTAGGCATATGTTCTTTAGGAGGATGTTCTTTAGATGGCTACTTTCAAATCTGGCAGGCCTAGCCACTTGACTGCCAGAGATAATTTGAGAGCTGATTATAATCGTCTAGTGTTTTAGACGTACATATACTGAATATAAAAGGAAGACAAAGCAAATGGGTAAAACATATAATAAGTCGTATCATCATCAATCTGACTCCCTCCAGGCTCCGAGGTATGCCCCACTGCCCC